>OX104068.1:70533764-70625055 GCA_944474145.2 Dicrocoelium dendriticum | reverse complement strand
ACAGTCCGCCACGACCTTCTTCGGGACCATGTGCAGAGGCGACGCCCATGGGCTGTTGGACGGTCTGACGATACCGAGTCGAAGCATGTGGTCAAATTCGGCTCGTGCTGCACGTAGTTTGTCTGGAGCAAGCCGTCTTGGTCGTGCGCTAACTGGCTGACCACGCGTGACTATGTGATGAGCGACCTCTGTCGTGACTGGCGGAAGCTCTGCAGCTGGTCGTACCAGTCGCTTATTTTCAGACAGTAGGTTCGCATAATCTGATGGTACATCGGCGATTCTAAAAACGGGACTGATTATCAGGGCGTCCGTAAGAACGCCTTCAACCCCTAATTTAGTACGGTCGTCTAAAAGTCTGTGGCGACCAGCATCAACAAGCAACCCAAAATGTCGAAGGAAGTCGATACCGATAATTGCGAAGGGTACAGACGCAACCATGAAGACCGACTGAAAGTCTCGGCGAAGATTGAGGTCCAGGTTCATCATGCGCTGACCGAATGAAGCCATCGGAGAACCGTTGGCCGCACGGAAATTGTACGTTGGCTCTGAGTGCTTGTCCTTAGCGGTCGCTGGGTTGACGCTGACTTCCGCTCCCGTATCGATGAGGAATGAGATGGAAGAACGTCGATCCTTAATGTAAAACAGTCGGTTTGCTTGCTTACTGACGGGTACCTTGGTCGTGCTAGTATGCGGGCTATTTCATTTCCCTGAAGCAGCTGGATCGTGCCTGATACAGGGAGACAGACAACGTCTAGCTCTTCCGCCGTATTGGCGGTGATACCAACATACATCTTCGACGTGTTTGGCATTATCTGACTGAGAAAGTGCAGTGAGAATGTTGCGCTTTCGTACCGAATGTGACGTACTTGGTGCAGGCACAGATGAGCCGCAATGAACGGTAGCCAAAACGTGGTCAGCAATTGACCGTGGCACCCGCTGATTCGAAGTCTTCATTGTTGCTATCTTGCTGCGAATTAGCGCAATTTCTTCATCTTTAGAGTCAAATCGGCCTAACAACTGGGAGCAAACATGAGATTCGGTTTTCGTCGGTGAGGATACGTCACCGGAGCTACTGGTCTACTGCGGAAGACGTTCAAACGCGGCGTCTGCCTTAGTTGCTAATTCTTTCAGGGGTGTATCTATAAACATGGGCAGCATTACCGGCAGTGGCTCTGGGAGACGTGCAAACCACAGCTCCTTTATCCCATCTTCGCTCAAGAATAAGGGACCAGCGATGCGCTGAAGTTCGCGGAGCAACGCCGACGGCTTGCGCTCTCCAAGCTTGAGACCATTGAGCTGCTAAAATCGAGTTCGTGCGCTGGGCCGTAACTCTTTTATAATCGCTCGCCTCATCGTTTCATAATGCTTCATTCGATGGGCAGAGTAGAATATCCTCAATCAGCATCACAACCGACGGAGGAAGGCGAGGTACGAGCTGATTGTACCTCGGACGGTCCGCCGTAATGCCCTTATTTTCCAGTTCGATCTCGAATATCGTAAACCAAACCTCTGGGCTGTGCTCCATGAAACTTGGCACAGCCAAAGTAAGCATGTTTACTCTGTGAAACGACTCAGGTGCCACTCTCAAAATGTGAGTCAAAAGATTAAGAATGAACAAAATACAACAAAAGTACTAAAATTACGCAAGAAACAAATGTATATAGGTATATAATCGAGAAAAAGGAACGAACTCACCAAAAAGTACAAACGAGGAAAAAAACGTGGAATTCGCGCTTGCGAATCGGGGTCACCAATTTGTAGAACTAGTTAATACTAGTCCGAGACGGTGCGCGAAAGTAAGCGCGGATATCAGAAGGCAGTGGGAGTCGGACACAGCGGACTGTATTCGATGGGCTACACTAAGAAGCGGACGGATGAAGCGAGGCGAGAGCGTACACGTGAGCGCGGGAACTTACAAGGCTGTTGCGTGACAAGCCGTTTGTAAGGAAGATTAAAACAAGAAGGAATAATGTACAATCGGTCAACGAGTAAATTGTACATGAAATATAAGAGTTATCTTTTTGGGCGCCACAACCTCCATGAAGAACCCAACTGTGTTGGTGGTGGAATTACGGCGGCATGAGAATGCATTCTTTCGAGGGCCATCATTTTGCTTATTTCTTTCTGATTCATGTGTATAATAAACTTTACGATCGCTGCTCTAGTGGTTGTGGTTTTACCTCGTTTGTTATCGGCCTTCATGCACTGTAATCGATGATCCAATATTCTACTTGTCTTACGTCGGTGTTCAGTTTTGTCTGTGAACTCAGTTCCGCCTCCTTTTTGCCTTAATGGTGTAGTATCCTCACTTTTTCTGAATATCTCCAGCATGTCTAGATGGTCTGCCATCGACAGCTTCATAGCTTTTGAGATATGAGTGCGGGGATACCGATGGCTAGACTAGGCTAAAATCGACATAAACGTTTCATTACTAATTACAAGCTCAGTTGCCCGAGTTTAATGCATTTCTGACTGCACCTCCAGATAAAGTTGCCTCGGCCTTGACTTTAGGCAGCCGGATCTAACCGTAATGAAAACACTTCAATATTGCATCTGTATGATTGCAAAGAAGAAAACTGCATGCACATCACTTAGTTTGCTCGAAAATTCTACATCAAACTTCACAGAGTCTGTTGGGTTAACCGGTTTCGTCTCAGTTTTGCTACGTGCTATACAAAAAGTTGTCCCTTTTTTATTTACTGGGTGCCGAACTAGCGATACACTGCAACCGAGTCGTTCACCTAACCTCGTTTGGGGCTTGAGTTATCAGTTGTCTCGGTGGCACTTCCATGGTTTCATTCATGAATAGTCCAGCAACACCTTCCTATTTGCGACGATTGATTTGACCTCGCGAGGTTAATTTCCTGATTGCTATCTACTTCTTCCAATCCATATTATTATCGTATGGATTTTATAACTGATTGGCGTGGCATTGCTTCCCATCACATCCACTCAACTAGCTCGCTTTTGGATCTGTGACCGGTTGAGATCATCAAAACTGTTCTACCATCGAATCGAAAAGTCGCCCTCACTTAGATAGCGTGCCTACCTCTATCACTATATTCAATGAACAATGAATTTATACGGGTTAAGAAGCGTTGCTTTACAAGTCCCGTTGGATAGTTGGTAGGGATATCAACATAACAATAGTGATGATATGGATAGTAAAATAGTTAATACTTTAAATATGAAAATGGGAACTTATCGTTTGCTTCGCTGCAGTCCTGCGATCCTCTTAGATTCACAGCATCCACAGTTAACAACAAATAATTCCATGGTAAACTCCAGGTGTAGGATGGAGACGTAGTGTTAAGTAACAAAGTGTAAGTGGATGAGTGCATCGTCCAACCGTCTTTTAAATACTGTTAGTGTCGTTGCAGAGACGACAGATTCTGGGAGAGCGTTCCACGGGTGACAGACACGGTACGCAGGCAATTTAAGTGGTCGGGACCACGTTTGTTGTCTACTGGATGTAATCAAAGTGAATTGCCATCAAATCGGCTAATTCTCTTGGCGTTCGCTGCCTCGTCTGCCCCATACAACCGGCTATGATCGCATGCACTATGCTTATCAAGCACATCGATGACGATTCTCCGCCTGCGCCTCGTCATTTACTCCAAACCTCCGAGGTAGACTCTACTGCCTAGTAAGCGGCTTAGTGCAATTTAGTGGAACATAAGTATTATCTCCTAAACGGGTGTACTAAGTTTATAGGAAATGCTCTTGTGGTCAGTAGCCAGATTTGGAGGGCATTCTAAGTTGACTGTATTGAAGCCTGCAATTTGGCTCGCCAGCCTCTATGGTTGTGTTAATGTCGACAATTTCGGTACACTAAGTCCTGACTCAATAAACAAATGTTTTTCCTCAAAGTGCCAATGATGGTTTTCCTGGGGAGTGCAATGTTCTACACGTTCCATCTGTTGATTTGTTACCTCCGGTCTATCGATTTCCGCCTTGATCGATCAACGCCTTACACACTCTTTTTATCGGACACTGATCTGCTGTACTGGATAAGGAGTTTTGTCGTTCTGTACTCCGTGGCGGCGCGTCGATCCTGTTTTAAGTGTGCTCTGCATCCAAAGAAATGGATATCCAGCTACATCTGGACTTTGCGCGAATAACCCCAATATTGCTTTTCTGTTCGCTAATGATGATCCGGGCATCCAGTTGCCGCAGGCCTGTTTACCGTTATCCACTTCTCTATACCATTATTAATAATAATGGTAATATTGAAAGGGAACTGATATGGATAGAATGTATGTCCTTACATAAGTTTTTCAATGTACAGGAATGAAGAAAATGCTACAGATGCATTTGAATGAAATGTGAAACAAGTAAACGTAACTTGATAGATCAGAGACCGTTATTTGTTTCGCAGTTTCACTCTATTAAAAAACACCTAAATCATTTTGGGGGGCTGATTCTGCGAGATAAATTCAAAAAAGGAAGTGTTTCAGTTCGGTTACTTTCCTTCTATTCTTTTGTTGCACTATGTGCTTCCTTTAGCACCGGTGCGGCAAGTGAAAGCGCTCGATCTTCACACAACGGACTCGGACGATGAAACTTCAGAAGACCAGGCGCTGTGCCATCACTCAGCTAATGCGCACGCAAGCGCGAATAGTCTCACAATGACGTCAGCACGCAGTGATGATGATGTCACTGAACACCGTGCACCTCTCCTGCCGGCTTTATGAGTGAATATATATATATATATATATATATATATATATATATATATATATATATATATATATATATATATATATATGTGGCCCTTAATGGTCTTCCACGTTTGGCCATCAAAAATAAAACAAGCAGCTAGACATGATTTCAGAAAGGTTTGAAAATAACGGGTTGGTATAGTTTGTGGGCAACGTTTCGCTTTTGACACAAAAGCTTCGTCAGGCCGAGTGAACCAGTCGAGGATTGATATAGCACTTATAGCGAAGTGGGATGATAATTGCGACGAATGGGATGTAGGCAGGTCAATCGCGTTACAGGTCAACGTATCACTCCAAGTAGTGCATGGAACGGTTACAAATGGTCCACGTTGTCGTCCCACTTCGCTATAAGTGCTACACAAATCCTAGTCTGGTTTACTCAGCCTTACTAAGCTTTTATGTCAAAAGCGGAAAGTTACCCACAAACTGTACCAACCGGTTGTTTTCAATTCTTTCTGGATTCACGAGTTCTCGATCGGTTCCAAGTATTTTCCAAGCTGGGGATTGCCTTTACGGACCTTGCGCTTGAAAATTGGCATGTGAATTCGTTCGATTGGGTGGTCTTGTAGCCGGTGGCCGAGTGGTTGGCACGTTTGCTTTCCAACCATAAGGTCACCGGTTCGAATCCGCGTAAGGGTGGGCGTCCTCGCGGTATACTCAGCCCGCGCGCGACTGGTGGTGGTCGCGCGGCAGCGAAGCGCCGTTACGGCGTATAAGCTGACACATTACATTTCATTTCTTGTAGCTAATTGGGAGAGTCATCACATTTTCAACCTCAGTTGTCTCAAAAACATTATCATACCCAGTCAAATCACCGGAAAACTCTTATACATCTGCCAAAATAGCTTTCAATGCGCGTCCAACATTCTTGAAACAACGGGTTTATTTGACGACCCGATGCCTGGGTGAAGTCCGCCCCCACGCAAATCTACTGAGCTCAGAGTTGCAGACCATCGTAATGCAAGCAGACTATGACAGGTATCACAACAAAGCCTCGGATGTTAAATCAACGCAAGGTGAGGTCACAATAGAAAATCCATACTTAGCAATGACACCGGTCCAACTGGTAAGCCTGTATTTAGTAACGGATATTGTAACGTAGTTAATAATTCAGATAGAGTGCTGAGTGAGACAGAGCGTAGACTACTGGAGAAGGGTTTGATATTTAATATAATATAATAATGCTAATAAATTTAAAATAGGAGCCGAAGATGTAGTTCCTAGTGTTGAGACTGCTTTAACGAATTTCCCCGCTCCAACGGCTGAGCTTATTCGTGCAGAGCTTGTAAACCTAATAAAATTTCAGCAGCCGAGGGAGCTGAATCTTGCACCAGAGGAACGTGTCGCGTTAACTGCCCTTAAAGAAGGCCTGAATATTGTTACCACAAAAGCCGATAAAGTTAAAACCCCGGTGATAATGGACAAGCCAGATTATTTGTAAAATGTGGTGTGGCACCTAGTGACGGGACGATATATGATTTTGACGACAAGTCCCTAACGTTAGTGATGAACATGAATAAGACAGAGGTTGTTATTTACTTAAAGAACCTAAAGGAGCATCTAGGACCGGGAAAATAGGACAACACATACCCGAAACCATCCACCAATACTGTATGATTTACTGAATATAAATAAGCCCGATGTACGTTTCGACAGTTTCGACGTTAGCGCTCTCCTAACCAACGTGTCAATATGCGACGCTTTGGAGATAGCGGAACACCGTCTAACTGGGGACGGTAATCTGAGAGAGAGGACGAAGCTTACGGTAGGTCAAATAACGGAAGGAATGACATTGCGTCTTAGCATGTCTTATTTCACCTTCCAATCTAGGGTATACACTCAGAAACTAGGACGCCATGGGATCGCCAATGTCTCCTGTATTGGCCAATGTGTACATAGAATATTTTGAAACGAGGGCAGTGACTGACTCTTGTAGCTCACCAAAAATTTGGCGGCGCTACATGGATGACACCGTTATTTTCATAAAAATAGATAAAAAGAACAAGTTTCTAAACCGCTTGAACATCCTTACGGAGACCATAAATTTCACTATGGAATTGGAATCTGGCAGTGCAACATTGCTATTCCTTGACTGCTTAGATTAAAGGAATGGGGGTAGTCTAAAAACAAGGGTATATCATAAGCCGATGGACATAAATGATGTGCTCCACTATATAGTTCAGATCACCCATAATATGTGTATGCTGGAATCGCCTCTTCTCTGTTTCATAGAGCCCAGACCCTGTGTACAGAGAAGGAAGATAGAAAAGCCGCCCGGAAAGAAGCAATGAATCAATTGCTTGGTAGTGGATACCCGAGACGGTTAGTGAAACGCCAGTTGCAGCGAATCCTCACACACGACTTAGTACGGAGTGGATTAGGACGGTAGGTATTTCTTATGAAAATGGGAGGTCTTAAATAAAGAAAATATAAGAGTAATTTTCCAGAAAGGCCAAACCTTCCGCTCTACCCTGGTGCATTTGAAAGACCCACTTCCTGCAGATAGAACAACCAATTGCGTCTACAAAATTGGTTGCAAAGACCGAGCACACGCGTAAATCGGCCAAACCGCGAGAGAGCTAAGCACGAGAACAGCAGAATACAAACGAACCATAACACGGCCACGCCGAAACGAGCTTGACTATATAACTCTACTAAAGAGTTCTACAATAGCGATGCACGCGATAGATATATTTCATGAAATTGACTTGGAAAACGTCGAAATCGTTAGAAAGAGCCTACGACCAACTCCTCAAAGGTTGACTGCTGAGGCGCTTGAGATTAGTAGTGAACAGCTGCATGAACAGAATGGATAGGGCAGAGCTTTCGAGCGTGTGGTGAGCTGCCTTAACCCGATCAGTCTGAGAAGCACTAGCGGACGGATCCAGGGCACAGAATGTACACCACATCATCCCCGCACCCATCGTTAACAAGGCTTACGTGTGTGACCTTTTGGCGCGGACCTCTTTGATCGTTCCATGCACTACTTGGAGTGATGCGTTGACCTGTAACGCGATTGACCTGCCTACATCCCATTCGTCGCAATTATCATCCCACTTCGCTATAAGTGCTATATCAATCCTCGACTGGTTCACTCGGCCTGACGAAGCTTTTGTGTCAAAAGCGAAACGTTGCGCACAAACTATACCAACCCGTTATTTTCAAATCTTTCTGAATTCATAAGTTCTCGATCGATTCCAAGTATTTTCCAAGATGTCAAGTAGCTAGACACTTAAATCTATGCGTCACTCCGAATGGCAGTTTTTTGCCAGTGCTGACCGGTGTTTTATCAGACCAGCTCAGCGGTCTCAGATTTAATATCAAGATGCGAATCTTTGCATGTTTCTGGTCCCGTCTCTTCAGAAACCCGCGCACTAGCTGAATCCCATCTCAACAGCACAATGTCATCCGTGTGCTCTAACTCTCCTGTTGGGTAATGTGAAAGAACCTTTGAACTAATTAAGACAACAAAGATGGTAAGTTCTATTTTTTCGGTCAAAAGGTGCCAAGGAAAGCAGGGTAGACAGACTCAGATGCACTGCATTTGTCTTGTTGAACTCGGTATCCTCTGATGCACCCACCCGGAAATCTCAGTGTTTCCATCGATGATTAACACAAGCTTCACCAATACGTGTTGCCAAGAATGTCGGTGACGTATGATCAAATGAAGCAAAAATGAGTTTCAGATCAAAGAAACGGCTTTGATAGACTGTGGGTATACCTGACACTGTTCTAGTAAATACATTTCTATTAACCCGTTGTCTTCCGACGTCATAGCCTTCACTGATTCGACTCTAAGCATAAACCAATGTGGCATTTTGCGTGTGCATACTTCGGAGCCCATAAGTTACTGTATCGAGTCTTCTGATGTCATTAACGGAAATTTCATAGGTTTTGGACACATGTTAACGAAATAATGTCGAACAGAGTGACTGGATTAATTTCTCGGGCGTCGATGCTATCGGTGAGCAACTTCCGTCGAGACTCGCGACGCCTGTTTCTTTCTAACAACAACATGGTATACAAAATCTTGTAACCTGAATGACGAAACGTCAACTGACGAGGCAGGATCGGGACGCATAGGTTCCTGGAACGACACTGTAGGCAAAATGAACTATTCTATATGGTCCATCCGTTGCTCAATCATAGGAGTCTAGCAGCAGTTGCGATGTTCGCCGTCAGGTATCAGCTCGGATTGCTGAAGGAACAGTAAGGCAAATTTTCCCATGACAACATATTTCAGGCCTAACTCGAACTGATGGACTTCCCGGGAAAGGCAGAGTAGTAGCCGCTACAGGCCTCTTCATTGCCCACTATAGACGATTCCTGTCACTATGCGGTTCATGTACCAGTGATGTGATGAGCGATATCTGAATACTAGTGTTTCTTGGTATACTGAGCTTGGATGCGGAATAGATAGCCTCAGCTTTTGAGACCACACTACAGATAGGAGAGTGAACACACTTTGGTTCGCTCTTCTTGGTGTATGGGGAGATGTTTGGCGGAGAGCTTCCCGTAACTTATTTCAAAACCCCATATATGTGTGATATGATCTGGAGCGGTTAAGTGTTTGATAATGACTGATAAACGTGTACTGATCTACGCCCTCTCTGGTTGAAGTTGTTATTATTGGTTCGTGTCCGGTGCAGAGCATCGTTCGATGAGCACCAGGAGACGTAATGCGGACAATCGCACTAGAACGTACAGCTGCTGATGTGTTGTGCTCAGCACATGGTCGTTATCAGTAGAGTATCATCGACCGCAGGACAGTCTAACAGACATTGCTCGTTTCCCGATTATTTATCCCCGTGTCTGCTCGTTTTACATGCAGTGGACGCTTGATCAGTTTTCCAATCTTTGTTAATGAAAGAGCAACTCATAAAATTCCTCTGCGATGGCTTCTGAGCTATACTCGATTGGGAGGGGAGGTGCATCCTAAAACAATAAAAAGCCGTTTCCTAGCGCTGTTCGCCAACACCGTTTGACTTAAGTTGAAACGCGCACACTCGGGATTTCATACGAATTCATTCTCATAATGCTTATTTTTGATGTTCCTTTTGGTGGAACGCTAACATCTTACGAGAACTTTATAGTCATCTCCAATGTAATCTGAGTCAGGTCAAAGCAGTTGCCATGTTTTCTACCTTAGTCCAGAGACACAACCCACATGGGTCATAATGACCTGCAGCAGAGGTTGCCTGTTAATCGATTTAACTTGGAATGTCACTGCAAATGTGACCTCTGGTTTAAAGGAGGACTTCATATTCAAAAGCACAATTGGTGAACTCGGTAGATCCTCTCACCGGCTATCATGTGTGAACCTGAAATACGATGGAAAAAAGGGAACGCAATTCTCTGTGGCGATCTGTGAACAAAAGATGTCCCCGGCTGTCGTTCGAGTGAGTGGTTTTGTTAGAGAGTGTGCAGCTCGTATTTGCTTCTATGACATAACCTCTAACTTAGCCGAGAGAGTTGGGGGTCATTTTGAAGTACATGTCTGAATAGATTGTTGACCGCGATTCCCAATTGGGTGAATCGTAGACTTTCGATCACGAGGACCGTAAGTAAAGCGGGACAGGAAAGGATAGGATCCAGAGACGAAACAAGCTTCCGCTTAACGAGCTTCCCGTTTCGTGTGTCAGTAAGCGAAAAAGAGCCCCCAACACTGCGACTTGATAGAATATTCTTGATTCTATTTTGGTGAAAAAACAGAAGCAAGTGTAAGACAAACAACACACTATCATGAAGTACTTAGATTAGGGACAGTCACTGAAGCTCAAGGAAATTCAGGAAACAGGGCCAGTCAATGTCTGTTTCGGCTGCGATTGAATTCCTCCATAGTTTCGCATGCTAATAGAGCGGAAGGAAGCAGATCGCAATCGGGTGTTGCTCGTCCAAAAACACTGCATTCCTACGACGCGTTTCGATATTATTTTAACTCATCAGATAGAGATAGCAGGCTTCGAATCTGGGGCCATTGTGATGGTAGTTGTGACCGCTGCCCTAAGCCATTGGATCACAACAGGCAACGCTCGGCACAACGGTTAGATGAAATATCGTCGAAACAGGTTATAGAAGTGCAGTGTTTTCTGGAAGACAACACCCAATTTCTAACTAAATATTAAGCTCTGGAGTGTGATTGCGGGATTCTTTGGAGTCCTGCTTGAGTCCGGTCATTCGAGATGTTTGAAGATGCAGCACACTTCGGGTTGCTGGTGGTACTTCCGCGGCTACGACTACTCGCATTTTACATTTTGCGAGTTAAAGCTCGTGTTGGTTGCTTCTGATTTCGTCCGCCATCATCCATTCCGTTGTTGGGTGCACCTGCAATAGATACATTTGTACTGAAAAAGCTCATCGGTAGTTTATCGCACACACGACCTCCTGCACATTCATAAACATATATGGGGCTATCAGATCGGACCTTCTTAGCTACTGTGTGTATCCTGAGAAACTTACCTCTCACTCGAATGTGTTGAGATGATTTAGCCGTTCTTGCTTTGCTGCGAAGCACATATTCCAGATAGCATCAAAGTTAAACATCAAATCTGTTTACTCATAAGTAGTCAAAAATACGTTAGGCTACACCATGTCACCAGCGTGCAATCTCTTCAGCATTCATTTTGCAAAATGCCATCCGTCAAAGTAACCACACAACCAAGTTGCGGGTGGAAAAATTACGGATGTAACCAGAGATGATTTTTGTCACCAGATTCCAATATCATTTGCTTAGAAACAATAACATGAGACAACTTTCGTCGTTGATCTGTATAAAGTAAAGACTTAATTCCTTTCAAGTGCAGCATTCGTCTAAATACCACAATTATTTGAGATCTTTCAACAGGATAAAAAATGGTCGGAACCTGCGGGTTTATAGAAGTGGCAAACTTACCTCTTTCGAGTCGTAAGGGAACAACCATCAGTCCCGCGCTGATGCCAATAGGTTCACCCACCAGCTGGCCACTTAGCTCCTCGGATATTGCAAATCCGACCCCATGTTCACGTGGTGCTGAGGCGGCGGTTCCCACACAAAAGAACGTACAGCCAGCACTAGCTTCATGCAACTTACCTTGCTCAAGGAGCCGGGTCTTACTGTGTGCCGCAATATCGATGTGGCAGCGCGCCAGTTCCATCGCGACGAGTGCAGTGCGTCGATCGGGGCGCTCACTCGAGTTCCGGTCCAGTGGTGTGCGCACGTTCCAGCACCCGATGTTGCGTGCTTTGCGCGCACATATATATATATATATATATATATATATATATATATATATATCGGAAGAGACGTGGTAAACAGATGCTTGCGGTGGCTAGATACTGACAGATGATCTACTCATTGCCGCTACTGTTTTGCCATGGGCTTATGTCCTGGACGCCTCCTCGTACCGACCACTGGTTGGGAGTTGAGTTACGCCCTTCTCCTAGCTAAAATCCAAGGCACACAAATCTGCATGATTGGGCTAACTGGCCATGTACTAGACCCGCTGCCGTTTTGGTCTACCTTTAATCGAACACTTTGACTGAGGACCCGAGTCGTTCTCTTGTCTGGTGTGGGCGCTCTGACAGTATCCTAGTCCCAACCCTTCATCTTCGGAGATTAGGGAGTGGTCGACGGCCCTCTTACCGTAAAACCTAGCCATGGGAGAAAACGGGTTTTAAGCTCACTGCGCAACTGGCTTAGAGCAGGTGCGCCACGCACTGTCTCCGACGGTCGGAGGTTACCTCCATTGCTCAATGGTTTGCTACTGCCCGCCTCAGACCAGGCAGAGTCTGACCATGGTTGCACGTGTGTCTTGCTAAGGTCGCAAAACACAAATGGATTGTTCCATAACTTCAAATGCTGTGTGTGACGGACTTCAAGCGGATCCCAATCTGCCACTGCAATCACATTTCCAGGCTGGATCTGCTCCCTTCTGCCTTTTGGGTCAGGCTTTTGCGTCAAAGACTCTGGGGGTAGTTCCTCAAGCAAACCTCCAAATCATCCACTGCCTTGTGGGTCAGGCTATTAAGCCAAAGGCTCCGGGTGGAGCCCCTCAAGCAAACCTCCGAAGCACAACCGCCACCTCACGTGCGATTGCCCACCAATGCAATCGTATGTTTGCGCGCAAAGCACGCAACATCGGGTGCTGTAACGTGCGCACACCACTGGACCGGAACTCGAGTGAGCGCCCCGATCGACGCACTGCACTCGTCGCGATGGAACTGGCGCGCTGCCACATCGATATTGCGGCACACAGTAAGACCCGGCTCCTTGAGCAAGGTAAGTTGCATGAAGCTAGTGCTGGCTGTACGTTCTTTTGTGTGGGAACCGCCGCCTCAGCACCCCGTGAACATGGGGTCGGATTTGCAATATCCGAGGAGCTAAGTGGCCAGCTGGTGGGTGAACCTATTGGCATCAGCGCGGGACTGATGGTTGTTCCCTTGCGACTCGGAAGAGGTAAGTTTGTCACTTCTATAATGCCGAAGGTTCCGACGTTTTGTTATCTTGATGACAGGCGTGGTCAACTCTACACCCAGCTATCCTCCGTGATGCGGTCTGTGCCGAGGAGCGACCGACTTTTGTGCTGGGTGGTTTTAACGCGCGCGTTGGGCGCGATGCATCAGTATAGACATATGTAATAGGTCCGCATGGTATGGATTCAGCGAACGCGAACGTGTCAGGCTGCTCATACTGTGTGCAACGCAAGGCCTGACAATCACGAACACTCGGTTTGCACTGAGTGCGAGTGATACAGCTACTTGGATGCACCTACGGAGTGGTCACGCTCACCTGCTCGACTATGTCTTCGTACGTCAAGGGGACATGTGTGCGATACGCATGGTACGGGTGCTGCGTGGATATGAGTGTGGCACTGATCAAAGGTTGGTGCGGAGCAAACTGTAAATTTATTTCCGCGAATCCATGTATTGAATTCCCGCCGTTAATCAGCATAAATTTAACTTTTACTCCCTCGGTATTATGGAGAAACGTATTGTGTTGGGGAAGGCGATGGCTGCACGTCTATGTGATGTGGAATGCACAGCTTCAGTGGGCGACCTGTGGCAGTACATTCGCCACCAGGTGACAGCTGCTGCCGAGAGGACCATCGGGCGCGCAAACTATAAGCGGTTTGATTACTTCGGTGGGAACAATGCGACGATTGGCGCATTGGTGTCGGGGAAGAATGCAGAATTTGCTGCACTTGTGGCAGACCCCAGTGACTTGGGGAAGAGGAGTAATTTTCGCAGAATTCGACGACGACTGACCCGAGAGTTTCGTCGCATTAAAAATGCGTGTTGGACGGAGAAGACGAAGCAGATGGCATGCTACACCGAACGCCGCCAACACAAGGAATTCCTTGATTGCTTGAACTCGGTGTATGGACTGAGGTTGGATCCGCTGAGGACGCTGATCGATGATAGTCTTCACACAGACTGCAAACATGATGTAGATCTGGCAAAATCACTTTGACTGTCTCTTGTACAATCGTTTAGATATTGGCTGACCTGCATTGTTCGTCTTGAAGCAGCACGAGGTGAAATTGTTTGACGGACATGCCGACAGTGGATGAGACACAGAAATCACATGATCAGCTGCGAAACGGCAAGTGTGCCGGTGCCGACGGGATTCCGCGTGAAGTTTTGAAATACGGCGCACCCGCATTGATAAATGGGCTGCAATGCATGTGGGTTGAAGAGGAGGTTCCTCCTGAGCTGAAGGATGCCCTTGTGCTACCACTATACAAGGGCAAATTGGGCAAGCAATGTTGCGCGAATTATCACAGAATCAACTTTCTGAGTTGTGTGTTAACGAAGATTGCCCTAATCTTGAGCATCCGCATCATCATTCAGATTGTAGAATCGAGCCTGGCGGAAGAGCAATGCAGATTCCGTTCGGTTCGCAGCTCCATAGATATGGTGTTTGCGGCTCCTCAGTTGCAGCAGCCGTGCAAATAACGACACCAGCCGTTGTACTCGCTGTTTTTTGATTTCATCGATGCATTTGGTATGGTGAACCGCGAGGCATTATGTCTGTCTTGGGTAAATTTGGCTGTCCGTGTCTGTTTGTAAGTTTGATTGAATGTCTGCACAGTGGTACGCAGGCGTGGTGCAGCTGAGTGGAAAGACTTCCTATGACTTTGCAGTGGTGTCTGGTCGGAAGCAGGGCTGTGTATTAGCTCCTACCCTGTCTAATATTTATCTTCATGCTTTGATGTCTTGTGCTTTTGATGCGGCCTGTGCTTACAGTGTTCGTTTGGAGCACCGTATTAATGGTGGGTTGCTGAACATCCGTCGCTTCGTTGCGAGAACCCTAGTCTGTGAGACAACTATCCGTATGTTGCCGTTTTTTCACGACTGTGCGTCGTTTGCTCCCAGCGCGGATGAGTTGCAACGCATGACTAATGCTCTGACTTCGACAGCGGCCATTTACGTTCTCACCCTCAACACAAGCAAAACTGTTTGTCTCTTTCAGCCTTCACCGGAGGTTCAATCTACAATGTTGCCGCGAACCAGCAGTGGTCCTGATGTATTAGAAACAACCTCTCGCTTCTGCTACCTTGGGAGCTTGGTTCCTACTAACCGGCAGATACACGGTGAGCAGCGAAGCCGATAGTATACAAATCCGTAGTGCTGTCCGTTCATCTATTCGGCAGCGAAACGTGGACGATGAACCGGTGACTCGTGAGACATCTCAGGCGGTTTCCTCAATAGTGTCTGCCACGGATTCTGCGCGTTGGTTGGTGCAACAGGGTTGCAGACGCGGAGGTGTTGCGCTGAAGAGGAATGCATGCTGTGAACTGCATACTACTGCTGATTCTCTTGAGGTATCTTGGTCATGTTTGGCGTAAAGATTTGATGCGGGTTCCGAAGCAGCTGCAGGGAGCGGCACGGGGGTAAACCGAAGTTACGTTACCAGGACGTGATCAACTTGAGCATATCACGTTGTAATGTTGATTACAGGTGATGGTAGTCGAAGGAGGTTATCGGCGTGCATGACGCGATCTGATGACGAATGCCATTGCGGAGCTGCAAGAGAAAGCCCTCAAGCATGCGGAAAGGAAGCGGCAGTTGCGGAAGCGACAGCAGTCGATGGTGTGTACTCCATCGACGTCGAGTGCCTAGTTCAGTAGCACACGCGGTTTCGAGTGCCTGCGTCAGGCTGTCCTAATTAGCCACAAGCGAGGCCACTCAGGACAAACATCGAAACGACGACGATGATACTGAGAACTTTGGCAGAACCGGCGCAGCGTTGGTAGGTACGCTGCATTCGATTTACTAACCGCGTGCTTGCGTGCTGAGTTTCTTTCTTTCAGGTGATTGGTTTGCTATATTTTGTAAATGATTACTTTGGCGTCATTTAAATGTCTGTCTGAATAAGGTTCTTTTTACTCATGTCGCTTAAGGAGATTGTGATTAACCGTTCTTTCGTTTGTGACGTTTTAAGAGTATCTATTTCTGATATCTTGAACTTATCACGGAATCGTTGATAACTAATTTATTGCATATACCCATTTTTCTGAATGTTTAATCTGTATATCTGGATGCATTATTGGATGACCATTATTTGATTTGGTCATTTTAAGTGATCAGCTATTGTTTGACATCCCCGGTGTGTCTGCACTTTAATGTGCATGTCGACAAGGTGCCTACCTCTCTTAAACCCTCCACCTCGGTTACGCGCTCCAGAAGAATGATTCCTCGGTGCGAGGGACGAAATGCATGGTATCCGTGGCCGTGCTAAACTCAAAGAGTGGTTCCATCCAATGTGGAGCAGTCTACGTTCCAGAAATGACCTTCTGTGCGCTTGATTCCCCAGATACACAGTGCTTGTTTGTTTGCCTGTGTAGGAGTCTGGGCCGGCTCCGTTGATGAAACGTGGCTCCTATGCACATGCCTCCCGGTCTTATTTCTTCGGGTTTACACTGGAGATGCGGTGTATGGATGGAGTTGTGGGTGTTGTTGCACAAGCTACCCAGGCGCATGCGTCCTATGATTGTCCCACGGAGCTCACGGTGACAGGCAAATTCGGAACGGTATTTCGCCAGCCGGATATATATATATACAAATATATACATATATATATATATATCTGTTTTCGTGAATTGTACGGGAACCGGCTATCAGTATGGAGATAACACGGCTTTTGTGTAGAGACAAACATCTCAAAGCGTCCAGCCTGGAAAATTTTCCTGGACCGCCGCCAGACACGAAGTCCGTTACCAGCCAAGTGACTCATACGCCTTTGTGTACGCCGTTGACCATCGACGTCGTTTAGTTGTCTTCTTTTATGTACTCCCTTTTGGTCGCAGAAGTGGGTATTCAGGGAATCTATAGCCTGTCAGACTAACTTTGATACGTCTTACGAGTACTTGTGGTATTTACTGTGGAACCAGGTGGCTTGTCCTGAATCGCACATGCTCTAATACGCTGCCTTTGATTTTCCGCAACGGCACTCTAGTAGTCGACTTATTCCCAGTTACCTTCGCAAAGAAAGCGTTTCGTGATCCGCAACCGATAGACGCGTCCGGTAGTGGATAGCTCCGCCGAACCATCCGGTGTTTGATCCAATTCCAGTTACCGAAGCGTTGCTTAGGCGTTCCGTCGTAATTGTGGCGTATGTGGCAGTTCCGCCAAATCAATGCGACAGAATAGGGATTAAACCTCATTTTGAGTATATTTACGACCAACTGTCCAGTTTAACACCAATCAACGAGGACACTAGCGGCTGTTTTATATCTAGATTGGTAGATTTGGCAGGTGAAACGGAAAAGTGCAGGATTCTAACGAAGGATTGTCGGGAATCCTTAATGCAGTTGCGACGAAAAAAAATCCGGTGCTACTAAGACTCGATAAGGGGTCAGTTGTAATATTGTAAAGGCAAGAATACATTCAGAAAGTTCAAACAATGCTTACAGTCTCGGACTGCTTCTTTCGTGAGATGGTAGGCCGCGATAAAACCGGACAGATGAAACTAACAGTCCGCGAATTAAAGAAATTAATGAAGGCGAGATTGATTGATGCAAAATCTATGACACAGCTTCACCCTCGGGAATCTCGACTTCTCCACATGTGTGGCTTGCCAAAAACACAAAGAGGGATCCCCTACGTACAATCCTCTCAATGGTAGACGCACTGTACCAAAAACTAGCCTGATGGCTAGCGCAACGCATCGAACTCATCCGCAAGGTACTGGCACGGTGCAACATAACAGATACACCTGAATTTGTAAGCAAGATATGTAGTTTAAATGTAAAAGGGACGCATATGAATTTCTTGTGATTTATGCTCGTTATTCGCAAATGTCCCTTTAGACGGAACCTTAGATATATTAGCCAGGTATGCTGATAAAGTCAATATCCCAACGTCCCAACTCAAGTCACTACTTCGTTTATGCCCGAAAGATATTCAGTTCCGTTTCACTGGAACCCTGTATGGACAAATTGACGGCGTGGCCATGGAAATTCCATTAGGCCCAGCTTTGGCTGATATCTTTATGCGCCACTTGGAAAACACCGTACTACGTTCTCATATACAGAATGTACACTTTTATGGCCGGTAGGTGGACGACACCTTCGTGGTTGTCGACACTTCTCAATAGGCGACATATCTACTAGAAATGATGAATAAGTGCCATCTCGCGATCAAATTCACGAAAATACAAATGAATCCGATACATCCTGCCATTTGCTGAATGTTAACCTGTAGAGAAAGCTAGACGGTACACTCGTACGGTTTGTGTGCAGAAAACCTACATGGACGGGACAGTACTTGAACTTTAATAGCTTCTGCCATATGATCTGCAAACGAGCTTTAGTCCGGACGCCTTTTGCTAGAGTTCGTCAAATTTGATCTCCGGACATTATAGCATGCAAAGTAGCAAGTGTCACCTCGACACTACAAAAGAATTACTATCCCCAACGATTCAGAGCACCGTACGCGAAATTACACTTGAAAGACAAACCAAAACAGACGTTCCAAAGAAGGCATTCATTACACTGCCGCTTAAAGGGAAGCAAGTAGACAGAAGATGTCGGCATCATCTTCCTCAATCTATCAGAGAGTGCTAATACACTTAATAACCCAGCGACTTCCAGTTCCGGAATGGCACAATTTTCCAGTATTTCCTTGTACCAGGATGCTAGAAAGCGTAAGGCATTAGTACTGCGAAACAACAACTTACCGTTCACATTACCGGAAAAGCAAAATGGTCGCACGATTCTTTGGCCAGTTAACCCAGCCCATACCATGAGGTTTGCGCCATGTTGTATACGGGAAACGCTGCATCGACGTGGATTACAAGTTGCCCAAAACTGTTGATTCTCTGCAACGTGCAAAGGGAAAGCAGCCTCATCGGTACAAGGAATTGAATAGATGTCCATGACACTCAAAAACCTGCGGCAAAAATGAAGCCGCTTCTCCGAATCATATGGGTTTAAAACCTGCACTTGATGGCGCTATACTTCCGGAATTACCTTTCCTTCGAAGCCCTATGGATAGCATATCTGGTGGAGTCACAATGCTGGACGAGTTTATGAATGCTTAGATCGCAGCTTCTGGACACCTCACAAATAACCACACAAGCAGAAATGTCATCCGTGGTGATGCGGGACCGCCCTGTCTTTTTGGCGTTGCACACGCTCCCAGTTTTCTGAAATTTTCTCACCAGCCTACGAACGTACCGTCCGTTGATAGGCCACTTGGCACTGTGGATAGTGGCAACTACTTTGCCACCCGAGGGGTGGTAACAGTATCACTCTTATTGAGGGCAGGATAGCCACGTGAAGGCCAAACGATCGGTAAAGAGCACACTAGCTTTCGATGCAAACTAATATGCGCTTGGGACCTTGAGGTGAATGTGTTGAAAGTGACCACAATGGAAGCAAGAAGAGGAGCACTGGGAAGAATGTTTGCAAAAGTGTGACACATGGTGCAAATGTGTTGTTGATCATACAGAGTAACATTAAAATAGTCAACCCACAGCTTATCCGGATAATTTGTCCTTCATATTTGGTATCCAACCTACGAAGGTACTAAAAACGCGGCCCCGTGTCACGTGCCGCACTGGACGGACCGTCTACGCGCTCCCATACTGCGCCTCTGCAAACGAAACAACTAAACGTATTCAAAGCGGATTGGTCATCTCTTCGTCTACATAATGCAACTCCCCGTCATAAAGAACGACCACGTGTTGGGAGTCCAGCAACGACACCACAGCTCAATCATCGATAGTTGCTCATCCAAACTCAAACCGAGTGCACTGAAAACCATAGCGCTTACACCGGAGATGCATCACCAAGTTAACAATCATGTAGATGACGTTCCTGGTGGAAAGCGTTTGATTGAATGTGCCGGCAAAGCATGTGAAATTTTAGTCGATAGCAATTAAGGACGTAAGGTAACCGCTCATTTTCCCGAGAACAACACTAAAACTAATTTTCGACGAATCGATCGCCTAATGCCATACGTGTCATGGCGGGAGTACCCAGGGCTTCCGTATTCGGGCGTACGTTGGGTCGTCAAAGACCCAGGGGATTGAAAGGCGAAACAGATACATAGTAGGCGGCTGGACCGTTTCACATCAACCACCTACTTGGAGTCCGAGGCGGATGAAGAGTGCGCCTGATTTATATCTCCTGATTAGCTGCACGGTGTAGCCACAGCCCGCGATAGGGGACGGAGCCTGAGGTGTGTGGATGGATGACGATAAGACGCACGAGATACGATTGCAACAGATGTCCGGCTATAACCGTATCATTTACCCACGTAGAATTGGGATGAAGCGGAATAGCAAATTTCACTTGCAAATGGCAAATGCCATATGAACGCACGGATTGGTTTGCGTCATGCGGAGCCAATCATTCCTGTGCACAGGTTACAACCCGACGAGTATATGTGCTTCGCCGAAGCGAGTACATTTTATTTGCAGCTTCAAAGCATCCTCTCACCGCAACCCTGTGGTGTGTTCGAATACAATCCACAACTGACAAATACCCATTGGAAATATTTCCCTAGAGAGCGTGATAAACGTTAGTTGTGCTTGTCCTACATGCTCTGCGTCTCCGCATCCAGCGTCCAGCCGCCTGCGTCCGTGTAACGGGTTATGTCCATGTACGTCAAACCTGCATAGTTCAGTTCTCGTATTTATTATGCCCTTATCAAATTCCTTATCCACTGGCTCTCCAAATACAACCAACGACAGGCGGTAGAACATAATTGCTTGTTACACAACCGTTTTAGACTGGCACCTGTTTGTCAAGCTGCCACATGCTTGTTCTACAATACGGCAACTAAAATGGGTGTGCGAGGCGACTACACGCACCAAGTTACCGGAAATCCACGATGTTCCCCCGATTAGAGAACTGGCTATTTCTAGCATAGTGTAAAGTGCACTCTGACCCGTCATCATAATAAGGTAAGAATAACACTCGCTTAGAACAGGTAGTTTACTGCCAACAGAATGTTTTACAGATCGACCAAATGAACAACACGTCCATAATTCTTACTGACATGTTGAACCATTTGTTGGCAGTGCTACTGCCTCACTAGGGCCCGTGCTTCAGACACCGCGTGCTCCAAAAAATGAATCCGCCACTCGCTTTTATACATAACGCCTTCAGGATGCCCCAGGAGCATCTTGGAGTACCGTCCCCTCATTGCCCGTTTTACATTAGCCTTTATTATGCTCCAGATGCCCTCGATGGGATTGAGAGCTGGTGAATATGGCGCAAGGCGCAGAAGTCTACCAGATCGGTACGGTTCCTCCAGAAAAACGTGCTCCAGGTGCGTGTGACAGGGCGCGTTGTTACAAATCAAAAGACACCTTTTCACAAACCCTGCTCCGTTGGTATCAAGCACTTGTCGCAACCACTGAGCGCACCTTTGCTTGTTGTAACTTCCTCTCAGAAGCGAACACGCTATCAAGCCGTTGTTTGTCGTGGCGCCGACAAGAGTAACATTCGGTCCCCGACTGTTCGCCAATGCACACTGCGCTCGACTACCACGTCGTGAGCGGCCACGAGTGCGGAATCAAAATAAGTTGAAGTTGGTCTCATCAATTCACACCGGTTGCCTTCCTTGCACATCGTAATCCATGAGCTGCAAAACGAATGGCCTGCGTCGTTTTTGTTCTCCATCGTGTTCATGGACTCCGGAATGGTGTGCAATTTCTTCATTGTCATAAGTCTACCATCCAAATATCGTGAGACATGCTGGTACTTACTGTAAGTTCGAACTCCGCCTTCAACCGCAAACGAAGGAGTTCAAGGATAACGGTAGGCTCTGCAGAAACTCACTCCACCAGAGAGTCGACGTGGCATTCTCCCAGTGCTCTGCGACGGACTCCCCCGTGCTTCCCCACCGGTTCCGTCGATTCGTAAGTCCGTATCCAGTTGCGGCAAGTTTTCACGTTCACCTTCAGTATGCAAGCGACCTGCTTCCAATCGTCACGTCCCTCCTACGTTTTCAGTACTACTTTCTTTACCTCCCTGGAGTACCGAAAATACGAGCCAACCATTGCGTTTAGGTCAACTGCACATTCAAAAGCATACGGCAAACTTATTTGGCTGTGGCTCGTTATGCCAACCCCATCGTCATTCAAATTCCTACTCTTGTTCTAATTGGTGGGAATCACTTCCTAGGACAGTGAAACAAAGGCCAACCTGGTGCATGGGCCAGCGTCACTGACCCTGGTAGGAGTTGAAGCGTCCCACCTGCACCCCTATGACTTAGTGCGTCTGAGGTCCAATTGGCTGAAGGCGACGGGCTATACACGCACACCTACACACTTGAACAAGTAAGTGGCGTGCGCACGGCTCAAATTAAGTGAATAGACTCATGTTGTATGCCGCCTCAGATTAATTCTGTTGCCCAAGGCGACAACTTGGTCGAGAAATGTTGTAGTGGGATTGCACCAATTCAGGAGGCTGCTGTGTGTTTCCAACCTGGACAGACAGGGCTTTCAAGTTGCCACCTCATGCGTCTACCTTTTTACCTGTATTTGCGGTTGCATGTGCGTTGGCACAAATGAGAAAATGCTGTCAGCGAGCATTGCAGAGCACGTCCCCCGGTACATAGTCGCAAATGGCCCGAAACTACCCACTGGCTCTGTTGCACGCCACGTACTAGATTGCTCTGTGGGCGAAAACCTACGTGATAGGTTTAAGATAATCAACCAACAAAGCAGTCCCCGTCTATTTCAGTTTGCCGAGGCCTCGGCGATTCGCCGGTTGAAACCAAGTTTGTGCAAACAAACGGACTTCATGACCAGCCTCACCCTACCCTGGTGAGGCTAGCGTCGTATTTTCTCTGACCGGGTCACATGAACTCACCGATTTTCGACCTCTTTACATTTACGCCGATAACATTGCAACTTGACCGCCTTTGCTATTTAGCCTACCCTTTCTACAAATTGTTTGTAAACAGCTGAGCAGAACACACGCATTTACTGAATTCAGTATATCCGGATACAATTTGGTTTCTTCTCACTATAACCACTTAGCTGTTCACAACCACTATTGACTAATCCAACACTTGCGCGTGTGTGTCTGCCTATCCATACCCACTCATAAGTTGCTTGGCCTCCGCCACTGGTTCGGTGCTCTGTTCACCTCGACGGAATACACGTTGCGCGCTATCAGCTCGATGTATTCTACTGCCGCTGTTTCATTTGGCTACAATCTACTACTGCGTTCACAAGCTTGCGTTAGTACCGCACGCGGCGACGTAGTCTATACCTGGATTTATTCATTACGAGTCAACTTATTCCACCTGATCCGTTTTGGAAGAAAGCAACTTCCAAGCCATTCCTTGCAGTTTGGACTCGGTGACATAGAACCATTTGTGACTATCTCAAGGTCTTCCGAATTACAAACACTGATATCACGAGTACTGAGTAGCAATCTGTCAAATTGTTGTGGCAACACCTAGGTGATGCGCTACGGTTGTATGAAAACACTGCCTTGACACACTGTCTGAAATCTCTGGATGGTCTTTGGGGCTTACAGCTGCGTTTACAGCGCAACTAAATTTTCTCAACTACGGAAAAGAGACGAATGATGCTAACGACTTTGTCACCCCCAGTAACTGTAAACATAACGGTGGCAATCGAAGATTATTCACACGTTCTTGTTTGCAGCTGCACAAGTGGTAGGTTAGGTCAGGTTGGCCAGTTACTAATAACGGTACAGCCATTCACCTAACGACCGTCTCGCTTCTTACACCGGTAAGCGAACCAACGATGCTCAGTATTACTGGGAAAGAGAAGAGAAGTGAGGACGAGTGCAGTTTGGTACTCTCGTTTTAGTAAAATTGCGGTAATTCAGGAAATCGACCTGGCCAACATTGTATCTAGGCCACGTGTGAAGGCTTCTACAAATTTACATTCGTTGGAATCAGTAGGAAGCCACTTCCAGCTGCTCAAGACACGGTTTGTGAAAGTGTTCCCCCTGATGTCCAGCCGAGACCTCTGTAGTTTGAGCTTAAGACGATGTCCAGATTAAACAGTTCTGTAGTATTAATCCTAATGAGATCTAACAAACTTTTGAACCTTTTAATTAGGCCAACTCTCAGTCTGCATCTTTCCACAGAAAACAACCCAAAGCTTCTTAAACGATCATGTGTCTTTCTACACTGACCTTCGCTCATTTAGGTCGCTAGTTTTTACCATTCACTGTGTGAATTAAGCGTCCAAGCCTGAATACACTACTCTAGATGTCATCTAGCCGCTGTTTTACGCAACGGGAGGAAAGCTTCTAGTTTGGTGTTACACAAAGTTCGCATGAGAAGAAAACTCCCGTCGCGCCTTATTAGCAGCCTGGCGAACCTGTGCGGCGGGTTTAAAATTGATTTTGATGATGGTGATTTTAAACTCACGTGCTTGGCTAGTAGCCTGCAGTTTCATGGTCTCCGAAAAAGTTTAAACCGTGTTCATCGTTCCTAGCAGTCAATAACTGACATTTATTAGTATTTAGGGGTAAGTCCCATTGATTGGACCAATCGACTACCCTGGTGATGTCCTCAGTAAAGGTTTCACACATACCCTCCTGACCATCGTCAGGTCGTAAAACATTATGAATGAATAAACTTCATTGTCGTGAGGTTTGGCACGTTCGTATGGGAATACTCTTTCTGCCATACAGTGCAGTAACATATCAGCAACGAAAATATCAAGAAGTACGGATGAACACTTAGAAATAACTGGTGAAGCAGAAGACCAAGTGGGTTCAAGAAATACTGCATTCAAGTAAATTTGACGTAAAGATCAACGGTGAATGCGCAGATACAGGCGGGGCTAATGAATGTACAGATGAAAATATGTCAGGGTGTATGCAAAATGGTGAAATGTGGCGACTGCAGACTTGCCAGTATGAAGTCATGGGCCATGACCTTATTCGGGGGCTAGTCACATCTTCCATGTCACAGTGTTGTTAAACGGATATTACTGGCTTTTATTTGGAGAGTGCTTGTCAGGTGAGAGCCCGCCACGTCGTGGAACATTGTCATCGATCCATTTGAACGGCAAGTTGTAAGCAGCAACGCTTCTTATGGATCGATTATTGACGCTGTTCGTCCCAGTCAGTATGCACCCAGATTTTGTCTTGGTTGATGCATGCTAGGCAAGAGGAGACCGTAGTACACTCAACCGGCGGGTATTTAACATGTGGGCTATTATACTTATCGACAGCTGACTTCTGTGTTTTCCAGATATATGCGTAGTTAGGCTATGTCTTATTGTGAAATGTAAACGATGTGCTAATTAGAAATCAAGAAAGTAATAGAATGCCGTCTTAACTGGTTACAATATGAATAATGTTGGAAGTTTGTGAGTAGTGTAAAGTTTGTAGAAAGTAGAAGTCACGATTAAAATTCACGCACAACAATATGCCTCGACGGGGAGTCGAACCCCGGTCCACGAATTTCCGGTCCGCTGCTCTACCACCTGAGCTACCGAGGGCTGACGATTAGGTGCGCAAATTTTAACACATGACTTCTGCTTGGTGCGCGACGTATCGCCAATGGGCTCACAGTACCTGTCCTGATCGCTGAACGACGCTAGCAAACCTACGACGATCAACAGCACAACACGCGTAGCCGAAACCAGAAGGCGAATCGAAACCCGAAGTCTTTTATTGGTTGTTGAATAGGTGAAAAATGCAACATGTAGTACATAACGATTAAAAACTGGATAAATGTAAAGCTGAGTGTGTATTTATCCATAGGAAGCCGAGTACTACGTGTCCTTATACTGAAGGATGTGAAAGAAATCGTACTTAGTGGTCCCAACTGTGTCTGTGTGTATGCAGTCCAATGACTCTATAACTTGCTGGCATGCAGGGTAACTGGAGAATAAAAGCAAAAGTTTAAGTGTATTGGGAACTGAATTTAAAGTGAATAAATAATAACACATGGATATAAGATGCAGGATATGTAAACCTGTGTATCCATCCTATCCTCTAATAGGTTACAAGCATGACGTCAGAATGCTGAGCAGCCTTCCTGCAGAAATACAAGCATAGAACAATGTAGGGGAAAGGCCAAACTAAAAGGGCTTAACGATATAAAAAGAACTCCCAATCTATTAAATAAGAATACTGGACCTGACCTACGGTGAAGCACGATCCTCAGTAGGCAGTAAGTTAGTCGCACAATCCGGTCGGAAGGCGAAACTTAGTCGGCACAATAATTCGACGCGTTTGATCCGATGATCGCTGAACGAGGCTAGCAAACCGACGATGATCAACAGCACAACACGCGTAGCCGAAACCAGAAGGCGAATCGAAACCCGAAGTCATTTATTGGTTGTTGAATAGTTAAACCAAAACTGTACAATAATAATGGAAATGAGAATAGGAAGATACAATTGGGTAGAAAAAGATGTACAACCGCTACAGAATTCCTCCGATAGAGCGTGAGTCACTGAGACGTAAGCTCGATACTTGTGTGTCATTTATCGTAGTCTGGAAGGCAGAAGAACTGTGCGTCCGACGAATTATCGGTGATGCGATTTTGAGTTTGTGTCGTGAGATGCTTGGTGTACAGAAGAGGGAACAGTGGTGTCACGCATGAGCTGAGTAGGAGGCGTACTTGGGAAGATGGGCCGGTTGGTGACAGGAATATCCGTGGGTGTCCGTAGAGCTCGTGTCTCAGTGTAAGCCGGCTTCAAGCGGTCAATACTCACAGTATCCTGATTACCACTCTCTTTACAGCACGAAGTGCTTCTCTTCCCAGGCAACAAAATTAAAGGGGCCCTCGTAAGTCGGTGTCAAAGGCTTACGGACAGAATCGACACGCCCGAGGACGAAGGGGCAAATGCTCAAATCCGGGTGTGCCTGTTGACTCCGAGGACTGATTCGAGGTGGTGTTGGACGAATTGAACTAAAGTGTTGCCTCAGGCGTGTGACATAGGTGGTCACATTAACTTCTCCAGTAACCCATGGGTCTAACACTATTCCCCTGGGAAGCCTGAGAGTAGTGGCAAGGACCAACACAGCAGGATACCAGCTAATGTCTTCTTTAATGGTGTTAGGAATACCAAGCAAGATAATCGATAGACGCTCTGACCATTGTGAGTTCGACTGCGAAGCAGTAATTGCGGCTTTAAGTTGACGATGCCATTAGCAGCTGGGTGATAGGCGATTGTCCGTAGGTGGGAACAATTGGACAAACGCTTCATGTCGGCAGCAGGAAGTGAAATAGATGGGTTGGAGAGACGGAAATCTTGAAGCTATTAGAATAACAGCAGCGTCGAGTTCACAGACATAGAATGGCCCAAAGAGAGCAGCAGTTGGGAAATTACGGTTATAGAAGCAGTTGTGAATCGAAGTAAAATGAAGAAGGAGCCCGATGGTGGTAACGAATAGATATCGTTGAAGTCAGAGTTCAGTTTGTCATGGAAACGGACACACACACCTAGGTAGCTCTAACTAGGTAAGGTTGGAAGGCTTACCAGCTTTCTAGAGCTCTAAGGTCTCTAAGTATCGCAGATATACTATCTTTCACATCGTCAAACTCGAACAAGCATACGACTTTAATATCGTCCGCTAATAGCTAAGGCGTATCCCGGCTGAATAATTGGAAGGCATCGCTAACCTAGAGCAAAAAAGACATGGGGCCTAAAAGGCTCTCTTGAAGGACTCCACTAGTAACCGATTTTCGGGAAGACGTCGTGCCGCATAGGCACAAAGATAATGTTCGATTTGATAAATAGGACTTAAACCAGGAGAGTAGCCTTCCGGCGATGGTGAAAGAAGCAGCAGTTTCTGGTGTGGAACGCAGTCGCATGCCTTCTTCCCGTCAAGGAAAATGACGTCCATTTTATGCCTTAAATATAGCGCGTTTTGACATTGTTTAAAATCTCGAACATGCATATTTGGCAGGATTTATACGGAAAGAACCCGTGTTAAAACCTGTTAATAAAGTTTCGAGGCAACAGAAGTTGAAAGCTTCCTCCTTGACTAGCCTTTGCCTAACTTGCGAGGCGATAAGTGTATGACTGTTGGGACGATACTTGTCAACTTTTAAACGGAGAATGCGTTTGTGTCACGACAGGAATACAGGGTGTTTCCACAGAGCGGGAAAGTTATGGCTTATCCTGGATATGTTAAGAAGGTTGGGTAGGAGAACTGGAATGTATTGACCGTCTAGGATTAGCATAGCAGAGGGGAAATCCTCTAGGTCGGCGTAGTAAGACAATTTATGCGCGTAAGACTGCGCAGATCGAATTCGATGAAATTTGTCTCATTATTGGGGAGATGAGTTGACACAGGTCGTGGAGCCGTATCGGCCACCGTAAAGGAGTCCCAAAAGTGATTGGTTTTGAAGTCATATAGTTGGACAGGGTCAGTTGTGTGTGTACGTCCAGGGAATACCCAAGAATCCCTGGCGATGCTTTGCTGCCCGTTCTGTTCTTCACTAAGCGAGTGCGTGCCTTGACCATGTTATTGGTACTGTGAGCTACGCGTTCAGTCTACAAGGTAGTTATGACTTGTTTATTTCTCCACGTCGTTGGTATGTCGCTCATACGTATCACGAGGTGGTACTCATTTCTTTTGTTGTATCATGAGCGTAGTTTCTTCAGCTTGGTTAAGATATTGCATGCCTTAGGATCGCCTTTCGTTCTCTCAATTTTATTAGTGTTCTGCTTACGAGCAATCACGCCTAAGCATTACATAATGTGGTGATACCACTCATGGATCACCATTACTATATCACCCGTTAAAAAGAGTTTCCAGTTGAGGGACCTACGGAGAACGGAGAAGTTTTCCTTATCGATTCATTGGAGAGGACGGAATCTGCCACTGAGGAAGTGGGTAGAGTGTGCGTTAGTGGGCAGTCTGAACGACAGCTTCACTACTTTGTGATCACTGTCTAAAAGCTTATCAAGAAATCCAAGTTGTGCATCCGAGATTCTTTTCTTGAATCTCAAGTCTAGTCGTCTGGAGTTCCTAGTAGGTGAGTGAGCCTGGTGCGTGCATTCATTTGCAAAGTTAAGATCGACAAAAGTTATGAATTTGGGAGAGGCTGTCTGAGTGCATCATTTAATGGGTGACTTGTTAAAGTCGCCACCGATTAATCTGTGTCTTGCAGACAGCAGTAAAACTTTGGTGAAGATATTGGCTTATCCACTGATTTTAGATGATGAGTTGGGTAATAGGATGTAGACGCAGTCGATGAGGAGGTCGCTGTGTCTGCCGTTGGCTTGAATGCACGTGGAGTCCTCCGGGTTAACTATAGATTAGACGCGAAAGAAAGGAGAAGGAAAGTTATCCCTAACGTATATCAGGCATCCTCCGAACCGGTGTTCCTCATGTGTACTGCAAAAGAAATTGTAACTAGGGATTTGATGGGTGTGTCAGACGAAATGCCGGGGCCAAGTCTCAGTGACCAAAATCACCTGTTCGTTAGTCAGAACAACAAGCTGTCCGAAGACTTGTACCTTGTGTTTAACAGACGGGCATTAATGAGCAGCATATTGTGTGCCCCAGTAATACTGGGAATACCTTGGTTATGTGCTTCGCTGGGCAGCAAACTGCTAACAGGTTTGAAGGTGCCTCCACAGACAAATGTTGGGTGAATTGATGTGCCTGTGAGATTCCTGCAGCATCACACCAATTGGTTCAGATTAAGCCGCGGTGGACAGATTAGCACTGGCTGTCAGCCGCTTTAAGCTTTGCTTTGCACCATCGAAATGCAAAGCGTTCATTCAAAATTGACAGGGCTCGCCTCCTGCGTTGACTCTTGGTGGGGTTCAGCTAGAAGTCGTTCGGAAATTCAACTACCAGGGAAGTTGTATCAGCGCCCTTGGGATCGAAGACGATATCACGAACCGTATAGCAAAAGTTTGACTTGCTTTTGCTAACCTTCGCCACCTATGGCGGTGGCGCGATATTACTCTCGCCCTGAAGGGTAGAGTGTACAATGCAGCGGTATCTTCGACCCTACTGTACGGCTGCGAAACCTGGCCCCTAAGATCGGCTGACATGAAGAGGCTAGTTACGTTCGATCATCGGTGCCTTCGCAGTTTGGCTCACATCTGGTGGGAACACCACGTGAGTAACGAGCATGTTCAAGGTCTTGTTTACGGCACAGGAAAAGGAACTGAACCGCTCAGCACCGTCATTTCACACAACAGGCTCCGATGGTTGGGTCACGTGTTACGCATGCTAACCCACCGAGTTCCACCATGTGCGTTGTTTGCTCACCGGGGATGTGGATGGAAGCAGTGGAGGGGTGGCGAAGTGACGACTTGGTCGAGAGGAATCAAGGCCCTCACTTCTGAGCTGGCTTCGGTTGGAGCGTCGTGGCTGCCTGTTTGGGCTCTAAAAGACGATGAACACGTTTGGCTGGATACACTTGTTGATAGGGCCAGGAGCAGACATCAGGGGCGTTCGTGCTGTGAGTTTCTTTGACCACCCCATCGCTCTTAGCTTCCCCCTCCATCTACGATCTCATTTCGTGGCGTAAAACACAATAATTATTCTCTTTGCCTGGTAGCCCGCTGGTAGCTTACCGGAACGATGCCTATCCGTTGCTGGCAGCTCAGCTGGCATGCAACTGTTGTATTTATTTTCCTTTTTCATTTATTTATTGCGGCAGGGTAGCTAAGGTGTTTCCCACCTCTAGCTGACGTGTATAATGATAAGGATGAGGTGGCTTGTTTGCATGTATACGTTGTAATACTCGTCCATTGAGTCGACGGACGATAAGGGAAGACGTGGCTGTGGTATCATCATCATAATCCTCATTGTACACGTTAGTTGCAGGTGGAAAACACCTCAGCTATTGTGCCGCAATACAAAAGACAGAAAGAAAGAACACTAGAGGCATGCTGGCTGAGCCCCCAGTAACGGAGGAACGTCATTCCGGAGAGCTAACAGCCGGCTATTGTGCCACAAAAAGGAGTTATAGTACGGGTAACGAATAACCTTGGGATTGAAGTGGAGGTTAAGTGGGAGGGGGATGGACAAAGGAACTCACAACATAAACGCCATTGGGGCCGGTTCCTAGCCATATCGGCAAGTGTGTCCAACCAAACGTTTTCAACTTCCTTAAGACCCTAGTCAGGCAGTCGAGCTGCACTAAGCGATGCCAACTTTGAAGTGAGGTTTTCGTTTCTCCAGATCAAGTCATCGGTTGGCCACCCCTCTTCCTTATCTAACTGCCTGCCCAGTGTGCAACCAATACACGTCGCGGGAGTCGGTGTACAAGCGTGCGCAACAGTTGGCCGAGCCAACGAAGCCTGGTGCATGATATACTGGTGCTGAGCGGTTCACTCGCACTTTCTGCACCAAATACGCGACGCCGAACACGCTCATTTCTCACGCGATGCCCCCACCAAAGATGAGCTAAGCTGCGAAAGCAGCGATGATCCAACGTGACCAGCCTCTGCATGTCTGTCAACCTGATGAGCCTGACTGTACAATCGTACGAGGGTTGAACGGACGGCTGCATTATACACACTAGACTTTAGAGAGAGTGTGATGTCGCGTCTGCGCCACCTGTGACGGATAATTGCAAAATCACCTCGAGCTTTTGCCATACGGTTCTTAGTCTCAGCTTCGATCCCACGGGTGCTAAAATGGCTGCCCAGGTACTTAAATTCCTGAACGACTTCTAGCTGCTCACCACCAAGGGTCAGCGCAAGGCTGCGTCCCTGCCAAGCTTGGAGAGGAACTTCGCAATTCGATGGAGCAGAGTCTAGCCAAAAACGATTGACAGCTAGGGCTAATCGGTCCAGTGAAACCTGGCACGCTTGGTCTATGTCACATATGATGGCAATGTCTTCCGCATACTGCAAGTCAAGAAGTCGCTTACCAGAAAGTGGCTCTACACCTTCTAGGTCGCGTCCAGTTAGCGCTGTTGCCATGAGTTCATCAATAGAGAAGTTGAAGAGGAAAGGTGACAAGAGGTCAGCCTTGTCTCACACCGATGGAAATATTGAACTGCGGCGACAATTTACCAGAAACCCACACTCTGCCCGAACTATGCGCGCACAGCGCTTTGATAATGTCTACGTACTTATCAGGCACATATTTTCTCAGCAGATAGTCCCAAAGGGCACGTCGGGCCACAGAATCGAAGGCACATTTGATGTCGAGATACACGACAACGGTGGGTCGCCAATAAACATGGTGGTGCTCCAACAATTGAAGCAAAGTGGAGAGGTGGGCGATGCAGCTTTGGTTTCGACGAAACCTGGCTTGTTCTTCGAGAATCTGACCTTCACGAGCGCCAGTCAGTCTGTGGCGTATGACGTAGGCAAGTAATCTAGAGGCAATTGTGATCATACTGATCCCTCTATAGTTGTCGTATTCCGAAAGCGAGCCTCTATTGAAAATGGGGCCTATGACAGAGCAGCTCTAGTCTGTCGGCACCGTTTTTTGCTCCCAAAGTTCCATTAGCAACTCGTGTAAATCATTCACAGGAGCAGATCTCTTGACTTTGTAAGGAGCTGGGGGAATTCTATCTGTACCAGCTGCCATATGCAATTTCAACAGTGATCTCCCGTACGACTTCATCACTTGAGGGTGGATCTAAGGAGACGACATATGGAGGAGAGCACTGAGTGCCCGAAATAGAAAGGGATACCTCAGCTTGGCTAAACTGCTTTGCAAAGTGTGTGGTCCAACGCTCCAAGCGTTTTGACAAGCTGTGTATTGACTGTTCACTTGCTACGTGTTGTCTCGCTAACACCAGATCTCCTGCTACCTTGTTCCCTTAACAGACGGACTGACTTAGGATGATTACCAACGGTAGTGGCTGTTTCCACTTCCTATGCACCATAAGACCACCATGCTTCTCTTCAGGATTGAGTGCAGTTTTGCCCTGAGATGTATGCAAGTTTCCCTGTATTGGCTTCCAGTCGGAATACATCGGCGAACATGTAAAAGTTACAGAGAAGTTTTAGAGACCCAATGTCTAGTTTGGTAATTTGATTTGCCACATGAAGACATGCCTGCAGATAGTAAAGTTTGACAAATATGCGACCAGTGATCTTCGACGGTGTTTAGTGAACGCTTACGCAGCCCAGATGCAAGCGTAGTTTGATACGCATTCAGAACACCCGGCTTCGCCAGCTGGCTGGTATCAATAAGCTCACAACGCCGTTGCGGCCGTCCACCGAAACGCACCCGCATGTCGGCACACACGAGAATGTGATCCGAGTCCACGCTGGTGCTCTAAATGGAGGGACAGTTTTGAACGCAGTCCATCCAGCGATGACTAATCGCGATGTGAGGGATTTGCGTCCATGGCTGTCCCGGGACTGGTGAGCACCAAGTTACTCGTCTGTGGGTGTTGTGTCGGCAGTTAGTGCTCGCGAGAAAGAGACGGGCATTTTCAAACAGGTGTAGCAACCGCTCACCCTTATCTGTATGGGAGCCTACACCACGTTGGCCGCCAGGTGTAGATCGTCAGAGGACAATCTTCTGACTTGGGCGTTTAGCCCGCAAGCCAATACCACAGTCTCCGTGCTTCGTCTGTAACTAAGAAGATCATTAAGTTGGTGCTGGAAATCAACTTTATCGAACCAGGGCTGCCGTTTGTGGGGGCGTAAGCCGTTATGACAAACAGGCACCGTTTGTCGATGCGCGACATCGAGGGCTGGAACGAGCCAGCTAACCTAACGGCGCATATCCGGCTGTTGACAGGGATCGAGCCAATCAGGGCAGAGACTCAAGGCAATGCTGACGCCAGCTTGACCCACATTTTAAGCTGCATCATCGCCAGACAGGCGCAGTGAGAATGTGCCGTCCTTGGCACATGTGGAGGATCGCAGAGTAAGCACGGGGCTCGAATCTTTCAAGCGGGTTGCCGATAAACAGCGAATATCGATCGAGAGGGTCTCGAGTGTTTGGCGAGTGCTGCTTTTGGCCAATCTGTAACAAAGTGAGCACGGTAAGGCATGCTAGTTTTGGCGAGACTAGAGGACTTCAAAAGGAAACGGATGAACTGGCCTTGTCCGCTTGTTTGAACATGGACTTGTCGACTGGATTGGAGCAACGCCCCGCGATTGCGTGTGCGTTGAAACTAGAGGACAAGCGACTATTCAAGCAAAGTGAGTGAGGTTCAAGAACTGAAGGATTGAAAACGTTTGGATAAAAGTGAAGTTGGAACGGGACGCTAAGGATGGGAAAGCGCAACATGGGGAATAAAAAAGCAGAAAGGCCTGAGCAGTAGTAGCAAACCCCTATCCACCCTGCTCGATGCAGCAGATAGGGGGTCGTATATTATCCTCTGTGACGGCCACTGCATCAAGTGATTGTTAGAAGGAAAGGTCGTGGGCAGGATACTGTCAGGTTGAGCAGGTGTAAACAGGAGAACTACTAGGGTTCTCAACCAAAGCCTTTGGTTCAAAAACCTTACCGCAAGTTAGCGGTGTGTTAGCATTGGACGACAGCGAGCATGTTTTATGTAAAGATCCACCTTCACTCCAAATCCGAACCTGGAAATCCAAGCGACTGAGTTTGTCTGGCCTCTAATCATTGACCAATCTGGTGTGAGTGGCTCTGAAAGTGTAAAAAGCGCCAACCAGCATAGCTCAATGGATAAATGAGGCACACAACCCAACGCACCACGTTAAGGTCCAGTCTCATCGCGATGGGGCGTTAGGTACACTGGTGAGGTAATGTGGTGACTGGGCACGGTTATGGGCTAGGGATTCAGATGCAAACTCGGCTGTGGGATTTAATCGAAAGATTGTTGCCCAACGGGTTGTAGCGGTCTGCTCGGCGTCAATTGCATTATGTCCAGAAATCAGTGTAGGTGATACAGGGTTGATGCTTGATCTTAGCTGGTTTGAAGGGGGACCCACAACTTAGGGGTCTCATAAAAAGGTCACACGACAGGTGGCTGCATGCTTTGTCGCTTAATCGTGTGTGGTCGAAGAAATGCGGATTGGGAAATGTTAGGAGCGTGAGGAGGTGAAGCACGTGTGAACCACTTCCGGTTGGTGCAAGCAGACGGGCACTGTTCATGCGTATTTGCAGCTGGGTATGTAATATAGCGGGGTTTGTTTGGTAGTCCGGACTCGCTTTATTTGATTTTGGGTTTTAAATAGGTAGCTCCTACTATGAGGCTGTGCTCGCTTGGCTGTATACTGCGGTCCGTGCCGGGGAAGTGGATGTGTACATGCGGGCTATCTGAGGACGTGATAGTTCTGGTATTGTTAGTGAGTTTTCTTTAGCCATACCGCAACGTCTGGGTATAGTCCGTTTGATGTACTGTTTTGGATTGGATGGCAACCGAGGAGGGAGTGCTATTAAACTCTGTTGTTTTCAGTTGCTGGTCGCTGGTGTCATGTCAATAGAGCCTTGCTTTGGGTCGTTAACTACACGGCTAATGGAGTTTATGATGAGAGGAACCCCATGCTTTATGTTCAGGGACTAGGTCGCTCATGTTAGGCATATCAACAGGCGTTGTACTGTATTCGGCCATGCCTACGATAATATTCGAGGTTACAGCTGATAGCATGGACTTGCTAACCATATTTTTTGGCTGAGCTTCGATTGTTGAATGCTATTTTGCATTGCGGTCTGTTTGTCGTGAGGAACCCTGGTAAGCGTCACACAGCATTGAGAAAGAGGTGGTGGGGTTTGCACTTGGTTGTTTATTGGTCAGTTGGAATGCGGAGTGTGATGTCACACGGGTCGCTTCCCTATTCGAAATTGAACTAGTAGGTAAAGCGGATCTTTGCAGCGGGGCTGTGTCCGGCTTTAACAAACTTGGCCCGAGATTACTGTTGATTCAGGTCATATCTGGCGTCAATGAATCGTTTAGCCTGCTCAGAGCTGCTAATTTTATGACTAATGGGTAGGATCGACTAGTGATCTTACGCAAGTAAATGGCTGAACAGCAATCAAGTGATAGTGTACAAGCATTAAAAAGGGTACGCGACATTTTGCTGAGCGGCAGTTTATCAGGTGGGTTGAATACGATGGCGTTATTAATACGACGCATGCGTTCGCTGACATATTACGTAATGTTGCCCAATATTTCACCAGCTGCGAGCATAGTAGATTGCCTAGCCAAATTATGGATACTATCCAACTTGACCAAAAGGATGACATTGCTCAGTAACATCGTGCTTTCCTCTTTCAACGAGTTTACCTGACTTTCAAAAACAAAAACCTTTTGTACTGCTTCTGCTCGTGGATCCAAGTGCACAACTTTGCAATTTTCTATGTACGATGGAGCAGCCGCACTGCTATCATGAGCGATCTGCGCCAATGTTTTCCTTTTTGCTGATGTGGGTGACACATGAAGTTTGTTTATCATGCTACGACTTAACAGTACAAAATTCAGTAAAACAAAAAGACGATGATACCGAAAAACGAACAAATGACTTCGTGAAAACGCCTTGGTAAACAGTCCAAAAGCAGTAAAAATTAAGTTACATGTAATATGTGTTACGTCGATGTAACGCAAACGGAACTAGAACGCAGCGCTATCCAGTTCAAAGTACAGCGAGTAAATACGCTATGAAAATGTCCTGTGACAAAGTTCGCGCCATCCAAGCTAGACATTCGTTACTTCCGGCACATACTCGAAGGCGGCGCTTTCAAGGTCTACACTGACCATAAGCCCCTCAGCTTCGCCTACAAGTCTGCCACCGACAAATACTCACCCCATAAAACAAGACACCTAGACTGTCACGCAGTTCACTGCTGAGATACGCCATGTCCCAGGTGTCAACCATCCTGTAGCCGACGCTCTCGCACGAGTCAACCTTACCCTCCAGTCTTTGCCTGCTGTAGACCTTGTCGCCATGGCATCGGCTCAGTCTCAAGGTGGAGACACACAACCTACGCTACCGCCCACCTCGCTGCAGGTGCAGCACGTTCCTTCCAAACCACGGAAGAAACCATCCTCTGTGACACTTCCGCAGGCTGTCCTAGATCCCACGCACACATCCTCTTCAGACGCAGCCTTCGAGGCACTCCACTTAGTGTCACATCCCGGAATCAGTGCATTTTTGAAACTGGTCACTGAACGTACCGCTTGGCCAAGTTCGAACAAAGATTTTCGTACTGGGCTCGCGTTTGCCTTCCATGCGAACGCTTCAAAATACGTCGTCACACCCGCAGTCCTCTTGGCACATTTTCCGTCCAGGACCCTCAGTTCTCGCACGTACACTTAGGCCTAGTATGTCATTTGCCCGCTTCACGCGGCGTCGTATACATTCTTACACTTGTCGATCGCCTCAACAGATCGGCAGAAGCCAAGCTTGTAACAAACTACACAGCTGCGACTGTTATCCGGGCCTTATTAGATCGGTGGATCCCGCACTGAAAACGCCCGTCCAACATCGCAACTGATCATAAAAAGCCCTACGAATATTCACAATTCCATATTTTGTGGAAATTTGTAGGCTACCGCCCCATTCATACCACAGCGTATCAGCCAGCGGCCAACGGTTTAGTAGAACGCCTCTATATGCAGCTCAAAGCCACGCTCAGGGCTCCTCTGCCTCTACCTTAGGTGCAGACTTTCTCGTACTCTTATTCATTAACAGTAACATCAAAACTGAGTTGCAATTTGCACCAGCAGAGCTGGTTCACGGCCCAATGTTAAAGTTGCCAGCAGAATTCGATTCGCCCTCGCATTGTCGGGTATGCCTTTGCATAACTTTTCGTTCTTCCTAGCTCAACAAATGCGTTCACTACGGCAGACCTCGCCCCGTGAGAAGAAAATAGCCGTGCAAATGCACAGGAGACTCTATACCTGCCCTCACGTCTTCCTTCACCCTGACACAGTACGGTGCCCTCTCCAGCCTTCCTACACTGACTCTTTCAGAGTCCTGCAACGAACTCCGAAGCGATACACCTTAGGCCAGAATAGTCACTGAACAGTAGTGTCCAGCGACCGCTTCAAGGTGGCTTTCTTTGACGAACCAGTTGAAGCACATTCTGAAGTCATCATACAAGCACTCACGCCTGCAATGATTTCTCGAGCACTGGATACCCGAAACCCTCCGTTCCCATTTCCCCTCAAACTCAGATAACCGATCGACGCTGTAGACAGATCAAACGCCTGGTCCGTTATGCAGATTTAGTAAACGTTTACTATTTCAATTAACACGCCTCTTTCGTCTTTAGTGATAATTGTGCAGTTCGTCTACAGCCGGTTTGCAAAATCGACAAATAAAACCCAAATAATTTGTAAAACCAAATAGAGTGGTTACTTTTTATAATGCATGCCATGTACCATCTCCGGCGCCAAGCCACTACCACCGACATTTGCATGCACCCCATGAGTTCTATCTTCCAGTAACTCAGCCACCGGAACTGCCAAGATAACCCCCGAATGACTCACCCAACGGCCGAACGCAACCCTCGTGTGACTCGCCAACCGGCTCAACTACACTTACTGACCCAAGGAACATTTAGTCGCCCTCGACCGCAGACGGTCACGTCCGAATTGGTCTCTAAACGTCTGCCTACGTGTTGCCGGCGTGGACGCCCGGGTTTCGTCGTGAACCGCGGATCATGGACTAGTGTGTGTGGGGTGAGTGAAACCCAAGCACACCGTCGGGTCTGCAGCGGAGGAAAGGTACTTTTGGCCTTCTTCTGGACTAGTCAGTTGTTTACAGTCCGACCAGCCCGCCCCAACAGCTCTTTGCTAAAGCAGTCTGGTACACGCGCTCATCACATTTAATACATAAGGAAACCCTGGACCCAGCGAATTCCGCTACACACCACATCTTGGAAGTTCGTTTCCGAGCGCACGCACTATTCGCACCCATCCTCCTCCGTTTTCCCTAAGTGACAGCTTCATCGAAGGCTTGCTTCCTTCACCCTTCTCAGGGAAGGCATTTGTAGTGCACACTCTGTATGCTGAAACATTTGATTTTCCTGTTGTTTTAACCTTCTAAAGCTCCATTTGTTGTAATAACGCCTCTTCCATTTTTTCTAAATTGCTTTGAGGATTTCCGTACTACACCGTACCTTGCTCTTTTTGATTCGCTTCCTACTTTTGTAGTCTGCACAACACATGTTGGGTTCATTTGTCTGCAACTTCTATACTGTCCCGCATTTGACACCTATCTCTTGTGTCATGGATAAGGGAATCTTACCTCAGACGCCACCCAAAAGCTTGCGTTTGTATTCGGAGGATAAAATCACGTATACCTTGCTCACAATGGTGCATAAGGATGTGCAATGTGGTCCTTTCTACCGCTTCAAATATTGACGATTGAACCACCTTAAGCAGTAACGAATTCAGTACAGCATACTGTTATAGGATCGGTTGGTCAGGTAATCGACGCTATGGCGAAGCTGGAATGAATAGTTAGATTAACTGGACTGCTCAACTCCGTGGTAAAATGCGTGTCCGAGACACAACTTATGATACTGTAAAAATGATAGAAATCGAACTTGTTCCTACTACTTAAAATTGAAATAAGCTTGGCTCAGACCAAGATATGGAGTCAACGCGGTAGTAATAACGCACAGCGAGCGCACGCGGGAATCAAATAGCGTTTGCAAACACGTGTCAAGTTAAATCGTCCTAGTAGGAACTGAAGTATACGCGATATGCTGAAATGAAGGGATACACAATTCCAACGGTTGTCGTACAACGAATCGCAAAAGCCTGTGGGTTGGAATCGAACTCAATGCGAACGAGAGAACTGCACCTCAAATCTTGTATCGGTGGATACGCGAGTCAGCCTAAGTATCCAAGCATATAAGCGAGGAATATAGTGCAACAACGAAAGAGAGTTAATAAGTAGTTAACTCAGTTACCACAGATGATCTATGGGATCTAATCATTTACAAGCTTATTCGGATTGTGAGACAAATGAGGATTACGCTGCAATATCTCCCTCAACAAACAAGCGTCGTTCACGAAGACCAACAGAACCGTAACTCAAACATTCGGCGGTCCTAGACCATGTTGTACAGGAAACCAAGCAAGTGGGTTTAGTCCCCAGTCTAGAGCCAAATCGGCTTCTATAGTAATTGGAGCCTTGCAATACCTCCTGGTCCAAAAGTAGCGGTGGGAAGGGTGAAAGCAAACAAAGAATGGTCTCACACCGAGGTCCAGTCTATAAAGGTAGATAGATAAATCAGATACAAAACGTGAGAGCCTTTAACAACAGGTGTCACACAAAGTAAATAAATAACTATTTTATTCGCGAGAAAGCGAGGCACGCCTTTTGGACATGCTCAGAATAGTGCAAAGTTGCACATGCCGACATAATAAGCAGCACCAAGTGCGGAAATAAAACGGATGTAGTCGCTAGCGTAGCTCCACATGCTTCAAATATTATATATATATATATATAATAATATATATAGTTAACAACAGTCTAGGAATAGACAAGAGCCATCAGAAACCATGGGACTCAAAAGAAGGTACAGAAATAAGAAAAGACAACACAACACATAAAGTCCATGGTTTGTTAGAGGGCGAGATACTATTCGGTTGCGCAAACCGAAGTAGGGTGTTGACTTAGAGGACACTACCCCGAGCCTTTGGCGGATTAGCCTGCCCGTAAGACAGCGGAGCGAATTCAGGAAATTGCGCCCATTGGGAACCGGTCACTGATTGCTCAGTTCATACGACTTTCGTTTGTTCGTTTGTCAAACAGGGACCCAATGCTCCCCAGAATTACATCATAAAGTTGCTAGAATACAATGCTTCGCCAGGATGAAGAGAGGAGCAGTGAGTTTATTTAGTAGCGAGTCACCTCCGCCACGTCACGGTGTTGTTATAAAGACATTAATGGCCTTTTGTAGGGGGAACACTTGCCAGGCAAAAGCCCACCAGTTCCTGGAACACCACCGCCGAACAATTTGCTGGAACGTGATTGTCCCGAACCATCCAGCTGGTCCCACAAGAAGGTCGTTCGGCTCAAGGATTGAATGAAGTCTATCCTAGCGTAGTGCGAGATGCAAATATAAGAATTACAGAGATCGTTGGAGAAGAGTAGGTTGGTGTGGAACTGGTCGAATGCGTTCGCGTAAACAGCGCGGGTCTGGTGAGTGAAGCATGAGGACCCAACTGTTAAAGTGGTTTAAGCGTAGCGGCATATCACTGATCAAACATGTAGGCCTAGTCGTTTGAGAGCAGATATATGCAGCGAACTTGTAAATGTGGTATCGGTCAACTGGTCAATGCGTAATTGAGGCAATGCATTTACTGTGTGGAGAGTCACACCCGCCACATCGCAGTGTTGTTAAAAAGACATTTGTGGCCTTTTGTAGAAAGAACGCTTGCCAGGCGAAAACCCACCACGTCCTGGATGGGTATCTGCCGTAAATAGGAAATGCACCAGTAATGTGCTTTCAGCCAGTAAAATAATGAAACTGGCTGAGAAAACAAAAAGTTTGGAGCGATTTTCCCTTTGATCTAGCTTGGGGCCCGAACACAAAGCCGGGTAGGGGACCTACGGTTGGAAAGTGTAAGAAATTGCAAGGCTGTCTCAAGTGGAGAAACTGAATGGATCTGAGGTGGGGTCACGGTTGGGACGGCGCAAGCTGTGTCTTCACAGGATGCGGTGAGAATCTAAAGATTAAGGTTCTCGGCAACATCGTACATAGCAACAAAGGACAAGCGTAAAGTACAGTGCACAACACTGGCCTAAATACTACTTTCTTTGTGTCGACGAACATGGTCGAAAGTGAGGTGGATTGCACTTCTACAGCCGTTTCAAATGCGGCTATTGGTGGAAGGTGTTGCGCTGAAATTACAAAGGTTTGCTGTTTCAACGGGCCAATAAGCGCTGGCTTCCGTTAAGGGACTGGGGAGTCGGGACATCAATGGAATTCTCACAAGCCGAGCTATGCTGCAATAGCGCCGATTGCGGTGGGCAGTTCGGATGATGAAAGAGGGTTGCGGCGTATGGTTGTTCCAAAGGTGTGATGGCCTGGGATGCTGAATTGCGAGAGGAAGGATCTGGTAGAAACTCATGGGATTGACCGGCGCTGATGATGTTATTGCACAGTACCAGATCATCGTCAGAATGGGAGTATCCGTGTACGAATGCATGTACTAGCCTCCTGTTGAGAGGGAATAAAACAAGAGCAACCTCCCTTATTCGCTTCCAGTTGGATAAATCTCCTCCAAGACCGAGGACTTTAGGAGCAGACTGGTCAAAATTTCCGCGTCGTGAGACTCTAACAGCTCTGTCGTTATTTATGTAGCGTGCAGTGATCCGAGTAAGAACTAAAGTATATCCGATATGCTGCGAAGAACGAACACAAGATTCCAAACGTTGTCGCACAACAAACAGCAAAACACCGTGTGTCCGAATCAAACTCAGTAGGAACACGTCATAAGCGAATATCGGTGATTATGCGGGTTAGCTCATGTGTTCAAGCGTTTGAACAAGAAATATAGCGCAAAACTGAAAAGAGTTAATAAGCAGTTAAATCAGTTCTCCATGATCTATGGGATCTAATCATATACAATGTCATTAGTATTGAGGGATAATTTGGCGATTACTCTAAACAGAGCGTCTAAAATTGCTCGACAGGCGAGAGTACTGCAGTACGAAGTTAACAAATCAGCCAAATATAATTTTTAAAATTTGTTCCAAATTTTTCCTTAATATACAGAGCTAATAAAGGATATTTGTTCTTCTGACAATGAATGCACTGAGGTCTTCACGCGCACGATTACACAGACAAATTTAGGGTGAATAATGCACTTTAATATTTTAATTTAATTTCCTAATATTTTTAACAAAATGAACTACATTAAATTTATTACAAATAACCATTTTTATTACAAATGAATTCATTTCAATGCTGTACTACAGAAGAAGACGGAACTCAAATTCGTGAAAGCGCAATAATGCAATTAAAATATCCTGGAAATCGTACTAACCAATTCGAAAATGCACGAACTAAGAAGGTACACCAAAACATGTAGAGTAAAATATTATTCAAAGAAAACGTCACAACCTCGATACCAAAAGGTAGATGATGGGGCGTTGGAATTCCAACGTGGACTTGCTAAGCGCACTTAGTCGGGTTAACGGTGACGCAATGTTAGGTAGGCCGTTAGAAGAGTAATTAGAGATGGGCAGGTTGCACTTTGCTGGCTGAACTGGCTTGAAAAATGTCGCCAAATTAGGGTTAGTAAAATCCAGCCTACGTGTGATGACGTGGATGAGGTGTTGAAGAGCCTGTACGGCGTTACAAAGCCTAACAGTCATACGTAAAATGATAGCCCAAACCGTAGGGTGCGATGTAGGCTGCCTTAAGTATGTCAGCTTTCTCAACGAGAATTCTTTGCTAGTCAGGAACGAGATATTTATGGTTGAAGGTAATTTTACCTGTAAGGTGTGCAGTAAGTTTCTGCATGTGCGGAATAAGATACCTGTCGGAGAGCGTAAGTTAATTTGCTCCAGTTTAGTCACCGCAAAATCACCAGCCTCCACATTTCTTTGGAAACTTCTGGTGTGGGATGGACCGGGGACTATCTAAAGGACGGATTATGCCTAGTTCGAACATGCGCTCAAACTCCGATCTAGCTAGCTCGAGATTGTCCGGCGAAAATCAGGGCGAGCGTAATGCGACGGGAGGGCCATTAGTTCGGATATTGTGCGTGACTTGATATGCTCCGGAGAGAGCTGCGTCCATTAGCTGAACGAGGATAGGGTAGTGAGAGAAAAGTTTTGCGTAACCAGAAGAGGTCTGTGAGCACACTTGGATTCGGGTGATGGCCGTGATGCCGGCGTTGGTGCCCGTGATGTTGAGCGTCGGTGCAGGGTACACTATCGTTTCAGCGCACCATGGGCATCTTTGCATGCGTGCGGGAGCTGCACGCAAGTCACAGTGATGTGCAGCTTTAGGCGCGATCATCCCAGTTGGAACAACTGCAACGGTTATCGTCGGAAGACCTGCCTAACGTCCAAGGAATGCAGGAGTCATCCTGCGGTGCAGCTACCTACGTGATGGCAGGCAATTGTACGCGTACTGGCAGCAATTCACCGGAGAGAGACGTCAGCGAAGGGATCCCCTTGGTGTCGCCGGTGACTGGTGTTTCCCAGTCTCCTTGCTACGACCGCAGGCGGCGTAAACGGAAGTCACCTTTGTTACCGCGTGCAGTGGAGGTGGTGGAAGACACCATGGCATCACGGGCGTTGATCTTCCTTACCCTTAAAAGGAGGACATCCGCGCGCTACCGCACTTACACATGACGTGCAAAGAGAGGCACTGCTGCCGAAGAAGCGGATCGCGCCGTCTGCGCTTTGTGTGAGGAGAAAAGAGGACGCGTGTGGAAGCTCGGATAATCTTGATTGGATAAGTTGCGATGTTTGCTGTAGATGGTTTGATCAAACGTGCGCTGCATAACATGGAGAGGCGTCATACATATGTGCGCGTTGCTGCGGGTAAGTTCCGTTCACGTATGTAACCTTGCTTTTCTTTAGGGATACACGGGAGCAAGATGTAAATGCTGCATAAAGAACCTGTAGAAATGGGAAACCCTTCCAATCGGTAAGTTCCCAAGGCATTGCCTTCCTTCCCGAACTGCATATTTCCTTGACTAGTTTGTGACCAATGTACCGGGAACATGGTTGTTAATCACGGTAGTTTGTGTCTTCCAATTACACCGCTGCTCACTGTGATTGGAAGACACGGATGAGGAGCAGCTGCTTGATGGACCAATGTACGGCGCAGTAACGTTGTGTGCGTGGGAGAGTGGTATGTAAGCTCTATATTGTTGTGTCTTTCTCGTCATAGCGGATGTGCCTAAGTGAGGAATGAGTGAAGCGGGAGCTACCTGATAACGCCTATGCCGTCAGCAAGCAGTCATAAAGGACGCGCGAACACGGAGTGCAATTAACGTACGGTGACAAACACACGGCAGACGTTCTTACCTGAATCCGCATCGGGGGAGGCAACGCGACGGACAAGGGGAGTCAATGGACTGCAGCCGGGAAGACGAGAATAAACAACGACAACCACTTTTGTGATCAGTGACTTCATTTCTCGCTGTCCAGTGAGCGATTGAGAATCGGGATGCTTGCGCACGGACCAGGAGACGGAGTTCTCCTGACCTCTCAACCTTAACGGATGTTGTATGAATCCCTCTTAAGTATGCCGGAGACGTCACCTATTAAAGGTCAATTGCTGCAGAAAAACGCAAACCGTCGCATCGCGCAACGGTGCAGTGTCCTTCCCACAGCGTACGGTGCATCTATAAAAGCGGTTCTGGTGAAAGCGTACTTCTCGGGTATGGGTAATGTTGCCCTTGTTGGCCGTTTCAATCTCTTTGTTTTCACGTCGTCAGGTGCAGGTTGCTATCAGCCCAATGGAAACCCATGCAACCGAGGGCTTTTCGTGATCACTGTGAGCTGATACCCTGTGCGGACCGCTGGTTGTTTCCCTGCAGGGATGCTGTTACACATAGCGGCCGTCTGACTGATGGTTTCCGTGCACCGGCAGCTGGCATGCGAAGGACCCATTTGGACAACATAGCCATAAGTTAAGAATACCGCCGTTATGTCCTTCAATGCCGTTGGTGCGTGCTCACTTGCGCGCATTGTATTCCTCGGTTGCTTACGGATGCAGCCACCAAGCGTCCACGCCGAGTACCAACTGATGAACTGCTTCAGTCCTCCATCATCATCCTCATCAGCAAGAGTTCATCAGCCATTTTAACCGCCGCTTCGCTGCCATACAACCATGAGAACCTATGAAATAAAGAATAAGAAGAGGGAGAGAAGGGTGGCTTACCTGAAAACCTTAAAGCCGTAAGCAAGCATTCAGGGTCAAGGTGCCTACACCTTGTGTAGACAATATACCATCGCAAACATCTGACTATTGTGCGAAGATAAGGCAGCATCGGCGAGACAGCTTCTTTGCGGCTTTCACTGCCACGCATCATAATCATCCATTACCCCGCAGATAAAGCAGCACCAAACGCACTTTAAACACACAATCCGATTAGGAGACGGCATCAGACGCGCCACTGGTCTCGGTTGCGAGCTTTGTCCTGTAAGGTCTCGAGCCAAGCACAAGGCGAGTCACGTGGACTCCAACCCGGAAGGCGAGACGGACCAACGGCACCCAGTTTGGTCGTCAGTGACTTCATTTCCCGCTGCCAAGTCAACTTCTGTCCACCTCGAGCCTTGCGCCATTCCTACACCTGGTAGACTGAACAAGGCCCTCCTAGGTAAGCGGTTTTAGAGGGTTGCTTGTACCGGGAGCCCAGAGAGCGATTCGAGAAGACGGATCCAGTTGCAGGAAAACTTTTATTGGCACCGTAAAAGAATCCCTTTTATCTATCTATAAAAGAACGACACCATGGACGCTCTAGCTAGGGGATGGAGCAAGCACAGCAAACAGGGCAGTTGCGAGTTGCAACCGAAACGAGCGCCAAGCAAAAATGGCCATGAGAAAGTCAAGCATTCGAACGCAGCAATCAGTTCAACAAACCGCACCGGTTGCCTAGGTGTACAATGAAATAATTTTAGTTTGAATTTTACACAGGCAAACCGGGGAATCTCCAGACTGCTACAGATCTGGCCATTGCAATGTGTGAGCTCACGTCAGTTTCCATGCGCCCATCATTGTTGATGCAGCTGCTAGGATAACTGAATTGACAACCACCTACCGTTCCTCGTTAGCAAGCGTCAAGGGGTCATCAAGTGGCTGGTGGTCCTGCAGCAACACTTTGCACTTTGAAGGTGCGAAGTGCATACCAAATAATGGGACCACTGTGGATAGGCTAATCAGGGTTGATTGCGCCGCCTCAACATTGTCCAAAAGCAAGACGATGTTGTCCGCATACTCTAGGTCAGCTACGCTTTCACCAGGCAGCACTTCAACGCCTACATCGTGAGATTCCGCAAGGGAGCACTCCCTGATGGATTCCACGACAAAATTGAACAGAAACGGGGAAATCAGACAACCCTGACGAACGCCACTTGTAGTTGAAAAGTTATCCGATAGGACACCATAGACCCTGACGCGGCCTGTAGTGTTCGAGTATAGAGCACGGCGCTCCTTATTCTGTATCAGCGCAACCGCGCTGTCTCTGATTGCCTCACTGACGCCTGATGCTCTGGGACCAGTGGTGCGGATTAGCTGGTAGAGCTTGCGGTAATTGCCTACTGCTCCTGCCTCCTCCATTTCTTGAGCCCGACTGGTCCACCAGGCTTCCTTGTCAGCACGTAGGCTCCGCTTTAGTTCACGCCTAATAGCCCGCCTGGTCACATTGTGTTCAGAACTAAACGGGAGGTGTCTTCTAGCTTCCAACAGGATCACGGACCTATGGCATATCCGGTGACTGGTGCGGTGACGAGTGTTAGTGCCAAAAACGGATGCTCCTGCGTCGTGCATAGCGGCCGAGATACTATTCCACTGAAGTTCGGTGTTATAAGCACAAGACAGCGGGAGTATTGTATTGCTCTGACACTTAGCGAAGATCATCTTCATGAACCATCCCCTCATACTGTAACGATATTTGATGAACCATTTTTCAGTATTCTCGCTTGGTGGGTGATGAGCGTTCTGAACGCTCCCCACTTACACGAGAATATTTGCACATGGTTTGAGCGTCCCGTCTGCCCACTTGTCATATAATCAAACATTGCCTTAACAAGGGATTGTCTACTTCAGTACCATGTAGCCATGCACATCCGTCAGCATTATGTGGACAACACCTTGAGCCAAACATTTACATCCCATTCATGATGTTGTTACCTCACCATGCAAGACCCTAAAGTATAGCCGTATATATCATTAGCGTTAACAAAACCGACAATTCTGTTCACGTTAATACACGCAGATACCTAGTTATTACTTACCTTTTGGTGCACGGTTTACAGATTTACATTTCCCCTACTTCACAGAACACCATCCATTAATTCAGTCACCCTTAAGGACGCCATATTCTTTGCACCATCCACATTGCCTTCTGAAACCACTTTCCCGCATAGCACCTCCTCCGCTCAGAAATCAGCGGATTAAGGAATTACATGCTTACATACCATCATTTTATGCGAACTCAGTTTCCCTTGCGTGATTTAAGGGCTATAGCATTTACAAAAGGTAAATGGGGACAAATAGACCATCCTCATAACAAACCTGCGCACTCCAAACTCCCATTTATACATATATATATACGCATATATATATACATATATATATATATACTCTGCATCCGCGAATGTATATCGCATACCCAATTGCAGTAAAGGATCACTTGCTTACAACGCAGCATACCAATCGGGATATCTTTTCCATGTGACATGTCACAAGTATCATGCATACAGCATGCCTCAGTATACAGACTTACACAAAGTCCTTATGTAACGTTCACTTTTGTTAATTTTGTTTCCATCGGTTTCGTATGCCATAATCAATAACGTACGAATGATTACAAACATGGGCATTTTAGCGCAATCTATATATATATATATATATATTCTTTTACTTTCATATATATATACATGATTATATGTACAATGCATAAGTATATATGTGTCCTTATAACATATGTATATACATATATATATTTATACATATATATATACACATCTCTACATTTTTATATACTTATATATATATAAATCTATTAAGCCCATACATGTCAGCATCCATGACTTATTGCGCTTGGTATGGCATTTATGTTATATCATGAGTCGGAAATGCGCATGTAATTCATTGGTTCCCTATAAGCCTATCTATACCTACATTATTTCTGCATACCACATGTGAAAATGGTTATGGAGGAGATTTCCGTTTGGTTATGTCGCCTAACATTCACATTAGGTTTCCTTACAAACATATATATATATTTGTATATGCGTATATATATAGATATATATTTATATGCGTGCATATACACATATATATATATAGCGTTAAACTGCATTTCCCATGCTTACACACACACACCCCATTATCTATCCATTAGCAAGGATTTTTCATCATCATATCTGCTATACGATTAACAAAGCTATATCCAAGCTCCACTACAAATCAATCCTCACTTCCATAAGCAAGCTACTCAACGCCGATTCCCCTATGTCTTGCACAATTTACCATGCATTCTCCCACTGCCTTCTTTTTTCAGATACATACCGTGGACTTCCATAAACCATATTTTATAGTCCGTTTCCTTTTTAACACCTTACTTGTCGTTATATTTCAACTTTTACACTTTTATTCAACTTTGTAATTAAGCATGGCACAGATCAAATTTTGCATTTTTGGAGGTTCTGACCTCCTTAGAAACACGTTGCTAAAGAAATTCCTCCATTAAAACCCTTACTTTTGCAGAACGCAGAAACAGGTTGTCCTCATGAACAACAGATTGCGTTCAAAATCGCGCCAGTGGCGGATGGGACAGTCCCTCGGACGCAAACCGATCATCACTTCCGGGAGCCGGCCAGGCTGGCCACTAGTGGCACAGCAAATAGTGTACATACAAGATGGCGAAGCTATCCGATAGGCTGCAGGGACGTGATTGGAAATGCGTAGAGATGTGTACTTTCTAGTCCGTTTAAGCTGAAAATTGGTGTTTGCATGCAGCAATGTGATGGTTACTATTGGCAACCGTTGGCACCAAAATGAGCGACGTTACTAAATAAGTGGGACGATGAGTTACTATCTTGCGAGTAAAATCACGCAATTGCGTTGTTCCTGCATTGAAAAACAAAGCAATGAGCTGGTACTTCTCTGTCGACTGATATTAGCTTATTGACAGTCAAAATGATTATCTGTTCATTAAAGCATACCGGTAGGAATCTTTCCGCATGGAGAAGAAGCTGCTGTCCGATATTGTGGAAAGTTCTGCGGCCGTATTATGATACATATAAGGGTAATAGAGGGTAGCAGAGAACAGGGAAAGGTCAAGTAATGAAAGTACCAATCCAGCTGTTTAGACACCGGTAGATATATCGGTTAACGACAAAGTGAAGGAGCTGTCACGGGGCCTCTCTTCTGCGCTCTACTACTCGATGCACTCAAGGATTAATTGCACTAACAGTAAGAAAATTAACCGTTGTCGTGAGCTGAATACAACAAGCTCTGTCTGGGTAAATGTAATGGATGCTGTAGGAGAGGTAGGTCAATATTGGCGGTTGCTAATGGGACAGATATGCACAGTGGGAGAAGTAGGTTTAATAAAGTACTTTCATGAAATGATGCCAATGGATGCAACACCGTACCACAGTACTAAGCACTGGCATTGAATGGCTTGCTAGGCTCCAGGTATCCCATACGATTTCAACGGTAAGTAAAGACGAGCCGTCCTGATATGTAAGCTACATTAATTTCTAACCGCTTGGTAGCTTCCGCAGGTGTTAGTTGCTAAAGCCGTTTGCTAAGTTAGACAGCACTTCGAGCGCCTCCTGAGCAGGCATTTACCGGTACAATCTATCCAAGTAGGTTGCGTCCATGTACTCCGTATCTTAATGAGGTCAGTGTAGCAGACTTCAGGTAGGTTAAATTCACCAGGTATTAAATAGACACCTATTGGCAGCCGCAGTAAGAATGTACTCAATACTCACCCGGGAGATACTTTCATGACTTCGATATGTCACTACAAGTGTAAACTGAGAAGTGCACACCGTAGTCCGCAGGGCCTCACTGGTTTTTCAAATCTTAACTATGCGCAAGTTAACGTGAAGATAACAATACAAGTCCACAGTCACCTCAAGCACGTGATGGAGAAATGAACTTGTTGGCAAGTTAGATGAGTATGGGCCATATGGCATCACAAGCCTATTGGATGCATTCGGGATGACGCGGAGATGAACCAGAAGCCAAGATGGAAACGGAACGTTGGAAGCTTGAGAGCACTACGGCTTCACAAGGAACATAGGTCTCTCAACGCTATCACTAAGAATGTAGGTCTCGGAGCCTCTATACATATCAGCACAGACCTGTTGCACTTGTGATGCAGTAGCCTACATAGGTCTACTAGCACTATCACCAAGAATTTAGGTCACGGCGCGTCTATACATATCAATACAGACCTGGAGTACTAGTGATCCGGTAGCCTACCTAGGTCTCTTAGCACTGGCAGCAAGGACGTAGGGCTCGGAGCCTCTATACATATCAGCAAAGACCTGGTATAGCAGCGATACAGTAGACTATATAGGTCGTTGCAATGGAATTGTTAATGCCCGTTATCAAAAATGCGTTCAGAACAGCACATGCACCTTGTGAAGGTACATGTTTTTCCTAGGTCTCATAAGAATAGCGCCAACATTTTTTCTGTCACGTATGCTCTAAAAATAGCGGTACATGCATCCTGTGCCGGTACCTGCGTTATAGCACATACGTCTGTTATTGCAAAAGCAACAATAACCTTGGTCACCGAGCATCCGTACAGGGGCGTAGTGCAACGGTGATGAGGTAGGGTACAAAGGTATCGTTGTACTAGCACTAGTAACGCCAGTCACTGATCATCGTGTACCCGTTCAGACATGGGGCCACAAACCTCGCTGCAAGCACACCAAAAATATCTGTCAGGAGGCATCTATAGCTAGCTGTTTAACGTCATTGGGACGATGCGGATAAGACGCGTGCATATAGTAACGGAACTGTCAAGAAACATATGGGCACAAATAACCTTTCCGGGAACGTTGTCGTTTAGACCCATTCAAAGTGCTCACGCAAATGTGCCGGACACGTCATATGCGTCATGTCAACCCAGCGGCTCAATAAAGAGTGGGGTAAAAGTTATGTACCTAAAGGAAAGCATTAGGAACAGGGAAAACATAGGATTGGAGACCCAGTTATACAGCAATTGGGCAATGCCTAAGAGGGGTACAGCGCCACCAGCCGATTCATTTGCGGAATGTTCCAAGCAACGCCGTCCACCGAGTAGTTGCATAGGGTTGGCAAGGGAAAAGCACCCGGAAATGAAACTGAAGATGACCCTAAGCGGGGCGTTCTCACCGAGTGGTCCTTAAGCAGTTAGGCAAAGTCGTAATCATCGGCTGCCATGAGTTAATGACAATGGCACACGGCTTACTGCCTGGCACGCAGAACATGAAAGTCCTCCTTAAAACGGTGGTCCCTCCTGCAAACGGTTCAGTTGCAGTGGAATCCAGATCTACACTGAGGAGAATGCAAGTAACAATATATTATGACATACTTAAATGTAGGTATGCAGATAGGCTACAGCTCCTCCGAGGTGTCCCTGTCATTTTGTAAGGGCATAGGCATAACTGGTGTGTTGTCCGTACTCGTGACGCATATGCATAGCTGCAACAGGGTACCGCGTCCTAACCATCCGAAGCATCTGAGCGGTGGGGATAACTATTTAAAAGCGCTTGTCCGAAACAATAGGTACTCCTCCGGCACGTTGTGATTCGCTAAGCATCGAATATGGGTATGTATGCCCTTTAAAAAGGAATGTAAACCTTCCCTGATTTTCCCGCAGGATGTCCATTTTCCTTTTATAACATCAGTAAATAGACGCACGGTAGCCACATGTGCCCCTAAAATTCGCAGGTGCACGTGCCATTTGCGCAGTCGAAGTCATTTCGTTGTTGCTGAACTTGAATAACAAACGGTGGAATTAGAAACATACAGGATGGCATACCAGTCCCATCCAATGGCTGAGTACAAGCACAGCACATGGGTGTTGCTAGATGACGCATAACCATGGTGTCAGCGTACGTTTTTAGACGGCCTAAAAGCATCTGCATGCAGGCCTTACCCTCAGCGACAAACACCTGGTGTTCGTCACAGCGGCATGTACACTGCATCTGAACTTCTTTCAGTAGGCCTACAGATCGCTTCCACACTTTACCCACAGCTTACGCAAGGCGGTCGGAAGAGCGGCTTATTTTCTTCAATGTATGATTGGCATTCTCGACACGAAGTTTGGTGGTGTTCCCAAAATGTACTAATTCAGCTTGAGCATGGTTCGCCCAAGACCGCTTGATGAACATGCACTGGGATGTTAGATACCGTACCAACTAAGGATCCGTCTTCTAAAGTAGGCTAAGATCTTGCTGGAACCTAGAACAGTGTGAATGTCGGACAAGTAGCCTACTCGGTCTCCGTATCAATTGAAATTATACGGTGAAATGAATAAGGCGTGCGGAAGCCACTAGTATACAGAAAAAAGTAAGACAATGCGCTTAACTCACATGCTTTCGAACGGCCACGCAGATATGAAAGTAAGACGGCAAAATGTCACAATGGAATACTGCAAATGTTGCGGTCATGTGAGCAGCCATGTTATCCATAACGAAGGTACGTACGGAAACAAAGCAAATCATTTTACTCATGACATGAACGCTTCCTTACGCACAAACCCATGAAACACTGGACGGCCGTAACCCATGCCGTCTGCTACCAAGTACTGATACAACTAGAAAGTGTAGCGAAATTTAACGACGATAATCATATCTACCCTAGGCAGCTTGTACCATGCGCTGCACTCACACACAACGTGTGGAAATAGCCGAAACTTTTGAACTTGTTGCTTACGAGCAAAGCACACATGCGTAACTAAGCCTTCTTCAGAGGTGGTTTGCACGAACCCATCCTATTCCAGGCGCTGAAGAGCCTGCTGCAAATGTACTAGCAATAATAATATGAAAGTTCCCCTACATGAGATGGGGAGCGCACCATGCGGGTGCATTACGGACGTCGTGGCTGGTGACGTATTTCCCGAATGCATTCTCGATATATTGCTTTATGTCGCACGTACGGGTGTTGTATCGAAATAATTAAGCAGATTGATTGCGCTCCTCCTCCGTACGTCGCCGGTTTAGTGGGTGACTTGCAAAAAGAAAGCGGTTGCATGGATGATTGTAGAACAGCTGGAACTTTAGCACCTTTATCTTCCGGCCATCACGAGCAACCTTGACAGCAGCACTGCAATCGGTGGCTTGAGAACTGAATTAAACGGTCAACAACATTTAAACCACCTACTAGCTTCGTCGTATTTCTTTGCTCCTTGTTTTGAAGCGCTTCCAGAGCACGCATTTATAACCGATGCGATCACACCACGAGTGTGTCCAAGGTAGCTGCTCCTGAACTCAACCTCCGTAGTTGCAATTCAAAATAACAGCAAAAGACGACCTATTGCACTAGACCTCAAATAACGTATCAACGAACCTAATTTGCAGGGATGTCCGCTGCTTTTTGGAAAATATTTGACATAATCGTAGTTCACGTTGTAAAATTGTCCTAAATTATTTTTATTGCCCACCTTTCTTGCAGTTACTTATGAGCCAGTACGTAGAATTGCCAGCCAGCAGTTTGCTGCTATTCAACAAAATTGAGCGACTGCAAATTGCCAGTAGTGGAACGTCATTTCGTCCGCGAATAATCAGCACACCCCTGAACAAACATGTCTTCATCAAGCAAACTATCTTTTGCTTATACCATCGTCCCATCGTCCCCTTACAATCCATCGACTTCATCGAGCCTATATTGTACTATATCCCAAATCCTGCAAAACGTAATAGGGAGCAAAAATAAATAATAATAAGTTGTCCTCCAATTGAGCAGGCTTTATCCCTTCATGTGTGAACAGTTGCTCTTAATTTAAACCTTGTTTAACGTATGATCAAAGGCTGCACCAATTTGTACCTGCATAGTCTGTCATTTAGGAGCGTGCCTCGTACCGGCGATAATGTTTTACCTTACCGCTCAAAGGTATTAACGGCAGTGCTCCAACAACGGTGTGTTCTAGCCTGGCAAGCGTTTGCCATACAAAAAGCCACAAAGGTCCCCTTAACAACACAAGAGTGTGGTAGATGAGATTCGCCGCTGGATACATTCACAACCCACGGTTTCACGCACTAGAGTAGATGAATATGAACTCGGACAATAATCACGTCATCCTCGAGATTTTCATTCACCTGTACTTATTTATGGTTGCGTGCAACACAATCTACATAGCGCGAAACATTGTCTGTGATACTCTGATCCTGCCTGTATAGGGTGCCACGATGAATTTGGGAATATATTTTTTCATTTACAACAAAACTCAGCAAAGCAAATAAAGTGGAATGCTGTTCATCCAGTTGTGAGCTAGTTTACGTGTACTCAAGTGTAGCCCAACCGCCCTAAAAAGGAATGCTGTTTGCATCCTCAGCTTCTGCATCAGGTCACAATCACACTTTGCTTTATATACGTACGCACTCAAATACAGGTTGAAACCGGTTATCATGTTATTTGTATGCAAAATTATCGATATTTGTGTTGGATTTATCAATATCATGACCCACCATGCCCGTCTGGCACGGTTGAAAATGGAGAGTATATTTAGTTAGTTATTTAAAACACAGGAGACTGGCGTCCCTGCGTCCATTACTCCGCTCTTAACGTTATACCTGTGTCTGACCGGTACCCCATACATGAACTTTAGGACCGCTAAACAATCCTGGGCAGAGCACGTTGGATTTGAAAACTGCACTGGTAAACGCGTAACACGTGATACCGGTTGCTGATGAATGTAAAGCTGGGACTGCCATCAGCACTGCTTTCGGTTTAGTCGAAGTTTTATGAATACCACGGCAGCTCTAAATTATCTATATATAGAGTCCGTAACTAGTTTATTAAAATTCCTCCACCAGGTTGTTTCCCATACGTTAGTATTTAACACATGCGAGAACGCTCATCAGAAGCACCGTAACACACTCTAGGATAGACTCGCAGCTAATTTTATTACCATCCATCCTGACAAGCCTACATTTTAGCAAGCATCGAAAGACTTAATTGGATGCCACGTTTATCAGTATGGCATACAGTCAATGGATGACATGATTTAAGCGGACCGAGATTTCATCACTACCATCAGGTAGCTGCCCCTCGCCGTTGCTACGACATGCTACATTCTTCTCGGCGATTTTTGTTACGATGTGCTGACTTGTTCAGCATACTGGCTGACATTCCGTGGTGGCTAAAGCGCCCAAGTAAAGCTCACACCGCTGCTAAAGAAGATTTGACTTCTACTAAATAGTTCATACTTGTATCCGTTAGACCTCATCGTTTTGATGCTAAAGCACGGCCTGGGGTCCCTGCGGACACATTGATCTCGGATACAGGCGCTGAACTGCAGCCGTATGTCGAAGGATGTTTGCAGTATATTTCCGCCCTTTTATTAAACGTAAATCCAGAAGTACTTAACTACTGCACCTTCATCAGAGTACTGCTGGATTTTACTCGACAATCCGGTGTTTCCAACACGTACTCGAAGTTCATACTTCATAAAATTCACGGATCATTTGCCACTTGGTTTCGCCTTTTTAAAGCCATCAGCTCGGTACCCACTGCGCGAGGTTTGCCTGCCATATTACATTGCCCAATTGAAGACTGATTTTGGACCCGGTTTCGTCCAACTGCAGATGGCCGCCGTGCTCCTCGCAAGAATACCTGCAATCAGCCTTGTTTTGTGGGCGATCGATTTGTATGCCATGCCGCTACGACATCAGGTTATCAGCTTTCATTTGTTTTGTGATTCAACCTGGAAGATAACTTCGCACTCTGGCGTCATATTATGTATAAACCATTAAATATATTATTTGCGACGAAGCGAAGCATGTCTTTTGGGTACGATCAGCCTAGTTCAATATTGTACAGGATAGCATGCTTAGCAAAAGCAAGCGCTGGAGTAGTAGAGATGTAGTCAGTAGTGTGTGTCCACAAGACCCATAGGTCGGACGAAGACTATCCTCACAGAATGCGGTATGTAAGGATAAGAACTAGATAATAATGTGAAGTACGTTGGTGAGGAGCTAGTTCGATGACGTGGTGTATACAATGCTGTTCAGGAGAGTGAAGCATGAAAAAGAAGCTGGTTATTTTTAGCATAATGGCAAGTCACTAATCAAATTCGTAGGTGTAGTCCTACAAGAGCTGATATTTGCACAGCATTTGCGAAATGTGGTATTAGTCGACTTGTCAATGCCTAGTTGGGGCAGTGACTCTATGGCGTGGCGATTCACATCCGCCGCGCCCCGGTGTTGTTAAGCAGGTATTTGTGGATGTTTGTAGGGAAACACTTTCCAGACAAAAACCAATCACCCACTGCAACACTGCTGCTCGGTGCTTTGAAATTGACAAGGTCGCGTCAGACCCAGTATCATCGCGATTATTCTCAGACGTGTTTCCCCAATTTGGTACCTATGGCTGTGTGGTTATCTGCTTCGTGGTCGACCGCAATTAAATAAGTAAATGAATAAATGAATGTGTTATTCTCGACAAAGCGAGGCATGATCGGCATATTGCAATACTGTACATGATAGCATGATTAACAGCACCAAGCGCGAATGTAGAACAGTGCGAGACAGTAGTGTAGGCCCATGTGGCCCAAAGATTGTACGATGTCTATGTCCACGGAATGTGAGATGTAGAGATAAGAATCTGATCACTAATGTGGAGCAGTTTGATGAGGAACTGGTCCACTTAAGTTGTGTACACAGTGCAGGCCAGGTTAGTGAAGCATGAGGAAAAGCTGAAATAATATTTAAGAATAGTGGCACATCACCAATCAAATGTGTAGGCGTGCTCGTACGGGAGCAGCTATATACACAGAATTTGTAAACGTGGTATCGGTCTACCTGCCAATGTGTGTTAGTGGTGGTGACTTTATTAAGTGGAGAGTCACATCCGCCACGTCGCAGTGTTGTTAAACACACATTTGGGGCACTTTGTAGGGAAAACGATTGCCCGACGTAAGCCCACAACGTCCTGGAACACTGACGACTGGTGGTAGCATATTGAACATATTGCATCTTACCGAGTATCCTCGCGGATATTCGCATTCATGTTTCCCAACTTGGTTTCCCATGGTTGTGTAGTCTCCTTCGGAGTCAATCGCAAGTGGTTGGAGCTGTTGAAGTTGGACGACTCAGGTGAACTGTATTGATTTAATTAGTTTCCCGGGTTTCGTTAGTTTATCAGGATTGCGAAGCGCGGGTGACTTCTTTGCTCTGTATTGATTCCGTTTCCAGGTGAGCGTCGCAGGGATGTCCTCCGAGGAGCTCCATGCAGGCATGATTATCCATGCACTAGTATAGTAATTGAAGCTGTTGAACTCGAACTGTTCAGGTGACTTTTATTGACTTGTTTTGTTTTCCGAGTTCCTTATGTATAGCAGGATTGTGAAGTGAGGATGAGTTCACTTTTCTATGTTGCTTAATTGGCTAGGTGTGTTTGGCGGGTCTGTCCTCAAGCGTGTTCCGTGCAGAAAACGTTATCCCTTAGAACGAGGGAGAAAAGAAAATTGGCACGCGATAAGTGGTCACTTCTGCTGGAGGCTCAGGCCACGCCACCCCAATGACTTCCGCCGCCCTTTTTTAACGCGCTCCATAAATCGCCCGTTCACGTACTAAGCATACCGGTAAGTTTATGTTGGACGAATAACTTTGTTTGGGATGCAACGCAATCTTGTTTGCTGGGCGCAACCCTGTCTCTGGTTCTAGCAACCCTGGTTAGAGCTGTGCGCGCCCTCACTGTTTGGTCGCTTTTCGCCGTTCCAGCTCTAGTGGTCCATCTCCACCTTGATGTAGTTGCGCGGTAGGCTCAGTCTGAACTCTTGGCCTAATGTTTGATCATAAACGCTTGCTTAAACCTTTGGCCCGAGGGTGTTAACATTCATGGTCAAGCTGTAACACACGTACCGCGCCCTTTCATCGAGCGCTTGGCTGCTGCATTCTGCGGTTCAGCCACAGTGACTGTGGACCACGGACCGCAATACAAACCTCTGACACTAAATGATCTACTTACGTCTGACCATTTAGGTCCACACTCCTAGTTCTGTCTTTTCAGTTGTATCTGTTTTCACCACCTGGCCTTCCAGTAGGTTGGCCAGCCACGCACAGTTCTCTTTTAGCTCCAAGGGTCACCCATGCTGTCCGTTCTAAAAGAAGATTTGTGGAATGTACGGAGAAGTAAGTTTGATTGACCGTGTAAATTATCACTGAATATTTCGCAATCATAGTTTCCCATAACGTCCCTGCTCTTAGCCGTGAATGCTAGCTAATCCAGACCTTCGCCTCATGATACTGGGTGACGACTGCTTGGCAGTCAATCTGACTATTATCCTACCTCTTCTCCGCTGTTCATCTGACTTGCTGGTTACATGGTAGTAATCCGCTTTGGTGTAAAACACTGTCTTATTTGTCCCTGCTGCCCATGTTATTCCGCAATCACAGCTCCAATTCCGTGCTGGCACTGCAACACTTCATTCGCTGTAGCTGTAGTATGTGGTCGGTTACCTTAACGTTTCTTTTCTAAAGTATGAAGGTTTTTGTACTCTAACTACCAATATCAGCTTTTGTAGCCAGAAATCTAGCTTCTCCGATGATTTTAGGTTGTTGTTTGTTTGACTTAGATGGTCAAGTTAGAATTCTAGCACTAAGCGTAACACTTAATCCATTGTGGCGCTGCTGGCACAAATTACTACTCACCCTGATCCATTTCTATCCGTTTCAGCAACTGTAGATCAATTCTGGTCCTCTGTTTGCGGTTAGAGGGCTTAATGGAAAACGTACTGCAGCAGCACCACTTTGTCCTCTACACGCCCCCCTAGCTGCATGCGTACTTTGTCTCCACGGTTAGCAACAACGACATGATGTAGATCTTGCGTACCTCTTCATCGCTACGTGGCCTGATTGCACTTATCTTTTGCACTTCTGCTTAAAGCATCTACTGTCTTTTGTGAAGCACTAACCTCCGCTGGTTAGTAGGTTCATCGTTTGGCCTTGTCGGTTCCATTCCGGACTAGAGGACTTATGATATAAAGCGAAGATGCCACTAAATTATTCCTCCCTTAAACCGATCTGCGCAGCTCTTACACACACCTCTGTGTTCGTTTTCATTTACCTAGATCCCTTGGAATGGTTTACTCCGCGCTTCAGGCCTAGCTTCTAGCTGCTTTCCCAAGAATGAACAGACTTTGGCTATCCGGTCGCAAGTTATTGACAAGCACATGTGTTGCGCTCCGTAGCTAAGTAGGCTGCTCTGCTGTTCTTTCGCCATTCGAGCACCTTAGACTGAATCCTCTCTTCTCTTCCTACACATGAGTTGGAACACCATAAATACCTAGCACGAGGATTTCTTTCAGGACCTGCGCGTCTGAGCGTCACAGACTTACACTAATCTACACAAGGGGCCAGAATTTTTGTTGCTTGATCAAAAAACACCATCAGCATAGTAGATGTTGCACATTGTACACCAGTTTGTTTTGTCTAAATTTCAAAAGGAAGGATTTTTACACTGTTTGGTTCCGTAACGGTTCTTTGCGCTTTTCTCGGCTTGTTCACTTTTCCATTTACTTCTTGATCCTGAAATTCTTAGAAAGCCTAGAGTGAAACGAGGAGCTGCTTCACTGCCTGAGATAAGAAGAAAAACCAACAAAGACGTACACGGCTCATGGCTTTATAGCAAAACCCGAATGCGCTCAAAACTTCAACGACTGCTATCCAGTGTGGATAGCTGGAACCGAATTCTTCCAAATATTATACAAAGCCATGAAAAGTCAGAACCCAGTGACTCTGGAAATTTCATTTACCTACACAAATGTTCGGCTTACTCTACCAGTGTCAACGCCCATGGCGGACCAAAACGGAGCTGCTTGGATGGCCAACTAGAGTCGATCGACTGCGGACAACTGAGTAAACAAGCAGTTAATAAGAGGCTAAGCTAGTTGTATATGACCGTTCAAAGAACTCGACGACAATGTTCCAGTAAGTAGCCGGTTGTAGCCTGGCATGCCTTCTCCCTGTAAAAGTTTACGAAGGTCTCTATTTCAGCCTTGAGACGTAACGGAGGTTACCGCTTACTGAGTATAGCCTCTGCCCAAGGTTACACACAAGCACATTGACTAGTGGGTTCCTTCACTATTTTCGCGACAAGTACAAAAATGGTACTCTCAGTCTATACATACCTACACCACTTTACCTACCGTGCCTCTTTGTTTTGTCTACCCACACTTGAATGCAGTTTATAGCCACTTACTGCGGACCTTTTTCCCCATGTGTAGTTCAGCCGTTCCTGCAGCGTGTACAACATTTGAAAACAGTCTAGTACGTGCATTGCCACGAGTCGGTCGCTCGAAAAGCAAGGCTTTTAACGTTGCTCATGGCTGGTTTGGTGTGCTTTGATGTATGCAAGCGTATAATGATTATGTTTGTTTATTCTTGGGAAATTTGGCATCCTGCTTATTTTAATGTCGCTCAACTTTGTGATACGCACATCTATTCACCGCTCCCTGTTTGACATGATCCGGTGTCTCCCCACTTAGCGTTCGTCCACCTCTTCCGATACCTTATTTTAACATTAGCTACCCTAAAGGTTTTTAACTAAACCTACGTGTCTGCGTCTTATAGTGCGTTTTACCTCGAGCGTTCAAGTAACAAGTTAGCTGTGTAAATGGCGTAAAGCGCTCGGACGAGCACTAGTGACGTAAACAGGCCGAAGCTTGTCTGAAATTCTCTCCACCCTGGATGGAAAACTCCACGAGGCTGGCCCAGTCAGTAATCCCCTTCACACCGTGATACCAGCAATGGCTGGACACTTTCACAAAAGTCTGCAGTGGCGGATATTTTGCCATTTTATGCAATTGTCCAGCTAAGCGATGGTAATAAAAAATATTAAAGATCATTTCACTGTAAAATTTTCCGCAGTATTTTCTCATAACAACATTATACAAACTAAAGGTGGCTAATGGTTAAATCTAACGTTGTTTTTGTTATTATTTTTACCTTGCTGTATAAACTTAATATTTTAGCACCCCATATGCATGTCACATGTTGTTTACATTCTGTTTGTTTTTGGCTAAACTGTCGTGGATATCAGTGTTTGATTAAATACTAAGCAGAAATTGACTTTGTTAAAAAGCCTCTCTAATCCAGTGCAACCTATGACATCATTGTTCATAGGTGGTTGCAAAACGGTCTACACCCATCTAAAGTCCATGCGGTACAATACTTGCAGTGGCTGGCTGTACATTGCCAGCTGCAGTACTAAAGCCAATTTTATGCACACCTTCAGCGGTCCTCCTCCTCGGTTGTCCTCTTCAATTGTGACACGTGCCGAGGAACCGAGATGGTAAAGTGCCCCTGGATCTGTTCCCACTTGCTCCTAGCATAGGCTCACACACAGGAAACCATGTCGGACACCCTCTCGTAACGTGCAGAGTCCAGCTCGGCGAATGCGAACATTAGATGTGGTCGAGATTCTTCTGCTTCATCCTCCAAGACATGCACACGAGCTCCACTGCTATCTAAATCAGTCGTGTGTTATCCACCTTGCTTGCGGAACCACCGGCAACTGATGGTAACACTAACTATCTTAAGAAATAGGTGTAAGCAATGGAGCAGCTGCAGATTTCGCCAATGGGTGTGCAGTCGGCTGGGGGTAATTTGTGACGAGTAGCTTGGCCACAAACAATCCAGACTCTCATCATCCCCAGCTAATGTCCATTACTGACAAAGTATGTCATGTAGGAACGATGATTAAAGCCAATCCGCTTCCCAAGCCGCTGGTACACCAGAACAAATCGGGCTGGATGTCTGAACATTATGAACCTACCTGAATATGTTAAGAATACTGCTGCGGCTGCTGGGATACAGGACTAGCAGAAGTTTATACAAGGTATGCAACCCAAGCTTTTTAATGAAGGCAAAATGGAGATCAGTATTTTTTCAGTCTCTTGACTAAACAGAAACTAAGAAGACCGCGTGAAAACCGCTTCTAGGTTAACTGCCTGAATGAATGCCGTGGGGTTCTCAGACGGATGAATTGTATCAAGGGTCATTGCTTCATCTACTGTGTTGCATTGCTTCAAACTATCGGGATCCGAATAAAGAGCGCCGTTAAGGAGCTACAACAATAGCGGGCAAAGGGTGAAGGCAACACCCACATGGACAGTTTTAGGGTGGTACAAAAATCGTAGAATTGAATGGTAGCCAATCTGCTTCCTATCCAGGCGGCAGGGTTGACGAAGGGGCCATAAGTGTAGTAGCCAATGTGCGTGGCGAAAGAAGCAATCTTAATGACGTTCAATTCGCTGCTTCAGAGCAACATCCGAATTTAATGGCCTTCAGAGAGAATAGGTTAACTACTCATCCACTAGAGTCAGTTTCAAATTTATGGGCAAAATTTCGTTTGGTATGAAGTTTTTGGAGCGTTTTTGAGGGACGTGCGTCCGTACTAAACGGAGGACCACAGTGCTCATCTCGTGAAAGCAGTCGGTGACAAGCATGCTACTCCTCAGCTTCTGTGGTGCCGAATTCCTAACGGGTGCCAGTGTTTCGTGGCCGTTGTTATTTATAGAACTCTCGTTGGGTCCGGAGCTTGCATGCTACACTCACACATGAAGCGCGGCGGAAGCAGAGGTTGTTTATTAATGGAAAGCTAACGCTGATGTCATGGTTTGAGATGTACCACGTTGTAACCTCACTGCACAGATTCTTCTGATTTAGCAAGCTGCAGCTGTTTTTGGTTGCCGTTCACTTCCGCACGTTAACTAACTAGATACCGCAAAGTATATTTCTAGGCAAGGCGTCCTCAACCATCGTTCAGCCGTGGCCTCTTTTGAGCCTTCGAATTTCGTGTGGCTCTTACCTTTAGGCACCACAGTTTTAGCATTACGCAGTACCCAATAGACATAAAGCTGAGATTTACAAAGTCATATTGTTTATGATGGCTAAAATGTTGATGTTAGTATCACTACCTTTTTCTCTTAAATGGCTTTTCAACTTTTGCATTCTCACGCTAAACTTCATCGTGCGGCAAAATCACGCCACTTGTGTGTATTTACACACAGGTTATCATTTATATTTAAAGTTTTATTTACGTATGGTTGATTTCCACCTGTAAGTCAAGTCATACAATAACTGGTATAAATAAATGAATAAATATTTTATGCTCGACTATGCGACTATGCGAGTGTGCGTCGTAAAAATATTTTTGTCCGTTTGGTAATGCAAGCCATCATCCTGATACCCTTGGGCAGGCCTTTTACGTCCGGCTCCAAGCATGAGAGCAAGGATCGAAGTCTTCCTCTTTGGCGCTACTGTCCAAACTGTTGCTATCATTTGTTAGAGAAAATACCCTGCTGAATCCCCGAACAATCAAGCAGGTGGAAGAAAAAGCAAGGGAATATTTTTAGGTCATATTTAAAAGTCTGAAATGTTAAGTTACTCAGCCTGTATCTAAAACCGCTTCATAATGCGTCAAATTCGCTCTTGCTTGTTTGTATCTTGCATTTCTAGGTGACTTTCCTTAAATTTGACTTAACTATCGCCGGCCTGTAAAACAAATGAACCTATGGACCAAACCTATATTTCTAAGTCAAGCAGGTCATGAACCCTGTCTTGTATTTTTGTGGAGTTTTTTTAAATGACTGGTCAAACAATCGCGGCTTTATCCTTCAGCTCCCCACGAATTTAACTAGGATTAGGAATTGTGAAAATCCCCGACATTCGAAGCCTTGAACACTTACTTTCAGCTTCTTAAGCAAAGCGCTGATCACTTGTTTGAGCTTAGGTTACTAAAATTGCCTTGAGGAGTTTTGTTTAATGTTGTCTTTTAAAACGTCAGTCAAAAAGACACCAAGTTTACCCGTTAACAGTTATCTTTCATACTCCGGAAGGAAATGATACAAGAATCCAGCAGGAAGCAACAAAACGTCAAAGGCAACTGCCGATGGAGAGCTACTTAGCTATATGGAAGAGCACACCCTAGAAAACTTTCCTAGGACAGACGAGCTTGAAAATGGCGCGATTTGATCGTGTTGATTACTATTATAGTCATTGGCCGGGAATCGTTTTAGCGCCTTCCCAAGTTCTAAGCCACTAAGTTTACCCGCTGTATTACACAACGTTTTGCCTGAACAGAAAAAGTGAACTCTTTAGACGGGCAATAAAATTCTGTAGCATCCGACCACTGCAGCAGCGCCAATGTTTGCACGCGCAAAGATAATTTGTTTGTATGGAAGTTTTAAGTCAGATAGTTGCGACTATAACAACTATAGACTTGTCCTTTGTATGAGTTATAATTTCCATAACAGAGCAAATATTCGTTAAATAATTATCACTGGAGTAGCAAACATATGCCAACAGAAGGGCCCAGTTGCTAGGTAAAGTAGATGGTTCCACATTGAACGAGGATTTTACGGATTTTATTAAAGTAAGTAGAGCAAGTTTAGTTCCTGAGCCATTTCATTTATCTACCTACCTACGGTTGAATTACTAAACGGAATAGCTTGAAATATTTCTTTTTGATTCATATTCCTCAGGCCAGACAGAGTTATTGGTACTAAAGGCAAGCTAATACCTTTTCCAACGGTCTGTGGACAAGTTCTGGCAAGCAATGTGCCGATTATCTGAGGCGCCCTACATGTATTTGCTATTTTTGCTCTGTCCGTTTTCAAAGCTATCCTGCAGCTTTCTGATACATGCACAGACTGTCCAATTTCTGCCTTTTGAACACGTACCAAATAATGTTTTATTGTAAGGTTTCATAGCAGCATTTGTAGGAGAGGTTTGATAAAGTAAATAAATTGGTAGCTCAAGCTTTTGAAGTAATGCGATAAGTACAAATGAGAGGTATTCCACAGAGTACTGCTAACACTGCTTTGTCGAATGGCTTATAACTTAAATATGTCAATGTACGTAGATAATGTGTAAGATAATATTGCTATTTTTTTCCTACACCGTTGTATTTAATAATACTGTACGGTAAAGTGAAGCTCACAAACGATAATAATAATAGGTGGCGCTAAAGTTATTCTCGCTTTGCAATGATATCGGAAGATAAGTTTATCATGCCCGTGCCATCAGTTGTTGGCAAACACAGGAGGTGGTACAGAGGTGGAAACACTGTTAGAGGCAACTTAAAGCTGCCTTCTAGGAAATATTTTGAAACTACTGTGGAAAGCAAACGAAACGGAAGCAGACTTCTTGTTAGCAGACAATGAAGAAAATAAGTGGAAGACAGAACATGACAACGCACACTAGACTTACATACAATAATGGAAATTTGAACCCAACGTTGGTGACTGGTAATCTGAAGGACAGAAAAGACAAACGAAGAAGAGAAAGCTGGTTATTTCCAGAAATCATCAATATTGTCCACAACGAAACAAATAACGTACGTTGACTGTCGCCAATGCCAGTTGGAAATACATTTGCTTATGATCAGCAGTAGAAGAAGTGTCCTTATATACATATTTTCTTATGTATACACACCAAGAAAACAGAATGTCCAGACGTATTACGTAAGTTGATAAAACTGCTTGCTAATTTGCAAACCAGTTTAAGTGAAGTATATCTAAGCGTTGTAATGCGTCCAAACTGCTTCGCCTGTTAGTCAAAACGAAGGAACCTACTTCGGAGCTAGTAGACCACGCGCCGTGGATCCACTTGTACGCGGAACTTGCGTAAGTACGTGTGCTATTCTCCAGGCTGCGCGAAAGATTAAACACAAAACACAAAATGTCGTACCCTAGTGCTACCGCACTGAGACCCGAAAGCGAATGACTGACCAGCATGTGGGTTGTCACACAGTGGTGGTGTCCTGAAAAACTCAGTGTGTTTTGTGCGAACACTGCCGCAATGCTTGAGTGGGGCTCGCCAGGTTCCCTGCAGTTTGCACAATAGAGGCCTCAGGCATCTGTGTAAAACTCCGGTGGTCTACTGTGGATTGAACTCCAAGTCTTGTGGTGCATTGTTTGTTAGCCACGCAGCGTCTCGCCTTATGTTGTTTGCAGCGTTAAGGTGATCCCGACGAAGGTTGCGCACGTTTGGCAGAGCTACGATAGATTAGTAACAGAAATCCGGCTCCAGCTGTCTTATAAACCTTTCTTAACAGCCACGCGCGCGCGCTTAATTCACTTTATTGTCCGGTAGCTACCAGCCTTATCATTATGCACTTTAATTACTGGTGGGAGATATACTACCTCGGTAGCAAAATATTAAATTTATTTTGCGCAGGAGATCGCTGGCAGAGTCATCAATGCCTGATGCACATCGGTTTGGAGAGCTAATAGCCGGTTAATGGGCTGCAGAAACAGGGTGTTATTTTGTCTAATTAAAAAGATCGTATTGGGAAGGTGGCGGTGGGAGGGGAGGGAAAATAAAAGTCATAGCACAAGCTCTATTGTTGTCGACACCTAACCGTATAAAAGGTGTATCTAGCTATACGCGTTCATGGTCCTATGGTTTACATCCAGGAAACCCACATTCTCCATCCAAGATCAAGTTATAAGTAAGGACCTCCATTTCCCTTGATCAAAGCATTGCTTGGCAACCTCTCTTCCTCTTTCATCCCCACTCCGGAAGCGCAAACAGTGCACTTCGTCGGAGCCGGTGGGCTGGCTTGCGCAACACGTGGCCCAAGCATAAGAGCATAGTGTTCGAACTAACGGATCTGATGTGTTAGTTTCCTCCACCTGCGCCATAAACAAGGCTCTATACATGCTCATTGTTTACGCTGTATTTACTCCAGTCGTGAGTTAACCTGCCTAGGCACAGGTACTCAAAGTACTTTGGAACATTGTCCATTGAAACATTGAAATTAATGAGAAAAGTTCGTGTTTTAACAAACCGAAAGATAAAAGCCGCTAGGGTCGGATCTAATTAAAAGCCGAGCGACCTTATAGCGGGTTATACTTACGTTTTAGCCTATCTCCCTCTGGCATATGTGGCAGAAAAACAGTTGTCCCCAGGCTCAAACCGTGACGTCCTAACACGCCCACCAAAACGGATAAAGGAAGGAATTAGGTAAAGAAGAAAGAAAGAAAGCTAAACACACTCCGACCGTATATCGGCAGCGTAGTGTGCTAAAAACAATCTACTGCGTCGAGTGGGAGACAGCCAGAAGTCGACTGGGGCTAGTTAAAAATAGGAAGTCGCTAGTAGGTGGTTGTCACAGGGTGTAACGCGAGTAGTTTGACAGAATGACAATCCTGACGGGTAGTACGTACAGCCTCTGTAGGTGCCGTGAATAGGTGGGTAGACAGACCATTTCACGTAGAGCAGCGTTGCAATGCGTGGACGGTACAGTTACAGTTCAGCAGTCTCTGTAGATGTATGAGCTCCAGTGGGTTGCCAAGAACGTGTGAGAAAGATTATTACATTGTGCGTAGGGTGCGGCAGTGACGCTCGCGGTTGGATAAAACCGTAACTACCAAAAGCAACCAGCCTTGGAAGCGTCGATCCTTTAGCGAATATACGCCAAGGCAATGATTTCGTTGTGAATAATATTAGTGTTTGAGACCACGGACCAGTTTTAAAGTTGGACGTTATGGGGCTCCTACTACACTTTGGTCCTTCAGCAACCAGGGCCTCCAAATCTGTATAGGAAACGGCAAGTGAGGTGAAAGAAAACCGGTAAGGAGCGGAAATAGCTAGCGTCAGTTTGTAAGTAGGTTTCTTTTAAAATTCACACGATGTTGTTAGCAGCAGAAGCAGCTTTCCGGTTGAAGGTGGATACAGGAAGCTTCGGCAGAGTAATGATATCCCGGACGCTTTCGGCTGACGTAACCTGGAGTCTAGACCCTTCCAAGTAGTATATAGGAGAAGCAATGGCGCGTTTAGAGACGACGAAACCTTTCTTAGCGTAAACTGGAATGTTGTTTCCCGTGGACAACTGGTCTAGCCGGTCGATGTCCCTCTGAAGTGCGATGGCATCGTCCGGAGCGTTGGTGGTACGCCACTGCTTTGCGGTAGTTGCATAAAGAGGCGGCAACGACTGCGCTCGCGTGCTGACGTCACCGATGAAGGTTAGAAATGGGAACGGTCCAAACACATACTCCTGTGTGACTGCGCTTGTGGTAAGGCTGAGTGAGATAAGCGCTCCATCGAAACGTACTTGCTCGGTACGGTTTTGAAAGCAATAGGTTAGCTAGACCAACAAGATTCTTGATCCGCTGTATGACAACTGGTATTGTAGTAGGATGCCGTCGCCAACTTTGTTGTATGCTATAGTGAACGCCAAGTATATAAGATGTGCTTCTAGGCCAGAGTAGGCAGCAGTCGTCCAGCCATCCTGGCAAGTGGCTAATAACGGGCACGACGGATTCCGCGAGAAACCATACGTGCAATCGGAGAGCGGTTTCTGTGCCACCACGTAGTCCGGTAAAGCTTTTGTGAAAATCGATTCCAGTATTTTGGAGGGGTTAGCTGTCCGTAATTGACTGGGTATTTGGGAGTGAAGCCCTTGTAGACCAGTGTAATAGCATTTCATTTTACGCATTGGGAAGTTTGCTTTGCGAGAAGTGGGTAAAGAGCTCCTCTAGGAGTAAATCTTGACATGTAGCGGATGGTGGCAGGTGCCCAGGGTTGAAGTCATCAGCGGCAGGAGAGGTCGTTAGCCTCATGGAATTTGAGCCCAGCCAGGACCTTCTCCGGTGTGAACTTAAGAGTAGTCAGTGACATTCAGCATGCAACCGAAGAAGGTATTATCGTTGTATGCACTGACTGAACGGTGAATGTTGCTACTTATTGCTGGCACATGACTGCGGTTTCCCCGCGCATTGAGTTTGTGCGCCCTGTGAAGGCAGTCAGCGCGGGGACACTGTTCTTGACTTGTAGAAGACTGTTGACGTAATTATGCAAGGATTTGTGGTTGGGTGAAACTTTGCGCGTAAGCTGACGTTGCTTCACCGTCTTAAATACGCCTACAAGTTGGACGCATTGGTTAAGGTTTATTCAGTAAGAGCTCCACAAATTAGCCTTTGGATGGTAGCAATAGTTTCGCCATGCCCGGTCCCTGGAGGCAACCAACTTCCGTGATGACCGAATGATGGCTGGGCGTTGCTTCCCTATGGAAACGTTTGCTGGTCGCTTTGGTGGAGCACATTTCACCTAGGGCCAGGGGGATAATTGACTAGCCGTTTTCGGTATTCATTTGGTACTCGGGTGACGCGTGCTTAGTAGAAATAAGAAGGTACAAATTTCCGTAATCAGGCCAGAATTTAAAGAAATAAATAACTGCATGGTATATTCTTTGTAAAACGAGACACACCTCTAAAGGCATGATCAAATAAAAGTTAGCCTGCCAAAGGGCTCGTTGGCGGCGCATATAAACTTGAAACAAATGACGAAGTGGTTTCTGAGCCCCAGACGGACTTTTTACTCCATGTGCACAACCAGAACTATTGAGGGTGCGATCTAGCCGTGGTACTTGATAGTTGGGTTGGAAACTATTAGGCTTATAGGCGTCCTTGTATAACGGGGCTGGGCGAAGAAGATCAACGAAGCTTGATGCAAATGTGCCAGTCGTTGGAACAGAACGAAATAAATGGAGTAGATTAAAATCCCCATGAGAATAACGTATAGTGGAATCACATAAGTTGGACGTCGTGCGGTTGCTGTGGGTGCTACTTGGTGGTGTTGTTAGGTTTGCGGTACATGATACAAAGACAGCATGGGTGTTTGACGGTTAGTGCGACCGCTCAGCACATGGTGTCTGGGGAGTGAGGGGCCGGATCTGTCAAGGTGCTGCAACTGTGGGTTGTGTCATACTGAAGTTCGGCACCGCCACCTGGGGTGGGGTGGTTTGAGCGAAAAATGGACCTGTGAGTGGCTGGATTTAACCGCCGGTTATGTCATCAAAGAGCTATGCTTCCGTAATGGCTAGTAGGTCTGCTGGCGTTAAAAGAAGTCGGAATTGGAGTTCCGTAAGTTTGTATAGGATGCCCTGTGCTTTCGTATTGATACAAACGATACTAGTTTGAGTGCTGCGCGCGGAGGTAGTTAGGTGCTGCAGGTCAAAAAAGGAACGGCGGTGCATCGCTGTTTGGTTTAGAGTAGCGGTATTCTTAATTTTGGTAGTTGGGGATTCAAGGTGTGGGTCGTCCGAGCACAGATGGTAGCAGTGCGTGGTTCGTTGAAAGGCTGAAGGTTGGAAAGTGTTGGAGAGCGTACTACTCCAGGAAATGAGGCAGTTGGTTCTGTGACAGACCACTCGGGAACGGTTTGGTTTGGATATGCCTATACCGAGGGGTCAGCCGCTGCCACGGGTCCGTGGGGAACTGTGCGCCTCGGCACCGGGTATTCTTTAGGATGCAAGTGGCTATCTGGTGATGAACGTTGTTTATTAGCTTACTGGGCGGTGCGGGCATCAGTTGCCAAGCTGTCGGTGAGGAATGTCACTTCTAAGATACCTTGGGCTGTTGTTAAATAACTTGGTGGACGAGGCAAGCGGTGAACGTCCGTCAGGATTAGGTGGAAAATATTTAGTGTCTGCCGAAGGAAGATCCATTGGTTAAAGTCGTGCTGTAGTCACTGTTGTGAGATTGCCTCAGTAGCACATCGTTCCGGAACCCCATGCAGTATGATAGAGCGTTGCAGAGTGGGTGGAAGCAGGTGCGGCCTTCGTGTACCGCGCTTAAGCTAAGGGTTGTCGCGGATGATCCGTATAGCGTAGAATCCGAAGTAGAGTCCCTGCAGAGCAGATGTGCTGACAAATGGACAGGCCTCATAGCCGGGCCGGGGTGCAAGACAACACGCAGCACCCTTGAGTTAACAGCCCTCGGAGATGACAGGTGACGTGTCAGCCATGTGAGGCTAACAAGTTTTGTCCCAGGGAGGCTTAAGGTGAGACACAGCGAACTCCACCTAGTGGAGTCAAAAGCTCGATTCAGACTTTGCAAGGCTTTGGTGTCAAATTTGTGCAAAGGACAGAATTAGGCGGGTGGTTACTCGTTATACGTTTAACCGATCGCGGACGTAGGGCAATAGTAGGCTCCTTTGGTGAAAGGGCCTCCGCCGGTAAATTTATGCGTCGAGGGGCTTTGGACGGATCATCGGTTTGTATTGATGACACAACATGTGAGTCTGACCCATTAAGAGGTTGCTGCCGTCGTCTGGTTAGGCCGTAGACGTTTTGCAGTTAATAAAGGGTATATAACAGTTTTATTGGCAACCACACGATGTAGGCTTTTATTGGCTTTGTCATAAGAATACAACAATTGATCAAGTGAAGTGCCCTAGTGAAGTGCGCTGTTCAAATACGTGCATCCATCGTTGTCTGCAGGTCGGTTTTTAAGTGCGTTATTGGTGTTTGTAAACTTTTTGCTTGTTTTTATATGTGGTTGCTCCAGTTGACTGTTTATATAGGACTCTTTGACTACGGATTTGATAAGCTGTTCCTTATAATTAAGAGCAGCTAATTCATTCAGTAGGGAGTCACGACCCGCTTATGGCTGTTCTTCCGGATTAAACAAGCGCACTTTTGAGCAGTTATTGTTACCAGACGACTCCACGATTCGTGGCGAGCGAAGCGACTGCATCTTTGTACGATTTTTACGCGGCTGGGAGAAAGGTTTATTAGGAGGCGCAATAACAGAATGAAGCAGAGGGCACGTCATGGAGGAAAGATTGCTAGTATTCGCGCCCAGGATTAACAAGGATTGGGGCGCAAACAGAGGAGATTTACTGCGGAATTGTTTGCGGACGCCAGCGAAAGAATTTGCTGTCAGTTGCATAGAGCCGCTTATCAGAGGAAGAGTGGATCCAACAAAGAGAGATTTAGGTTGCGCTGGTGTTGGAACGCGGCCCTACACGCTTAGTGTTGATCGACAATTGTTCAGTGGCCGCATAAGCGTATTGGCGAGACCGCATAGATCGGTTTGGTGAACCGGATGACACAAAGTTTCGCAGATAAATGCACTTGGGTACCTGCTGTAAGAGAATAGAACGCACAGGACGTCCACGGGCCGACCTTCGTCAACCGGCCAGGTAACCTAATTGGCCAGCTATGACCGCCGTACAGCAGTGTCGAACTTGCGACCGCACTGTACCCTCTATCCTTAAAAGAGAGGGTGGCATTGCGCCCAAGTCATAGGTAGCAAAGTTTAGCAACCGCTTCATTTTGTTACCTGGGCGTTCATTTCTAGGGCGCCAATGATACTGCGTGCGCACTTGAACGTTTATAGAACTTTTAGCTAATGCTCCCCAAGGATCAGCGCAGGAGCTAGTCCGTGCCAACCCTATAGGAAGCTTAGCAAATCGATGATGTGCCACGTGGCCTGAAGCAGTTGACAGCCAGTTCGTGTCTGTCCAGATGGGGACAGTATCGTCAGGCCACTCCAAATAAAGACGTCATATAACTGGAAGCAGCTCCATACCTTCTAACTTGTGTACTATGAACGCGAACTACATGACTACATCAGCAGCGAGCTTAAAATCCATAGGTGACAGCCGGCAGCTTTGTCTTACACCGCTGGAGACATTAAACTGCAACGACTACTTGCCGTGTGCACTTACTCTGCCCGAACTAGGCAGGTAAAGCGTACTCATAATATTTATGTACAACTCGGGTTCGTCTAGCTCGAGCAGACAGGCCTAATGGGCGGATTGATCAACCAAATAGACGGCCCCTATGTTATCGAAGAACAAGAAAATGATGGGCCGCTAATATAAGTGTCGCTGCTCTAAACTCTGATGCAAAGTGAATTTGTGGTAGATATACCTCAGTTCTCTCGGTTCACCCGCTGACAATGGTTGACCCATCCAGCAACTTTGAAACTAATTGACGTCTTCTCCGGGATCTCAACAGAAGATTATCATTCCGATGATTTCAAGTACCTTCCGAATGGATCATCCTTTTGGCATTTTGTGGAGATGCCGCACGCACTGTGTCTAAACAAACGGGTTAACCTCCCCGCAACCGCAGTGCCACAACTTGCCGGAATGTCTTTTACACGGATTGTTCGTTTCACCATGGAAACATATTATTTTCTCACAATTACTTTACTTGACTTAGACAGTTTTGCTGCCTCACTGAGGTTGGAATAATTGGGTTCGTCGCCTTACACTTCAGTTAGAAGATTATAATACTTCTCTTACTTGGAACGTTTTTGCTGGTACATCATTGTGTCATTACCAGCTATTAAAACAATTTCTGGACCATAACACCATTGGGGGAACTTTGCTGTCTTTCTGTGGACAACCTGTGCGTTTACGGTGCCTGAAAACAGGGGCTCGGACCTAATATTCTGCTATTCCTCATATGGTCTGAAAAGCATTAATGTGAACTACCTGCTGGTCCTGCATTTGTATGAGGAATCACATTTCGCCTGTCCGGACGAATTAGCCAAATGATCAAGTGCACGCTACACCTGGTATGTCCAAGGTGAATACCTAAACAAGAAGCCCCCATGCCAGGGACCGTATACCACAAAGTGAAAACCAAATTCCATTAATTCGAAATCATCACACGCCTGCGCAATCCATCACCCGACCTTCCTGGACATTTCATCTCTTGCCCGGTTTCAAGGATGAGTGGCGGACCTGGCCTAAGCATTTCGGTTAAGCATCGCAGCAAATTGGAGCTAACATGACCGCGGTTAGCCGAGTGTAACTTCGGTCCGTAAGTTATATTGCCAGTTACATGGATTGACGGCAGTATTCTAGGGCGTGGTGGGCTTGTGCCCGGTAAGCGTTCTCGTTATAAAAGACCCTAATATCCGTTTGGCGACACTGCGACATGATGGATATGACACGCTACCGAATAAGGTCACTGCCCAAAATATCGCACTGACAAGTTACCAGAGCGTCCCTTCACGTCATTTTAGTGTATTTGGATATGTACGCTAAGAAGCCGTGTCTCTGTTCTGCCATCCGTCTCCACTCTATATTGTACGATGTTACAATTCTTGAACCCAGACTTCTGCCACATCATTATAGGTTCCGAGCCTGATCGGTAAACCCGCTATTTTGGTAGCCACTGTATAATGTGGGAACAGGATATTTTGTGCAAAGTAACATGCCTGCTGCTGAGCAATCCTTTGTAATGTCGTGATCATACCAGATGGGGGGCGCATTGAAATATTCGAAAATAAATTATTTATATATTTATTTAATTAAACCTGGCTGCACCTCACTAATCTGGGATTCCCGTGCGCCAGTCTGTCTGTAAAGGAGGACATAGACAAGAAGCATGGAGGCGATGGGAATCAAATTGGTTCCTCTACATTGGCCATCTTTTGTAAGTTAACCTTCTTTTAACTTGGGGACAATACCAGAGCGGCTCCAATAAGTTGGGAAAGTTTCCTGCCTCACGGCTTTGATAATATTTCCTGTTAACCATCAACATGAGCTAGAACCCCAAGTTTGAAGATGAATGGATGAAGTTCAGATCGTCCGAGGCTGTACGCAACTTCAACGGACCTACCTCAAGTTCGCTTGCTGAGGGAGAAGGCAGATTTAAAGGGACAGTCCACGGAGCATGACGATCAATGGACAGTGCGAAACCTAATAATTCCGGCCGAATAACTTGCCTTACATAATGTTCAGCCTAGCTCTGCAAGTATGTGGGCAACTTTTGGATATGCGGTCCAGCGTCGTCAAAGTTAGTTTCACTAGCACCAGCTATCCTGCTGCCCGTTTCTCGGATTAGCCTGAATAACTGGCGCTGGTTACCAAGAGCAGCGAGGAATATCATCTCCGGCGCACGGCGAGAACGCCAGGATTGCGGGCTTCACTTCAGGCTAACATGGGAGTTTGACCTGTGGTTTTGCGAGTCTCATGGTGTTCGCTTCTCGCCGGAATGTGCGGGCGAGCATTGATAAGTTTCAGCGACGGCAGAGGCCTAATATACCTGTTGGCTATCGGTGTTACCACATGAGGACTTGACTGCTGGTAGCAAGATCAGGTGAACATGAGTCCATTGAGCATACACGATGTTCAGCGAGCTTTCTCTCAACCCTAACGCCAGCCTACTTCGGTATGCATTCAGTACACCTGCGCTCACACTGTCTTGGGGGCGGTGGCTAAAACGAACACGCAGCTCAAAACAAACAAGTGCATGGTCAGTGTTCACACATACGCTCCAAATCGAGTGACGGTTCTGGAAGCAGCCTTTCCAATCATAACAATTGATGATGTGGTCGATTTGTGTCGAAGGCTGGTTTGTTGCTGTGCTGTGTCGGAAGTTATTGCTTGCAAGAACAAAGCGAGCAGCTTGACACAAATGAAGTAACGGCTCAGCTTTATCATTACAATGACCTAAACCCTGTTGGCCGCCCATGTGCAGCTCAGCAGTGGACCATTTTCCAAGTTGCTTGTTCATAGCAGCATCCATATCTACAGCGTCTGCGCTTCCGCTGCTGCAAAGGAGCTCGTTCAGCCGGCAGTTGAATTCGTTCTTAAGCGAGTCATTGCTACATTTTGTGAATGCATAGAGCGCTGACAGACAACTATTAGCCCTACGGACCACGAAGGGTTGAACGAGCCAGAATGTCGGACCACACGCCTCCGCCTACTGATTGAGAGCCGAGCAGTTTCAGCCCGGAGCCACAGGACAATACCGACGCTGGCCTAGCCAGTACTTGACGATGCATCATCTGTGGACAAGCGTAATGCGAAGGCAACACTAGTGTAAGCCGAATGGGTTCGCAGCGTAATAATGTGCGCAATTGCAGGCCTGTCAACCTGATGAAGAATAGGGGGAGCAAAATAAAAGCTTATTAACTGGGCTTGACTTGTTGGTTAGACATGGGCTTATCAATAGGACACGTGTAACCCACCGCGTTCGCAGGTTAGTTGAAACTAGAAGCTAAACGCCTGTCAAATCATGGTTGGTGAGGGCCAAGTAGTGCGAGTTAATAAGAGGGGACAAGGGACAATTTGGAACGGGCTGGGAAGGGCGAATAAAGTCAGGAGGATGAATAAGAAGACGAGAAGCCTTGAAAAGTTGCGCGCAAAACTCTGCCGACCATGCTGAACGTAGCAGACTGAGCGCCGTTGTTTATTCGCTGCGGTATCCAGAGCATAAAGAATCCTTAATGTCCGTTTTTCTTTTCTCCTTTAGTTTAAAGGACAACATTATTCTCACGACTGGGACAAACCGGCGACGCTCGCGTGGCCACGGAATCATAAAGAACAAGGAATTCGTTCATAATTTTCCATTCTGACGTAATAAACGAATTTGCAGAACTAATCAAATCAACATAAGTCATTTTGGTTGGTTGGCTTCAACAGCTCCAAGCACTTGCGGTCGACCCCGAGGAAGACCACCATACAGCTACCAGGAACAAATTGGAGAAACCCGACTGCGAATAACCTCGAGGACAAGCGGTCAGCTGCAAACTTATCAATGTCATATCATTGATTGGCAGTGTTCCAGGACGTGGTGTGTTGTTGCCTGGCAAGCATTCTCCCTATAAGAGCCACAAGTGTCAGTTTAACAACACTGCGATGTGGCACATGCGACTCGTCACCCGATAAAGTCGCTGCAGCAACCACGTATTGGAAACTTGACCGATACCACATTTCACAAATGCTGTGCAGCTGTCTGCTCTCATAAGACTATGCCTTTATTTTTGAGCATTCACATGCCAAAACGCTTAAACCATTTTGTAAGCATTTTCTCATGCTTCACTCATCTGAGCCGCACTGTGCACACAACTTCATCGGATTAGTACCTCACCAACATACTACACTTGTTTGATCTAATACTTAGCTGTACATCATGCGTTCTGTGGTAAACTTCATCCAAGCTTCGGGCTGAGTGAGCATACACTACTGGCTACATACGTACTACTCCCGCGCTCGGGATTGCTATGCATGCAATTATGTGTAACATTGTGCCACGTTAATCTTTTGCAAATGCGTGCCTCGGTTTGTCGGGAATAAAATATTTATTTATTAAGTAGTGCGTGAGCGGGATACTTATAGTTTGTTCAGCCTTCGAGATGAAACTGATTAGGGTTCTCAACCGGTCTTTGTTTAAAAAAGCAGACCTCTAGAAAGTAGGTTAAGCAGTGGAATATGATAAGTTTGTTTTAAGGGATAAAAAAGCCACTCCTCACCTACAACTAGAAGGCAAGGATCCAGTGTTTGCCTGGCTGCTAGCCATTGACCAATCGGCTTTGAGTGGCTATGAAGGTGCAAACAAGCACCACTAAGCTTTGCTCAATAGATAGCTAAGGTACATAAAGTATCAGACAACGGTGACGTACAATCAGATGGCTGTGGACCCTCAGACTATTGGGCGAAGAGAAACTATCATAATGTTTAAATGAATGTGGTTGTTTATCACAATCTACCTTTTACATTATGGCCCCTATGACCCCCATGGCCCCCATAATATTTTGTAATCCCAGCCCCTTGGAATTAGGCGCGGCTAGCATTTAAGTATGGCTGTTCTAGACTATGGCTAATGCTCCCTCCGAGAGTGTTCATCTGAATAGGTACATCATTCTCACCTTTTTGCATGGCAAAGAAGAACATTGATAGTATATGCTTTATGTTCATGATCACGATACCAAGCGGTGGAGTAATAAATGTTACTATGCCTTGCAGCACTTGGCAGTTTACCACCCAAAGCTTCCGGCCTTCTTAACTCATGCACAATCTACTTATACTGTTGAAGAGGTTGTGCGCGCCTACCGTGACTTTCATCAGACTAATTCAAGAAATATTGGTGCACCCCGATATTATTCGTGGCGAAGTAGCGCGTATATTGGTATTCATGCCTAACCTTATGAAACAGTGTACATTGATCCATGAACTTTATTTCAAACTCTTTGAACTGATTAAGCGCACTCAGCGGTCCTACTTAATCGTGGGCTTATCGGAAACTAAAAAGCAGTTGTAATAAAAAGAAATATAAAACGTAAAATCTGCTTTCTAGAAAAAGCATATAGAAAATGAACGTATCCTGAAAGCGAGCGCCATAAAAAGGCGGTGTACATTAAGACATAAACGTAAATTTAAGGTAGCATATAAGCAAAAAGACGTTAGCTTATCTCCATAAGCACCAAAATTCGTAACGGTAAATTTTCGAAGAAACGGATCATTTTTTGTAGGTAGAATATTGCAGTATATCAAAAATAAGCGACTCAGTTCAGGCCTTATGCGCAACTTACGATATAGGTAAAATCATTGTGGTACTTGCAGTTATTCATGAGGGTACTGGACTATTTCTCTACTAGCTGTGCTGAGCACTTAAAGGGAAAATTAGAAAAGTAAAGGTAAAAACCATAATAAACGCGATTAGAACCATTAAACGCCTTAAATAAGTGGATGACCAGGTAACTTTGTTTATCTCTTGTTTTAGTGGACTAACTTGTCTATGTATATGTATATATGTAAATGTCTGCCACGGTGGTTTGCCATACCTGCATGCGCTATAGAAGCTACCTGCTTTACGGTCGTTAAGGGAACGGCTAGGGTGGTCTTGGGAGTGGATTACGGCTGCAGTAACTCAACCTCAGAAATACAACGGCTAGCGAACAACAAGCTGTTATTTAAACAGCTAGACAGAATGGTATATGGAGCAACTAAAGCCTTTGGAGCAGACTTGTTGGCGTTTCAGCGTCAATCCTGGAAGCCATTTTTCTCCTACATTTCGGAACTTGCCAGTAGCTACCATGGTAACTGTGGTACCGCGCTTCCGAAAGAGATCGCATATTTATACTAGAAGTACTTATGTGTGCACGCCCGCCGAAAAAGAAAGGTAAGCCGTCAGTAAATAATTTTAATTATGCTGGTAAAGCTGCACCTTTAGGTACCGAGGCCGCAGTCTTGCCTCTTATGTGACTTGTCGTTTTTCCATGTTTGGTATATAACTAATAATTTCCTTATTCATAGTCAGGAGTTTCAGGTTGGTAAACCATGGTTAAAGTGCTTAATCCTAGACTCTTAAAGGATGGTATAGAGAAGGCCATTGTACTCATGGCGTGTTATAAGTGTAGAAAAACGACGAAACGATTATCGCTGAGATCTCAAACACAATGTACCGCTGCTTGGATAGGCTGTTTTTCCGTTGATGTTATGGTTTACCGGTTGGACAAATTATTAGGTTTCTAAATAAATAAATGAAGGTTATTCTCACATTTTTCATGGCACGCCAGGTCCCACATGATCAAGTGTCCAAGCAACTGTGTTCCTAATAGTTCAGGATACCTTTGACGCAGACACGTAAAAATGTACATTGTACTTGTGAGAAGCAACACAATACTGTCTGGACAGTGAGTGCTCGAGTAGGTTTAGCTTAAGCATGTGAAAATTTGTGAGCACACGCATCAGAATTACTGGTACATAAAGTAGGGAGACTTGCAAGCGGGATGCAAAGGGCAATGCTTTTATTTTGTAACAAGTCACTTACGTCATGGTTGTTAAACAGAAATTTGTAACATTTTCTGGGGCGGACCGGGCAATCCTGTCAAGGTAGCTAATATGATAAATGTATTTATGATACCGCGATGTATATAGACTGACTGTATTGCTAGCATTGGCAAGGAAATTTGTTTTATAATGGATTTAGGGTTTTGCGCATATTTGCAATGTGATTTGAGTATTGTCTAGTAGTGCAGAAGGTCAAACGAGGACCAGAAAGTATCCGTGTGCTTCTTGAGTGATGACAATTGGAAACCACAGTCTACCGAAACGATATGGTGAGATTTAGGTATATAGCAGGAAATAAAGATTGTCAAAGAGCCCAGAATGACTGAACGGTCTTCTGCTCTTCAAATTAAATAAATAAATAAATGTTATATTCCCGGTAAAACGAGACGCACCTGCAAAGGCGTGATCAAATTTCCCAGGTAGGTGCGACGCTACATATCCACGTTCAGCAGACCAAACTCACTGTTTATATTACCTTGGGAGCATCATTGGCTTTTCCACCCTTTCTTAATAACGTCTATGCATCCCGACCCGGTCCTATGCTCATCACAATCTCAAGTTTCACTTATTTAATTGGACAGCAACTCTCAGTGCGCTGCACTGCTCTAGTCTCACCTGACCAGTCTCACGCCTTCTGCTTGCCCCCGGATCACTGAAACGTAAATGCACTAAGCTTTGCCTACACCGCACTGTGCCCCTTACCTCTAGTACCTTGCGAAACATGTTCACACTATTTCTTACATAGTCTCTTTCATACCTTACCTGTCTATTTCAGCTGACCATCCCTATTTTGCTCTCAACTTAATTAAAAGGCTTAACCTCAGTGCGCCGACTACTCCACTCTCTTTTGAACGTACTCCAGCTCTCCGACTTTCTCAAACCACTGTGGCTTTGCAGTTCAGGGTTCAAATGACCAACCTATTTGTTGGCACTACCTCGAGAGCCTCTTTTGCTTCTTCACCATTCAACAGAAAAACCATTTTTATCTCGAGTTTGTCCCATGCTTATCGCGCTCTCTGTTTTCATGCTTTCCTTATTCGGACGGCCAACCATCCGTGCCCTGCCTGACCCAGTCACACCTGACCAGCCTCTCCTCTGACTGTTTCTATACCACTAAGACTTAAGCGATATAGGCCATGCAGACCAAAAGCTATGTTTCCCTCAAATTGAGTGCTTGATAAACTTGTTCAATGTTTATCGTTATAGCCTCTTTAACCTGCCGCTTTCTGTTGACTCATTCCATTTGAACATTTTTGCGGTTAAAATTCAGTGTGGGTAAAAGTTTCCACCTATTCATTCCATCTAGTGAGACTATCGTTGCTTATGCAAGCTTTTCGTTATAGGCTTCTCTATGTAGCCTCTAACCTATATAAAATTTCGCATTCCCTCTGCTATTGGACGGCGTGAGCTCAGTGCGCTTAACTGCGATAGTTTTATCTCTTCTGCTTCGTGAGTGCTGCTAGCCTATCAAGATGTAAGCGCTTCATCGTTCAAAGAGTCAACACTTTATGCACTTTCCCTATATAAGCACGTTTATTTTGCTTTTTATTCCTCCGGTAACAATATTGACTCACTTATCCTGAAAACATCTTGTTCGCACTCTTACTTGTATTGCACCGTTCGCAATCAAAATGCCTCACTGATATTTTCCCGACTGACTGCTACTTCCTAATTGCTCTGAGATGGTGAAACTGAAAATTTTTAACCTTATACCTTGTATAATTTCCACCTTTATTCACAGGATGTTATCGTATTTGACCTTTAACGATAACAATTATTTCTCTCAAACCTAACACTAAGTAGCTACATCCCGCGTCTCCTTCCTTTCCACTACATTTGAGATGCTTACTCCCAAAGTGCCGTTTGGACCTAGACTCCTAAACCGACTTCAATGATTACTGATTCGTAACGATCTAGCTCCTGCACTTCTTTCCTTATACCTTCATATACCGGTTGCGCTTATACAAGATTCAATATAGCATTTGCCACCCAGAGCCCTTACCAACTCACGAAACTAAAATCTTTCGTAACGTCTTTCGGCAAGCGCCACGTTGCGCTCATGCGGAAGACTTATACCTCATCTATTTAGCCTTCTTGCCCCATACCTAACTTTGGTTGAGTTGGGGTTTAAAGCAGCTGAGCGTCTGCGCTGTGAATTCCTTATGCGTTTTGGCAACCCTCAGCTTCAAAAGCTTCAGCCCGTGCCAATCATACGGTCTGTTCTTCTTCCACCATAAGTATCCCGCCCTTCAACAAATGCCTGTAACTCCCTTTTCATCACGGACAACAATTTAAGTATATATGTATTTTTGTGCATAAATAGCAGGTGCACATAATTCAGCGGATTATTATGTATCACAGTTGCAAGTAATTCACATTTTTTAACGTTTTCGTTTTTCCGTCTCCTGGGCTGCTCTTGGTCCTTTGCCCATTGTTCCGAACTTTCCACAGATGCCGAAACACGCAGGACCCTTCCTAGCACCAGTTGTTACATCAGCAAACTCAGTCGTACCCTCACGAGAATGTCGGGGGTGAATAGAAGATCGCCCAGCTGAAGTTAGTACTTTACATTATTGATAATAATTCTATTCGCCAGGTTGGACGGATGACGCTCACTTGAGGTCTAAGCAGGTAAATTCAGCTTGCCTCGTAGTTACCTATACTTGTCCGGTGCATTCTTAAGGATAGTACATAACTAAATAGTTATTTTTATCGAACGCATTGTGCTTCACCATAAGAGGCAGGATAAAAGGGTCCGGATAAACATTCGCAACTGGCACGTTGCATTATGTGCGTTACATGGCCGCAAGGTACAGATGTCACAGAAAAAGAAAAGTATTGGCAAGGAACAAATTCGCTTAATGCGAGGATAAGCTTTGTCTATGTGGGTAGTGTAGGGAAAACAGCAACACCGTAGAAAATAAAAAGATTATGGGATGTGCAGATAGAGCAGTATATTTTAGTATATGCACCAATGCTATTAAAACTTAGCGCTAAGCAGCTTACCAAGGGGTAACAGCTGACAGTGACTTTATTCCATGGCGAATCACATTTGCCATGTCTCGGTGTGGTTAGATGGACAGCTGTGGCCAGTTTAAGGTTAAGCTATGTCAGGCGGAAACCCATCACCTCCTGAAACCGGTCGGGGATGCACCAGAACGGTAATGTCTAACTGGCAATGCACCTTGCTGCCCGTTTTTTGTTCGGCTAGTTTAGTGGAGCGGTGTCCGCAGCTTTTGGTTGGCCGACCGGATGGCATGGTCATTGTCCGCCAGTGGTCGTGGAAGTTGGTCTAAGTTGTGGTAGGTTAATATCGAATCCGATAAAGAATTGCAAATGTGAGCCAAGGTCCCTAGTTAATACAGACTTGACTTCTGCTGTCTTTTGTACTACTTAGAATTGCCAGGGCACGGTATCCAGCTATCCACGCTGGACTTGTGTCAAGGCGATGTGTGCGCTTGGATCCTAGTTTTAGCGTCGGTCCAGCGCAGGCTCCCCAGGAATCTCCCAGAAATATTTTCTGACCACGGATAAAGGGGAAAGATAGAGAAACAATGGACGTTGGAACCGATACACCGTACCAACAAGTCAAATAGTCAGACCTCTACTTGCAAGTTCAGCAAGTACTTTCTAGTTAAGATGTTGCACGCCTTGATAAAACCAGAACAGTTCCATTTTTTATCAGAAACAATTGTATGGACATAATACCTTTGCTCCCATTTTCATAAACCTTTGGATCACCACGTAGCGAAATCAGGCCGAAACTCAGCTATTGCCGCCATAGTTGTAACCATAGTCTTTCCGCAAATCAGCGCCATCAAGCTTCTAGGTCTCAATGTCATCGGACCTAATTCACACATGTATAAACTACGAACCTTTCCGTTATAACGTTTTAACAGAAGGTTTCATTATTGGAAAGCAGCTACGCTTGTGTGCATATTTGTGCAGGCCTTCATCGGTGTGCTTTGTTCTATCAAGAATAATTCCATTTACGGAAAAGCATAAAAGCGGAGCATGTAGTAGTGTGTAGTGGGTTCTAAAATATTTAACGTGAATAAGTTGCGTAGTACTACATGAATCAGTAATCCTAGTTTACTAGAAGATAACAGGTACGTCAAAGTAGAAAGTGGAAGATCTAGTTGGTACTTGATATACGTTGACAGCAAGAGATTACGGTGTTCATAGGGCCACTTACATACTAAAAGATACAAAGCGGCTCTGCGTCGCGCAGAATGACTAATTGGGTTCAGGTTGAGGTGAGATGAGAGCTAAACCACCCTCAGTAAAGAGAAGCTTGAGCAATGTCTCTACGACGCATCACAGTATGGCAAAAGCCGAACACATGTCGGAGCGTAAGTAAAGACGACTGAAACGATGCAAGTGCACCTCATCGCGCAATATGGTTCAGGGGTCTTGGTTTATCAGAAGTTGGCAGCTATTTTGGCGGTATCTGTAGATGAAACTGGATGTTCGCTGATAGTGAAGGGAATAAGCCTTTAATGGTGCTAAAGCCATTCAGACCATAGAATCTACTAAGCTACAGCGTTACGTTGCCCTAGGTGATGGAGCGCTCTCGGAATGCTGGAAAGACACTGTTTTCCGGAGGCCCGTACAATTGCGCGAAGCCCGCCTAACGATTTGCTTATCTCACACTTCTCCGGAGCTCTTCTGCAGAAACGCAATGTTTCGCGTATATACCGCCATTTCATTTGACCTCCGAATGCAGATGCTCATGCCGACGCCATGCTTTTCTGATGTGACAAATACCGTTGAAAGGCAAAATGTCACTACTACAGAACAGTTGGGTTCGGTTAGTTGCACTAATGGATAAGTACTGTACACGTACCGCACATTTGAAGCTGTTCAATCGACTTGTTCCTTCCTTTGACGGTGAATGCTAGCATTCCAACCAATTATATAAATTACCTCTGTAGGAATTGGGTTCGCTGTTCCTGACAACCTGCTATACACCAGGTCCTAAACAATTGGGTTCAGCCTCCTTTCGTTCTTCCAACAGCCTTCCACTTACAGACTCATGGATACTCCTCAGATCTTGTACGAGATATTACAGACGACCAACATGACATACTAAAATGTTCGATTCATTATGTACCTACCAAATATATCGAGCTATTAAGTCAAGAGAGAACAAGAACCATAGACCAAACAGATACTCGACTATCATGCATCAGCCCCTGGAAGATTTGGTTATATCCAGGCCACGAATAACCGAGCCAATAAGCAGCCAATACAGAGCATTACCAAGGAAACCTCATCGGTCAAATGGATTGATGGCGGCTTTCCAGGGCTTGGTGGGTTTTGCCTTGCAAGCGTTCTCTCAAATAAAGCAGCAAACGTCCACTGAACAACACTGCGATATGGCAGCTGTGATCTTCCAGCGAACATAGTCGCAGCCCACTGCTTCATGCTGGCAAGTCAAGTAGCGTTATATTTCACGGTTGTGGTTATGGTCTGCCACATTTGCGTCTGCATATTCCGTCCCAAGTACTATTTCTAAGCATGTGCCGTTAACCTTGGTGCTAGATTCAGGTGCACACCGTGTGTTGTGAAAAATCTACGCTGGATTTTATTAGTACTTTTCTACTTGATCCGTTGGAATGCCTGCGCTATTCGATGCTGATGTATTACTGCGATGTATGGCAGGCTGACCATTTCCATAAGAACGGGTCCAATCACCTAACAATGAACCCATACACGTTTACATCCATACTGCTTGAACGGATACAACAATGGGCCACTGAACACTGTTCGCTCTGCACTTTAATGATAGCCATAAAAAGTCTGGATAATGACACATAGTTGATCTTATCTCGTGGGTACACCACCCATAGCTAAACACAACCACGCAATTATTTATATAAACAAGCCTGGAACTTGCTGCCGTGCGGTCTGAACTTTTCAAATCCTGTAAACCTTAATAAACCGTAAATCGTGGAATACTGACTGGCATGTTCGCAAATCCGTATATATTCATCATATTGGGTATTGCGGGGCAATACCGGAGCCACCGGAGCAGGCAAACTACAATCTATACATCTTATCTTCACCCTCATTCCTTATCATCAGGTTAACCTTTAATCCCTTTCCAACTTTGCAGACTATTGTGTCCATAAAAATATTACACTTATGACCTTTTGAGGTACGCCTCGTAAAGGCATCCCACCAGACCTACGCTTCGTATAAATATTGAAATCTATTATTTTTGTCGATACACCTAAAGTTAGCATTAGAAGTGTCAGAAACGTAGTCTAAATACTAGCTTCAGATGTATTCCTATGTACTTTCGTAAATGTCGGTTGTTACTTGGCTTTAATTGAGGTCTTTCATTAAACCTGAGCAATAGCTAATTTGCTCCGCCGTTTCCAACTATAATCGGTATGCTTACGGCAATATAATATGTATAGCATGCATCTTGTCGATAGACAGACCACTGAAACATTTAGAGGCTCAAGCAGCAGACACGTTACTCTCCACTTATTCTCTCGACCCCAAATACTTATATTTATCATTTATACATGTGCCCATCAATATGGGCTTCTCTAGTAGGCAGGCATGATGAAAACGGGATCCCCTTCTTCAACCGCTTTTGCTAGTAAACCATACGTGGTTACGGATTCCATAATGTAGTACTAAAGCTAGTCAGGAAGGAGTGCCATCTGTCCCACTGGCTGACTGGACATCATAAACTTTTAACCACCACGCCGTCTTATATCGGCAGCCCGTGCTTTGTTTATCCTTCACCTGGCTCCAAAGCCTACCATTGCGTCTTGCGCAATTGTGTGTGAACTATCAGATCCCACCTTGTTAGATACGTCATATCCTACGGTTGCTTTACCTTAACACTCCTTGCTTAGGGTGCTAGAAAAGCTCTGCCAGGAAAACCAGCAAGGAAATGGCTAGTGCGACATTACAGTACTAGTTAACATGGCTACCTAATAGACCACCGCTATCACCTGCTACAGAACTTAAAATTGAAGGGAATTAGCTCGCAATTAAGCAAAAAGCTGCACAATAGGTTGCAGCAACACATGAGGCATAATTACTTCTCATGTTCTAGAAAGCTCAACCCACAGAAGTAGAGTTGGTAATGCCCCACCAAAGCAGACCCAAAACGATTTCACGCCCCAAAGCACTTTGCTAAAGTTTTCTAAATTTTTCGATTCTGCTTTAGGAATATTGACAGGCTCCTCAGGCGTTGGAGACATAGCCTTATGTATAAATCAAATCGGTTCCAAGTGATAAAGCTTGCGATATTTATTTAAAGAATATTTGCATTTTTCAGACCAAAACGTGTCAAATGATCCTAAAATGCTTCTGTTTTATTCAGGTAGCGAGGCTCCTGCAGCCTTGAGATAAACTTTGCAACCATTTATAGGCGTAAGATTTAATAAACTATATTAGTAGTAAACATATAAATAAATAAGTACTTTATTCTCGGCAAAGCTTGGCACGTCTTTTGGCATGATTAACTTATTGCAATATTGTACATGAAAGCATGATTAGCAGCAGCAAAAGCGGAAGTAGTACAGAAGAAGTCAGTATAGTGGGCCCACATGTCCAAAGCTTGTACTAAGTCTATGTCCATAGAATGCGAGATGTAGATACGAATTATAACACTAACGTGACGTTGGTGTGGAGTAAATTGATGAGAAACTAGTCCGATGAGGTTGTGTACGCAGTGCGGATAAGTTGAGTGAAGCGATGGAAAAGAGCGGCAAAACTATCTATGAGTGGTGGCATGTAACGGAGCAAATATGTAGGCGTGTTGGTACGAAATCAGATATATGCATAGATTCGTAAATGCGGTACAAGTCAACTTGCCAACGTGTGATTGCGGAGGGGACTTTATTGTGTGGCAAGTCACATCCGCCAAGTCGTGGTGTTGTTAAACAGATATTTGTGGCTTTTTGTAGTGAAAAAGCTTGCCAGACGTAGACCTACCGCGTTTTGGAATACTGCTAACTGGTGATACGGCAATGAAAAGTTTGCGTCCGACTGATTACCCTCGCGGATATTTGCAGTCAGTTTTCGCCAGTTTGTTTCCCATGGTTGTGTAGCCTCCATCGGGGTCTACCTCACGTGGTTAGAGCTGTTGAAGTCGGACGGCTAAGGTGACATGTATGGATTTGCTTAATGTTTCTGGGTTCCTTTATTGTGTCAGAATTGCGAAATGAAGGTGGTTTCTTCGTTCTGTGTCAATTCCGTGTCCAGGTGAGCGTCGCAGATATGTCCACAGAGGTGTTCCGTGCGTGTACTGTTTAGGGGCACAGTAACCACAGAAAATTGTACACTGCTGCCTTCGGGCCGTGGATTGCTTATAAGCTGTCTTGTAGTCTCCTGCATACATATCATTCCTTACTGGATTTCTAGCGTTTTCGCAAAACACTATCGGTAATTTGCCTATATTTGCTATGTATGCCTGTAAAGTTTATTTCCCGATCACCAACATCGTACCAAGTTGTTCCGGTGTATTAGGAACTACATAGTGCACTGCAAGACAATGTAGCGATTGTAAACAATTTGCGTATGTTTCATTTTCACTGTTACCAATTTCGCTGCAGTTGTTGTACAGCTTTGATTTAATTAATCATTTATACACACACGTGGTTTCCAGCTCTTCATCCGTGGCTCTACCTCGGTTGCCGCTAGGTTGTTGTGATTGTGCGCGTCGCCGCCTGCTCTATTCATGATCGGACATTACCTACATGTACACTTCGTCGTACCTCGCGATTTAGGATCATCCAACGTTTAGGCGCATCAGGCTGTTTTTTATATGTGAGGTAAACCTGACTGACTGAGTATGCTCCTTTGCCGGTTCCCACATATAATTGGTGACTCCGCAACTTTATTTACTTTTCGTGTTTACCTTTTCTTTTTCATAATGTCTGATCACTCGCTTGCTAATAATGCGTCGGAACGTTCCCTAGGACTCGTTTTACCTTTCTTTGACGTTTGTAACCCACGTGTTCGGTTCGCTCAGGTAGAAGCTGTTTTCCCTTTTCGTAAGATTACACCCCCGTCCACAATGTTTTCATATGTGACTGCTCACGTGCCGTCCAACATCGCCTCAGAGGTCATCGACGTCCTTGATCCCATGTCCCTGGTGTCCCCCTAATATTAACCTAAGGCAGCCATAATAAAGCGCACTACAGCCTCAGGTGAGACATGCCTTCGGCAGTTGCTCTCTGGCATTGAGCTTGGAGATAGAACACCGCCTCAATTACTCAGGCACACACGTTTCCCGACCATTCTTTAATACTGGATGATACCGTTTCCCGCCAATTGTTGAGTAATTGTCTTCTTGCGAATACCACGGCTAATTTAACTGTGCTCGCCGACGATTTTCCGCTAGACAAACAGGATAAAGCTGATGATAAGGATCACGAACGCTTCATTAAAACGTCGGTATCACAAGTTACTGAGACTAGCTCAGGCAACTTCTCTGGAACCACGCTACTTGCTACAATCAACGAGAGACATTCTAATCTAGAGCTCACCTTGTCCCACTTTAAAAGCGACCTCGTTCCTACGCGACAATCCGTTTCTCGATCCAGACGTTCTAGCAGCTCTCGTGCACGACAGTCTCACCGCTGTTATTATTATCACCACCGTTTAGGAGACTCAGGGCGTAAGTGCCGTCCAGGGTGTAAACAACCCAAAGCCATTGTAACTCCTACGTCGGGAAACCACATGGCCAGGCAGTAATGGCGGCGGATGTCGCTGGCCAGGTTATTAATCGCCTGTTGTACGTATTTGACTCCACAACCAAATTTCACTGCTTGGTTGATACTGGTGCAGAAGTCAGCGTTCTCCACCGTTCTCTGGAAAACGCCCCCTGCAACCCGCTGGTCCAATGCTTACGGCAGCTAATCAGACTAAGCACGCTAGCTACGGCCAGAAATTACTTACTCCGAGTTTCGGACTAGGGCGTAACTACCGTTTCATTTTTATAGTCGCCGATGTGCAAAAGCCCATCATCGGAATCGACTTTCTCAGCAAGTTCGGTTTTGTGGTCGACTTAAAATATAAAATAAAATAAATGGTATATTCTCGGTAAAACGAGACACACCTGTAAAAGCGTGATCAACTATGCATACAAGCATAGCTGCTTTGGAATGTTAAAACATTTCGTTTTAATGAAAGGCATGAAAGAAAAGATGTAGTCCATATGAGTGAGCACATTGTCAGGTAATAGTCAGACAAAGGAACATTATGGCGCTATGGCGCGCAAAAATCAGTAAAAACACAAGTTGGAGGCAATTTCGCCAGGTCGTGATCCGTGAGCTCAGGAGCCTAAACAAGGTTTTGGTGCAACCAACAACCATTACGCAATAGGGATGAGCTGTGATCCAACAAAGCATTCTTCATAGTAGAAGCAGTTGCACAGGTTGATGTAGAAGGCTGAGAGCCACGTCAGTGTGAAATGCTTAGCTGTGACTTTATTTTGTGGCGAGTCACATCCGCCACGTTGCAGTGTTGTTAAGCGAACATTTGTGGCTTTTTATAGGAAGAACGCTTGCAAAGCGAAAACCCACCACGTCCTGGAACACATCCGTACCTTCCGTTTAACAGTAGTGCAAGTCGGCTATGCATGGTATAAACCGATTTTTCACTCTATTATTCGCAGTCGGTTGACAGCCAAAATTCTTCGTTGGTTGGCCGAATGGCTTAGTACTGATACGGCAACAGCAGTTGAAGCCGGTCAAAGATGCAATATTCGAAGATTCGAATGATAATGACGCAGGTGAGTAAACACTTTGTTAACAGAGGCCGGATTTTCTATTATATTCTTGTTCGGCTCGCAAACCGTGTCCAGCAATCAACGCTGGACTTGTCATGGGGTCGGTGAGTGAGGTTGATTCTTGCGGCTGAATATGTCCTTATTAAATAAAATTGCCATTCTCCGCAAAGTGGATTCGGGATTCCTTCAAATGTAAGTAAGTGTAACTATTTCCATGGCCAAGTGAACATTCCATGGAAGGCCACGTATATGTGCGCAACGCTGTCCGTGAAAAGACATCAGAGTAGCTCCGGGTGATTGGCGAATGGG
>OX104068.1:70504567-70533719 GCA_944474145.2 Dicrocoelium dendriticum | reverse complement strand
AAGGTAGCTCTGGCTTTTGCAATGCGTGAGCTGACGTCAGTTTCTATGCGCCCATCGTTGCTGATACAGCTGCCAAGATAAGTGAAATGATCAACCTCCTCAAGTTCCTCGTTAGCAAGCGTCAAGGGGTCATCAAGTGGCTGGTGGTCCTGCAGCAACACTTTGCATTTTGAAGGTGCGAAGTGCATACCAAATAATGGGACCATTCTGGACAGCCTATTCAGGGTTGGTTGTGCCGCCCCAACATCGTTGAAAAGCAAGACGATATCGTCCGCATAATCTAGATCAACTGACCTTTCACCAAGGAGCACTTCAACGTCTACATCGTGAGATTCCGCAAGGGAACACACAATGATAGAATCCACGACGAAATTGAACAAAAATGGGGAAATCGGACAGCCCTGACGAACGCCACTTGTGGTCGGAAAGCTATCCGATAGGCCACCATAGACCGTGACGCGGTCTGTAGTGTTCAAGTATAGAGCACGAAGGATGTTCGCATATTTCGTGGGAATACTTTTCCTCGCAAGTATTTCGAACAGAATCGATCGATCGACTGAATCGAACGCACTCTTGAAATCGAGGAACACAGCTATTGTCGATCTGCAGTATGCGTGGCGCTGCTCTAGCACCTGCCGCAAAGTGAATATATGGTCTATACAGCCACGTCCTGGGCGAAAGCTGTCCGCTGTGTCCGACTCCAATTGCCTCCTGATATCCGCGCTTAATTCCGCGCACCGTCTCGGACTAGTATTAACTAGTCCTACAGACCCCCATTACTAACCTTCCTTCTATAATTCCTAGCTTAATTGACAGCAACAGAAGTGCCACTGGAGTAGAACCATCTGCAGCCACTATCTCACCGCACCTATCGGCAGAAGTCTCTTGTAAGTTCACGGTATCCCGTTTCCATGGCGACATTCAACGTTCGCACTCTAAGACCAACAGGCTGCGCTGGCACGCACCTTGCACACACTAGGTATTAATGTGTGTTGCGTGTCCGAAAGTAGGATCAATGACCCTAACGGGGTTATTGAATTAACTGCACTCGGCTTATCCTCTCGTTATTGGTTGCACGCATCCGGAGACACCGATGCAGCACTCACGGGTCAAGCTGGTGTAGGTATCATTTTAAACTCCAAGGCTGTCATCGTTGGTTGACTGGATTCCGGTGAACAGCCGTTTATGCGCAGCCCGTTTGACGACATCAGCTACGGTTGATTCCCGAAGTAGTAAAAAGCGCTGTTTGTTTGTGATTTCCGCTTATGCTCCCACCGACTGCAGTTCTAATGCAGTCAAGGACACATTCTATCACGAACTGAACGCGCTACTACGCAGTGCTACTAGTTCAGATAATATAGTACTTGCAGGGGATATGAACGCACAAGTAGGGCGTCTGAGCTCTTCAGAAGCTCAGCTGCATGGTAATTGTGGGCTTAACACCGAACGGACTGACAACGGTGAGCGTCTGCTGCAACTGTGTGCCGAGCACCAGATGTTTCTTAGTAGCGCTGCTTTTAGACACAGTGGGCGCCGAAGTGCCACTTGGCGTCCACCTGTAGCTGGCCAGCGATGGACCTAAATTGACCACATAGCCATAAACTACAGATGGCGTGGTTCCATCCTGGATTGCCGCTCATACTGGAGTACCTGTGTCGATTCTGACCATGCCTTGGTACGCTGTCGTTTCTCCATGAACTTTACCGGGAGGCGCACCGAGTGTCCCTACGATTGACAACGGAGAAATTGTCTCAGTCCTCGGTCAGCCAAGCCTATCAAGAAGCACTGTATACCGAACTTTCGCTGTCTTGTCCTAATGACACTGTGCTTCAGTGGAATAGGATCTTGGCCGCCATGCACAACGCAGGAGCATCTGCATGTGGCACTATCCATCGTCACCGCACCAGTCACTGGATATTCGTGAGGTCGGTGAACCTGTTGGAATCTATAATACACCTTCCGGCTGGCTCTGAACACAATGTGACCAGACGGGCTATTAGGCGCGAACTAAAGCGGAGCCTACGTGCTGACAAGGAAGCCTGATGGACCAGTAGGGCTCAAGAAATGGAGGAGGCAGGAGCAGTATGCAATTACCGCAAGCTCTTCCAGTTAATCGGCACCACTGGTCCCAGAAAACCAGGCGTCAGTGAGACAATCAGAGACAGCGCGGGTGCGCTGATACACAATAAGGAGCGCCGTATGGCTCGTTGGGCTGAACACTTTCAAGATCAGTTCAGCTGGCCCTCTGCTCTCGGACCTCTTCCTACTCAGGTGATGCAGGACGAGTCATGAACGGTTAGTCTAGAGCCTCTGTCGGAGGCCGACGTCCGAAACGCGATCACATCCCTTAATTGTTTTCGTGCCGCTGGCCCAGATTCCCTCCCACCTGCACTATTTAAGGATGGATGTGAGGTCCTCTGCAGGGCACTGACCTCCCTATTCGAACGCATCTGGAACGAAGAGAGTGTGCCGGCTAATTGGAACGAATCGATTATAGTGGCAATCTACAAAAAGGGCAGCCGCACAGACTGCGAGCCACAGGGGTATTAGCCTAACGCCAGTTGTGACAAAATTACTGGCATCGATCATCGTTCGTCGCCTCACTGCGGAACGGGAATCTCGGATTAGGGAAGAGCAGACAGCTTTCCGCCCAGGACGTGGCTGTATAGACCATATATTCACTTTGCGGCAGGTGCTAGAGCAGCGCCACGCATACTGCAGATCGACAATAGCTGTGTTCCTCGATTTCAAGAGTGCGTTTGATTCAGTCGATCGATCGATTCTGTTCGAAATACTTGCGCGGAAAGGTGTTCCCACGAAATATGTGAACACTACAGTCCGCGTCACGGTCTATGGTGGCCTGTCGGATAGCTTTCCGACATCAAGTGGCGTTCGTCAGGGTTGTCCGATTTCCCCATTTTTGTTCAATTTCGTCGTGGATTCTATCATTGTGTGTTCCCTTGCGGAATCTCACGATGTAGGCGTTGAAGTGCTCCTTGGTGAACGGTTAGTTGATCTAGATTATGCGGACGATATCGTCTTGCTTTTCGACGATGTTGGGGCGGCACAATCAACCCTGAATAGGCTGTCCAGAATGGTCCCATTATTAGGTATGCACTTCGCACCTTCAAAGTGCAAAGTGTTGCTGCAGGACCACCAGCCACTCGATGACCCCTTGACGCTTGCTAACGAGGAACTCGAGGTGGTTGATCAATTCACTTATCTTGGCAGCTGCATCAGCAATGCTGGGCGCATAGAAACTGACGTGAGCTCCCACATTGCAAAGGCCAGAGCTACCTTCTTGAACCTGCGTCATCTTTGGCGACAGAAGGGAGTTTCGCTCCTTCTGAAAGGCCGTGTATACAAGGCCACAGTGAGGGCCGTTCTGCTCTATGGTAGTGAGACTTGGCCCCTTCGGTCTGAAGATCTGAGGCGCCTTCAAGTCTTTGATCATCGTTGTCTGCGAAGCATTGCTGGAGTCGGATGGCACCAGCATGTCCGCAACGATGATGTGCATAGGCGAGTACTAGGTGGTGACGATCACCCTAGCTCCCTAGAACAACAGATAGCACTGAATAGGTTGCGTTGGCTCGGACACGTGCTACGCATGCCTGGTCACCGCTTACCCAGGGGGGCCTTGTTCAGTCTACCAGGTGTAGGATGGCGCAAGGCTCGAGGTGGACAGAAGTTGACTTGGCAGCGGGAAATGAAGTCACTGACGACCAAACTGGGTGCCGTTGGTCCGTCTCGCCTTCCGGGTTGGAGTCCACGTGACTCACCTTGTGCTTGACTCGAGACTTTACAGGACATGGCTCGCAACCGACACCAGTGGCGCGTCTGCTGCCATCTCCTAATCGGGTTACCTGTTTAAAGTGTGTTTGGTGCTGAGTTATCTGCGGGGTAATGGCTGATTATGACGCGTGGCAGTGAAAGCCGCAAGGAAGCTGTCTCGCTGATGCAGCCTTATCTTTGCACGATAGCCAGCTGTTTGTGACGGAATGTTGACTACACAAGGTGTAGGCGCCTTGACCCTGAATGTTTGCTTAGGGCATTAAGGTTTTCAGGTAAGTCACCCTTCTCTCCCTCTTCTTATTCTTTATTTCCTAGGTCCTCATGGTTGTATGGCAGCGAAGCATCAGTTCAAATGGCTGATGTACTGCTGTTGATGATGATGATCCTGCGGGATCTCTATCATTGAAGTGCATTGATTAAGCCCGCGATCTAGGTGCTATCATAGTGAATAATTTTAAGCCTTCGGCACATTGTCACCATGCTGCCAATAACGCGCGACACGAGTTATTTCGTCTTAGGAGGTCGCTGAGTAACACTAAAGCAGAAGTATTCTCGCCGTTATATAATACGGTGGTTAGGCCACATCTGTAGTATTGTGTTCAGACCTAAACACCGTACTTCTGGAGTGTCGTCATGTGTATAGAACAGATTCAGCAACTTGCGACCAAGATGATCGAAGTTCAATAAGGGAAGCCGTACGAAGATCGTCTAAGTAGCTTGGGATTATTTTCCTTGGAACGGCTTAGGTTGAGAGGGGATTCGATAGATACGTTTAAGAGGATTAAGGGACTTAGTAGTATTAGTCCTACCCATCTGTTTGAGTTGGCTATGTCGAACTGCCTGCGCGGGCATCGCCTAAGGCTCAAACATCATTTAGCTCTTTTGGACAACAGGGCAAAGTTTTTTTACGAACCGAGTAGTTAACTTCTGGACTCAACTTCCTTCTGATTTAGTGGAGTGTGAGTCTGCAGAAGCCTTCAAAAGGGGCTTAGATGTGTGTTGGTCTATCCTTTTCCCAGAGCTATTGTAATTGTACCGAAATATGTAGGGTATTTTGATGCTGGCATATAAACGCGTAAAGAGTGCCCTTGTTCTTCCTTCATTCCTTTGCAGAAGCAAGAAGAGTCAATCCAACGTTGAAGTGCCAGGGGCTGATTCACTTACCGGCACAAGAAACTGGACTCTCGTTAGGCGAACACCTCTATCGTCCGTTGTACTTGACCTGACCTGACCTGCATCATATGTTTCGTTGGCTGACAGAGTGGTTTAGTTAGGATCCACCCTTGGGTGATTGAGCGCAGCGCTACTGAGGGGATAAATACAGTCCCATCACCAGTGGTGAAGCCACCTGCTCCAAGGATTGTATCAATGACCCGTGGGGTTAATACACCTCGTCATGGTGATTCTTTCACGGATCGTAGCGTTACATTTCGTAACGCGGCTGTATGCACTGCTGATCGCATTTTGGACGACCTTCAATGGTTTTAACTGTGTATGACGAAGCTTCTGCCTGGTTTTCTAGGCGTTAGTCATAAAGCTAATTAGACTGGGGAACGTCCCAGTTAGTCTACCAAACCCTCGACCGCGGCTACTTCATGTTGTACTCTACTCCGGAGAGACGCAACGCTCTCATGCGATTTGCTTTTAAGCTAAAAAGTACAAAGATTAGTGTTCAGCCGGACCGCTGACTGATAGGCTGAAGCTAAGGTTAGCCATCAAAGACCTCTAAAGCAGGCGAGCGGCCGGTGAACAAGGTCTCCGGTTAGTGGGTTTTCGGGTGGTCAGGCGGCGGTCCTTTTCCGCCCTAACACTACCCATTCTGGTAGCGCACAACCCAGGTCTGGACCCAACGAATACCTTCAGATAGTGCTAAGTAATGTGCACAGCGTAAGGAATAAGATGTACGAGTTAGGTCTGCTTGTAGATCGGTGTCATCCCGATATACTCGAATTCACTGAAACGTGGCTGCCCCAGGACATCACGGATGGTGAAGTACATCTATCTGGCTACGCACTATTTAGATGCGATTGCTCCGCTATCCGGCAAGGAGAAGGGGTCGCTCTTTGTGTGAACTGTAAACTTGTCGTTTTGAAGACTTGCTTTTTTCAATCGGCAGACAAAACTGTTGAAGCTCTGTCGGCTGTGATTAGCACATCCTCGGCTCAAGTTGCAGTTGTAATTGTGTATGGAAGCCCTGGGTGGGTATCCAAAAAGGTACTTGACTTTATTCGCTCCCAGTCCGCAAATAAGTGTTTGGTAATGGGGGACTTCAACCTCCCGGAGGTTTACTGGGCAGATCTTTCTTGCGACTCAACACCAGTCACATTCGGCGCTCCAAGTACCGTTGCATCAGTTCATTATCCTCCCCACTAGGTACATGGACGCCCACGTACCGTCTATCTTAGACCTTGGGTTTGCTAATTCACTCGATTTTGTTGGTGACATTACTTACGGACCTTTACTGGGTTCCAGTGATCATGTTTGTTTGCTCTTCAGTTGTACTCTCTCTAAACGCTACCAGAGTACTGTTGATTCTCTCCCGAACATATGGCACGCAGACTATCAGTCAATGAGAGCCAATGCTTCGTGTTACCATTATGAGATCTCAGGCGATGATACTGTCCAGGTTTCCTGGTATAAATTTAAGTCCTACCTCACAGAGGTCTCTGCTCCCTTCATCCCAGTCACAAGGAGAAAGGAGACACGAGCACAGCCGCCCTGGATAGATTTCACTGGCAGGCATCTACTCCGTCCACCGATAATTATGACAGGTACCGTAAGGCTAGAAATAGGTGTAAGCAACACCTAAGGAATGCTCGGCTCAATTTCGAGAAAGGGTTAGCAGACGAAGCTTCAGAGAATCCAAAAAGGTTCTTCGCATATGTCAAAAGGCGCTGCGGTTCGAACATGTCAATTCCAGTATTGATGCGTGATGACAATACTCATGCGCATACGGGCTATGACAAGGCCTGCGTACTTAGTGGGCAATATGCAGCAGTGTTTGTAAGGGAACTCTCTTTGACAGGCGTTGAGCTGGTTATAGCGGAATCATTCGGTCGCTATATGTCAGGTTCGTCCCGCCTTAAGGAAAAGACGGATATATGGGCTAGATGGACGTTTATTGTCGAAACGCACAATCCCGCTAGCTGAAGTTACCACAAAATGGTTCTAGCTAGGGGATAGGTTTAGTCGCCAACCGAGACGCAGTAAACGCTCTTCGAGGCGGAAAATCCAGAAGCGCACGAATGCGATTCGTCCGGATAACTCAGACACACGTACTCATCGTGCGGACAGGTAAGCTTTCTAAGTTGTCTATATACAGAATGATATATTTTAATAATATTTTACACAGACAAACAGTACAATCTCCAGGTCACTACATGGTTTGTAGAATCCCAGAGGGTTCAGAACTATCTGAATTTATTGTGGCGGAGACGGAAGTTTGCAGGCTGTTGCAAGGGCTTAACCCTTCTAAGGCCTCTGGGCCTGATTTAATTCACCCGAAACTGTTGCATGAGTTGGCTGCGGAACTAAGTGGACCGCCCGCTATTGTGTTTCAGAAATCGCTTGACAGCTGTGCATTACTTTCCGAATGAAAGGAAGCTGTCATCTGTCCCATCTTCAAAAATGGGGACAGGAGTCTGCCCGCAAATTACAGGCCAGTTAGTCTAACAAGTGTAGTAGTCAGACTCCTCGAGAAACTGATGAGAGATTCATTGGTGGGTCATCTTAGTAGATTTAATCTACTTGGCGATGTACAACACGGATTCCGGAAGGGATTTTCGTGCCTGACAAATCTACTGGTGGCTCACGAAAGTTGGGCGGATGCGGTGGATAAGGCCACGCACTGGACATGCTTTTCGAAGGCATTTGACATGGTACCCCATTTGAGCCTCGCGTAAAAGCTGACCTCCTACAGGGTATCTGGCCACGCCCTTCATTGGGTGACTGCCTCCTTGGATGGTAGAGAACAGTGTGTACGGGTAGGCCGCGGCCTACGGTTTAGGCAGCCTGTGCTCAGTGGTGTGCCGCAGCGCTCGGTCCTTGGATCGCTGCTATTTGCTGGTGACCTGAAGCTGTGGAACATTGTCGATGTTCCGGGGGTTCTTAAGTTATTCAGCGAGCCTTAGATAAGCTTTGGGACTGGTCTACTTTATGATTACCGCTCATAAATCAGGCAAATTGCTCCGTTCTTCGAATTGGAGGAGTTTGTCCTCCTGCGTAGTACTTTGTCGGTGGGGTCGAACTCCCCCATGTATCTTGCCAGGTTGATCTAGGCGTCGTACACTCTTGGGCTGTACACTCCGGCGACAACTGGAAGAAGGTCGCAAGCAGAGGTTTCCGCATGTTGTAATTAATGCGACGTTCTTTCGGAGTCTTGATGGGCGGCATCCTTACTAGATTGTTCTCGGCTTTCGTTCGGCCTCATCTGGAATACTGCGTCCAGGCCTGTCCGCCCTGCCTCGTCCGGGACAAAATGGAGCTAGAGAGGGTTTTACTAGTGGGTATTAAGTTAGTTGAGGGATTACGGGAACGAACGTTCCCCGAGCGTCTACTTACTTTGATAATGCATTCGATGCACTACCGAACGTTTAGAGGAGACCTAATCCTAACCTACCGTATCTTAACTGGGAAGGTTGGTCCAGATTTATCTTGGCTATTCAGTCCCGCTAGATTGTCTGTTCTACGCGGTCATTCCTTGAAGCTGGACAAGCCGCGGCCCGATCGGATTAGGGCGGAAATCCGGCTGTCAATCCGAGTCATCGAGCGCCGGAAGATGCTTCCGGAAAGTGTTATCAGGGAATCTACGGTTAAATGGTTTGAGCGGCAACTTGACACTCTTAGGTGGCAACACGAAACGTTTTCCTGATTAACTCGCATCTTCATACTTCGATTTTCTTTTCTTCACGCATTGGTATTATTTTCTTATTTCAAGTGCACCTCCTTATTCTGTACCTTCGATTTCTCTTCCTATCCTTTGCTTACTTCACGTGACTGCTACAGCAGGGACTGCTAAGGCAGGAAACGTGGGCACAATACGGGTGTCCCGTTTTAGATCTGTCAGTAACTTTGAGCGCTTCATCAATTTCTGGCTCAACGACCCACTCTAGATGGAACACTCACGGGATTCTCCTATCGTTCCAGTTTCACTTGAACTGTGGAAGATGTTCTACGTTCATGGGAATGGAGCAGGAGCATTCTGCAGGTTGAGAAGGTTTAGGAACTATTGATGTGTTGGAGGCCTGTGTGTCCATATCCAGGCGGTTGATCCACGGGGAAGGTGGATCATTGGATTGTAGAGAGCAGGAAGAAAGTCCTTTGTCAGCTCCTTTACTTCCTGATCATTGCGTGGATGTCGTGAGTCGCTACGAGACGGTATTCCACAAGGGGCCATAACAGCTACATTGAAAGAAGCAAGGTTCCAGCTTACTCATCATGTGGGAATTCAAAAGTGGCTTAAAACATTCCTCAGTCTGCGCGTCAACAACATGTTTCGGCAAGTCCTTCCAGTCATTTACAATGCGGGTTGATAGAGCGATAGTACAACGAACTCTGAGTGTTCTGGGTTTAAATAGTCTACTTTTGCCCCCGAGTGGAACTATTAGTGTTAACTTGTAAGAACGCTTGTAGCTCCATCCCCATCTCCCCCCTCAGAATCCGCCTAGTAAAATTCAGATCACCTCTACGTCGACAATATTCCATGGCGAACAGATGCATCCGCTGTAGTCGAAGAGGGTAAGGCAATTCCCTTAACTCCAGTATGGATTTCGAAGCACGCCGCTGGACCTTCTCAATCATAGTACACTCGAACTTGGCAAGAGAACAGGTGGCAGGTAGTCTGTATTCAAGGATCGGGCGCACATGGGAAGTAAACAGGATTCTGAAGATTTCCGGAGTCAGTCATGGGAAGGCTCTCCGTATGGCATGTGACATCCTGTTGGCAGCGACAACTCTCCGTAGTGTCTTCTGTGGTCCGTAAATCAGTGAGACAACCACATCGAGATCTTTCTCAAGAATGCGGGTTCTGAGTAACATCCCACTAATATGGTATATCCCGAACGGTTCAAGGGCGCCTATGGGAAAAACTGAGCATTTCTCACGAATTACGTGTAATTGTCAGTTGACTGACCAGTCGTATAGCATATCCAATGGTGCTTGCAATCTGTCAGCATCCACGAGACAGGATACCTCCATCCACAGCTTCATATCATCGGCGTAAATCAGGCAATCCATCTGAAGCTCCGATAGGAGGTCATTGATGAATATCTTGAACAGTTCTAGACCAAGTACCGATCCTTGCGGAACATCGCTATTCGTGAGCACAGGAGCGAAGTAGGCTTCATTCACCTTGACTCGCATGGTCCGGTCATCCAAAAAATCAGCGATCCAAGAAAGGACATTCTCAGAGACACCGGCACCTAAGAGTTTAAAAAGGAGCCTTTCATGGGGACCTTGTCAAACGCCTTGCCGAAATCTGCAAAAACCACCTCCAGGCCTTCCCCAGCACCTAATGACCTCTCCCTGGCAACAAACAGGTTCGAGGTACACGAGCATACCCGCCGAAAGCCATGCTGATCACAAGAGATGATGTTTAGGTTCTCGAAGCGAAGCTGCAGGGCGCGCTTGGGAATCCTTTCCATTAACTTGCACAGTACAGATGTTAGGCAGATAGGTCGATAGCTTGCAGGATTTTGACGACCCCCTCCCTTGTATTTAGGCTTAACGGTCCCCAATTTCCAATCAACCGGGAGTCGTCCAGCCTCCAGGGCGTGACGAGATATCTGACAGACGAGAGCAGCAATGTAGTCAGCCACGGTCTTGAGAAACAGCGGGTGCAGGCTATCAGGACCCGGCGAGGAGTTCGGATCTAAATTACGAAGGCCTTTGGCAACCTCAGCTACACTCAATTTTGTGTGCTACAACGAAGAGGGGTGGATTGGCGCAGTCTCACCGGATAACGGCGTCTCTATCGAGTAGACATGAATACTGCAGGGCCAGTAGACTGACTCGTAGAGAATCATCGCTGTCAATCCTTCCATCATTTAGATGACTGGGAAGAGAGAAAGGAAGGTCGAGCACTTCTGCCAGGAAATCTGACTGACATGATGTAAATGCATTATTAAGGATGCTGCGATGTGTAAATGATGACCATAATGGTGGTATTAATAAAGAAAATTGTTTCGTAGCGGAAATATTGTTTTGAGCCTATCTCTGATACGACTTGGGTACTAGCTAAATTGCAGAATGTCAACCGGAGACCAGAAGGTGGTTATGTAATATCCATTGATTGCAGTCGGAAACCAGGGGATACAGTGACAATTTGGCGAGATTTAGATATACTTCAGTCATCATCATCAACAGCAGTACATCAGCCATTTGAACTGATGCTTCGCTGCCATACAACCATGAGGACCTAGGAAATAAAGAATAAGAAGAGGGAGAGAAGGGTGACTTACCTGAAAACCTTAATGCCCTAAGCAAACATTCAGGGTCAAGGCGCCTACACCTTGTGTAGACAACATTCCGTCACAAACAGCTGGCTATCGTGCAAAAATAAGGCGGAATCGGCGAGACAGCTTCCTTGCGGCTTTCACTGCCACGCGTCATAATCAGCCATTACCCCGCAGATAACTCAGCACCAAACACACTTTAAACAGACAATCCGATTAGGAGACGGCAGCAGACGCGCCACTGGTGTCGGTTGCGAGCCATGTCCTGTAAAGTCTCGAGTCAAGCACAAGGTGAGTCACGTGGACTCCAACCCGGAAGGCGAGACGGACCAACGGCACCCAGTTTGGTCGTCAGTGACTTCATTTCCCGCTGCCAAGTCAACTTCTGTCCACCTCGAGCCTTGCGCCATCCTACACCTGGTAGACTGAACAAGGCCCTCCTGGGTAAGCGGTGACCAGGCATGCGTAGCACGTGCCCGAGCCAACGTACCTTATTCAGTGCTATCTGTTGTTCTAGGGAGCTAGCGTGATCATCACCCCCTAGTACTCGCCTACGCACATCATCGCTGCGGACACGCTGGTGCCATCCGACACCAGCAATGCTTCGCAAACAACGATGATCAAAGACTTGAAGGCGCCTCAGATCTTCAGACCGAAGGGGCCAAGTCTCACTACCATAGAACAGAACGGCCCTCACTGTGGCCTTGTATACACGGCCTTTCAGACGGAGGAAAACTCCCTTCTGTCGCCAAAGATGACGTAGGTTCAAGAAGGCAGCTCTGGCCTTTGCAATGTGGGAGCTCACGTCAGTTTCTATGCGCCCATCATTGCTGATGCAGCTGCCAAGATAAGTGAATTGATCAACCACCTCGAGTTCCTCGTTAGCAAGCGTCAAGGGGTCATCGAGTGGCTGGTGGTCCTGCAGCAACACTTTGCACTTTGAAGGTGCGAAGTGCATACCAAATAATGGGACCACTCTGGATAGGCTATTCAGGGTTGATTGTGCCTCCTCAACATTGTCGAAAAGCAAGACGATATCGTCCGCATAATCTAGATCAACTAACCGTTCACCAAGGAGCACTTCAACACCTACATCGTGAGATTCCGCAAGGGAACACACAATGATAGAATCCACGACGAAATTGAACAAAAACGGGGAAATCGGGCAACCCTGTCGAACGCCACTCGTAGTCGGAAAGCTATCCGATAGGGCACCATAGACCCTGACGCGGCCTCTATTGTTCGAGTATAGAGCACGAAGGATGTTCAGATATTTCGTGGGAGCACCTTTCCGCGCAAGTATTTCGAACAGAATCGATCGATCGACTGAATCGAACGCACTCTTGAAATCGAGGAAGACAGCTATTGTCGGTCTGCGGTATGCCTGGCGCTGCTCTACCACCTGCCGCAAAGTGAATATATGGTCTATACAGCCACGTCCTGGGCGAAAACCGGCCTGCTCTTCACTAATCCGAGATTCCCGTTCTGCAGTGAGGCGACGAACGATAATCGATGCCAGTAATTTTGTCACAACTGGCGTTAGGCTAATACCCCTGTGGTTCGCACAGTCTGTGCGACTGCCCTTCTTGTATATTGCCACTATAATCGATTCGCTCCAATTAGCCGGCACACTCTCTTCGTTCCAAATACGTTCGAATAGGGAGGTCAGTGCTTTGCAGAGGACCTCACCTCCATCTTTAAATAGTGCAGGTGGGAGGGAATCCGGGCCAGCGGCACGAAAACGATTAAGGGCTGTGATCGCGTTTCGGACTTCGGCCTCCGACGGAGGCTCTAAACTAACCGTCCATGGCTCGTCCTGCATCACCTGAGTAGGAAGAGGTCCGGGAGCAAGGGGCCAGCTGAACTGATATTCAAAGTGCTCAGCCCAACGAGCCATACGGCGCTGCTTCTTGTGTATCAGCGCACCCGCGCTGTCTCTGATTGTCTCACTGACGCCTGGTTTTCTGGGACCAGTGGTGCGTATTAGCTGGAAGAGCTTGCGGTAATTGCATACTGCTCTTGCCTCCTCCATTTCTTAAGCCCGACTGGTCCACCAGGCTTCCTTGTCAGCACGTAGACTCCGCTTCAGGGAGGAGAATTATCGAAGGGCACCGCATAAATGTCACGTACGTGGGTATATAAAGATAGGAAGCAGAGCCTAATAGAAGCCGGCTAGGATAAAGTGGAAATGAGTCAGAGACTAGGTGTCGAAGGTAGAACGAACGAGAGATGGCGCTAGTGCACGGGGATTCAGTGGCCAGAAAGGCCATTTGGGTTGAGCCTTCTAGTTACTAATGGATACCAACAGTGTCACAGCATAATTAAACAAACAAGCAAAAGGATGTGATGCAAACAGTCCACGAGAATACAGTTGGAGCGATAAGGAGTGTCTCCTAGCAAGCTCCAGATATGCGCAGGGATGCGGGGAACGTACGCCGAATCTCTGTAGCTAAACTGGGGTGTTGAAGGTGAGACAAACAAAGGATAAAGGCGTTGTTGAACAGGTTCTCAGTGGCCATTTGTAACCACTCGATGCATGCAGTGTCGCAGAGAAAGTCAACAAAACAGCGAAGGTGAGTGATACAGACATTTCAAGAGACTAAAGGTTAGAAACCAGGAGTGGCTCCTAGCAAGCTCAAGATATGCGCAGAGCTGCGTGGAGCGTACGACCACTCGCTGCTATTAAACAGTGTTAAATGTGAGACAAACCACAGTTGACGACGCTGGGAGAGAACGTCGATGGCAAAATGTAGCCATTCAATGAAAACGTTTGGTCACTAGTGGATACCTACAATGTCACAGAATAAAACAACAAATCAGCAAACGTATATGATGTAAACATTCCAAAATAATGGACTTTAGAGAGATAAGGAGTAATTCCTAGCGCAGATATGAATGGAACTTATAGTGACTCGCTGCAGCTAAACGGGGTGACGAAGTTATGACGAACGACAGATAATGGCGCTAGGAGCGAGCGTATCAGTGGCCAGCAATACCATTTAGATTAAGTCTTGTAGTTATTAGTGGATATCTACAGTGTCGCAAGATAAATAAACACAGCAAAGGTATGTGATGCAGACAGTTCAAGAGAATAAATGTTGCAGAGATAAGGACTTGCTCCTGGCGCAGAGATTAATGGAACATACCATGATTTGCTGCAGGTAAACAGCAATGAGGAAGATAAGACGAATGACAGATAATGGCGCTAGGAGAGAGAGTATCAGTTGCCGGCAATGGCATTTATGTTAAGCCTTCTAGTTACTGGTGGATACCTACAGTGTCAAAGAATAAATCAACAAACGAGCGAAGATTATTGATAGACATTCCAAGAGATTAAAGGTTGGAGAGACAAGGAGTGGCTCTTCCCAAGCTCCAGATTTGTGCAGAGATGCATGGAGCCTACGACGACTAGCTACCGCTAAAAAAGACGAACAGCAGAAAATGGCGCTAAAAGAGAAGGTATCAGTGGCCAACAATGACATACGGTTAAGGCCTTTACTTACTAGTGGGTACGTACTTGTCGCCAAATAACTCCACACAGCAAATGTTTGTGATGCACACAGTCCAAGCGAATGAAGGTTGGATAAATGAAGAGTGGCTCTTCCCAAGCTTCGGATATGCTCAGAGATGCATGGAGCCTACAATGACTCGCAGCAGCTAAACAACGCTGACGAAGATAAGACGAACGACAACTACTGGCGCTAGGAGAGAGAGTATCAGTTGCCAGCAATGCCATTCGGTTTAAGCCTTTAATTACTAGTGAATACCTACATTGTCACAGAATAAGTAACCAAACCAACTGAGTTGTAATGCACACGGTCCAAAAGAATAAAAATTGAAAATAAGAAGTGACTCCGGATATGCGCAGAGATGCATGGAGGCTATGGCGACGCGCCGCTGCTGAACAAAGATAGTGGCACTAGGAAAAATAGTATCATTGTGCAGATGTAGCCATTCGATTAAGACTTGATCATTAGTAGATACCTACATTGTCGCAGGGAAAGTCAACAAAACAGCGAATGTAAGGGATGCAAAATGTCATGCTAGGGTACTTACAGAATAGTGCAAAGCTTTGCTGAGGTAGGGAAAGCCAGTCAGGGATTTGGACTCGTGCAGGGGAATATTCGAAGATGTTGCAGCTGGGAGGGATAACATAACATCTGGAAAGAGTGGGCTAAGAAGCGGATATGTGGGCAGGAACTAACAAGCATTCAAAGTTACAGCAAGAGCATTAAGGGAAGGGACTATATATCACAGCTGTAACGGAAGTATCAGCTCTGGATAAAGCTATGGAGACATCTGAAGCTACTAAGCTTAGGCGCTGCGTCGTGTTGGGTAACAAAGTGTTCCCAAGTGTTGGGACATGAGAGCTAAGGCACGCTGAGTAGGGGAAAGTTTGAGTAATATGTCTACGGCCCTACACATAATGCAAATGAAGAATTCATGAAAATGAGCGTAAATGAGAATGGATGCAAACGATGCATGTTCGCTGCGTCTCGAAAGGGGATTCAGAGATCTCGGTTCATTAGAAGATAACACATAAGTCTGTCGGAGTAATGGGAAGCTGTAGGTCGGACTGGATATCAAATAATTTGGCGGCAGCAAAAATTGAGGCTGTCTTGTGGGTTTATCCTTTAGTAGCGATCAAGTCCATGCTCCCACAACTCGTCTTCAGGAATGCATATTCCTTGGAGTTCAGATATTGAGGTGGTGTTTAAAAACCTTCGTAAAGAACTGCTTAGCTATAGAGTGGTCTTGGCTGTCCGGCTGGTCATCGGCAGCCGATTCCATGCGATGGCATATTTATGTAGGAAAAAGTTGGAGCGGATGCTAGATCGAGCCATTTGATAGGTAAATAGTACTTAAAGTTTGTGGACAAGGATGGGGATGTAAAGAAGCTTCAATTTGCCACCGTGACTTTACATATACACAATGACGACTCGAAAGCAATACCAGTCATTGACCACGTGTGTTGAGTGGAGCCCCCTTAGACAACCCTCTACTTCGGCTTGGGCGACCGGTTAGTATCACGCACACTGTCGAACCATGCATGGATTATACTACTGCTTTCACTCTTGCTGTGTCTACTGGCTATACTGTCTCTGCTGCTCAACATCCGCTCACAGATCGTCCCACGTCCCGCTCTTTAACTGCACCTATGTCTTCCCCGGTCACCATCAACAACAGCTCATCTGTCGCATCTGACAGAGTTCTGAGGCAAACTTTTGATCTTCCTTACCCGGTGCTCACAACATTCTCACACTCCACCGAAACTCGTTTTTCTTCGACCTCGTTCTCCATTCGACCTTGCAGCGTTCAATGTGCGCACACTGATTGAGATCGGACGACAAGCATGCCTGGCCCGCACCCTCGAGACACTCTCGGTGGACATCTGTTACCTTTTACAAACCAGTTTGCAAGACGCCAGTACCGTCACCACAACGACCTCTCTGGCAAACCCTGACGTCAAATACCACTTGCACCTTTCCGGAGACCCAGAGGCCGCCGCTTCTGGCCAAGCTGGTGTTTGGGCTTCACTGAATGACAGGGCTGAGGCCATTTTTCTTGACTGGATCCCAGTCAACAATTGGCTATGTGCAGTCAGTCTACGAGGTTCATGTAGGTTAAGTAAGCGTCGAGATGTTACGCATGCCTTGTTTGTCATCTCCGTCCACGCTTCTACAGACTGCAGTTCGCATATAGTCAGTGATTGCTTTTGCCAACAGCTACATGACCTTCTACGTTCCTCTGATATTGTCATTCTTCTTGGAGGTTTTAACGCACGAGTGGGAGGCCTGCCACCAAGCAAGCACCATATTTGGGGTAGTTTTGGCCTCGGTAGCAGTCGATCAGACAATGGAGACAGGCTACTGACCCTTTGTTCGGATTATCGCTCGTTTCTTTTTGGCACCAGTTTTCGGTATTAGAAAAGACAGACTGCTTTATGGCGTCCGCCTTCTCAAACAGAAGAGTGGTCCAAGTTTGACCACATAGCATTAAACTATAGATGGCACGGGAACGTAACAGACTGCCGATCGTACTGGTCAACCTGTCTGGATTCCGTCCACGCACTGGTTCGCGCCAAGATTTGCATGCGTTTCGGAGGATCACCTAGACGTACGCCTACCGACCGAACGTTTAAAGTCTGCGACACCCTGCGACGTTAACCAACTACCAGACTTCTCTGTCAACACTGCTTGCTTCATCTTCCAACGATGGCCTGAATTCGCAATGGATGCGCACCAAGGACGCCTTAGTTTCTGCCAGTACTGTCAGTTGTGGAGTTGCTTGTCACCCGCCGAAAGCTGGATCACCTCTGCCTCCTTGTCGCTTGCTCGCGGCCAACATCAGCTGTAGTGAGGATCGTTAATCCCTGGATCGAGCGTTGCGTAGAAGCTTACAGAAGGACCGTGAGACCTGGGGGTGTGAATGCACTCGAGAGATGGTACTTGCTAATCTCCTTAGTGATACCATAAACTGTTCCACTTCATCCTATTCACCGAAGTCTTCCGATCTGGAGTAAGCGAAACAATCTGCGAAGTGGATGGCTCCCCAATCACTAATTTACAACGACGGTTGGAGCGATGGGCAACACATTTTCGCTCGCAGTTTTCTTAGCCGCCGGCTCTATCTGTTTCCCCTGGGGCGCGCACTGGTGCTGAGTGGATTATTCCCACTGATCCTCTCTGTCTCACCGGGAAATCTGGCGGGAACTCTGCTGCCTAAAGCGTTACAAAGCATCTGGCCCTGAGGGTCTTCCATTGTATTTCAAAATGGGGCTATTCGTTGGTTCAAAAACTCCGCTTTGTTCTCAGAAGTCTGAGCAAAAGAGGAAATTCCATCATCCTGGAGTGAGTCGATAGTCGTCCCCATCTTCAAAATGGGCATGCGCACAAATTGCTCCGATTACAAGGGCATAAGTTTGATTCCCGTTGTTTGTAAGATTCTGGTGTCCATTATTCTTCGCAGACTATCTCCGCTTGAATCACTACAGCGAGAAGAACAGGCTGAGTTTCACCCTGGTCGCGACTGCATCGATCAGATTTTCACACTCCGCCAGATTCTAGAGCTCCGCCATGTGTATCAAAAGCCAACCACTGTTGTGTTCCTGGATAATCATGCTGCCTTCGATTCTATCGACGGGGCTGCATTGTGGCACTGTCTGTTGAGGAATGAAATTCCCGGTATGTTCATTTCCGTACTACATCCTCTGTATAGTCTGATCTCGGGTAGAGTTATGGCTTATGGAAAGCTTTTGCCTTCTTTTGTGGTCAGCAGTGGGGTTCGACAAGGATACCCTATCTCTCTATTCCTCTTAAATTTCGCCATTTAGGATGTCCTCAAAAATGCTCTAGAAGTCTTGTTGAACGCTGGCGTTGAACTCCTCCCAGGTAGCCGGGTCTTTGGTTTGGATTACGCCGATGACATCGACTTGTTAGGTGACCGTCCGCAGGCCGTTCGACTTGCACTTAACTGCCTGGCGATTAAAGCGCCGAAATGTGGCATACACTTTTTCACCATCCAAGTGCAAAGCGCTTTTTCAAAACTAGTATACGCGTTTACCTGCGCTCACCATAGATGGTGAGACACTGGAAGTTGTACATCGTTTTGTCTACCTGGGAAGCTGCATCACTGCTGGTGGAGCTGTTGGGGACGAGATTTCGATGCGCATCTCAAGAGTTTGTCTCACCTCCAGGTTGAGGCAATTATGGTACCGCCTTGACATCCGTCTCTCCATCAAATGGCGGGTTTATAGTGCGACCGTCCGCGCTATACTATTGTTCTGTTGCGTGAATTGGCCGGTTTGTACCGATGTCCTACACCGACTATCTGTCTTCGAGAACCGTTGCTTGTGGTCCATCGCCCGTGTATGGTGTCTGCACCATATAACCAACGTTGAAGTTAGGCAGCGTGTCTGGTGGCGGCAACCACTCCCTTGAGGCGCTTGTCTCGCTGCGTCAACTACGATGGCTTAGACACGTACTGCGTATGCCCGTTCAGCGTTTTCTGCATCGCGTCTTGTTCGCGGTCGCTGGACAGGGATGGAGGAGGCGGTGTGGTGGACAGCTTACAACTTGGAGAATCAGGATGAAACAGCTTAGCTCGGTTGGTTCTTCTCGATTTCTTGGATGGGGTCCCAAAGGTGCTAAGCGCCGCTAGTTGGAAACCTTGGAAGTCATGGCACAAAACCGAACTCAGTGGCGTTCGTGTATCTCTGTTTGTTTCGGTGATTCCCCTACCCTCCCCCAATACAAGACATCCAAAAATTTGCTTGTTCCCTTTCTTCTTTTACTCTTATCCTGTTTTCTTATTCTGCATGCCTCCGATGGCACAATATCTGCATTGTGCGTCAAGCTCTTGAGCCAAAGGCTCCCGGCGGAGGTCCCTCAAGCAAACCTCCAAATTTCTTACTACCTTGTGGGTCAGGCTATTGAGCCAAAGGCTTCGGCTGGAGTCCCTCAAGCAAACCTCCGAAGTATAACCGCCACCCCGCGTGCGATTGCCCACCAATGCAATCGTATGCCTGCGCGCAAAGCATTCAGCATCGGGTGCTGGAACGTGCGCACACTACTGGACCAGAAATCGATTGAGCGCCCCGAGCGACGCACTGCACTAGTCGCGATGAAACTGGCGCGCTACAACATCGATACTGTCGCGCTCGGTGAGACTCGACTCGCTGACTTAGGTAAGTTGCATGAAGCAGATGCTGGCTACACATTCTACTGCGTGGGCGACGCCGCCTAAGCACCACGTGAACATGAGGTCGGATTTACAATGTCCGATCACCTAAATGGTCAGCTGGTGGGTGAACCAACAGGCATCAGCGCGCGACTGATGACTGTTCGCCTACGGCTCGGAAGAGGTAAGTTTGCCACTTTTACAGGCACTTACGGTCCGACCATGTGTTATTCTGATGACACGCGTGATCGATTCAACACTCAGCTATCCTCCCTGATACGGTCTGTGCCGAGGAGCGACCGACTATTTCTGTTGAGGGATTTCAACGCGGGCGTTGGGCGTGCTGCATCGGCATGGACAGATGTTATCGGCCCGCATGACATTGGTTCAACGAATGCAAACGGTGACAGACTGATCTCACTGTGTGCCACTCATAACCTGACGATCACGAACGCTTGGTTTGCACTGAGTGCGAGTGATTTGGCAACTTGGGTGCACGTACCGAGTGGTCACGCCCACCTACTCGACTATGTCATCGTGATATGCGTGAAGTGCACATGACACGTGTACTGTGTGGAGATGAGTGTGGCACTGATCACAAATTGGTGCGGACCAAACTGTACATATATTTTTGTAAATCTATGTATTGCACTCCTGTCGTGAATCGGCATAGATTTAACATTCTCTCCCTCGGTACTGTGGAGCAACGTATTGAGCTGGAGAAGACGATGGCTGCACGCCTGTGTGATGTAGAATGCATAGCCACCTTGGGCGACCTGTGGTACCATAATCATGACCGGGAGACAGCTGCTGCCGACGAGACCATCGGACACGCAAACTGTAAGCGGCCTGATTGGTTTGATGGAAACAATGCTCCGATTGACGCATTGGTGTCGGAGAAAAATGCAGCATTTGCTGCACATGTGGCAGACCCCAGAGATTTAAGGAAGAATAGTCAGTTTCGCAAACTACGACAGCGACTGACCCGAGGGCTCCGTCGCATCAAAATATGCATTGTGGACGGATGAGGTGAAGTAGATGAAATGCTACGCCGAACGCCGCAAACAAGGAATTCTTCGACTCCTTGAAGGCAGTGTATGGAGCCGCTGAGGAGGCTAATCGATAGTAGCTCAGACACTACCTGCACACAGACTGCAGACATAATGCAGATCTGGCAAGAATCCTGACTGTCTATTGAACAACCGTTCGTAGATCGACTGGCCTACTTTGAACGGCCTGAAGCAGCACGATGCGAAGACGAGTCTGGCGGACACACCGACACTGGATGAGACGCAGAGAGCACTTTCTAAGCTGCGAAACGACAAGTGTGTCGATGTCGACGGGATCCCGCCTGAAGTATTGAAACACGGTGGACCTGCGTTAGTGACTGCGCTGCACCACTTGGTGCAACGAGAGTGGACTGAGTAGGAAGTGCATCCTGAGCTGAAGTACCACTGTACCAGAGCAACGGGAGCAAGCAGTGTTGTACGAATTATCGTGGCATCAACGTGGTGAGTTTTGTGGGCAAGGTGATTACCTGAATCCTGCTCAACCGCCTCGTCAGTAAGGTTGTGGAACCTAAAGTTGTGGATGAGCAGTGTGGATTCCGTTCGGGTCGCAGCACTATAGATATGGTGTTTGCGGCTCGTCAGTTGCAGAGGAAGTGCGGAGAATGACACCAGCCTTTTACTCGCTTTGTGCTGACTTCACCAAGACATTTGATACGGTGATCCGCGAGGCATTGTGTCTGGTGCCGGGTAAGTTTGGTTGCCCGCGTAAGTTTGTAACTTTAATTGAATGTCTGCACAGTGGTATGAGGGCGAGGGTGCAACTGAGTGGAGTGGAGTCGGATGACTTTGCAGTTGTCTCTGGTGTGAAACAAAGCTGTCTTAGCTCCTACCCTATTTAATATTTATCTTCATGCAATGATGTCTTGTGCTTTTGATGCGGCTTGTGTTTACGGTGTTCGTGTGGAGCACCGTATTGATGGTGGGTTGCTGAACATCCATCGTTTCGGTGCGAGAACTCTAGCCTGTGAGACAACTATCCGTATGTTGCTGTTTGCTGACGACAGTGCGTTGTTCGCACACAGCGCGGATGAGTTGCAGCACATAATTAGTGCTTTGGCTTTGACAGCAGCCAAATTCGGGCTCACCATCAACACAATCAAAACTGTTTGTCAAGTTCAGCCTTCACCGGAGGTGCAATCTTCAATATTGCCGCAAATCAGTGCTGATGATGACGTATTGGAAACCTCCTCCCGCTTCTGCTACCTTGGGAGTGTGGTGTCGACTGACCAGCAGATACACAGTGAGCTTCGTATCCGCGTCTCGAAAGCAGCGGCGGCATTCGGGAAGTTTGAGTACCGAAAGTGGAACAAACATCAGCTTACCGTTGGCACGAAGCTGATGGTGTGCAAATTCATGGTGCTGTCCGTTCTTCTATACGGCAGCGAAACGTGGACGATGTACCGGCGGGATGTGCGTTATCTCGAACGGTTCCATCCACAATGTTTGCGACGGATTCTGCGCATTGGTTGGTGCGACAGAGTTGAAGACACAGAAGTGTTGAGCCGAAGTGGTATGTATGCAGTGGACTGCATACTTCTGCTGAGACACCTTAAGTGGCTCGGTAATGTATAGCGTATGGATTCGACGCGGATACCGAAACAACTATTACATGCTCAACTGAGTTTGGGGAAGCGTAATGTGGGAAAACCGAAGCTTCGTTACTAAGACATAATCAAAGTGAGCCTCTCACGTTCTAATCTTGTTTGCAGGTCATAGGAATTGAAATCGGTTGATCCGCGTGCATGGCCCGATCTGATCACAAAGGTCGTTGCCGAATTGTAAGAGAAATCCCTCGTGCATGTAGAGAAGAAGCAGTAATTGCAGAAGCGGCAGGCGCCGATGGGTTGTAGTCCATCGACATCGAGTACATGGTGGTGTGGCACATGCGGTTGCGAATGCCTGAGTCAGGCAGGTCTAGTGAGCCATGAGCGAGGCCACTTGAGGCCACCACCGAAACGACCACGAGTCCTGCTGAGAACGTAGGCGGAACTGACGCAGCGTTTGTAGATACGCTGCCTTCGATTTAATAACCGCTTGCCTGTATGCTAAGTCTCTTTATTTCAGGTGGTGAGGTTGGCTATATTGTCTCATTATTACCTACGTGAACTATCTTCTGTTTATTCGCCCATGCCTGCGCCTACAGAGGGACCATGGGTGGCTTGCGCTGCATCACCCACAACTCCAACCACATACCCCATATCCAGTGTAAACCTGACGGAATAAAACCGGGTGGCATGTGGATGGGAGCCACGTTCCATCAACGGAGCCAGCCCACACTCCTTCATAGTCGAACGCGAGCACGCTGTATTTGAGAATCAAGCGCACACAAGGCGATGGGTGGACCGTAATCCGCTCAACACTTAGTGCATGGAACCATTCTTCGAGTCTAGCACGACCACAATTACCGTACACCCTTTCCCCTCCAGCAACGGCCAACTATCTTATAGGGCCAATATGGACGAGGTAGTGGGTAATAGACAGGTAGGCACCTTGTCAACACTCACATCAATCGCAGCCACATCGGGGATGTCAAACATCATCCAATCACTTGAAATAACAGTAACGAATAAAATATATCTGTTAAAGGATACGGCTATGCAGACATAACTCTCCATTAAATTAGGATATGAAGTGTGTTGGTTAGCAACGAATCCGCGACAAGTAAAAAATGTTTAGAAGTGACTCAGAAAATGCTACAAACGCAATAAAGCTAACGAAGATAAACACAATTACCGTAAGCAACGTGGAAATTTAATAGATTATTCCGGTACGCAGAACAAATCAAAGAAAGTGGAATGAAATTTATCCAGCTTAAAAAGGGACTTAGTTTAAGTGTAAGTTGGTTTAGCCCAACTGCGGTGAAGAAGCATCATGAATGCAACATCAGCCTCAGCATGGGGCACATCTCATGCATATATGGTTGGTATATATATATATATGGTGGTTTTCAGCTTTTCGTAGCCGAGAAATTCAAGTATCTGGGCAGCTATATCAGCGCCAACAGAATTGAACATGAAATCACAAACCGCATAGCGAAAGCTCTAACCGCTTTTGCCAATCTCCGCTACCTGTAGCACCAGCCTGACATTACTCTGGCTTTGAAAGACAAAGTTTACAATGCAGCTATCTGTTCAACCCTCCTGCACGGTTGCTAAACCTGGTCCATTAGGTCGATAGACTTTGAGAGACTTATTACGTTCGACCATCGCTGCTTTCGCAGCATGGTTCATGTTTGGTAGGAACAACGCGTGAGCAATGAGCCTGTTTGGTGCAAGATGCGCTAGTAAACCGCTCAGCACAATTGTATCACACACCAGACTCCGACTGCTGAGCCACATGCTGTGCATGACAGCACACCGACGCCCGCGTCGTGTATTGTTTGTGCGGCCAGGGGGTGGATGGAATAAGTGGAGACCAAGCGATAGATTGCTCAAGATAAATGAGGTCCCTCACTTCGAACCTGACATCGGATGGGGTTTCCCGACTGCCGGGCTGGGGACCGAAGGACGATGAATACGTTTGTTTGGATACACTAACTGACGTGGCAAAGAGCCGACCTCACTGGCGTTTGTGTTGTGAGTCTCTTTGTCCCTCCTCTCCCCTTAAGCTTCCTCCGCCACCAACGAAATCACACCCTATGCATAATCTGATATTTAGCATTATGTTGCTTTTCTTATATCTTTTTTATCGGCATTTTTTGATCTCTTACCTTTTTATTGCTGCATATCAGTTGAGGTGGGTTTCTCACCCTCAGCTAACGTGTATTTATGCTGATGATTATGATGAGTCTATTCCTGGAATTCTCTTAATCCTTTTTAATTTGTCACTGGTCTCATGGTCCATGCTCCACCAAAGTACAGTGGTTGTTCTTATGCTTGCTTCACTTCTTTTGCAGAGACAAGGATTACAACTCAATCGCCGAAGTGTCGGGAGCTCTGCTTCGCTCACCAGTGCAAGAAACAGGACGCTAGTTAGGCGGGAGCCTACTTCGTCCTTGAACGTAACCTGACCTGAGTCGATGCGCCTTTTGAGAGTTTGCACATTTTTCTCATGGATCAGGTTCAAAGCAGCCTAATCGGTTTGGTTGCGGGCATCAACGGTTAGACTGCCTTATTTTAACCTTTCTTGCAGGTGGAATAGCAACAGTTTATGTTGGCCAACCCCTAGATACCATTAAGGTCAAACTGCAGGCTTTTCCCGAATCGTACAGCAGCGCTTTGAACTGTTTCAGAGTAACGTTAGCGAAAGATGGCATTGTTAGAGGTCTTTATGCAGGCACAGCTCCAGCTTTAGCTGCCAATATAGCGGAGAATTCCGTCTTGTTTTGCGCACTTCCTCTTTGTCAAAACTTGGTCCGAATTGGGTTCTCTAAGCATCCTAGTGATAACCTATCAGATTTCCAACATGCATGCGCCGGGAGCCTGGCTGCATTCTGGTCCAGCCTCGCTCTCTGTCCAACAGAACTGGTCAAGTGCAAAGTGCAATCATTGCGAGAAATGACGGAGCTCGGGCGTGGCACCATGCATCCTTCCCAGATGTGAGTTCGACTTTGACGTCAAGTACTGATCAATTGTTTTTATACACGCAAGCGTGTATCTTCTTTTAGCTGATCTATTAACTCCGGAACAACCTATTTCATGATACGTTTGTATCTTTCGAGCGATTTGTACTCGTAAAAGTAAAATTTCAAACCAAATGTGCTGTAAATTCAATATTTTGAGGACCTATTTTCTAGTCGTTAGCTTAAACTCTTAAAGGTCTGTCGTCTGTTGAGTGCACCTTAGCTCAGTCTGTAATTATAGCAATACATATAAATCCTGGATGTACTCCCAAGCAAGTTTATCTAAACTCATTCTGTGACTAAGTGTCAGGAAATGGATGATTTTAACTTCCCTGAGGCTTGTTGGGGTGATACATTATCTACTTTAGAGCTTGTCTCTACTAAGTACATGAATAAATAAACAACCTTTGCATACGATTCGTCTCTGGGTGCCAGCAATCATGCGTGCATGTATTTTCGACGTACTCTTTCGAGGCAACGTCAAATATTTGGCCGGCGAACCTCAAACTAGTGCGAGCCAAAACTTCATCTTTGCATTGTGAGATTTTAGAGGGTTGCCTATTCCGGGAGCCCAGAGAGCGATTCCAGAAGACAGATCGAGTTGCAGGGAAACTTTTATTGGTTCAGCAAAAGATTCCCTGTTAGCTAGCTATAAATGAACGACACCGTGGACGCTCTAGCTAGGGAAACGGATCAAGCACAGCACACAGGGCAGTTGCGCGTTGCAACCGAAACGAGCGCCAAGCAAAAATGGCGATGAGCAAGTAAAGCATTCGAACTCAGCAAACAGTTCAACAAACCACACCGGTTGCCTAAGTGTACAATTATAGAATTTTGGTTAGAATTTTACACAAGCAAACCGGGGAATCTCCAGACTGCTACATAGCCCTCTCCCAGAAGGGACTGTGTAAGCAGTCCTTCGATCTACGTGAGGACTGTCCGTCGCGGGCCAGCCTTCTGCGAGACCAGGTTGTGAAACCTGATGCAGCTGCTGGGGGAGAACCATGCAATCGGACCCTAGCGGGCTCCCACCCGTGTCCTCCCTACGGTGTCGAAACGGTAAAAAATGTATAGGACAGTTAGTAAAGTTCACGTAGTGGTTGAGCAGGAAGTTCGTTCCACTTGCAGTTGACGTGCGGGGATCCAGCGAAAGTGAAACCGAGGTGCAACCAACCGACGGTGTATATGGAAAGCAAAATGAAAAAGCAGCATAAATGCATAGCAATACACAAAAGAGTGCAAAGCGAAAAACGTGCAAAGCTGTTTTTGGGTTTTCAAAAAGTTTTGCTCTTTTTGGTAGTTTCAAAACGTTTTGGTCTTTTTTTGTGGATTTTCAAAAACGTTTAGTAAGAGCAGAAAATTTCTAAGGCACGTTCTACGTAAAATAGTAAGTGCTGACAAAGTCTGAAAAACGAACTGGAGGCTTGAGTTTCCTACCGCGTCGATTGAGAGTAGGGCGGGTAGGAGTGCTGTCGGTTGTGTTTGTCGGTTCTGCTGGAGCGGGCTGACTCGTCTGCGTTTGCGGTGCCGGCTGTGATGGCACGGGCTGTGAAGGTGCTTGTTGCACCGGCGAGTCAGACTTGTCGAGGAATGCTGGCTTGAGTCGATCGACGTTGATCGTTTCAGCCTTACCATTGTAGTCAACGGTAAACGTCTTGTCGCTTCTGCGTACAACACGGTACGGACCAGAATAAGGAGGTTGAAGTGGTCGGCGTACGCTGTCAGTGCGAACGAACACGTGCGTGCAAGTAGTTAAGCGTTCGTCCACGTTGGTACGCAAGCTCTGTGCTCTGGGTTGCACAGGCTGAAGCTGTCGCATGTGATGAGATAGGCGAGCTGCGTAGTCGCCATAGTCGAAAGTTGTTGGCGCTTTTGGTGAGACGAGTTCACCAGGTAAGCGTTGTGTGCATCCAAAGACTAGCGACGATGGAGTGGCGTGCAAATCCGCTTTAATCGTGTTTCTTATGCCTAAGAGAACGAGCGGAAGTGCTTCGTGCCAGGATGTGCTAGATTGGGCACAGAGTGAGGCTTTGAGTTGCCAGTGGAACCTTTCTACCATCCCATTAGCTGCAGGATGGTATGCGGTGGTTCGATTATGTTGGCAACCAAGAACGTCGAGCAGTTTGCTGAAGGATCCGTCGAAGTGTGATCCTCTGTCGGTGATGACTACGCTTGGGCAACCGAATTGAGCTACCCAGCGTTCTAAGAAAGCTTGCGCAACTGTCTCAGATGAGCAGTTGACTAACGGAATCGCCTCTGGCCAACGAGTGAATCGGTCGACACAGGTGAGTAGGTACACGTAGCCTTTGCATGGAGGCAAAGGTCCGACCAGGTCGACATGGACGTGTGCAAAACGAGCGTCAGGAGCGGGAAAGACGCCAAGTGGGCTTTTGGTGTGTCTGTAGACCTTGGCGCGCTGACACTCTAAGCATGCGCGTGCCCAAAGGCGGACATCGCGATTGACGTTGGGCCATATGAAGCGTTCCGTTACGAGCTTCTGCGAAGCACGTATGCCGGGATGAGACAGGTTGTGTAAAGCATTGAAAACTAGTCGACGCATTGAGGTAGGAACTACGGGTCGGGGAGAAGTTTGTGAGACGTCACAAAGAATGGTCCCCTCAGACGAAGCTAGTGGGACTTCACGTAGTTTTAACGAGGTGTTGCGTCGTAGCTTGTCGATGTCGGGATCAGCTTGTTGGGCAGCAGCCATAGCGGCTAGATCAATGTTGGTGCCAGGCGATAAGCTGATCTGCTGAATGCGTGAAAGCGCATCCGCGACGGGATTGAGAGCACCTGAGACATGACGTACGTCTGTCGTAAACTGAGAAACGTAGTCTAGGTGTCTAGTTTCCCGCGGCGAGTACTTGTCTGTTGCGCCATTGATTGCGTAGATCAATGGCTTGTGGTCGGTGAAGACGGTGAAATGTCGACCTTCGAGGTAGTGACGGAAATGTCGGATACCTAGGTAGATAGCTAACAGTTCCCTACCGAAGGTGCTGTAACGCGATTCGGCAGGTTGTAAACGTTTCGAGAAGAAACCTAGAGGTATCCATCGATGGTCGATGAGTTGCTGAAGAACTGCACCGACGGCAGTGTCTGATGCGTCAGTCGTCAGGGAGAGTGGTGCAGACGTGTCTGGATGGGCGAGAAGCGCTATGTTGGAGATAGCGTCTTTGAGCTTCTCGAAAGACAATTTAGCGTCGTCTGTAAAGTGAAAAGACCGTTGTTTACCGCGGAGCAAGTCAGTCATTGGTTGAACAATGCTCGCGCAGTTAGGAATAAAACGTCTATAATAGTTAACCAGGCCAAGAAATCGGCGTAACTGCTTGAAGGAACTGGGAGCAGGGTAGTCCTTCAGTGCCTGGATTTTGTCTGGCAGGGCTTCAATACCAGAGGCAGATATGCGGTGGCCAAGAAAGTCGATGGAACTTTGGCCAAGCTCGCATTTATCGGGGTTACCGTCAACCCCGATAAATGCGAGCTTGGCCAAAGTTCCATCGACTTTCTTGGCCACCGCATATCTGCCTCTGGTATTGAAGCCCTGCCAGACAAAATCCAGGCACTGAAGGACTACCCTGCTCCCAGTTCCTTCAAGCAGT
>OX104068.1:70448950-70504074 GCA_944474145.2 Dicrocoelium dendriticum | reverse complement strand
GCTGCACTAGGGGCTTTTATTGAACCGCTTGAAGCGTTAGCCGCTTCTGCATGGTCTAATTGCTTCTCCAAATGGTTTGCTTGCATAGAACTGTGCATGAACCCTGGTGAAGAGTACCTCGAGAAAATGGAATGCTAATTTTTGCTTTCAAAATCAAACCTTTTGTGCATCCGGAAACGTATTGCTCTACCCTGGTAGATCAGTAATTTGATCAAACACTTCACCGACACATAACGAGGATGGCCTGGGAAAGCAATAGTAATAAGAGGTAGAAAGGAAACGGTGTATAGTCTCAATATCCCAAGCAAATATTCAAAGTCAATGTGCTTACACTAAGTTCACAACACTCCGTCACAAACTGCTGGCTACCAGTTAATAGTGATACGAGAACGCAACACCGAAACCCTCCACTTCGGATACACCCTTAGTGTTCGAAATGGCAGAGGCTGACTTAAAAATCAACTGAGGCCGCAAATGAGATTACTTGTCGCAATTCAACCCACATGGAGGGTAATCCAAAACCCAACACACAGTTAGTTTCCTTGCGATTTTAACTACTCTGTTTCATTGTCAACTGTATACTACACAAGTTACTCGACATCACACGCACTCCAGCGGTTCCAGCGAATTGCGCAACTGGTACCGGCTGCCAGTCGTATTCACCGTCTCAAAGCATCTCAAGGGGAGCCACGTGGACTCCAGCCTGACAAGTGCGTTATCTACTACCATCCGAGCACTGAAATTCGGCACATAATATGCCATCAATAGTGCCTCAAGTTATCAAGGAAATGTAAAAAAACAGTAGGTAAATGCTAACCAACTTCTACCACTAGTTTACCGGAAATAAATCAGCAGGATAAATGTACAGTTGTCCGGTGATGTGTTGGTGTCAAGGAGCACGGGATGAAGTGTTAAAATGTCAACGGCTTCACCAACATAAGTTGGATACGCGTTTTAACCACTCACGTAGCCCAGTTTGAACCCCCCAAATGGGAGATGTTATGCACGAGTCCGGGTAATTTCCTCCTGCACTTTTACCGAGCCATCGATAGGTCACACCGAGATTTCACCCAACCGGACTCAGTGCGTGAGAACAGTACACTCCGGGACAAGTGGATAGCAGAGAGGTGGTCAAGCCATCATGGTCATCAACTATCGGACGGTAGAATACTCCCTTGATGACCTCACTTGATTTGGGAAATCCCGGGCGGTTTCGGCACAATCAATGCGCTTCGGTCACGTCTCTAATTCATATGGTAATACCGGCCGCAATGGAACACTTTCCAACTCACTCTCATCGGACGAACTGACATCCCGGAGTGTCCATTAATGGTTCCGATTTTACAGACGCATACTAGGCTTGTCAATATGCACCACATATTCTCTGCGATTTCACCTCAGGAGAATACACAAGCAAGCCAGTTTATTCATCGGTACTTGGGAGATACGTGGATAAGTCGATCATCTCATAGTAAGGTCAGGAATTCAGACGATGCGAAATACCTACTGAACAATCCAGTGCACTATGTTACCATAACCGCAAGTGAGTCAGTGGAGGGTTAAATCGTTTGCCGGTAGCCGAGTGGTCTGCACGCCTGGCTTGCAATCATACGATCACCGGTTCGAATCCGCGTAGGGGCGGACGTCCTCGCGGTATACTCAGCCCACCAGCGACTGGTGGTGGTCTCACGGCAGCGAAGGGACGTTAAGGCGTATAGCAGACTAATTATTATTTTTATTAAATCGTCCAGACACTCAAGCAACCAAACATCACAGTCACTCATGCTCTCCCGATCAAAAGGTTGAAAAGAGTGAGCAAGGCACAGTAGAGCAAATGTACTCCACCCTCTGTGAAAACCCCGGGAAGGATTTCCCATAGATAAGCATGCTCACACTGATATTACGGCAGTACCACCGGAATAGAAAAAAGTTCTATGGTACTGACTCCGAACGTAGAGAGCTCGCAAGCAACTGTAATCATCCGAGTCGAAGATCCTTTACAAGTCAGTTGAGTTGGTCATGCCAACGGGTTTAGGCATCTGGCAGTCCAAGCGTCCAGTGCAGAGTATAAATGTGATCGACCTAACCTATACGACGGCAGAGGCCAACGAAGCTTTCACATCCTCCGCATTTTAGAGAGTCACTGAATCATCACAGCATGAGACCTTCAAGTGAGTTGAAAGCGATGGCTATGAGGCCATCACAATTCTCTCCTAAATTGATATAGCCATCTGTAAGGGCAGCACGACAGTTGACAATAGCCAGCTATCGAAATAACGGCAAGGGGGTCTCAATCACTTTTTATCAACTACTGAGATGTGTTATCTGGTTTAAGTGCACTGTTTTTACTCAATCGCAGCAGCTACCGTAGGAGTTACGACTGGTTGTAGCTGTGAGATTGAAGGCTGGTGTGTCTGGGGGATTTGGTAAACAAAAAACTTACCGCTGACTCGTTTGTTTGAATTTTGCATTATTTCACACAACGCTGACGCTTGTTACACCCCTTTATGTATTCATTACGAGCAGATTGCGAAGTCTCCAATTTGAAAGGTAATGTCTTCAATGGTTCCATAAACTGAATTCAACAAATGTGTCCGACACAATGGGGAATAAGTGGACAGATGTAGGCCGATATGCTTCCGGTTGGGACACACACACATAGCACCGACCCAAAATGATCAGTGAAACAATAGCCGGACTGCCAGTTGAATGGAAATGAAAGATCGTACTTTACTGCGCTGCTTCTAGATAACTGGGCAAAAGGTTCCCCTACCCGATCGTAGTGCACATGGAAGAAAATAGTGCTTCTGATCGGCTTCTTCTCTACAACATCCCGTACATGTGTACCGGGGCCATATACGTATCCATCGGCTGGACAAAACGATAATTTGATGTACTCATGAGTAGATTTAGATGTAATTAAGTGAGGTTCTTCGCAGCCAGCTTCCAAATCAGATAGCCGTTCACATGTCCGGAAAAGCGCTAGACTGCAGTTTCATCCTGTTGGGCATCCTCAGTAGTGCGCATCCATCGGATCCATCAGGGTTCGAACCCATGACCACCAGCGGCTTCAACCGTCAGTCAGCAGCTTATGCCACTGGGCCACTTGCGAGAGCCTCGGACCATCACGAGTTACAAGCTAACTGCGATATAGCGCGTCTTATCTTCCACGGCCATGCAAGTTACGAACGTTGCAGAGGACAGGGTTGGCCCCAAGGGATGCGACTTCCACTAACAGACTGACGATGCCCAATAGGCTGAGACTGCAGTCTAGTGCTTTTCCGGACATGTGGACGACTAGCTGATTTGGAAGCCGGCTGCGAAGAACCACAACTAATGATATCAGAAACGATATTCGTTAGATTGTGATGTATCTGCCTACTCTCCTATTGCAAGAGCACAGCAAGTATCGCGATGGAGCACTGGAAACCTGTGCGGAGTCACAGGCCAGAGTGGTGTGATAGGGGTGAGAATTGTAACGATACTGTCAATCCCCTGACAGTGTCGCAACTTGAACTCACTCTGTAGTTTCTTGGTCCAGTTTGATTCAACCACCTGCTCAAACTGGGTACCTTTTGGAAAGTATACCACTATCCCTAATGCTTTCCGCGCGGTCCAAAGTGCCAATGTCTCACACAACTGTTCGGAAGGCCTGTAGACATCGGATATACTGAAGCAGAGGCGTAGAATAGGAGGGACGCCCGGTGCCGGGAGGCATATGACAGGGGACGGCATTTTTCGCACCATCGAGTTTTCGATACCAAATATAACGGTCAAAATATCCAGATAAACTGGGTGTTGAAGAATTAACCTTACTTTGTATGACCAACAACACATTTGTCCCATGTGTCGCACCTGTACAGACGTTCTCCCAGCGATCCCCTTACTTGTACTATTGTGGTCATATCCACCTCCGCTTTACCTCAGTGTTCCAAACAATCATCCATTTCATCGAAAATTACCCTAATCCGACTGTGTGGTGTTCACGCGCCTATTCTACCCTCAGTCAGAGCGAAAATTTTTCCACAGCCCAGGGCGGCAAAAGTAGTTAATACGCCACTGTGCTGAAGCAAAGGTTGGTTATCGGCTGATGCCTATCAACTCACACGGACACTGTGATTCCGACCGACGGTGCTCCTGCAACCGGATAAACGTAGTAGGATGGAATGCTTTCAGACAGGCACATCCTAAGTACCACTGACACGGCTTTTCGCATACCCCGATTCCTTTATCTTACGTTTTCATGACGGTTCGAACTTATTGATACTGCACGTAGATGGTCGTCTGCTTGGCTGATATTTGGTTCAGTCTTACTGGTTCACAAGTTGGGCTTTTTGGATGTGTGAGCTAGTCAACGATAATCGAATTTACACACAGATATATATATATATATATATATATATATATATATATATATATATATATATACCTGGACTACTCTTGCCATTATGTTCATTACGCCACTGAGCATTCTCAATGTCTCCTATTATTTTTCTCAACCTTTTGCACGACGACCGAAAATATCAACAGTGACGTCAAATAGAAAGCAGCCTTCCATCCCCACCGTGTTTTTGACCTATAAGATTTATGGTGTCTTTATCTGCTGTACTTAGATCCATGTCCTGCATATTGTGAGACTTCTCTCTCAGCCGTGCGATACCCACTGTGCTTGTTTTCCGCAAACTATATCTCCAAACCACATTAACTTCGATTCTGTGTGTTTTTATTGCCCCTTTTGGTCCGTTTCATTTTCGAAAAGGATTCTTCCTAGTTATCAGAGCCATTTAGCCAGGTATGGTTGGCATAAACTCACTAAGGTATCATGAACCTCGCTGCATTCTGAAACAGGTGTCTCACATTTTTTAGAATGTCCCCCGCCAATTGCACTCACCGACTTTCCACACACGCTGTTGACAAGCATCTCGTTTGGCCTCGTTTCATGATGGCGTCTCCTATCAAATTCCGGTCGTTACCCTTGATGATATACTTACCTGGCTGCCGAAAAGATGCCTACCATTCACCTCTACGCCGATGTTCCAAGTGTACCTGTTGCGTTTGCCATCCGAACGGCAATTGAGAGCGAACGACGGGGCGCTGCGTAATGATGAATGTGACATTTGGTGGTTCACTCTCTGTTCATATGCAAATACATCCTGGACCGAGGTTCCACCAGAGCACCAGTGACAGTTCAGGCGATCCGCAACCACACTGAGTGTGACCCATTTAGATCGTTGTGCCGGTGATAACATCTTTACGCGCTCCGGCTCGAATACGCGGATATTGTGTCTCCCGGATGGCAGAATTTAGTTCATTTGTATTTGGTTCATGACCCTCAAACGGCGATGAGCACAAGAGTGACATGGTGACCTTTTCATACAGATCAGCGATGGATTGAGGATGATCACATCTAAGTTGAAGCATGCGGCGGTCGATCGACGGTTGCATACTTTCGGGACACTGTTGAATGCAGTACGAACCGAGGTGACTATGTGAGCTTTTGACGAGCTCAAGCATTACTAGTTGATCATCTGATTCATCACTGTGGCTCTAAATCAACGCCAACTGCCTATGTCACCACCCAGTATAACTCAGTCTCTCTGTGTAATCAGATACCACTGGGAAAGATTGCCCAAACTCGACGCCGTGTTCGTGCATGATTTGCACTTTAATACCGTAGGTAGTTCTTGAAAGCCTCCCAAAAGTTAGTGAGCTTAAAACGACACGTAGAACACTGCCGTATCAGCCTAACCAAGTTTATGAATCAATTACCTCATGCCCTTATACCACGTCATCGACTGGCCACCTCGCGGTCTGTGGCACTCTAAGATATTAACAAGCATCGGTATGTTTAATACAAGGATAATTTCTACCGTTCACCATATGCACACCGGTAATTCATATCTCAACAGCGGATGGCGCCACCGAGCCGACCGTTGAAGTTCCGGAATAGGTTGTTTGTTCACACTTCGCACCACCACCGTCACTTTCGGCTGGTTTTAAGCCGCCGCTCACTAAAGCACAAACCATTGGACGGAGTTCATAGGAAGAATGAAACCCAGCGAATCGAACATGGCCACTCATCTAGCTGGTACTTACATCGAGCTTCTAAGCTGTATTCCATCCCGATTGGTTTATATTCTGTTCGGATGTAACCTCATGTTCTTGTCGATATCAGTTATTGTTATTCTGGCGACGTGAGTTGTGCTAACTGGGTCTACTGCACTTCGGTGCCCGGAACATAGTTGTTCTACTGACCTGGACTCAACATAGTCAGGCGGAAACATTTAGCTCTTATTTACCAGTGCATGGGTGACTGACTCACGCCTCATACGTCTTAAATCTAATGGGCATGACAACCTACTACTGGGCTTCATTCAGCTACCACAACAGGGTTCGTTCACTCCTTCACGGAAGTTACTAGAAACCCTACATTTGTCATGATTCGTGAGCTTATAGATATCGCTAAGCTGCGGTTCTTGTCTAGCCATCAGAACATTACGCTGGGTGGTCATTGTCGCCGTTAGGACGCTTCGCCTAGCGGTTTCACGTAAAGCTTGGCCTTTACGAGTAGCCAAGTTCAACCGAACCACACACTGCTCTGCAGTTATAGCAGGGTAGCCAATTTCTGGCTACATGAATGTCTTTTGGTGCAGGTAATAAAAGCAGGTGTACGCAATGAATCGCTCGTGAGGTTTACAAACAGTAGGAAGATGGAATAGTCGCACGAGGAAAAGAACGAGCACTAAGAGAACTCCATGCTCCAATTGTGGCGACAAAATGAGACAGATTCAGCAACTTATTCATGCAATAGCGTGCTCACAACTATCCATATTACACACTCGAAAACACAATATTTTAGTTGTCATTATTATGCCATGCCATCGGAGTCGGCCACAATGGTTCTTCGGCCACCTGTGGTGCAGTTGTGCTGACACCCATCTGTTCGCCATTTTAATTTGTAGCTCTCTGTGTAAATGAAGAGCACGTACCTTGCAGCGCTTCAGTCACCGACGGTGTCCATCAGTCCTCCGTGAGATTGCTGCAGTGGGTGGATTCCACTGGCAACAAACCGTGGATGTTCTTCCATTGTGCACTGACTAAAGCGGCTGGCCACTTTTGTTGCAATGAAGTAAAGGAGAAGACAAACAATAACAAAAGAATGAGAAGAGTGGTTGAGGAGATAGGTATACTCAGAGAACCGGGTTCGACGGTGGAGCCAAGCGTAGACGACGATACCTGCCAGTGCTTTGATTCATGAAAGCACAGTTCACTAGAGGTATGTTGTTCAAAACGTTAACTGTCGTTCAGTACTTGTCGGGTTTCATTCTCGGCTCCGGTTGTCTCCACCTGAGGTTTCCAGATAAGAGCGAATCCGGTTGTGCAACGCAGTGGTGGAAGCAACAAACACCAAATTGCCTCATGGAAAATGCGGACTCAAATCTAGCTACGGTTACCGTTGCATACTGGTGCATAATTTTTGCTGCAGGTGGAGAATAGCTTTGGCATCATACAGATCCATTACTTGGCGTCACCCGTCATTGTCACCTTAAGGAAGCAGCGTATCATTCTGTACGTGAGTTCACCAGCATCCCGCCGTTGTGTGCTGCGTGCTAATGCCTTGATTGAATGACTCAGCTCGTCGCAGGTTATCACCCATCATTTCCTGTTCTTCACATTATCACCACACAACCCACACAATGTGCAGAGTAATTCTTGAAATGGGGCGCGCTCAGAACGTAATTACCTGTTGTGATAGCACAGGGCTGGATAAAGACAAGCACACCGAAAGGAGATGGACGATTGTATGCGCTTGAGTCATGAATCGCATATTTCCACAGTGAATTCTCCTTTCGCCACTATGAAAAGCTGCTATCTTTACGGTCTTCTCCCGACAAACAGAACTAACGCACTAGGTCATGGCTGCTGTTTATGAATCGCGAACATTATGCCAATGTAATGCATATCCGAATTGCCGACTCCCTACCACTTTCCCCGGTCTAGTGCTGGTGGTTTGCTATTGATTGGTTCAACGTTTCATTTCCTTCTCGCCTGCAAAAGCACAAATCTCTCTGAAATCAGTGCCTGCCGTACAATCGGGATGTGCGATTCACCACACGGATAGCAACCGGCCCTACTATGCAACCGAGAAGGAGCGAGTAATTCTCATTTTACACCGGAGAGGACGGCCGCACACGCTCAGTGCCTTTCAGAATGCGAAGTAGCTATGTATAGGGACCGAAGAGAGATGGGACGTTCTCGACTGTACCTTACACAGAATCCGTACCGCCGGCTTAGGCGTTGCTGGTCCCCTACTGGCTTAAATGTGGTAGATCCCAATGCACAAAGCCTGTCCGCTGATGTCTTCACAATACAGGGAGCCCATAACCGTAAAAGAGCCAAACCCGTAAGACGGCCAATGAAGTAAATGGACATCTCGTTGCCTCAATTACCAACCCATTTAGCAGCTGTTAAAATGACTTTTGAATCCACCAAGCGAACCTACACTGTAGATAAGACAGACGCTGCATCATTTCATCCCAAAGTATCGGAACATTATACTCACTAAAACGCACACTTATTTAAACTGAGCACCGGATTTCACTGCGGCAGGCGTGCAATCACTGGCTTTAGAAACACTAGAGCAGTGTTTCTCAAACTGGGGGTAATTACCGCCAAAGGGGTAAAATGGAATTTTACGATGGATTTGAGTTATCAGTCTGTCGGCAAACCAAATTAGTAACAAAATCGTCTATATGAAAACATGTAATTAACTCGTTATTCACAATTGAGTAGCCATCAGTGACTAATAATTAGTGAGTGTTCAGTGTATTAGACAATTTTGGTAATATAGGTAGAACTTCGTCACATCTAGGCTCACTCAGACAGCCGCCACAAGCCCGGAAAAGCACTGTACGCGCGTTTCATCCTTTCGGGAATCCTCAGCAGTGCGCATTCCATCGGACCCTTGGTAGGGCTCGAAACCGCAACTCGACTGTTTCCAGTCCGTGGTTGAGACCACTGAGCTACGGGGGACGGCAACGACAATGGTGAATAAGTTACTAGATGTGATATAGCGCCGCTCATTATCCACTGACTTACACGTTACTGTCGTGCAGAGGACAGGGTAGCCCCATTTTGGTAATAAGCCACCTAAAATACAGCTAGATGGTTCCTGCATCGGCTCGCTCGTCTATCGTTTTTTTGTACTGGACAGTCGTTTGCCGGGTCGAAATACAGAGTTGATTGAGCACTATGGTGGGAGTATAGGTCAAACGACCAGGTAAAGGAGCGACCGAATGTTTGCAAGAGAGAAGGAACAAACTAGGCGATTTGTGTTCCGGACGTGGGAAGCTGCCACCCAGGACGGATTTGAAAGGGATGTTTGAATCAAATGACAATCCACTGATGTCTGTTCCTGTTTGATCACGGATCACACATCAAAACAAGGAATCGAATGTACTTGGAGCACGACTTACGATGTGCATTAGCCGAAACCGCACCGCATATGCCTGTAATCGTTGGAACTCAGCAATATCAACCATCCGTTTAACTTAGATCACCTCTTTATTTCTTACAACTTGCTCAAAATTAATTGTTTTATGTAAATAATAAATAAGTAATAATAACATACATTTCCATAATCTAAAGTAAAAGTGTGATAGATAATTAGCATTTTAACTAAACTTTTTGTGCAGTTATTTATGGTTGATCCGCTTTGTAGGTAACAACATTATAAAGGTTGAGAACCACTGCATAAGGGACTGAAACAACCCAGGTATCTCTAGACTACCACAGCGTAATCTGGTGTGATTTCTCAGTTTGGGCAATGTTCTCCGAGAATACTTATTGACTACAGTTTCCGTGTCATTAGCAACGCCGTTTTCATGACACACGATGTGGTTAGTTTTCAGTCTTTATGAGTACAGGGAGCGAGTCGAAAGTGTGTAGTTTGTGAACCCCTTAGAATACTCGCACTTCCGCGGCTGCTTCGATTGTCCACTCCGTCTCCGGGTACTAATGATTTTTAGGCTTCCCTCCACCTAGGAGCCGCAAACAGACAGACGTTGGCACCTGCTGATTGCGGTAAAGTATTCGTATGGGTTCTACACACGCTTTGAACCAGGACGTGGGCAAAAGCGGCTTCTACACGTTATAGCACGAGGTGGCAATCGAAGACGATTTGCTTTGTACGAATGTCGGTTAGATTTCCGGCATAAGTCCTTTGATACATTGCGCATTGAACGAAGTGATATACATTGACAACACGAAATGTCTTTAGGCAGTGCGCGTTACATCTGAGTCTCGACGTAAGCTAAGCGAGGAGTATTGAACCTGCCCAATTGGACTCGACATTTGCGACATTGTTGGTCGATTCACCTGTGTGCTTTAGAGGCTGGTCGATTAATCCAACGGAATAGGTGACTAACTAGTTAACTGCGGGTATGATAGTCGAGGTTATGGAAGACGGGGAAATCCATAAAGGATGTCAAAAGATGTCAGAGATGACGTACAGAATGTCAAGTCAATGTAGATCATCTTTGAAATCATCGTGCAGTTCTGATGCATATATGAGCGACCCATTCAGCCTGCTTTAACCCCTCACTCCCTGTTGCCCACATGAAGCCGGCCAAAGCCAACACGGCTACGGGTTTGGAGGTGAAGGCCCAGACACGGTCAGTTAGGGCATCTGTTCGACCAGCCGCTACACGGGCACCGTTGCGGTTCAGGGATTTTACCTAAGTACATAAGGACGGGGAAGAATATAGGTTGCGCGTTGCCTTGCTCTTTTAATCTCACACCACTCCCTCGGACTCAACCAATCAACTGGCCTTACCGTGTGCCGAAATCCGGCGAGCAATGTTTAAGTTAAGCATCGAAAAAACTGATAGGAGACCGGAAGTGCAGCGCCAGAAGGACCGAACCCCTGCGAACTCAGTCGCTCGCGGCACGTGAACTTGAAGCAGTGAACAATGAAGCAATGACTTCACGCCAACAGTCCACTTTCCCGCTTAGTGGACGGGACTTTTCTGGAGCCAAATGTGGAGCACATTCGTACATGTGGATAGGGATGGTTGAAAAAACGCTCTACAACTTTCTCTTATTCTACAGCAGCTACTAAGTGTAATGTACAACCAGGTGATCAAGATTCTGCCTCCGTTGTATTATGCTGATGTTGTGACAAATATTTGGTTGTACTCTTGGTGACACCAAATATAGCTTCGGTAAAAGTACATCCAGAATAATCTCCACCAACCTCAAGCTTGAAACACGGAGTAACACGGAAAGTATATCCTGGATCGACTACGAGTGCGTTTTCAAGCGACCCTATTTACCTGCAATAGCAATCCCTAGTTTGTGAGTAAGCTAGCCTCGGTTTGTTGGAGAAGTTGACCCATTGCAACCGTTGTCACGTACTCAATTAACTTAGTCGCAATTAGGTTCACATTCCGTTCTGTAACTGGGGAAAGCTGTGCCACCGCACATCAAAACATGCGAGGCGGTGCAGCCACCACTACCGGCTGCCAATGTTTGCTTGGCATCATCTTGGCCTACCGTCTCCGAAAATTCGCGTCTGTTTTTCCAGCTAACGTTCAAAGAATCTCTGCGAATTGGGGTCCTCTTGAGCATTACGCGGTGCGCTTACTGGTGTATTGCTGCTACTTCTGTTACAGACGACCTTGAAGATTTCGGTGAGAGTAATTGGCTAGTCTGTATCAGTGTCCTCGATCTTTTCCCATGGACAGATTGAAATCAACCCCAAGTACATCATGTGTCTGGCCGACGGCAAGCGGCGTTCCTTCACTTTGCAGCCCGACACAATCGACAGAGCCAGATGCGTATATGTATCTCATAAAATCACTAGTAGCAATAAGGATAAAAATATCGATAAATGCGGCTAGGCCCTCACCTACATAAAGTAGAGACTCAATCCACTAATTTACCCTAAGGCTTCGGTCAAAAACGCATCACGACTGGTTCTCCAAAAAATAACCAGAGCAGCACTACGGCGTTGCTTGTAAGGGAGCAGTTTTCCAAATTAAGAGTACAACTTACGTGTCCCCTTTATTGCAGTTCTTGATTAAAGGGGCATCCTAAAAATCGGGTAGGTATGAGGCGCCACAGTAGCATAAGTCACTTGGTTAAGCGCAACATTTTAATGTGAATCGAAAAAACCTGGTATGTTGGCCCGGAGAAAAAGGTCCAATTGATACTTAACCACCCTTAAGCCCACACACGAGCGCCCTCGGTAATTAAACCACTAAAACACCATTTGGAATCTCAATTACCTGCCTCATCATCAGAAGAATCTATCGCTTACCTTGGATAGAAGCCCCATGTCGCTTTGCTCACTTCCCGATACCATCCGCATCTGAGACGACATACTCAGAAGTTGGTCGGCACAGTTACGTCCACTGAATCGACACAGCATACGACACACATACACATACATACGCACTGAACGTACCAATCCACATCAGGTTGTGGTGGTGTGAAGTTTGGGCGCGTTCACGGTGGATTGGGCAAGCCACCAATGATATTTGTGCGCGCGTCCTCATTCTCAGCCATCCGGATCTGCGTGCAGGTGAAGTGTAGCATCTTGTGACCAACCGTGTTCCCATGTTGTCAAGCCTGACTGCAGTGCGCACCTGGGTGGACAGCTCGTGCAAGGGGAGAGAACTCCAAACGTAGTGAATACAGGTTTCTTCAAAACGGGCTGGCTGGGACTAAAAGTTGTTCTTTGAGGTTATGTCATCTCACTCTCAGGAGATAATCGCCTCTGAAATAGTTGGTCATCTACGGTTAGTGCCATGGTAACATGGCCGGATAATAGTTTCAGGAACCCTAATTGGAGCCGGAGTATGGCAGAATTTTTCCGGGTGATAATTGCCGAAGTCGACAATGTCGGTTACTGGCTGACGGTCAAGATTGGTCACCCAACCGTGGTATCCGAGCTATCGGTTGCATCGTAATGCAGTCGAAATTTCCATATCACGGGCGGTGTGCATGAAGCTGGAGAATACGCAGCAGATGAATTAGGATTTTGAACCATTTGAGTAGAGCAGATGCGCGCTAACCATACCCAATCATACCTATAGATGATTTCAACGCTTCCTGTGGAATGAGTGTGAAAGAGTGCGGATGTACTGGATTGTCCACCTTCTCTCAGCTCTTCGCTTCCTTGTGTCTGGCATGTTTAATGAAAATATCGGTTTTTAGTGAACCCCGGCTAATCAACTGTTACAAAATGGACTGTGCTCTCTTGGGTGGTTTGAAATACACGGTTACGCGTTGCCCTGAACTACTAGGTCTGAATGCTACCCGTCTCATTCAAACAAGTATGCACCTCGGACCAATTGCGCTGTCTCCTGCCTCCTCGGCTCTCGCACATGATGCGCTGGACGCCTGCCAGTGGACCAAACATCTGAATTTCCGTGGAAACACACCAGCGAACACTTGTGCCCACCTACAACGAGCGCACAAAGTGGCCATGGAGAGCGAGTGCGCGCAATACAAGGCGTCTTTCTTATGTCTGGCACAGCACAGTCCAGTGTAGTCACAAAGCCATATGTGGAATCGCATCACTGGGTGTCGCTTTGTCTCTAACGTCGATTGCCCTATGATGGGACGTGTTTGGCTGTAGCCGTTGCGAGGATGTCTACAACGTTCCCTGATACCCCACATTAAGCACCGAACCCATTACAGTGTTGGCGTTGAGGATGCGAACCATTTTCGGTTTGGTATCAAGCTCGAATTTGGATAATCCCGTTGGCGAAGCCACGGACTCTAGCTCTACGCTCATACCATGTACACCTAGCGCAATGCCCTACTGACTTTGCAACTGTCGCAATATCATTCGCGGCTATGCACACCTGAACGCAACCGGTGTAAGGTCCGGATGAAAAATGCACAATCTCCGCACGTCTATCATTGAACATTGGTATGCTTCTCCAGTGTAACCACTCTCTTCAATGTGTGCAAACGTAGGTGAACCTAAGCAAGGAGCATAAAAGCAGTCGCTGCTCATCTAGCGCTTATCGTTCACTGATGCGAATTAGGCAAACGGGGGAAGAATCCCACATGGCTAACTATCATCCGCTTGTACACTATCATGTACGTGGATGTACGTTCCGCAAACAACTGGTTTCCCCAATGACAACTCAAAGCGGTTGACTTGGCATGGATAGGTGACGGAACTCTGATTTCTGCCCCGTATAATCGCAGGCCAACTCTTCAGGCACTTAACTAGACTGGCACAAACTGGTAATATTTTGTTATGGGAGAGGAAGTAGGCGGTAAAGAACTGGCCACATAACGCTGCATTGTATGCTAGTTGCTGAGCCACATCCGATTAGGTACTTGGAAGCTTATACGCAATATTTACCACTGGACTTCGCTGCAAATGACTGACAATCAATCAAGTGAATTGCGATGTTAAACATGATCTTATTACGCAAGTGTCAGATGACCAGTGTTATCTTACGGATTGCCTTTGAGATTAAAATTGGAACGGCACTGACTTAAGTTGGGGAAAGACAAGAAGCACAAGGAAGTTAGCGAACACTTCTGCTCAGACAATGCATACGCTGACCCTACCCTTATGGGTTTTCAAATGGGTCAGTTTCAAGGCACGTACAGTTATCCTGTGCAAGACAATGCCGTATCCGGTGTCTCAATGGCTAGAACAATCTTATCCCCAGGAGGAGTTCTGCTGGAAGTACCATTTGAGGCGAAGGCAATTGAGGAAGAACTCATACGTTTTGTGCTAGAGTGGAGATAGAAATCGATGGTGGTCTACCAAACTTGAAGAATTGTACAGTTAGGGGGCAGATAACATAGGAAGGATTCAGTGGTTCTAAGTGAGACACATGCGATTCACTTGTATGTTCAGTTCATAAACATTTCAACTCTGGTGTTTCGCTGGATGGCCACTGCACTGCTCGAAATCTTCGCGAGACTTATCCTCAGAGCAACCAACCAACGACTGCGGTGTCCGACCGGTCGTTAAATGCAGGTACGTCACGTGGTCATCGGACGAATGCGAATGAACTTCAACACGAATCGCAAGAGGACATTAATAGGCTACGCTCTAACTGGAGCGAATCAACTGCGTCACACTGGTGAGACTGCCGCATACTAACATGAACTATTGGCGTTCTGGTGTCATAGCGAATCGTCCTTACAAACGTGGTTGGTTTCACGTGCGCAACCGCGCAGATGGTCATTAATAACCTGGCGGTTACGACAGAGGTCATTCACGAACCTGACAAACGTTTGCCGTTCTTAGGCCGTACTGCACGAAGCGCAATTTTGAATTTTACGGCTAATTCAATTCAAGGGGTAAACTGTAGCACCCACTCTATCCGGATGATATGATGACCCTATGCTTAGCTCCGAACAGCGGTTAACTTCACTTCAGCAATGGCATTCGGTTTTCAGGTCATGTACATCACACTCAGACTCATCTCGTTGCATCCAACCCCGGCATTAAAATGTTTGTTCTATTACCTTACTTAAAGAGTTGTGTATGCCTTACTTACGAGGTATTTGCGCGTGAGACATATCCTTCTGCAATAAAGAATGTCATTTGGGTGGTGCTTCTCTAGTCCGACATCCATCTCGCTCGATGTCCGTCTCTTCTGTAGGTTTCGGTAACTTATCCATCGATTTGAATTGCGTTTTGGTATGGCCCGGCATTTCTCGTATTATGTACGTCGTTAGGTTATTTTCACTCACACGTGCGTCGGAGTAAATTTTCTGCTGGACACAATTATACCTTGTGATAGGTATTGTAGCAGCATTGTTACATTTCAGCCAGTCACTTGAAGTGCGTTCCAGTAGGGGTGCATCCGTTAGCAACTGCAGGCGAGGCATCTTTCTGCTGTACCTCGCAGTTCCTGTGCTCACATTTATTCCACTTGTAATTTCCGAAGTGTTCCCTAATTGGAAATCTACCCGGGTGCCCTACATTTTCTAAAGTGTATCTGCAGTAGTCATTTTAATTGCGGCAGTTCTAAATGTTTCTGCGCGCTGAAATTTGAGACAGAATAGAATGAGATTCAGATGTCTCACAGAAGTACTCACAACCAGACTTAACCTTAACCACTTCATCTGTCCCATCCGTTTGCAAAGGATGGAAAGAGTGCAATGACGTCAAACTACTGTAGTTACATTTAACGGAAAATGCGTAGCGCTAGATAAGCAACTGCTTCACACGACGGAGCGCAAGAAGGATTTTTGAATTAGATGTTGCCCAGTGAGGAGAGTTACCGTTCTGCTTCTATCCCAACGAGAGCGGGTAGAGTTTCAGCGATGCAGCCGAGCCGTATGCCGTTACCCTTTGTCGCATGCTACGAAGACAACGAATCACTGTATACTCCTCATGGACGATGTTCCCTTCTTCACAAGCTATGCTAATGAGCCCTGTAAAACCATTCAGCTCATGTTTACTATGGGGAGTGCCGTAACCCCATACGGAGTTGCGGGATAACCTCACAAACTTAGTGCATCTACCAACGAAGCTCATAATGGTATAACTGTAGGTTGCGCTGGCCATGCAATGACAGACTTAGGCACTGGAAGCAGAAACGCCAACTTCCGCTGGTTGCACAGTAGTCCCAAATTCACGTGAAAGCAAATGGGTCATCGAAGGTGCATACATAGGATTGTCACAATACGCAGATTGATGACGTCATCATCCTCTTCAGCTGCTACATCTCATTTTCACCAAATGTTACTAACTTACACAGTTCATAGCTGGAGGACTGTACTTAAAACCACTTTAGGGAAAATAAGAGGCACGTTGGAACTGCAGTCAAATCATAGTTGAAACATCATGTCTCTGGAAAAATGAAGTCCTCTTGCACCTCGATACACCTCAAACACTGGAAGTAGAGGTGAGCATGGGGACCAGGTCTAGTTAACATTTCGCAAGACAGCAATGGGTCAACTGTACTGTATTATAAAGAAACTAGAAATGAATTCGGTACAACTCTTTCGAAATATTGTGAAAAATCTTATAAAAATTGTCAGCCGTTAATATCGTTATCGTTCTCATGTAACATTTAACATATCTGACTCACGGTATTTCAGGACTCACAAATGTGACATGTCATAGTAACTGTGTGATCATTTTCTGAATCAAATAGTTGTAAAATATACATCTAACAACATTTTAAACTGGTGCACAGACGTTGCCTCCATCATACGGTCAGGCCAACTGTTCCAAATACTTACCACTCTCCGTTCGAAGCACCATAGGTAGAGAACACGCTTCACGTCCGGCACGACAAGTTTGTACCTGTGTCCGCGTGTGCTGCATGGATCTCGTAAGTGTAGCATTGACCTTAGCATTGGGAAGTCACCGAGATGTAGAATACGGTAGGTCATAATGAGGTCGACTCGCACCCGACGATAGGACAAGCTGTAGAGTCCTAGTTTCTGGCACCGGTCTTCATATCCCAAACCACGTAAACTCAGGATGAGCCTGGTAACAACGTGTTGGACCCGTTCGATATTTTGTGCCTCGCCTCGTGTAATCGGAAATTAGGCGGGCCAACCGTACTCCAGCATTGGTCTAATGATGGAAGAGAAGAGGCGAGTTGCAACCTCTTCAGACCATGTGCCGAAGTTACGTTTGAGCGCCCAAAGCATGCGCAGTCCGTTCCGATATAACCTGTTCGTGTTGTCCACGGACTTCAAATCGTAGCGTGAGAGTACACCTAGGTCCTTCACGGAGGGTGTGGGATATAGCGGTTGGCCGTCAAGGGTGTAGGTTCGGTCGTCAGCACCCTTCCCCAGGCTCACAAATACAGACTTGGCTGGGTTGACCGGGAGATGAAGTTCTGTAGACCATGTGGATAGGCGGTTGAGGTCTTGCTAAAGTAGGCCACAGTCGTCAGGAGCGTCAATTTCTCTACAAATTTTCATGTCGTCCGCAAAGAAGGCACACGGCGACCGGAGAAGCTGAGGTAGATCGTTGAGGTGGATCAGGAACAGAGTGGACCCCAGCACAATGCCTTGAGGCACGCCACTAGTAGATGGATACCAGTCAGTGAGATGATCGTCGACCTGACCCTCCACTTTCGTCCAAGCATAAAGTCGCGGATCCACCGGTGCAGTGAGCCACCGACACCACACATGCTGAGTTTGCGAAAGAAAACCTCATGTCTGACCTTGTCGAACGCTTTACTGAAAACGATGAGTATCACGTTGACGGACTTCCCCTTGCTTATTGCCTTCAACCACTCATGCCTCATCACAAGCAGGTTCGTAATGCATGAGCGGCCTTGATTAAAACCGTACTGTGCGGGCGTCAGGACCTCGTTTGACTGTAGCAACCGCAGCAATCCATTCGTCACGATTTTCTCAGCAACCTTTGACAAAATAGATGTCAGACAAATTGGCTTGTAGTTGTCTACTTTGCTAGAGTCGCCGCCTTTCGGAATAGGCCTCATCACCGAAGATTTCCACTCAACCGGCAACAAAATTTCGGCCAGCGATCTGTTGAAAAGGTCAGTCACGACAGGAGAGATGATAGTCGAAAATGACTTGAGAACCAGGGGGCGAAGTCCATCAGGTCCGGAAGGTTTGGTGTCATCAAGGATGGCTAGTAGTTGACATACCTCTTCAACGCCGCAATCCAGACTGTCGCGTTCGGTAAAAGCGGTACACGTCGAACTCGGAACAGACACCTGGTTATTCGCAAATACAGACGCGAAGTGTGTCGCCAACACGAACTCACGCTCAATGCTGGAGGTTAGGGGCTGTCCATCCGGGCTATCGAGCACTGGCACATCACCTGCCGGCTTCAGGCGTCGCTTCAAGTTAGCAAAGATTCCCTTTGGAGCCGTCTGCGCGGCGACTGCGAGATGCTCTTAGAAATGTCGGCGTTTATTCTTTTTTGCACTGTTGCAGACATTCCGCTGACTTTTATACCCTTCGTAATCATTGGCAGAGCCAGAGAGGAGGAATTTGTCCCACAGTCTGCGCGGCCTCTGAGCTAGATTTTCATACTGCTTGTCAAACCAATGAGGTTTAATCGGTCCAACCTTCCGACATTTCAATGGCACAAATTGGGGACATAATGAGGTGAATCTCTCTGTTATAAATATCCAACAGTCTTCCACAGATGCAGCTTGTGACAGAGACCAATCCAGTTGGCTCGCGGTTCGAGCTAGACCATCGAAGTCCGTTTTCCAGTAGTTGGGAGCTGGTTCCAGCGGACGTGAATACGGCAAAGATAATTCCATATCAGCTATGAGCACTGAATGGTCGCTTGTAGTCAGAGACTTCAGAATCCTAACATCATGCACTCGTTGTTCGTAGCCCGTTAACATCAGGTCGAGACAGGACGGGGTTGAGCGTGTTGTTATGCGTGTTGGCTGGCATATGTGTTGCGATGCACCAGTTTCAAGTACCAAATCCACGAACTTTGCTTCAACCTCACTATGTACAGGCATCAAATGCACATCAAGCCATCGTATCGAGGACAGTTAAAATCGCCCATACTTAGAAAGTTTGGACGACTCATGTGGGTTCGAAGAATGGGCAGCCAATCCAAACAACGACTCAGGGGACTGCGATAAACTGCTCCCACAAGCAGTTCTCCGCGCCTGAGGCGGATGGAGCACCACAGTAGCTCACCCACACCATCGTCACTTCGGTAGGTGCTCACAAGTCTCCCATGCAGGGAAGACCGGATGTAAAGCAAGACACCACCACGGGCATTCTTTAGTCTATTGCATCGGAAACACGAGTAACCGCTGAGTTCAAGTTCTTGGGTGTATAACTCTGAATGCAGCCATGTCTCTGCGAGTTCTACTACATCTGGCCGCTCAGAGGCAACGAAACAACAAACCTCATCGCACATGTTCATAACACCGCAAACGTTTGTGAAGGCTACTCACAGGCCGCAGCAGGAGTGGCCGGGCGTGCTTGAAGTGTGAGCAGCCTGTTTATCCTGATTCGCAGATTGTTGGAAACCACCTGACAATTCACGATACAGAGATTTATTTCACCCTCACCAGTACGTCTTTTCAACTCAGTGATGGCAGACTTGAGCCCCTCCCTGTCTAATGGGTCCAGGTCTGGACGAACATGGATCTTCAAACCTTTCAACATACCTAGGCGAGACATGATCAGTCTTGAACTGGCTTTGTCCACAACAGTGATTCTCACAGGTCGATTTTGTTGATCACCTTGCTTTCCAAGACGGGTAATTTGCCTCAGTTTTACCGAGTCCTCACCAGCGTCGAGGAGTCTGTCAAGTAGACTCTGTAAAACTCGACATCGTGATCGTAGCGCACTTGGGGTGATGGATCACTGAACTCTGGCTCATGGCAGATCACGAGGTTATAACGCCTCTGGTCCATAGATAATCGAATAGGCAAATCCGAAAAAAATAAGTGACTGCTTATTTCGACGCATATATATATATATATATATATATATATATATATATATACAAACATGAACAACTGCTTCATGTTTCCACATTGTGTGAATCTGTATTTCCTCAAGACATTGTATAAGTAACTGCGTTAATGTTTCCGAGAAATTCATGGCGGCTGTCTTTAATGCCTTCGGTCTTCTATCGCCCACATTAGGAGAGCTGTGCACGCGCAAGGACAAGAGTTTTTTGTAGATTCGTCGCAGTTAGACCCAGGTAGACAGCTACCACACATCCAGGAAAACGATGGACGACCGTTTCGTCCTATTGGGACTCGTCAGTAGCGCACCCGCCGCATCCTACCAGATTCGAACTCACGACCTTACTCTTGCGAGTCAGCGACTTATGTCACAGAGCCATGGGCGACGGCAGTGTAGCGCCATAACTGATGTCTAACTGTGAGATAGCGCGGCTCATCTTCCACTTGCTTGCGTGTTATGAATGTGCAGAGGAGTGGGCTGACTACCCTACTACTAAAGCTAATCAGTAATCACCTTAGCAGCTTAGATGCCACCTCGATTGGTAGCCGCTTGCAAAAGAAGTCGTTACTCTGGAGGCCAGCCTTATCCTTTGCACATTCATAACATGCAAGACAGTGGAGGATGAGCCGCGTTATGTCGCAGTTAGATATTAATCATGCCGGTCCACTGCCGTTACCCATGGCTCAGTGACATAAGTCGCTGACTCGCAAGAGTAAGGTCGTGGGTTCAAATCCGGTAGCAGTCGGCAGGTGCGCGCTATTGACGAGTCCCAAAAGGATGAAATGGCCGTCTAGCGCGTTACTGGATGTGTGGTGGCTGTCTGCTTGGGTCTAACTGCGACGAATCTACACAAAAACCTAATAAATCCACCTGCTACTTACAAATAAAGGACAATAGTGATTTCATCACCTTCACTTCATTGAAGTACACGTGACTTAACACTGGGGCTGTGTGGGCTGTGTCAAAACCAGAGGAGCTAACAATTCACTTTGGAAGTTGCGGATAAAATGTTGCCTAAGTGCGTCGGCCGCTTCTTGTGCAGCTTGTGTCGGACCATCTGCTGAACGTAGAATGGTATTCCGTGCTGCACTCTGCGGAGCTCGTTGAAAAGCCCGTCAGCACCTTAGGAATGGGGCTGAAGTTCAACGCTAAGTCCCGGCATGACGCAAGGACAGGCTTTTTAAGCACCATGTATTTTCGAGTCCGGATCCTCTAGAAGGGCTTCGTTTGCTTCGGATGAAACACTGGTTTCCAATAAATGACATACTCCTTCCAAGCGACATTGAAAGGCTGCACGGCTAAGAAACACCAGTTGGTTGCTTGGACAAGGTTGGATAGGAGATTGTAATGGGTGATGACATGAGCTTCCTCGCTGTTTCTACTGATGTGTTACACATAGCTGATGTAACTGCAGAACAGCGTCGCTTGATCGCTGCGAGTATGCAGTGCAACTATGGTTACGGTATCGACCATTGGTTCCACTTTAGGGAGCACGAAGACTAAAGTAGATGGTTTGTCACCTATTCTGCATCCCATTGGAGCAGTGATGTAATTGCATAGCCGGAACTGCGTCCTCCCTCTTTCGGAATCTCGCGTTCAAGCCAGGTGTTGTATCAGCTTCCAATATGTTGCAGCAGGGGGAGGGATGTGTAGACGAGATCCGGCGACCTTCACTTGCAAAGGACGCCAACTTCGAAATGTGCCTCCTCAAATCAGATGACGACCTTTCGAGTGCACGGACACTGCGCTGGAACACAAAATAATATAATATTGTACTGTCAAGAATCAACACCGGTATTACCACAGGTGTAGCGTGTTAGCAGCAAACGCAATTTGCAACAGGCCTTAAGTATATCGTTTGTGATAGGCACCAAGATTTTAGTCAACGCTTGTTGCATTATTTGGGAGGATTGAAACACGCGATTTCGTTTTGTATCAGGAGACTAATCGAAGTGTGGATAATTTTATGTGGAAATTTTTAAGTATTGCTCCTTTCAGACACCTGAGGAACCTCCTCATCCTTATTTGAAAGAGTCAAGTAGATATAGCCGCATTGTTGGTCAAACCCAGGGCTCTAAGCTAACTGGTAGATTTCTTCGAGAAGGACGCTTGCGACAAGGATTCGTATTCCACCAATTAACTGTAGCATCTGACATGTACCCAATGGTAATCGACTATCCCGAAACGTATCAACTACTCCATGCCCAAAAAGTGAAGCTTTTGTTTCTCAATCTTGTCATACGGGTAACACATTTCCTATGGGGAGCTCATTCTAAACGGTATGTATACCACATTGACCGCATCCAACCTATAGAGTATGCCGCTCTAGCTACTGGGTTACTTTGGTGCATATACAGCGTGCTTGTGTTTGCCTGTGAAGGAGGGTGGGCCGGCTCCGTTGATGCAACGTAGCTCCCATCCACATGCCTCCCGGTCTTATTCCTTCTGGTTTACACTGGATATGGGGTGTGTGGTTGGAGCTGCGGGTAGTGCAGCTCAAGCCATCCTTGGTCCCTCTGTAGGCGCAGGCGTCCTGTGGCTGGCCACAATGACAGGCAAATCCGAAACCGGATGCCGCCAACCATGTATGTATGTGTGCCCCATGCTGAGGCTGATGTTGCTTTCATGATACTTCTTCACCGCAGTTGGGCTAAACCAACTTGCGCTTAAACTAGGTCTTTTTAATGTGGATAAAATTCATTACATTTTATTTGGTTTGTTCTGCGTACTTGATAATTTTCTCCCAACTTACACACGTCGCTCGAGCAAATTGTGGTAAACTTGCGTAATTGTATCGCTTGGTATTTTTAAACAACTTTCGGACATTTTGTACTTATCACAGATTCACGTATAAACAATTTCTTCTATATGCCCATTTAGCGAGTATTTATGTCGCCATATGCGTTTACTTTATTCGATATCGGCATTTTGAGTGATCAGCTGTCGTTTGACATCCCAGGTTTGGCTGCGCTTGATGTGCATGTTGACAAGGTGCCTACCTGTCTATTACCCACTACCTCGTCCATACTGGCTCCAGGAGACAGTTGGTCTTTGCTAGAGGGGACGAGGTGTACGGTCCTTGTGGTCGTACTGGGCTCAAAGAGCGGTTCCATGCACTCAGTGTGAAGCGGACTACGGTCCAGCCAACGACTTATGTGCACTTGATTCCCCAAATACACAGCGTGCTTGTGTTTGCCTGTGAAGGAGTGTGGGCCGGCTCCGTTGATGCAACGTGGCTCCCATCCGCATGTCTCCCGGTCTTATTCATTCTGGTTTACACCGGATATGGAGTGTGTGGTTGGAGCTTCGGGTATTGCAGCTCAAGCCATTCATGGTCCATCTGTAAGCGCAAGCATCCTCTGGCTGACCACAGTGACAGGCAAATCCGAAACCGTATGCCGCCAACCATGGTTGGCACGATGAAGACGCGACACAACTTCCGTACTCCGATTTCTATCATGTGTTCTACCTTACCATTTATTCGTACTGCATTGCCGCCAACAGCCTTCACTGCCATGGGGTACGATTGCAGTTTTTCGCTGCACGGGCACTGCGGCACCAGTATTAATCAAATGGTATTCCATCGTTCCGTCTAATTCCACTATCGCTACAATCGCCACATTATTTAGCGCCCCGGATACATATACCCCGACTAGAGAGCAAAGATTGAACGCGAGTATTTGATGCGAGTACGATAGCGTGATTCAACAGGCAACGTCACCCGTAAAGGAAATAAAATCCCTTTATTGCCTATTCTAGCGTCAGATACGAAAAGCACCGACATCTTGAGCGAGCTGCCCCAATATCAGCTCAAGTCTATTTAATCGCATCCTGTCTTCATCGTTTATTTTTCTCATAAAAGCCAATAGTGCGTCGCGCAGCCCTTAAGCTATATACGCAAGCTCCTCCACTCGCAAGCTTCGAGTGGCGTTCGCATCTGGACTCGTCTCGCGATCGTGTGAAGGACAATCCAAAACCTCGTCCAGCAGTAACTTCTGCCTCGGTGTCTCATACACTCCGTGCAGTGCGTAGATCAACAAGCGCGGGCGTGAACTGTGAGTACTTAGGAATCCGCCCCACCTCAAGCAGATGCGCCTCGAACCTCCGCGTTGTATCTTGGCGGTCGGCCGGGCTGTCAAAGCCAGCGAGTAACGCATCTTTCTCGTTGGCGCAAGCAAACTTGACAGGGCCACTTCTCGCAGCCCCCAGGACAACCCTGCCCCTGCCCCCGATGACACTCAGTAGTGCTGCCATCTTCAGCCGTTCGTTCTTCACTACTAATGCCTCCGCCACCACCTCAAAGATCCGCCAGGAAGCCCCACAATTTTCCTTCTCCGGCTAATGGATTTTCATATCCTACTTTGAACGATCACGGCACTAATTGTGAGAGCTCAAGAGGTGCAATCAGAGGTGCTTGTTGAGTTGCCAGCATTAATCGTATGCATTTCGTTTGACCATGATCACCACTCATCTAGAAACGTTTTCTCGAATGCTGTTTGGCGCATAGCTTACAATGGAACAATGGATAAAAAGGACGGATAAAAAAGCCAAGACTTGACAAATCCCGTGGGATGGTTTGTGGGAATAACGTTAGTTCAATTAAGTTACATACAAGTACAAAACACATCTGTGGACTCACTATATTAGCCACGTTAACACATAGGTACATACGTCTACCGGATTTCGTGGGGTTGGTGAGAGCACTGTTTTGTTTGCGTCTTATCGTCACCTAATCATTAGAAATCAGATCAAGTAATGTAAATGGTGTAAAGCATCGTGGAGTGGTTTTTAAGAACAAGTAGCGTGGGCGCTGAAATGACAGTAGTCGAAAGCGCGTTCCACGGTTGACAAATCAGAAGTGGAAAAATAATTCCGGCGGCACTCAAGTCGGCGGTGCTAGGTGGCAAGTTCCAGTTTGTGACCCCTGAATTCTGTGTTGCAGCTAAGCTTCAGGACGTGGCGACAAACGTGACGGGGGTTTTCCAAGTTCTGGAACGCCAGGATAAGGTCAACATGTAGACGGCGATATCTTCCGCTGTACACTCACAGGGCTTTCAGTCGCCAATGGTATTGCAGGTGGGACAAACTCTTCACATTTTTCGTTGCCCGTCGCTGTGGGACCACTATTACAACCAGGTCGCGTTTTAATCAGGATTGCCAAGCCCGGATCGCGTAATCTACGTGGGGCCTAACATACGCATTACGTATTTGGGGGCAGATGGGGGGATCGAATCTCCAGAAGGCCCACCGTAACAGACCAGTATGTGGATTCGCGGTTTTGGACGCCTTCAAGGGCCGCGCGGAGTTCTCACTGTGTTGCTACAATGTGCAACTGCAAAGTTAAGTTTTCTAGTAAACTTGTACATCTCACCATAGCACAGAAGAATGAACAATGAGCAATGCTTTATCCCGGGTAAAAAGAGTAGTTGCTTAACAAGTCCCGCAGAATGGTAGGGGTAAAACTTTAATATCAAAAGATATATGAGTTGTCTGTTTGAGCTTCTATCGAGCAAACGCGTCGGTGACTGATAATAGTATAAGTGTGAATTGCATGCAAACAAGACCAGTTGACAGCAGTTATGAATGGTGCACGATGAGCGAAAATTAAAAACTAGGGTATTCAATCAAGTACCTCCTCCTTAAGTGTATCTGACTTATACATCCGGCTTGAAGGTATAATTAATATATTGCCAAATAGCACAGTTAAGGCAACAAAGTGATGGCAGCCGAGGGCAAAATCCAATTGCTTTCGCAAAATATCTAGGGTAGGGAAAGAAACAAAATGTGTTTTTTTTGGAGAGAGTTCCAAGGTTTGCAAACACAAAGAGATAAATACTTCCGCCGGCATTCCAGACAGCTATACTGTTCACACAGTTCCTGACAGTTACCTTTGAGATTAGTTGTTCTGGCTAAGTTCCAGCACGTGACGGCATATGTGATTATGGTCACTCAATATTTGGTCAACTAATACCAGATCACCGGGCAACCTTCGGTAGCGTTTACTGAAAATTCCCATTGACCGATCAATTCACTTCATTGATTCATCGTATTTAAATAGCATGTGTTCGTTTTGTTCCTATTTGCTATGGGGTATTGGCCTGATGCGAACCACCGAAAATAAGCTTGTTCACCTAGTCGTCTTTTGCTTGTGATGTCCTCTCCGGGATTATTTTCTCAATTCCCATTGACTTCAGCCTTTGATGGTAAGACAGCTTCCGTAGACGCTTGATGTTTTTTGTACCCCTGCGTTGTGTTTTCCAGCACCTCGAGGTCGCACTTTTACCAAGGTTGTCAAGCTTGGCTGATGTAAGAGTTGTGCATCATCAGGAAGACAAATGAGTTAAAACTCATTGTTGCCCTCGGTAGCAGGGCGACCTGTTGGTTTCATTTTCCGCCGCTGCCTCAGCCTGGTTCGAACAACCAAGGTCACTTTGAATGAACACACTAAGGTTGCGTGCCTGGAAAGTGGTTTGATGTATGTATGACCCAAGCCAACACACGTAATCATGTCTTTGGCGTATTTGAAAAACGCGACATTTTTCACAGTGGAATGGTAGCGCATTTTGAATTGACTTGTTCCAACTCGTGTTGAGGTTAAGCTACGGAATTTCGTGCTCGTCCGGTTCCCTGATCGCTCACCATAGGTTGATGTGATCAGCGAGGCATAGGAAATTAGAAGTCATTACTCACACTAGATGGTTTTTGAAAACTAAGAATAGACGAGGCCTTGGAACTGAACCTTGGGGTACACCGCACTCCACATTAAATGCGTCGGATAGGGGTTTGCGTACTTTCACTTTTAACTCACTACGTACAAGAAATCGCCTATCCAACGCAGCAGTGGGTCACCAATGCCATAGAGCTAGATTTTATAGAGGAGAAGTCGGTGGTCAAAGCGAACAAATGCTTTTGTGAAGTCCAGGTAGATGGCATCGACAAAGTACACATCAAATGCTTCAGTCCAGCTATTGTGTGCAATTCACAAGCTCATAGTGCATGAGCAATTATGTCTGAAGCCATGTTGCTCCCGGGCTATAAGGCTGTAGTTTTCCATGAAGTAGCGTTATCGGACGGTAATTGATTGGGTCAGTGCGATTACCTCAATTATGAATAGCAGTGAAAACCTCTCAATTCCACATTGATGAAATTCGGTTCTCCCCTAAACAGCACTGATAGAATGTAGACAGAGGTTCCATCAGATATCTAACTGCTGCCTGTAAAGCCATCGGTCGGTGGTTATCGACACCAGGAAAGCTGTGGAAGCACAGGGACAACAGTTCCTTTAACACAGTTTATGCAGTAAAATTGATAGTGGATAAAGCTGACAGTGGGGCAATAGCAACAGGGATAATGGCTAGTCTTGTTACTCTCTGAAGCCTATGTGAGTAATAAAACCGTAAGAGATTGGTTGCTTCCGTTGCTGATCGCGGACACCTGTCAGTTGTGACCAGCGCTAGAAGGGCAATAATGCACCTGTATATGAATTTGCGGTTCTTGCAGAATCGTTTCACTAACTCCTGCTGATGCGTCAACTTGTCCGCGCGGATCAACTTTACGTAAACAGTCCAGATGAGGAGTTCGGGAATCCTTGTGAGCTTTACACGCTATGTCCCTAGAGCACTTAAATTTATGTGTTCTGCTCATCAGAAATAACTTGTGTTTCCTTTGGCGCTGGAAGCATTTTTCTTCGGACGCTTGCGCTACCAGTATGTGAAATCTCCTTTTAAACCTTTCCCTGGTGATTTTTAGAGGTTATTCAGTTAACAATAGGCCTAGATGCCTCTTTGACAACAGCGGAAAACACGTTGTATTACGTGACCGTATACACTTTATCAATCTCTTCCTCAGGGTGTTCCGCATAGCATACATATTCAAATAATATAGTGACATGGCAACTGCTACCCAACGATGTCCTTGTAACTAATCCGTCGATCATGAGTTCTTCGTTGCTGAGCAAAATATCACGTATCGACGGCCTGTCAGCGGTTCGAAATCTGGTGAGAGTTGACAAGTAGTTGTACAGAGGGTGGCTGGAAAATAATTTTTACAAACAGGCTTTAAACTGCATGCTATCGGTTGCCGCCACCTCCAAGTCGTTCATCTTAAAGTCGCTTACGATGGGAATGTGATCGTACGACTTGTTCAGAGCAATTTAAAGAACGTACTTTCATGTAGAATCCATTTCCGACTTAGAGTTTGGTGGACGATAACTCACAGCTATAAGACAAGTATCTTTGTTCCACAAACATAGCCGCCACCAAAGCGAATGTGGGGTATGAATTCTTGGCTAATCAATAAGTCCACTTCGGGGGTTAGCCATGTAATACAGAATCCTGCCAAAACCTTTTTCAGTTCTCTCGTTCCGAAGCAGCGAAAAGCAGGCAAATTGACTCCAGAATCTGCCATCCAAAGGCTTAACAAGATGTCCGTAATCATACTGAGATCACGTGTTTGTGACGCCTAGCATTCGCTAAGTTCGGTCAACTTATAACGATGACCTTTTGTGTTAGTATACAAACAGGGTGGTGTTTTGGATGTTAGAAGTGTTTTGAAGGAAGTCAAATTCGTGTTTAATTTTGAGCCGACCGTTCGGTGGTAGGCCGCTAATCATTTTTGTTTGGGTTATTGTTTCTTGAATATCCATCAGACTGCATGGCATCACAGATCGTTCCATCTGGCGATCCTCTGGCATGCGTCTATCTGTCCTGTCAGGTGCCGCGATTGCTATCGTGTCTTTCACTCTGAAGGACTGTGTGGACAAATGTTTTACTGAAATTGCATGTTCCCACGAAGTGCTGCTCACTCTTTGCTGTACACCTGCTATTGTTGCCTAAGCAAGATAGGTAGCACGGAACGATACTTCAACCAGCTATCCTATATTACTCCTGTCAGCCCTTCGATGTGTAGCACTGCTTTTACTAATTTTGGGCCGCAACCCTTATAGTTTGGCGGTGAAGGAATTCTCGTCAATGATTTTGTGGTAACGGCTTCTAGAGAGTGTGCTTTATGGGTGTAGCACAACTGCTCACGGTAATGAGCTTGCATTTCTTGAACAGGAGAATCCGGTAGTTCAGGAACACCATGAACGAATGCGGCTTCCTTGTTTTCGTTTGTAGAAGAGTCTCCACTAACCTCATATTTCTTTTGACCGACCTTTCCAGGGAATATCTGCTATCGTGCGTATCCCGCTTTATTATTTAAGGAGACTAACTGCTGGGAGCAGTACGGTCTCTGTCTCTCCACCTGACTTCAATATTACTCGAAGACAACGAGATTCATCTTAATGCTCTGAAGTTGGATGACGCGCTAGGCAGCTCAGCATAGTGGGCTCAACCCGAATACCGATCGCATCGCAGATGGAACTCCACTGGTTATGATCGTTTACCAACATTCCATTTAGTGTGTCAGAGTTGGACTCGGAAACTTTAATGCACACTATAGTTAAAACATGGTGTTTCTGTATGCGAATGTCTGTTTGAATTTAACCTGCGTTGTTCAACGGACAATAAAGAATGACGTGAAATCTAGTTCGTAGCACGCGTGCTTGGTTCAGAAAATGTACATATGGGTGTCACCTCTGGGGTTTTATCAAGAAGACCGACGCGTACGTGGTCCGGCTGTGGACTGCCGGTGTTGTAATCGACTGATTAGGTGTGGCATCCAGCGATGAGTTAAAATCACTCAGACTGAATGTGGCTTGCTCACTAATAGTGTTAGTAAGTGTTGGCGTATTTGGTGCAGATGCAGAGGGCGGTTAGCGAGACTGACTTTAGCCCTCGACTTAGGGACATAACTCTGAGGGGTGTGCTATAGAAGAACATCAATCGCGTTATATTCCACTGACGCGGCCCTGATACTGGTCATCTACTTGACTGCTTCAGTTAGCTTTTTACACGTTTTTATGAGCATTGTTATACAGTTGACCATTGGAATTGCTCTGTATATTTGGCAAAATTAGTTCCCATTAGTCAGATGTCTTTATCTCTTAAATCCTAGTTGACTAACATCAACACACCTTGGATGGAACGCAAAGCGGCAGTTCGAACAAGAGAAGCAACTTCTGACTCATCGTGCACCTGTTAGCTGACCAAGTTTGCCCTTGATTGGGATCGTGTTCAATGACTGCCGTTTTTACCTTCGAACACAGCAGTTGACCGATCTCGCGGGATAGAGGATGTGAGATCCTCACTTTCTTTGTCCCGGGCGCAAGGCAAGTGCCGGTTATCCTAAGTCAGTTTATCAAGACTAGAACTCACATACGCGGGTTTGGCTACCTTATCAACAGTCCTTCAGGTTGGATTTGGCCATTCAACATGGCTTGTACTGGGTACATTGCAGTGACTAAGGGTCGGCGTTAGGTGAATGCAAATTAAGTCACAACTTGTATTCACGCTTCCTTAGAAGTGAGCATGTAGGAGTAATTCTAGGGCTAGTAGATAGCACGACGTATCCTCTATCGATCACGATGTAACAGCAGTGACTATTGTTAAAAACAACGGAGTGGCGCGTCTGGATATGAGCAAGAAGCGAGCTAAAGCAACTTGGGTAACATATCACATTCCATAGAAAACAATGCCGTAAAAATCTACCCAATGAATACGAGAAGTTAATCCCATCCGGATGAGTGTAGAATGACTCCGCTAGGTATAAAGGGCGACGCGAACATCAGAGATAGATAGAGCAGGTTTATATGTGACTGATAGACAGCGTAACTACGTGAAGAACGACGAGATCGAAATAATGTATGGATTCTTAGGGCTTTATTTTTGGTTTATTATCATCATTTACCAGATCTAAAACAATACTGGTTTAGCGATGTGGACAATGCAATACCAGTAGTTCCAAGAACTATGCGGAGACAAATATTTTGAAATCCTTGCAAATCTGCACCTGAATGACAATAACGTCATTCCATCAGGTAACTTGGTAAGCTTTATAAGAGTAGACCTCCCATTCGGTATCTCAATCACAATTATCATGTGCTTCGCTTGCATCATACAGTGCAGAGTATAAATGAAGGCAACGTTCTCTTCAAAGGTCGCTCTGCACTAAACTAATATAACCCAAAGAAGCAAGTCAAGCGTGCTTTTAAATTATGGGGACTTGCTGATTTGGGTGGTTATATTTATGAGTTTGAGGTATAACAAGGTAAATTACTGGACACTCCAAATTCTAAAGAGTGATATGGATTGGGGGTAGGGTTGTGGATAGACTCATACAAACAGTGGAAGGAGCTACTTACGTCGTAGTACTGGAAATTGTACCACACCTATTGAAATATTAGAGCATTTGAAGGCAAATTATTTCGCTAGTGGAACTGTGCTACCCAACAGGAAATATGTTCCTGAACTTCAAAAGAACAAAAAGAAGAAGGGAGGGAATTTTGATTATCGTTCTACTGAGCAAGAAATTGTGCTCTTCAAGTGGAAGTAAAACAAGTGTGTTCATCTCTTGTCCAATTATCATAGCAGTAAATCAGCTACTATGAGACTTAAGGAGCGGAATGGAACAATGACCGACGTAGTAGCACCTAAGATAGCAATAGATTACAGTGCAGCCATGGGCGGATTGCACAAAGTAAATATGTTGCGCGCAATATATAATTACCATAGGAAATCAAAAGTGGTGACGGGTTGCTTTTTGTAGTGATTGAAATGGCTTAGGTCAGTGTGAATATGGTGTATAAGGACATGTAGCTTGCTATCTCACCGCTGGATTTTCGAAGAAACTTGGCAATGGGGCTTGTTGCTATGGGAAGTAGCTGAGTGAAAAAAGTCGATCTTTACGCAGTAGGATTTGATCACTAAACGAACAAAAGAGACGAGAGAAAAATAAATATTTTGTGCCTAAAACCATCAGGACACAGAAACTTGGCGCCCGCAGCCCAATATTTGTTGCAGGAAAAGGAAGCTGTGAAAAGCGTTCTATTCGCAAAATTTAATCTAGACCACATTCAAAGTGTTCCTTTGGTTAGGTTTCTGTGCTGCAACGACAAAAGTACTGTGTAAATAACATCATGTTCAACCATGTACCTTTGGTGTGACAATATTCATTACCTTTGTTCCCGTTGGTTCTTAAAGTACCATCTTAGAAATAACCAAAGAAATGCTCATAAAAATCAGGTTCTTCTTTCTTTTGTCATTACCGAAACAAAGCTGCCTTCTGACGAAAAACAATGAAAAACTTGTAGGTAATTTTATCCAAGATTCCAAGGGTTAATGGCATACTTAGCAATTTTAGGCATGGCACGGCCTACTTGTTTGCAGACGACAGAAATATTTTGTATTCTCAGTTAAGGACACAGGAGGTTTCACGACATATTCCAGACGCTCTTTCTCCTCTGGAAACTTGGTGTCACTTATGGAAAATGTTGACCGTCGCAGCTAAGTACTGTATTAATGGTATAGTTGTCACATTCCACCAACCAGCCTTTCTTGGTGTGGTAATTAATTCGGTCAATGCACCGCATTTCGTGACTCAGGTCTCTGATACTCGCAGACATGCAACTTCTTAGATTAGCGGGATTTCCAACGATCAAAGGCTGAAAAGACAGCTGGATTTATGTGTCGTGTATTCTCACTCCTTGAGTGTCAGCTCAGGTTGCACAAAGCATGCGAACTGTCAACCATGTTAAATAAATAAATAAATACGCTTTTATTATAGACCATTTGAGACACACCTTTACAGGCCTGTGATCAAAAATGTAACAAAGCACGTGTTTGGCATGACAGTGAATGCGTGTATGGGTGTATCTACGTATGTAATTGCTGTGAATGTGGCTGTGCAGTTTGTGTCTGTGAAGGTGCCGGAGCGCTTTTGACTGGAATCATCAGGAATGTGCGGATAAGCGATTGATGTCCGGGGGTTGGGTAGTATTTTCCGTATATCCATTTTATTTTGTTTCGAATCACATCCGCCACGTCACAGTGTTGTTCAGCAGACATTAGTGGCTTCTTATAGGGAGAACGCTTGCCAGGTGAAACCCCACCTCGTCCTGGAACACTACTGCCGAACAATTTGCTGGAAAGGTTTAAACTCGAACCACTCAGCTGGCCCCATGAGGAGGTTATTCTGCCAGCCAGCCACATATTGCTCAGTGATGTGCACAATTATGGCGGCTGGGCGAACTTCAAACCCAGTTACTAAAAATAATTGGGCACTACACAAAACTAACTTACATGGAGCGCAGTAGCATTATTGGAATACTACCCATATGTTTGCAGAGAATGATATTATAGCTGTGTTTTCTGTTCAGAAACACACATGAATTTGCGCACACCGCGGGAGTACATCCGTGTATGACACAAAACTTGCGGATATCCTGTACATGATGAAGCAGTTGAATTAGACGATTGTTTATCAAAAGTAAAACACAGCTCTTTGACATGTCTCGCAAGATGGTTGAAGTAAATAACGAAAAGAACAGAGGGTAACTGATTCGTACTTTTAGGCGTCTACTGATTTACTTGCATAAAGATAGTTTGAAGTGGAAGTTGAATGTGCACACCGAAGTTATATTGGAAGCAGTTACAGTTTAGCTATTGGGTAAAAAAATTAGAAATGAAAATGACAACATATTTTTGTGTAGATTCACCGCAGTTAGACACAAGCAGACAGCCACCACACATCCAAGAAAGCGCTAGACGACCGTTTCGTCCTATTGGGACTCGTCTGTAGAGCGCACCCGCCAAATCGTGCCCGATTTGAACTCACGACCTTACTCTTGCGGGTCAGCGACTTATGTCACTGAGCCATGGGCGACGCCACCGGACCGCCATAATTGACATCTAACGGTGATATAGCTTGGCTCATTCTTCACTGTCATGGTGGCGGCTTGCAAAGGAAGTCGTTACTCTGGGTGTCAGCCCTGTCCTCTGCGCCCTCGTAACATGCAAGACAGTGGAGGATGAGCCGCACTATGTCGCAGTTAGATGTCAGTCATGGCGGTCCGTTGCCGTCGCCCATGACTCAGTGACATAAGTCACTGACTCGCAAGTGTAGGGTCGTGAGTTCGAATCCGGCAGAATTTGGCGGGTGCTCGCTACTAACAAGTCCCAATAGGACGAAACGGCCTTCGGACGCTTTCCTATATGTGTGATGGCCGTCTGTCTGTCTAACTGCGACGAATCTACACAAAAATCTAATGAATCCACCCTACTACTTACAAATGACAAAGCTTGGTAGTGTGCTGCTTTCTCGGACCTATGGAATAGGGAAATCCAGTTTTCACCGTATGAACCTTTAATAAAGGTTGTTCAGGAAGTCAAGATGGCCAGATTGATTTGTAGTGTTAGGTTGAAATCCGGATATAGAGGCCTGTTTGGCGTAATGTAAATGCATAACTGCATCATCGAGACGTCTTTTGAATACTGTCATTTACGGAAGCCTAAATCATATGCTGCAAATGACTCGATTCAAGCTATCCCCCGGTCCAATCCGATTGTGCCACTGCCCAGCCAATCATCGGTGAGTTAATCATTAATGGACACACGTTGACTCTTGACTATTGATCACGTTGAATCAACACTAGCTGGTCCTATCCACGATCTAGTCTTTTATCCACCCACTTGGAGTAGTTCAGGTCATATAGAATACCATTATTGTGGATGAAGACATAAGATAAGTATGGAGGGCGTTCCATAGTTGGCGCACGCGAAGTGAAAAGAAATTCCGGCGATATTCTAACCAGCTATACTGTGTGGTCAGCTTTAGCTGGTGATCTCTCAGAGTAGTATTATGATTCAGCTTGATAACGTAACGACAAGCATGATTTGGATTCCTATGGATCAAATATGTCATTGGCAAATCGCGACGCAGGCGTTGATACCGTCCATTGTAAACCACAAGGCTTTACAGCTTCAGTTCGTAAGGAAGATGAACCAAAGCTTTTGCGTTCTTCGTTGTCTTTCGTTGTAGGAGTTCAGATGCTGTGTGATCGTAATTGTGTTATGGCTATCAGGCGTAAATGGCCTACTGCGAATGAGGCGTAATACAGGCAATGAGTATCTAAGAGAAGAGTGAAGGATCAGCAAGCTCGAATGCCCTCCACAACAGACAAAGTTGTTACTTGGTTTTGTTGGATGCCTTCTCGGCCTGACATGAACGGTCAAGATCCACTTGTACTATCACACTTAGGTCGAATTCAATAGAAGCGTACTGCAGAGCTTGATCCCAGCCTGCAATCGCATGTTGCTTGACGGAGTATGCTCTATGTTTTACACTTGAACAATGCACAGTGATTTATTACAGGTTACATAGCAAGTGCTTGACAAGTCCCGTAGGATGGTGGGGATGCATATTATAAATCAAAAGGCACTTCTCTTACGAACGTCTACCGAGTTAAATACATCGTTAAATAACGTTAGTGTAGAGGAAAAGTCGAATTCAAGCATACAGTAAAACACGGGGTGCAGTGGTCGTTAACGTAAAGCGAGAGGGAAGTACATTATGGTTGCACACCTAAGCGCCGCCTCCTTGGGTCACGTGACACGTAAATCCGGTAGAAGGATATGATCAGTGTAAACCGTAATAGCGCTGTTTAGGTAGAGAAGTGATGAAAGTTGCTATATCAGAATTCCAAGGAAGAAAATAAGAATGAAGGAAAGCTTCCTCTAAGCACACTCCAAGCCTTGGAACAAGTGGCACCAAAACATCAATATGTGCGTCAATTTATGTAAGTTTACAATGACTCTCAAGCAATATTTCACTTTGCAAAACCTGATATCTGTGTTACGAGCATCTTAGGTTTGGACAACTACGCTCAAAAATAGAGTTCACATTCCATAGGAGCAAACTGGTTATTTTTCACATTTTGGTATTGCTTGTGAAAGCGATTGGCTTCAATTTGAACATCATGGAAGGACTACCAAACGCATATTCGCTGGCCCTTCAGCGTAGGTAGTGTGCTGCGGAGGCGATAATGTTCATCAGAACCCGAAAGCTACAGTTACCTTCAGTAAGGGAAGATGATGTCGTCAGCGCCAAATCACATTGCCTGAGGGGAATTATCGAAAAGAGATGTCTCTGCGCAAGCCTCTCTCTAAATCACATCGTGTTTAGCAATTAGTGTTAACTGTGGCGTCAGTTACATCGGCGGAACCACCGGGTTTTGGATGCTAGAGTGGAGAAAGATTTACCAACCTGGGTTCAGCGGGAATTTAAGCAATCTCTCTCCGACGATAGGTGTTCGCGCAAGCCACCGACCTCATCCAAAGGCAGGCACATTTCGGCGGCTCTTCACCGGAGTTACTCCAAATCGGCGTTTCGAATCTTGTTGCTCCCTAAAAATTCACACCTTTTGCGCTTAGCCGAGGCTGTCGCGATAAGCTGAATTAGACCAGCTTTATATGTCCAAAAATAACTAGTTTAACCTGCGGTTGCGGTAGTCTTAATGCCAACAACAATGAATACAACTATAAGGGTGATTGGCTTTCTTATGCCTGTGAAGCCTACAAAATGATTTCCAGGTTACTGTATTGGTACTGATGCGATAATACTAAATGCTGATGATGGTATGGTACGTTACTGATGAACTTATTTGTGTATTCTTCTTACAACGCTGAAACCGTGTAACAACTGATTATCCACCCTTCTATATGCATAAAGTTCTTTTTTGAAATGAATTGAAACACGTCAACTCAGTAGGTTGGAGTGATTTCGCTCCATACCTAGGTTGATTAACATGATCTGTGAAACACAACTGTGTAACTGTTGGTCTATCCCTACGCAAGAAGTCACTCGCACGGCCGAGAAATGCAAGCTATTTGTTTACTTAAAATGTGTACATTGTTTGGTTGTCACGTTAAACAGCAAAGGACGTTTGCAGTTTTGGGCGATGCACAATGAAGCCGTTGGTTTTGCCATTCACCGTCGCGATATGTGTAAAATTCTTGTTAAACTCCTTCGGACCCTTTGGTTCACTTGCTCACAAGTAGCATTTAAAACGCTTAGCCATGGAGGACTGTCATTTTTCAGGCAAAATGGTATACAGTCTCGTTTGCTATGTTGTTTAAAGAGGCGCTTCACATCTAAAGTGGTTCGTCACATTCCATCATCGCTGCCTTTGCAGCTTGGCTCATGTCTGGTGGGAGCACCGCGTGAGCACTGAGCGTGTTCGGCATCGCGTAGTTGGTGCAGGGAGAGCGAGTGAACCGCTGAGCACCATTATAACACACACCAGGCTCCGATTGCTGGGTCACGTGTTGCGCATGCCAGCACACCGACTCCAGCGACGTGCATTGTTTGCGCGCCCAAAGTGCGGTTGGAAGAGGAAGAGGGGTAGGCAAACGATGACTTTGTCGAGAGGAATGAAAACCCTCAGTTAGAAACTGGCGTCAGTTGGCGTATCCCGGCTGCCTGGCTGGGGTCATAAGGACGATGGACACGTTTGGTTGGACACACTTGATGATATGGCTAGGAGCTGGCCCCAGTGTCGTTTGTATTGTGAGTTTCTTTGTCCATCCCCTTCCCTTCAGGTTCCCCTTCTAATCCCGATCTCATGCAAAACGCATAATATAATATTTAACATCATATCTTTTGTAGTGTAATTTTTGTAATTTGTAGTGTAATTTTTTAGTCTCTTATCTTTTTGTGTTGCGGCACATTAGCTGAGGTGCATTTCTCACCCTTAGCTAACGTGTACTGATGTTGATGATGCTACCTTGTTTCCAGGTAACCAAATCAACAGCAACCCTGCACAAATATTTCTATGCAGTGTTTCAAAGACGCTTACCACGAGGTGCCTCTATAGTAAGTCATCTTGAGGACCACTCTATTATTGCGAATGCTGTTGTGATACCCGTAATACATTGTTCTTAAACTACACGATTCCCTATCCAACTGGTTCCGTACAAGCAAGTTTTACCATCACGGATTTTATCACGCGTCACCGATGCGCACGAACTCCATACATTGCCCGTGCTATTTTAAATCACTAGGTTTCAGCTCATTACTTAGGCTAGCTACTAGCTAAATCCTCACTCAGTGGGACGAAGTTACAAATATTTTACGGCTTGAATACTTGGGATTTTCTCTATCTCACTTATGATTCTTAGTCGCAATTTGTCGAACGCACCAACTGCGCGTCAGCTAAAGAGTCACTATTGGCTTCCTTTCGCCTGACGACTTTGTGGATACCGTTTATTTGTTACTCGTTAACTCACTACCGGCTTCTGTAGATTTACAAATATTTTTCAAATTTAAGCGATTATACGCATCCTACTTTACTCCACTAGTGGTGAATGCTATCTGTTTAACGTGAGGGCACAAAGTGATGGCTATCTGAAGTTCCGATCATTGCAGAGTGACTGATCTCTTCGGGTTTTGCGTATGCCGCGTCCATTCAATTTTAGGATTCCACACTGTAGTCGAAATTCGATCGATTCAATAGCATGTCTAAACCCATTAAACTGACTAAGCCTGATACGGAATCACATGCGTGCTCTACTACCTTACTCTACCAAGGCTAAGAACGCACAGGCACCGATGAAATATATAAACCCCACTCGAAAATCAGTGTACTCTTTTCATAAAAGGAAATCAGGGCTTTATGAAACCATGGATGATGAGACGCTTCCTAGTCAGACTGGAACACTTTTCCAGGCTACGCAATTTATGCTATTTGTTTTAGGCGATATTTAAAAGGTTTGAGTTTACCGCGTAATTTTCATCGCATATACAACAGGTGATTTCCGCTTGTGTTAAGCTTGGCCAGACAAGCTTGTATACAAGCACTTATTAAACTAAGAGGTCATTTCGATGTATCGGTTGTGTGAATGTATTTCGATGCGTAACAATCAGAACCATGATACATTTGAGACGCAGTTCAGTCAAATTCTGATGTTTACCTGACGTTCGGAACAAACAACCTTCTTTTTAGACACTGTCGAAACCTTCTGTCCCGGCACACTCGCCTGTCTATGTTTGTCGATGAATGTACTTGGATAGCCATTTTCAACAGCGTATCCTTGAGCGAGTTTATCTCATCATCTAAACTGTCGGTAGTACATATTTTCCTTGCACAGTTGAATAGCGTCTTGACTAAGGTCCGCTTGTACCGCATTGGTGAGAAGCTGGTAAAGTGCAGGTACTGCCGTGACCAAGAAAGAAGATCTACATCGAGCTACCATTTAAGGAAGATTTTGCCAATATGAGGACAATGAAGCGCATAACTTCCACAGTCCAGAGAACTTATTATGCTGCCGAAACTGTCCTTATTAACCGGACTAATCGAATACCTGTTACCCCAATGACGGAAAGACAACCTATTGGCGCCAACTCACATTGTGTTTACCAATTTACTTCTACTTGTGGTATAAACTACATAGGCCGTACCAATAGATCGTTGAACTCCAGAATAAGGGAGCATGTACCTAAATGGTTACAGCGTCAAATCACCCAGTCGCCGGTTGCTCATACCATCTGTTCACGTAAACCACCTGCTTCATCCATAGGTAGGCATTTACTGGCCACCTGTCACCAGTTTGATCCGGCCAAAATGTTTACAATCGTGTGCAGAAACAGCTGTTCGTAAGCCTACGGCTGCCCTGGGCTTAGGGGTGTCACGCCTGCCCCTCTACCCTGTTCTAACTTGTTCCGGTCTCACCCTACCTGTCGTCTTATATATTTTCATGTTATTGTGTTGGCACTGAAGAGACAATACGAAATGTTGACATCTGCCAGTGTTCATCTTCTTACGGCATTATTCACATTACTAAAGGGATCTAATTGTTTCAAATAAATAAAGCTTTTGTTCTCGACAAGGCTAGGCACGCCTTTACAGGCATGATCATTTTGACATAAAAGTGCGTGATCAAGAATGTGGAAAAATTTGATATATTTGCAATAACAGTGTATGTTTGTGTGTGTGTGGGGGGGGGTATGTAAGTATCTAATTGTGTGTGTATATAGCTGTGTAGTTTGTGCTTGCGGGAGAGCCTATGGTGCGCTGAGGCTGGTGGTGGCTAGATCCTGACAGATGGTCTACCCACTGCTGCTACTGTTGCGCCATAGTCTCATGTCCTGGGCGCCTCCACGTGGCGACCGCTGGGTGGGAGTTAGGTTTCGCCCTTCTCCCTGCTAAGATCCAGGACACCAATCCGCATGAGTCAGCTAACTGACCATGTGCTAGACCCGCTGCCTTTCGGGTGTTCATTTAATCGAAGGCTTTGGCTGAGGACCCGAGTCGTTCTCCTGTCAGGTGTGGGCGCCCTGGCAGTATCCTAGTCCATCCTCTCCGGAGGTTAGGAAGTGGTCGATGGCCCACTTCCCGTAAAACCTAGCCATGGGAGACAACAGGTTACGGGTTATATTCTCAATGCTCGATTGGCGTAGAGCACGAGTACCACGCATTGTCTCTGACGGTGGGAGGACACCTCCGGGTGTTCAATGGTTTGCCACTGCCCGCCTCAAGCCAGGCAGCCCCTGGTCAAATTGGTGCAAACCCGCCAAAAACCCACCTGCGTCTGGCCGTGGTCGCAGGTGCGTATCCAATTACGGTCGCAAAACATATGATAACTGTTCCAGAACCTCAAAGGCTGCGTGTGACGGCCGTCAAGCAGATCCCCATCTGTCTCTGCAATCACATTCCCGAGCTGGATCTGCTCTCCACTGCCTTGTGGGTCAGGCTATTGAGCCAAAGGCTCCGGGTGGAGTCCCTCAAGCAAACCTCCAAACCACCCACTGCCTTGTGGGTCAGGCTATTGAGCCAAAGGCTCCGGGTGGAGTCCCTCAAGCAAACCTCCAAACCACCCACTGCCTTGTGGGTCAGGCTATTGAGCCAAAGGCTCCGGGTGGAGTCCCTCAAGCAAACCTCCGAAGGACAACGACCACCTCGCGTGCGATTGCCCACCAATGCAATCGTATGCCTGCGCGCAAAGCACTCAACATCGGGTGCTGGAACGTGCGCACACTACTGGACCGGAACTCGAGCGAGCGCCCGGAGCGACGCACTGCACTGGTCGCAATGGAGCTGGCGCGATACCACATCGATATTGCGGCGCTCAGTGAAACTCGGCTCGCTGAGCAAGGTAAGTTACATGAAGCAGGTGCTGGCTATACATTCTACTGGGTGGGGAACGCCGCCTCAGCACCACGTGAACATGGGGTCGGATTTGCAATATCCGACCGCCTGAATGGCCAGCTGGTGGGTGAACCAACGGGCATCAGCGCGCGGCTGATGACTGTTCGCCTGCGACTCGGAAGAGGTAAGTTTGCTACTTTTATAAGCACGTACGGTCCGACCATGTGTTATCCTGATGACACGCGTGATCAGTTCTACACTGAGCTATCCTCCGTGATACGGTCTGTGCCGAGGAGCGACCGACTATTTCTGCTGGGTGATTTCAACGCGCGCGTTGGGCGTGATGCATCAGCGTGGACAGATGTTATCGGTGCGCATGGCATTGGTTCAGCGAATGCGAACGGTGACAGGCTGCTCTCACTGTGTGCCACTCACGGCCTGACGATCACGAACACTCGGTTTGCACTGAGTGCGAGTGAGATAGCAACTTGGACGCACCCACGGAGTGGTCACGCTCACCTGCTCGACTATGTCATCGTACGTCAGCGTGATATGCGTGAAGTGCGCATGACACGTGTACTGCGTGGAGCTGAGTGTGGCACTGATCACAAATTGGTTCGGACCAAACTGTACATATATTTTCGTAAATCGATGTATTGCACTCCCGCCGTGAATCGGCGTAAATTTAACATTCTCTCCCTCGGCACTGTGGCGAAACGTGCTGAGCTGGAGAAGGCGATGGCTGCACGCCTGTGTGGTGATGTGGACTGTATAGCCACAGTGGGCGACCTGTGGCACCACATTCGCGACCAGGTGACAGCTGCTGCGGAGGAGACCATCGGGCGCGCAAACTGTAAGCGGCCTGATTGGTTTGATGACAACAATGTGACGATTGACGCATTGGTGTCAGAGAAGAATGCAGCATTTGCTGCACATGTTGCAGACCCCAGTGACTTGGGGAAGAAGAGTCAGTTTCGCAAATTTCGACGGCGACTGACCCGAGAGCTCCGTCGCATTAAAAATGCATGGTGGACGGAGAAGGCGAAGCAGATGGAATGCTACGCGGAACGCCGTCAACACAAGGAATTCTTTGACTCCTTGAAGGCGGTGTATGGACCGAGATTGGAGCCGCTGAGGACACTGATCGATGGTAGTTCAGGCGCTACCTGCACCCAGACTGCAGACATAATGCAGGTCTGGCGGAAACACTTTGACTGTCTCTTGAACAACCGTTCAGAGATCGACTGGCCTACATTGAATGGCCTGAAGCAGCACGATGTGAAGGCGGATCTGGCAGATACGCCGAGACTGGATGAGACGCAGAGAGCACTTGCTCAGCTGCGAAACGGCAAATGTGCCGGAGGTGACAGGATCCCACCTGAAGTATTGAAACACGGTGGACCCGCGTTGTTGACTGCGCTGCACCACTTGGTGCAACGCGTGTGGATTGAGGAGGAAGTGCCTTCTGAGCTGAAGGATGCCCTTGTGCTACCACTGTACAAGGGCAAAGGTAGCAAGCAATGTTGCACGAATTATCGTGGCATCAACTTGCTGAGTTGTGTGGGCAAGGTGATTGCCCGAATCCTGCTCAATCGCCTCGTGAGTCAGATTGTGGAACCTCACGTGGCGGAAGAGCAATGTGGATTCCGTTCGGGTCGCAGCACTATAGATATGGTGTTTGCGGCTCGTCAGTTGCAAGAGAAGTGCAGAGAACGACACCAGCCTTTGTACTCGCTTTTTGTTGATTTCACCAAGGCATTTGATACGGTGAACCGCGAGGCACTGTGGCTGGTGTTGGGTAAGTTTGGTTGCCCGCGTAAGTTTGTAAGTTTAATTGAATGTCTGCACAGTGGTATGCGAGCGAGGGTGCAGCTGAGTGGAGAGACCTCTGATGACTTTACAGTTGTCTCTGGTGTGAAGCAAGGCTGTGTGTTAGCTCCTGCCCTGTTTAATATCTATCTTCATGCAATGTTGTCTTGTGCTTTTGATGCGGCTTGTGTTTACGGTGTTCGTGTGGAGCACCGTATTGATGGTGGGTTGCTGAACATCCGTCGTTTCGGTGCGAGAACTCTAGTCTGTGAGACAACTATCCGTATGTTGCTGTTTGCTGACGACTGTGCGTTGTTTTCACACAGCGCGGATGAGTTGCAGCACATGACTAGTGCTCTGGCTTCGACAGCGGCCAAATTCGGGCTCACCATCAACACAAGCAAAACTGTCTGTCTGTTTCAGCCTTCACCGGAGGTGCAATCTTCAATATTGCCGCAAATCAGCATTGGTGCTGAAGTATTGGAAACCACCTCCCGCTTCTGCTACCTTGGGAGTGTGATGTCGACTGATCAGCAGCTACACATTGAGTTGCGTAATCGCGTGTCGAAGGCGGCAGCGGCATTCGGGAAGCTTGAGTACCGAGTGTGGAACAACCATCAGCTTAGCATTGGCACGAAGCTGATGGTGTACAAATCCATGGTACTGTCCGTTCTTCTATACGGCAGTGAAACGTGGACGATGTACCGTCGGGATGTGCGATATCTCGAGCGGTTCCATCAGCAGTGTGTGCGACGAATTTTGCGGATCGGCTGGGGCGCCAGAGTTGCAGACACGGAAGTGTTGCGCCGAAGTGGGATGTATGCAGTGGACTGCATACTTTTACTGCGACACCTGAGATGGCTCGGTCATGTGAGCCGTATGGATTCGACGCGAATACCGAAACAACTTTTATACGGTCAGCTGAGTATAGGGAAGCGGCATGCTGGGAAACCCAAGTTACGTTACCAGGACATGATTAAAGTGAGCCTCACACGTTCTAATCTTGATTGCAGATCATGGGAATCGAAGGCGGTTGATCGGCGTGCATGGCGCGATCTAATCACGAAGGCAGTTGCTGAGGTGCGGGAGAAAGCCCTCATGCATGCAGAGAAGAAGCGGCAAGTGCGGAAGCGGCAAGCACCGATGAATTGTACTCCATCGACATCGAGCGCATTGTGCTGTAGAACATGCGGTCGCGAGTGCCTTAGTCAGGCAGGCCTAGTGAGCCATGAGAGAGGTCACTCGGGACCACTGCCGAAGCGACGACGGGTCCCGCAGTGAACGTAGGCAGCACCGGCGCAGCGTTTGTAGGCACGCTGAATTCGATTTACTAACCGCGTGCTTGCATGCTAAGTCTCTTTATTTCAGGTGGTGGGTTTTCGGTTCACTCCTAATGCCCTTCTTTCTCATATAAATGTCTAGTAGGCCATGAGCTAGGTCCTTTGGGGCCACTACAGAAGCGACGACGGGTCCTGCAGAGAATTACGACGAGCCGGCGCAGCGTTTGTAGGCACGCTGAATTCGATTTACTAACCGCGTGCTTGCATGTTAAGTCTCTCTTTTTCAGGTGGTGGGTTTACAGTTTTTACCATAATGCTTTTCTTTCTCATATAAATATCTCCATGTATTCTATTCCATTAACTTGCACACATAGCTTCAGCCAATTGTGTTCGATTTCCGTAACATTTTTGTGTTCGTGGCATTCCGTGAACTATACTTCCTGACCTCGTGCACTTAGCTAGGATTTGTTTGTAAACAACTTATTACGTATGCTATTTAATTAAGGTTTATGTCACCGTTTCCTTATGCATTAATCGAGTTTTTCTCTTTTTCTTTCTCTCTCCGTCAGTGATTGGCTGTTGTTTGATATCCCCGGTGTGGCTGCGCTTGATGTGCATGTTGACAAGGTGCCTACCTGTCTATTACCCCCTACCTCGTCCATACTGGCTCCAGGAGACAGTTGGTCGTTGCTGGAGGGGACGGGGTGCACGGTCCTTGTGGCAGTGTTAGGCTCGAAGAGTGGTTCCATGCACTCAGTATGGAGCGGACTACGGTCCAGCCACCGCCTTGTGTGCGCTTGATTCCCCAAATACAGTGTGCTTGTGTTTGCCTGTGAAGGAGTGTGGGCCGGCTCCGTTGATGAAACGTGGTTCCCATCCGCATGCCTCCCGGTCTTATTCCTTCGGGTTTACACTGGATATGGGGTGTGTGGTTGGAGCTGTGGGTGGTGCAGCGCAAGCCATCCATGGTCCCTCTGTAGGCGCAGGCGTCCTGTGGCTTGCCACAGTGACAGGCAAATCCGAAACCGGATGCCACCAACCAGTTTGTGCTTGCTTGTGTGTCCCATGCTGAGGCTGATGTTGCATTCTTGATGCTTCTTCACCGCAGTTGGGCTAAACCAACTTACACTTAAACTAGGTCTTTTTAAGCTGGATAAATTTCATTCCGCTTTATTTAGTTTGTTCTGCCTCCCTGAATAATGTTCTATTAACTGGCCACGTTGCTTACACTAATTGCGCTTATCTTCGGTAATTTTGTTGCGTTTGTAGCATTTTAAGTAACTTGTGGACATTTCTTACTTATCACGGATTTGTTGCTAACCAAATTACTTCATATGGTAATTTTGCGAAGAGTTATGCCACCGTATCTGTATGCATTATTGGATTTATTTTATTTCAGCTTGTCGTTTAAAGTGAATGGCTGTTGTCTGCTATCCCTGGTATGGTTGCGCTTGATGTGTATGTTGACAAGGTGCCTACCTGTCTATTACCCACTACATCGTTCATACTGGCTCCAGGAGACAGTTGGTCGTTGCTGGAGGGGACGGGGTGCACGGTCCTTGTGGCCGTGCTAGGCTCAAAGAGCGGTTCCGTGCACTCAGTGTGGAGCGGATTACGGTCCAGCCACCGCCTTGTGTGCGCTTGATTCCCCAAATACAGCGTGCTTGTGTTTGCCTGTGAAGGAGTGTGAGCCGGCTCCGTTGATGAAACGTGGTTCCCATCCGCATGCCTCCCGGTCTTATTCCTTCGGGTTTACACTGGATATGGGGTATGTGGTTGGAGCTGTGGGTGGTGCAGCGCAAGCCATCCATGGTCCCGCTGTAGGCGCAGGCGTCCTGTGGCTTGCCACAGTGACAGGCAAATCCGAAACCGGATGCCGCCAACCAGTTTGTGCTTGTAATTGTGCTGCTTCATTCTTTACTGTTTGATATCGCCAGTAATGTGCGAGTAGAAGATTGGTGTCCGTGGGTTGGAAAGTATTATCCAGCTATCCACGGGGCAGTGAATTTATTTTGTGACGAATCACGACCATTAAGCAGACATTTGTGGCTTCTTATATGGAGAACGCGCCACCACATCCTGGAACATTTCTGCGGAACTATTTGCTGGAACGGGTTAAACCCGAACCACTCAGCTTGCAGCACGAGTTTGTTCGGCTAGCCAGCCGATCGATTTTCAAGGAATACACATGAACAGGTGTGGTTTCACGGTTGATAATTTAGCCTGTATCTTAAGCAAGGCAGGAATAAAAGTACACTTTTGCCTATTGGTATCTCTAACTAGTGACGCAGGGCAGTTTGTGGCTAATAACACTGTCCCTCGTTGTGCCATACAACGCTTCGCTGTATAGTAGAAGTGAGTGATACTGCTTTTGAAGGGGAATAAAATAAGTAGATGCTAAACTTCAATCACTTTGTTTTATCCCCAAAGCACGGTTTTTGATGGAATATCCAGGTTCCACAATGCGGAAAAAGTTGGGACATCGTTTGAATGCGGCAGTCGGCTGAACTCGATTTACGCAACGCCCAGATAAAGTTGTTGACTTCCATGCCATCGAAATATGTCCTGTACTTTTAGTGAACCAGTTGTAGTGCGCTCATATTTTGGTCTATATACGTGGACGAACCTGCGTATCACATGCTATCACTCATTCGGCTAGAGAAGCTTGGTGGGAAGTTAAATAATGCGTAAGACCAAAAGGACTTACACCCAAATATTATGCCGTGCGTCGTCCCTTCATTATTTTGACGATTGTATAAGTTCAGCCGTTACGACTGAACTGGTTATGGTTTTCTTCAAGGTAGTTTTCTAGTACACAAGCATTTGTTTCAAGTGCTTTTGAAGAGTTGCACCAGCACAACTTTTGTAAGCTGTGGTCCTTAGAGTCTGCATCTGAAGACTATGAGATGAAGGACCGAAACGTTTGGTGCTGTTGAATATATCAGTAAAATACCCGGTGAAAATCCTAGCAATAATTGGTCGCTCGAGTACAGACCACGGGGATTTTTCTCCCTGCAAGAAGGTAAGCACCCCAGGCCAGCCATAGTTGTCCATCTTTATCAGACTGGCGTGTAACAGCACCAAGTGCCGTTGATCTTATTCTAGAACTCGGTAACCGCCGGTACTTCGACGAGTGGTTTCCGTCTCCGGTGTACCGTGGTTCTAAAGTACCTCCAAATTGACTAAACAGTGTACCGACAAGTCTTCTGACAACAGCAATCATGCTCACCTAACGACGTCTACGTAAAGAAACTTCAGAGGTAACAAAGCACTTTGTGAACCGTATCACACCTTCAAATTTCCTCCGGAAAGTGTGTTGAATCTTTACTAATGCACGAACTTTTCGCTTGTGATCTGTAACAGCTCCTCCATCCCTGGTCTTGTTCATCCGTTCGGCCATCCGTGTTTATAATCGACTAGGTCACATCACCAGAGAAATCGTGCAGACTCTGGTGCCCCCGCACAATGTGCCCACTTTTACACAAGCGGTTATGGCATTAGTATGGTCGTACAAGAAAAGTCGTCGGACGATGGCTATGGCAGGGAGTGTAGCCCTTTTGAGGTAGACCGGCCGCAGTGATTTTAAAGTAATGAATACAGTTGTTCGAAGAAGCAGAGCCCAATATAGACTGACTATTTCACCAGCAGGTTTATACCGTACTTAAGATGAAATGGATGGAATTTCGGAGGCGGAGAATCAGAGCTGTCAACCGGTGATCAAGTTAAGAGGTAGTGGAGGATAAAGCCCCAGAAGCAATATATGTATTTATATGAAGGAGAAATTTCGAATTTCAAGTTAAATTTATTTGAAGCGGTTTTGACTGCAGTACTAACTGTACCTTGCGTTCACTTGTCGAGTACACTCAGTATATCCACCCTTCTATTAGCTCAGAAGACGTAGTGACATAGCACACATTTATGATCAATATTGTGGTGATATCTGACAACAGCCAAAAGCGTTTAGCTCTGTGCATCATGTTAATGGTTGTAGCAAAGTAGGAAGAAGGAAAAAGAGTCAAATCTGTGATTCGCGAAGGTGGATCTTTGAAATGTATAGTGATACTGTACCAATATAGAGAAAGGATAGAAATAAAAAAATTAAAGATTATTCTGCAATGGAGTTGATCACATCGTGTAAAATTTCTAGGGACTTGGTCAATTCCTCATCAGAGATACACAAGGGAGGTGCAAGTCGAATGATTGTGTCGTGTGTTGGCTTTGCCAGTAAGCCTCTATCGCGAAGTTTCAAGCACACGTCCCAGGCGTTGTATCCTGAAAATTAGTGCATCGGTATGAAGGAACAGAATATGCACTATGGGGTAGATATAATCACCATGCCAAAATAATCAACTGTCATATGGCATGATGAGCTCTGTACTCTGGCCAATATCAATTTACCTAAATGGGGTAGTATGCATGGCATGCCCTGTTAGTTATTCAAACTGTTCCGCGTACCCTTCACTCCATCCTACAAGTGAAGTGTGACATTACCGTTGCCTTCGTGAGAACGTTGCTGCGAACTTGTTAAAAACACCAGTTTTGTGAACCTATGTGAAGCAACATTTCCTGAATTCAATTGTTTTCCGATTCATCTGCGATGTAGCTCCCATAATGTTTCATAACTACTGGGAAATGGATTGCCTAGGGAGTGTCGTGTTGAGTTGCTTATCAGTAACCGTTCCGATAAAAGCAAAAAGGTTTCTTTCATGGTTTTAAATAACTGCTCTCAGTTCTTGCAAGATGGTTTACCGGTATCTCTCTGGAGTCGTTCTAGTCGCCCCAGCTCTAAAGTTTCGTTTCTTGAACTGCATTGTGCCATAAATGTGTGACTGAACCAGTCACACCGATTCATTGTTCAATAAAAGTCATCTGTGATGTAGGATTGCTTACTAGAGCAACATCACTAAAGGTTTTTGCACTTACAAAACTTTCGCTTCTTAAGGAGATTAGTTCGGCCCAGCAGCAGCCAACAGTGCAAAATATTGAAACTTTTGGTTTGTGAAGCCTAGCTTGAACTGACTTGGATTGACTGTTGGACAGTGAATTGGGAGAAATACCCCATATCCCCAGCGTTATTTTTTAACGGAAGCTATGGCAGCTAGGTTAACTTCAAAGTGCGCAGATCCGGACACAGTTGGCGAGAGGTCGTCAAAGTGTACTGTCCTTAGCCCAACAGAGGGAACATGATAACAAAAATTATTCTACGACGAATGTCTCCACACCAGTGCAGCAAAGTTCAGCAGATCTTAATTGATCGCACTAGATCTACACGAGTTTCGCTTATCTGCTGTCACAGATATATCCACAAGTTTTTCACCATCACAAAGTTGGTATAAACCAGTAATGACCCCAAATAGCCATAGCGATTCAAATAAGACGCTAGGAAGGGGTGGACTTATCAATGACCCATTTTACAGGACGCTGTGGATAGTTGTGACTGCTTTCCCTTTACAGTTAACCTAATTCTTTTCGCTAGTCTATAGAACTAGGTAATGGCCCAATGTAACTTATAAGGCAGTCGGACGATGGCCGCTTAGGAAGAGAATTCGTGTCTCTGGAGCCTAAGACTGGACTCCGCGGATTAGAAATGTGTACTGCAGCTCATGATAAATATACGCGCTATATCACAGGTGGTTAATGAGGCACGACACCTGCCGATTATTTCTACAGCCGTTTGGACTAAAACATTGGCTTCGATGTGTAATCACAGGTCTTAGTCCCTCATAGGGCGTTTGTAATGTGTATTTTTGGCGGGCCTCCAAGGGATAGAACGCCGTTCAGGTCTCTTCTAGATGTGTAACTGCTATCTCTAAGAGTGTAGCCGTGACGAATCTCCCGAAACAAAACATAAGTTATTGTCATAATGGCGTATTTTGCAACAACCTTGGCAAGTTTGGGCATATAATTACAGTTCTTGACTATGGAATCCGGTGTGCTAAAATTCACCCTTATATATATATATATATATATATATTTCTTCTGTGTTTTGATATCCATCGGATTTATGTGTCACATAGACCTACGGAGCTGTACGTAAGTGAGTATTCTTGTGTTAAGTTTCCTTACAGAGCACATCAGCTATAACTGCTCCCAGTTTGTCTTGTTATTTGCATACAATTCTCATTCGACACTACTGTTATTCAACGGCGCATTTACCCGATACCTGCCTAAATAGACAAGGTACATCTCTTTTGATATGGTAGTTTTACCTCTGCTATCCTACGAGACCTGTCAAGCAACTACTTCATTACTCGTGATAATCCCTTGTTTATTTTTCTGTGAATTATTGAGATCAAGTGACCGAAGTTTGCGATCATCTACAAGAAACCTCAAGCAGTTACGTGGTTATAAGCAGATAGTCATAAACGCATTACTAGTGACGGAAGGTTGATGCAGTGTGAATTATACAAACTGCCGCAAAAGGCGCATTACCCTTATTCTCTGTTATGAGGATGGCATTCAGTAGACCTTTTCCTCTGTGTGCTTTAACTACCGAAGTTGGTAGTTTTGTCAACTCTGCTCTGAAACGTTGTCCCAACTGTTCTGCTTTCTGAGCTAAGTGCTCTTCCTCGAGTACCTGTCAAAAAAGCGTGAAAAAACAACTTTTAGTACAAAGCATGAATAATATTCACAATAATATTCGCAATCTTTAAAATGCGCTTGTTTTCGGACGAATCTTTCGGCGGCGACAAGGCGGAAGTCGAGGAAAGAACTACAAACTTTGAGAACAGGAACTGGCCTTTCATTTGTCCTCAGAAACCTTGAATACTATATTGTCAACACTACAGAATCTTCACAAAGTAGCGGATAAAACCAAACCTTCTTAGACGTCAGCGATTTTGTGTGTAATATCCAAGGAGGGACAGACCGAAGACTAACAATTAGTCAGGCACGTAGCATCTTAGCGGCTGAGGTTATGTGCGTAGCATTGCACTAAGAATAGTCAGGATCGGGAACTATTCTGTTTAAGTACATCAAAACTAAGCGTATTGGTCTAACGGTGTATACGTATAGTCATTTTGCAGTGCGATTCTTCTATTGCATGCTATATCCGGTAAAATTATAGTTGAAATATTTTGGGTTGTTTAGAGTATTCGTAAGTACGCACCAAGAAAGTACTACAGAGAGCATGATTGAAATCGATGCAAATTTTCTACCAGCTGCTGGGTTGGAAGTGTGATTATCGAGTGTCACTGTGTCAGACGTGTGAAATATGTCTAGATACAAATCATGAATGGGAGTGCCGCGCATGTTCCAATGAAATCACTATTACGTCTAGGATTGACTGGTGTAGGCTACTTTGTTTATGGTGTCATTTGAAATTAGTTACGCATAGCAGCGAAAGAGCTTATGCTCCATGTCTTGGAGGACAGCAATTGACTGTTTGCGAACGGCTAACAATCAACCATAAAATATTGACTAATTTCGTAAAACGTAGCAAATAGTGCACTTCGTATATCCATTAACTTGAAAGGATGTACGCAAGCGATATCCTACATGGCAATATGCGATGCAATTCCCATGCAGAAATCCAAGTATTTGCGCCTGTTTAGAAGTTTCAAATTCACCGGTTCAGTAGAATTCGCCTAAAATGATTTTTGAATTTTCAAACAAGCAGTTAAAATAGATCACCCCTCAGACAGATATAATGTACAGCGGAAACATGACTAAAATTTAAGTGTAATCAGTATTGAGGAGAGATGCAATTATTGTGTGGCTGGACTGCGACACGCAACTTCAATTGGTTTAGTAATTACTCTTAAAGGAAATGGGTCACTGCAACCGTTGAGTCCGTATCCGACGTGGTGAAATGTTAAGTGTAGAACACACCAAACAGTAAGCAGCACCACGTCATTCGAAAGTGATTGAAATCTTCGTGGTGGAGGGTATGGAGGTTAACAGCGACACGAAGTGACAGATTTCTGACGACTGATAAATAGGCAACCAGGAATTGGTAAAGAAATTATAATGCACAGGTTCTCTTAGTTCATAGAATTAGCTCAACCACCACCCGCAACTGAGTAACACAGCCGACTATCATAATTGCCAGGGAAGACAAAATATTTTAAATTCAGTCAGCTAATAAGCCCTCATCGCCTGGCGATATTGACTTAAATATACATTAGTATTTATAAAAATTTGATGTGTTATTTTAGGCGTAAAATAATCCTGGAAAGTTGCAGCACTACATAGATCAGTTAAACAATTCACTGGTAAGAAAAATGTGTCGGAATCCTGCTGGACGCAACCGACAAAAGGTTCGTAAGAAAAGAAATTGTACAAACCGAGCATACTCTACCCAATTTCTCGACAGATATCAGCCTTCAACTGTTTAATATTTTACTCATCAGATTTCGTCTGTAATGTATAAAATTTAATCGAAGCACCATCTAAATTAAAGCATGATCATACTGACAGTGCAGCCGTGGACCTCGCATGAGAGACCTTACGTAAGTGTGCCTACATGTGGAATGTGTGAGCGGTGCAAAAATTTCGGGGTCATTAAGCCCAATGGCCTGAGCGGGACAACATGATAGCCAAACGGTGGACAGCACACGTGCTTGGCATACGGGGGCATCAGTTTAGTTCTGAAACCTCAAGGTGATTTCACGCGTCTGACCTATAAGTGGAAACGTCCATACGGTTCCGATAGTCCTTCTCTGGTCAGCGAAGTTATCACTTGTGCTTTCCCTCAGTTTGGCTGCACGGGAACCGCACGCAGCGGGCAAGGCGAAAAGAAAATCTTCCTCATAGTCCACCTACTAAGTTTGTCTTTAATTTGATTTACATGGTTTTTTAACCTTTAGATCACATTACGCGCGATGGGAAAAAGAGGAACGTACGCCAGTCATCCGTCCGATGTAAAGGCTCTTATCCTGAAGACGGCAACAACTGAAAGATTATTGCATCTCTGTAACTGGTAAATGTGAAGACATGTAGAAGTTGGATTAGTACATAAGAATTGAATGAGCCCACAAAAGATAGTAAAGTCGAAAATGTCTGTCAGATAGTCACATGAATTGTTCGGTGGAATGGAAAGGAATTGGACCCTACGGTTACCATGGAAGCTCTTAGGTTATGACTGAAGGTGAAGTTCGAGGTGGACGTGAGCGTTAGCACAATCCCTCGTTACATGGACGGTGGCCACATTAGAATGAAGAAATTATATGCAATCCCGGAATCCATGAATACGATGGATAGCAAAAGGCTAAGGAAGGCGTACGTGTTTAAATGGATAAACTTGGAGGCAGAAGGACGGCGAGTGGTATGGACAAATGAGACAAACCCGTCACACCGATCTGGAGCGTAGCTTCCAAGTGTAGCCTTACAGCTCAGGAAGACTTCTACGACTGGCACCGTACTCTCCGCAAGTGAACCCACTCGAAGGCATTTGGAGTACCATTAAGGCCTAGGTTAAACAAATCATTAGGCGGCGATATTCCGAAATGCTCCGAGGAGATCCGGATGGCGTACTGAGCAAGACTGAATGGAGGATGCAGTTCTTGGAGCACGTTGTTGCAGATGCACGTGCCTGCGTGATGCTGCACCAATGTCAACAAATGGTGCAGCGTGTACCAAATACCTACACACTTGCTTTGCACCTACTCGATCTGTAACCCGTTTAAAACCACTGATATATTTCTTTTAACGTTCACCGATGTTTTTCCTTAAAAGCAATGTGGGGCCACCCCGAGTAGGTTACATCCTTTCTTTCAGTTGGAATTGTCTCTCGCTCTGCGAAAGTTCACTCGGAGATAGCAATAATTACTGCAAACTACGATTACGTTGGGTTCTCGCTGCAGTGATAGACCATGTGTTGTTAACCGATCATTATGTAGTACATTGAAAGCTACCGATTGTGCGAAGACATGTCACACGCCGTTCCAACTAACTTGGGTAAAATTGTACACGTTCCTGGGCGTATATCATGGATACTGATCGGTGATTTGCTGTATGATCAATGTATACGACCCGGCCGAGACTTCACCATCAAAGTGGGCTACAGTCAAAGTTCTTCTGATGCTGGCCGGCACTCCACCAAGAGAAATGTGGCCACCAGACTGGCGACAAACTCGGTCGGTTTACACAAACTGGGTTTCAACTGCTTAACTGCAGAAGCCTTAGTAAACTGAAGCAGGCGGGCGACGCTCTGTTTTTTGGTTATACGAAATGATTCATGGGGGTTTTCATACATGAAGCACTCGAGCGTGTGTCGGAAGATCGAACTGGTAGACATCGTTTGACCGTTTTCGATCAGCTTTCGAGGAATATCCCCAGAAATCCTTGTGGACAGTGTTCGTTCAGTTCGGCCAACGTACTCGCTACCGCAAGTACAGGGAAACAGTAAATGCTTAAGGCGGTAACTCGAGAGTCTAGTTTGTCCAGGTTGGATTTAAACAGCAACTTGTTACCTTGGTGCAAAATTACAAGCTCAGTGGTGTAATAACACTTTCTCATAGATTGACGGTGGCGGTATCGGAATCTTCTGTCATTTTTGTCGCTTTTGAATGGTAGCGTTATGAACACTTTTTTCTTAGGGATATCGGACACCCATTCGTTCCTAGTACACGCGTTCGCCTTCGAGT
>OX104068.1:70391869-70448450 GCA_944474145.2 Dicrocoelium dendriticum | reverse complement strand
AGTTCACAGCATGGCACTCGAAGGCGAACGCGTTGACTAGAAACGAGTGGGTGTCCGATATCCCTAAGAAAAAAAATGTTCATAACGCTACCATTCAAAAGCGACAAAAATGACAGAAGATTCCGATACCGCCACCGTCAATCTATGAGAAAGTGTTATTACACCACTGAGCTTGTAATTTTGCACCAAGGTAACAAGTTGCTGTTTAAATCCAACCTGGACAAACTAGACTCTCGAGTTACCGCCTTAAGCATTTACTGTTTCCCTGTACTTGCGGTAGCGAGTACGTTGGCCGAACTGAACGAACACTGTCCACAAGGATTTCTGGGGATATTCCTCGAAAGCTGATCGAAAACGGTCAAACGATGTCTGCCAGTTCGATCTTCCGACACACGTTTGAGTGCTTCATGTATGAAAACCCCTATGAATCATTTCGTATAACCAAAAAACAGAGCGTCGCCCGCCTGCTTCAGTTTACTAAGGCTTCTGCAGTTAAGCGGTTGAAACCCAGTTTGTATAAACAGACCGAGTTTGTCGCCAGTCTGGTGGCCACATTTCTCTTGGTGGAGTGCCGGCCAGCATCAGAAGAACTTTGACCGTAGCCCACTTTGATGGTGAAGTCTCGGCCGGGTCGTATACATTGATCATACAGCAAATCACCGACCAGTATCCATGATATACGCCCAGGAACGTGTACAATTTTACCCAAGTTAGTTGGAACGGCGTGTGACATGTCTTCGCACAATCGGTAGCTCTCAATGTACTACATAATGATCGGTTAACAACACATGGTCTATCACTGCAGCGAGAACCCATCGTAATCGTAGTTTGCAGTAATTATTGCTATCTCCGAGTGAACCTTCGCAGAGCGAGAGACAATTCCAACTGAAAGAAAGGATGTAACCTACTCGGGGTGGCCCCACATTGTTTTTAAGGAAAAACATCGGTGAACGTTAAAAGAAATATATCAGTGGTTTTAAACGGGTTACAGATCGAGTAGGTGCAAAGCAAGTGTGTAGGTATTTGGTACACGCTGCACCATTTGTTGACATTGGTGCAGCATCACGCAGGCACGTGCATCTGCAACAACGTGCTCCAAGAACTGCATCCTCCATTCAGTCTTGCTCAGTACGCCATCCGGATCTCCTCGGAACATCTCGGAATATCGCCGCCTCACGGCTTGTTAAACTTAGGCCTTAATGATGCTCCAAATGCCTTCGAGTGGGTTCAGTTGCGGAGAGTACGGTGCCAGTCGTAGAAGTCTTCCTGAGCTGTAAGGCTACACTTGGAAGCTACGCTCCAGATCGGTGTGACGGGTTTGTCTCATTTGTCCATACCACTCGCCGTCCTTCTGCCTCCAAGTTCATCAATTTAAACACGTACGCCTTCCTTAGCCTTTTGCTATCCATCGTATTCATGGATTCCGGGATTGCATATAATTTCTTCATTCTAATGTGGCGACCGTCCAGGTAACGAGGGATTGTGCTAACGCTCACGTCCACCTCGAACTTCACCTTCAGTCATAACCTAAGAGCTTCCATGGTAACCGTAGGGTCCAATTCCTTTCCATTCCACCGAACAATTCATGTGACTATCTGACAGACATTTTCGACGCGACACTTTACTATCTTTCTTGTGGGCTCATTCAATTCTTATGTACTAATCCAACTTCTACATGTCTTCACATTTACCAGTTACAGAGATGCAATAACCTTTCAGTTGTTGCCGTCTTCAGGATAAGAGCCTTTACATCGGACGGATGACGAGCGGAAGTTCCTTTTTTTCCCATCGCGCGTAATGTGATCTAAAGGTTAAAAAACCATAGAAACCCAATTAAAGACAAACTTGGTAGGTGAACTCTGAGGAAGATTTTCTTTCCGCCTTGCCCGCTGCGTGCGGTTCCCGTGCAGCCAAACTGGGGGAAAGCACAAGTGACAACTCCGCTGACCAGAGACGGACTATCGGAACCGTATGGACGTTTCCACTTATAAGTCAGACGCGTGAAATCACCTTGAGGTTTCAGAACTAAACTGATGCCCCCGTATGCCAAGCGCGTGTGCTGTCCACCGTTTGGCTATCACGTTGTCCCGCTCAGGCCATTGGGCGTAATGACCTCGAAATTTTTGCACCGCTCACACATTCCACATGTAGGCACACTTACGTAAGGTCTCTCATGCGAGGTCCACGGCTGCACTGTCAGTATGATCATGCTTTAATTTAGATGGTGCTTCGATTAAATTTTATACATTACAGACGAAATCTGATGAGTAAAATATTAAACAGTTGAAGGCTGAAATCTATCGAGAAATTGGGTAGAAGCTGCTCGGTTTGTACAATGTCTTTTCTTACGAACCTTTTGTCGGTTGCGTCCAGCAGGATTCCGACACATTTTTCTTACCAGTGAATTGTTTAACTGATCTATATAATGCAGCAATTTTCCAGGATTATTTAACACCTAAAATAACACATCAAATTTTTATAAATACTAATGGATATTTACGTCAATGTCGCCAGGCGATGAGGACTTATTAGCTGACTGAATTTAAAAGTATTTTGTCTTCCCTGGCAATTATGATAGGCGGCTGTGTTACTCAGTTGTGGGTGGTGGTTGAGCTAATTCTATGAACTAAGAGAACCTGTGCATTATAATTTCTTTACCAATTCCTGGTTGCCTATTTATCAGTCGTCAGAAGTCTGTCACTACGTGTCGCTGTTAACCTTCATACCCTCCACCACGAAGAGTTCAATCACCTTCGAATGACGTGGTGCAGCTTACTGTTTGGTGTGTTCTACACTTAACATTTCACCACGTCGGATACGGACTCAACGGTTGCAGTGACCCATTTCCTTTAAGAGTAATTACTAAACCAATTGAAGTTGCGTGTCGCAATCTAGCCACACAATAATTGCATCTCTCCTCAACACTCATTACACTTAAATTTTAGTCATGTCTCCGCTGTACATTATATCTGTCTGAGGAGTGATCTATTTTAACTGCTTGTTTGAAAATTCAAAGAATCATTTTAGGCAAATTCAACTGAACCGGTGAATTTGAAACTTCTAAACAGGCGCAAATACTGGGATTTCTGCATGGGAATTGCATTGCATATTGCCATGTAGGATATCGCTTGCGTACATCCTTTCAAGTTAATGGATATACGAAGTGCACTATTTGCTACGTTTTACGAAATTAGTCAATATTTTATGGTTGATTTTTAGCCGTTCGCAAGCCATCAATTGCTGTCCTCCAAGACATGGAGCATAAGCTCTTTCGCTGCTATGCGTAACTAATTTCAAATGACACCATAAACAAAGTAGCCTACACCAGTCAATCCTAGACGTAATAGTGATTTCACTGGAACATGCGCGGCACTCCCATTCATGATTTGTATCTAGACATATTTCACACGTCTGACACAGTGCACTCGACAATCACACTTCTAACCCAGCAGCTGGTAGAAAATTTGCATCGATTTCAATCATGCTCTCTGTAGTACTTTCTTGGTGCGTACTTACGAATACTCTAAACAACCCAAAGTATTTCAACTATAATTTTACCGGATATAGCATGCAATAGAAGAATCGCACTGCAAGATGACTATATGTATACACCGTTAGACCAATACGCTTAGTTTTGATGTACTTTAATAGAATAGTTCCCGATCCTGACTATTCTTAGTGCAACGCTACGCGCATAATCTCAGCCGCTAAGATGCTACGTGCCTGACTAATTGTTAGTCTTCAGTCTGTCCCTTCTTGCATATTACACACTAAAATCGCTGATGTCTAAGAAGGTTTGGTTTTTTCCGCTACTTTGTGAAGATTCTGTAGTGTTGACAATATAGTATTCAAGGTTTCTGAGGGCAAATGAAAGGCCAGTTCCTGTTCTCAAAGTTTGTAGTTCTTTCATCGACTTCCGCCTTGTCACCGCTGAAAGATTCGTCCGAAAACAAGCGCATTTTAAAGATTGCGACTATTATTGTGAATATTATTCATGCTTTCTACTAAAAGTTGTTTTTTCACGCTTTTTTGACAGATACTCGAGGAAGAGCACTTAGCTCAGAAAGCAGAACAGTTGGGACAACGTTTCAGAGCAGAGTTGACAAAACTACCAACTTCAGTAGTTAAAGCACACAGAGGAAAAGGTCTACTGAATGCCATCCTCATAACAGAGAATAAGGGTAATGCGCCTTTTACGGTAGCTTGCATAATTCACACTGCACCAACTTTCCGCCACTAGTAATGCGTTTATTGCTATCTGCTTATGACCACGTAACTGCTTGAGGTTTCTTGTAGATGACAGCAAACTTCGGTCACTTGATCTCAATAATTCACAGAAAAAATGAACAAAGGATTATAATGAGTAATGAAGCAATTGCTTGACAGGTCTCGTAGAACAGCCGAGGTAAAACTACCATATCAAAAGACTTGTACCTTATCTATTTAAACAGGTATCGGGTAAATACGCCGTTAAATAATAGTAGTGTCGAATGAGAATGGTATGCAAACAACAAGACAAACTGGGAGCAGTTATAGCTGATGTGCTCCGTAAGAAAACTTAACACAAGGATACTCACTTACGTACAGCCCCGTAGGTCTATGTGACACATAAATCCGATGGATATCAAAACACTGAAGATTATAAATATAATATATATATATATATATATATATATATATATATATATAAAGGTGAATTTTAGTACACCGGATTCCATAGTCAAGAACTGTAATTATATGCCCAAACCTTCCAAGGTTGTTGCAAAATACGCCATTATGACAATAACTTATGTTTTGTTTCGGGAGATTCGTCACGGCTACACTCTTAGAGATAGCAGTTACACATCTAGAAGAGACCTGAACGACGTTCTATTCCTTGGAGACCCGCCAAAAGTGCACATTACAAACGCCCTATGAGGGACTAAGACCTGTGATTACACATCGAAGCCAGTGTTTTAGTCCAAACGGCTGTAGAAATAATCGGCAGGTGTTGTGCCTCATTAACCACCTGTGATATAGCGCGTATGTTTATCATGAGCTGCAGTACACATTTATAATCCGCGGAGTCCAGCCTTAGCCTCCAGAGACACGAATTCTCTTCCTAAGCGGCCATCGTCCGACTGCCTTATAAGTTACATTGGGCCATTACCTAGTTCTAGAGACTAGCGAAAAGAATTAGGTTAACTGTAAAGGGAAAGCAGTCACAGCTATCCACGGCGTCCTGTAAAATGGGTCATTGATAAGTCCATCCCTCCCTAGCGCCTTATTTGAATCGTTATGGTGATTTGGGGTTATTACTGGTTTATACCAACTTTGTGATGGTGAAAAACTTGTGCATATATCTGTGACAGCAGATTAGCGGAACTCGTGTGGATCTAGTGCGGTCAATTAAGATCTGCTGAACTTTGCTGCACTGATGTGGAGACATTCGTCGTAGAATAATTTTTGTTATCATGTTCCCTCTGTTGGGCTAAGGACAGTACACTTTGACGACCTCTCGCCAATTGTGTCCGGATTTGCGCACTTTGAAGTTAACCTAGCTGGCATAGCTTCCGTTAAAAAATAACGCTGGGGATATGGGGTATTTCTCCCAATTCACTGTCCAACAGTCAATCCAAGTCCGTTCAAGCTAGGCTTCACAAACCAAAAGTTTCAATATTTTGCTGCTGTTGGCTGCTGCTGAGCCGAACTAATCTCCTTAAGAAGCGAAAGTTTTGTAAGTGCAAAAACCTTTAGTGATGTTGCTCTAGTAAGCAATCCTACATCACACAGATGACTTTTATGGAACAATGAATCGGTGTGACTGGTTCAGTCACACATTTATGGCACAATGCAGTTCAAGAAACGAAACTTTAGAGCTGGGGCGACTAGAACGACTCCAGAGAGATACCGGTAAACCATCTTGCAAGAACTGAGAGCAGTTATTTAAAACCATGAAAGAAACCTTTTCGCTTTTATCGGAACGGTTACTGATAAGCAACTCAACACGACACTCCCTAGGCAATCCATTTCCCAGTAGTTATGAAACATTATGGGAGCTACATCGCAGATGAATCGGAAAACAATTGAATTCAGGAAATGTTGCTTCACATAGGTTCACAAAACTGGTGTTTTTAACAAGTTCGCAGCAAGGTTCTCACGAAGGCAACGGTAATGTCACACTTCACTTGTAGGATGGAGTGAAGGGTACGCGGAACAGTTTGAATAACTAACAGGGCATGCCATGCATACTACCCCATTTAGGTAAATTGATATTGGCCAGAGTACAGAGTTTATCATACCATATGACAGTTGATTATTTTGGCATGATGATTATATCTACCCCATAGTGCATATTCTATTCCTTCATACCGATGCACTAATTTTCAGGATACAACGCCTGGGACGTGTGCTTGAAACTTCGCGATAGAGGCTTACTGGCAAAGCCAACACACGACACAATCATTCGACTTGCACCTCCCTTGTGTATCTCTGATGAAGAATTGACCAAGTCACTAGAAATTTTACACGATGTGATCAACTCCATTGCAGAATAATCTTTAATTTTTTTATTTCTATCCTTTCTCTATATTGGTACAGTATCACTATACATTTCAAAGATCCACCTTCGCGAATCACAGATTTGACTCTTTTTCCTTCTTCCTACTTTGCTACAACCATTAACATGATGCACAGAGCTAAACGCTTTTGGCTGTTGTCAGATTTCACCACAATATTGATCATAAATGTGTGCTATGTCACTACGTCTTCTGGGCTAATAGAAGAGTGGATATACTGAGTGTACTCGACAAGTGCACGCAAGGTACAGTTAATACTGCAGTCAAAACCGCTTGAAATAAATTTAACTTGAAATTTGAAATTTCTCCTTTATAGAAATACACATATTGCTTCTCGGGCTTTATCCTCCACTACCTCTTAACTTGATCACCGGTTGACAGCTCTGATTCTCCACCTCCGAAATTCCATCCATTTCATCTTAAGTACGGTATAAGCCTGCTGGTGAAATAGTCAATTTATATTGGGCTCTGCTTCTTCGAACAACTGTATGCATTACTTTAAAATCACTGCGGCCGATCTACCTCAAAATGGCTAAACTCCCTGCCATAGCCATCGTCCGACGACTTTTCTTGTGCGACCATACTAATGCCATAACCGCTTGGGTAAAAGTGGGCACCGCGACACGCAGTATCAGTGGGTACATTGTGCGGGGGCACCAGAGTCTGCACGATTTCTCTGGTAGTATATCCGGTGATGTGACCTAGTCGATTATAAACAAGGATGCCCGGACGTATGAACAAGACCAGGGATGGCGGAGCTGTTACAGATCACAACCGAAAATGTCGTGCTTTAGTTAAGATTCAACACACTTTCCGGAGGAAAACTGATGGTGTGGTACGGTTCACAAAGTGCTTTGTTACTTCTGAAGTTTCTTTACGTAGACGTCGTTAGGTGAGCATGATTGCTGTTGTCAGAAGACTTGTCGATACACTGTTTAGTCAATTTGGAGGTACTTTAGAACCACGGTACACCGGAGACGGAAACCACTCGTCGAAGTACCGGCGGTTACCGAGTTCTAGAATAAGATCAACGGGACTTGGTGCTGTTACACGCCAGTCTGATAAAGATGGACAACTATGGCTGGCCTGAGGTGCTTACCTTCTTGCAGGGAGAAAAATCCCCGTGGTCTGTACTCGAGCGACCAATTATTGCTAGGATTTTCACCGGGTATTTTACTGATATATTTAACGGCACCAAACGTTTCGGTCCTTCATCTCATAGTCTTCAGATGCAGACTCTAAGGACCACAGCTTACAAAAGTTGTGCTGGCGCAACTCTTCAAAAACACTTGAAACAAATGGTTGTGTACTAGAAAACTACCTTGAAGAAAACCATAAGCAGTTCATTCGTCACGGCAGAACTTATACAACCGTTAAAATAATGAAGGGACGACGCACGGCATAATATTTGGGTGCAAGTCCTTTTGGTCTTACGCATTATTTAACTTCCCACCAAACTTCTCTAGCCGAATGAGTGATAGCGTGTGATACGCAGGTTCGTCCACGTATATGGACCAAAATATGAGCGCACTACAACTGGTTCACTAAAAGTACAGGACATATTTCGATGGCATGGAAGTCAACAACTTTATCTGGGCCTTGCGTAAATCGAGTTCAACCGACTGCCGCATTCAAACGATATCCCAACGGTTTCCGCACTGTGGAACCTGGATATTCCATCAAAAACCGTGCTTTGGGGATAAAACAAAGCAATTGAAGTTTAGCATCTGCTTATTTTATTCCCCTTCAAAAGCAGAATCACTCACTTCTAGTATACAGCGAAGCGCTGTATAGCACAAAGGGGGACAGTGTTATTAGCCACAAACTGCCCTGTGTCACTAGTTAAAGATACCAATGGGCACAAGTGTACTTTTATTCCTGCCTTGCTTAAGATACAGGCTAAATTATCAACCGTGAAACCACACCTGTTCATGTGTATTCCTTGAAAATCGATCGGCTGGCTAGCCGAACAAACTCGTGCTGCCAGCTGAGTGGTTCGGGTTTAACCCGTTCCAGCAAATAGTTCGGCGGAAGTGTTCAAAGATGTGGTGGTGCGTTCTCCATATAAGAAGCCACAAATGTCTGCTTAATGGTCGTGATTCGTCACAAAATAAATTCACTGCCCCGTGGATAGCTGGATAATACTTTCCAACCCACGGACACCAATCTACTCGCACATTACTGGCGATATCAAACAGTAAAGAATGGAGCAGCACAATTACAAGCACAAACTACACAGCTATATACACACACAATTAGATACTTACATACCCCTCCGCACACAAACATACACTGTTATTGCAAATATATCGAATTTTTCCACATTCTTGATCACGCACTTTTATGTCAAAATGATCATGCCTGTAAAGGCGTGTCTCGCCTTGTCGAGAACAAAAGCTTTATTTATTTGAAACAATTAGATCCCTTTAGTAATTTGAATAATGCCGTAAGAAGACGAACACTGGCAGATGTCAACATTTCGTATTGTCTCTTCAGTGCCAACACAATAACATGAAAATATATGACGACAGGTAGGGTGAGACCGGAAAAAGTTAGAACAGGGTAGAGGGGCAAGCGTGACACCCCTAAGCCTAGGGCAGCCGTAGGCTTACGAACAGCTGTTTCTGCACACAGAGTGCAGGTTTGATACGGCTGATCGCGATTGCCTCTTCAAAACGTAGGAAACGGACGTTAGCATGTCTTAACACGATCGTAAACTTTTGGCCGGATCAAACTGGGGACAGGTGGCCAGTAAATGCCTACCTATGGAGGAAGCAGGTGGTTTACGTGAACAGGTGGTATGAGCAACCGACGACTGGGTGATTTGACGCTGCAACCATTTAGGTACATGTTCCCTTATTCTGGAATTCAACGATCGATTGGTACGGCCATTGTAGTGTGTACCACAACTACAAGTAAATTGGTAAATACGATGTGAGTTGGCGCCAATAGGTTGTCTTTCCATCATTGGGGTAACAGGTATTCGATTAGTCCGGTTGATAAGGACAGTTTCGGCAGCATAATAAGTCCTCTGGACTGCGGAAGTTATGCGCTTCATTGTCCTCATATTGCCAAAATCTCCCTTAAATGGTAGCTCTATGTAGATCTTCTTTCTAGGTCAGGGCAGTACCTGCACTTTACCAACTTCTCCCCAATGCGGTACAAGCGGACCTTAGTCAAGGCGCTATTCAACCGTGCAAGGAAAATATGTACTACCGACAGTTTAGACGATGAGATAAACTCGCTCTAGGATACGCTGTTGAGAAATGGCTATCCAAGTAGATTCATCGACAAACATAGTCAGGCGAGTGTGCCTGGTCAGAAGGTTTCAACAGTGTCTAAAAAGAAGGTTGTTTGTTTCGAACGTCAGGTAAACATTAGAATTTGACTGAACTGCGTCTCAAATGTATCATGGTCCTGACTGTTACGCATCGAAATACATTCACACAACCGATACATCGAAATGACCTCTTAATTTAACAAGTGCTTGTATACAAACTTGTCTGGCCAAGCTTGACACAAGCGGAAATCACCTGTTGTATACGCAATGAAAGTTTCACGGTAAACTCAAACCTTTTAAATATCACCTAAAATAAATAGCATAAATTGCGTAGCCTGGAAAAGTGTTTCAGTCTGACTAGGAAGCGTCTCATCATCCATGGTTTCCGAAGGCCCTGAATTCCTCTTATGAAAAGAGTACACTGATTTTCGAGTGGGGTTTATATATTTCATCGGTGCCTCTGCGTTCTTAGCCTTGGTAGAGTAAGGTAGTAGAGCACGCATGTGATTCCGTATCAGACTTAGTCAGTTTAATGGGTTTAGACATGCTAATGAATCGATCCAATTTCCGCTACATGATGAAATCCTAAAATTGAATGGACACGTCATACGCATAACCCAAAGAGATCAGTCACTCTGCAATGACCGGAATTTCAGATAGCCATCATTTTGTGCCCTCACGTCAAACAGATAGCATTCAACGCTAGTAGAGTAAAGTAGGATGCGTACCATCGCTTAAATTTGAAAAATATTTGTAAATCTACGGAAGCCGGTAGTGAGTTAACGAGTAACCAATAAACGCTATCCACAAACTCGTCAGGCAAAAGGAAGCCAATAGTGAATCTTCAGCTGACGCGCAGTTGGTGCGTTCAACAAATTGCGACCTAAGAATCATAAGTGAGATAGAGGAAATCCCATGTATTCAAGTCGTAAAATATTTGTAACTTCGTTCCACTGAGTGAGGATCTAGCTAGTGGCTAGCCTAAGTAATGAGCTGAAACCTAGTGATTTAAAATAGCACAGGCAATGTATGGAGTTCGTGCGCATGGGTGACGCGTGATAAAATCCGTGATGGTAAAACTTGCTTATACGGAATCAGTTGGATAGGAAATATTGTTGTATAAGAACAATGTACTGCCGGTATCACAACAGCATTCGCATTAATAGAGTGGTCCTCAAGATGACTTTCTATAGAGGCACCTCGAGATAAGCATGTTTGAATCATTGCATAGAAAAATTTGTGCATTTTGTAGGGTTGCTTCTGATTTGGTTACCTGGAAACAATGTAGTGTCATCAACATCAGTACACGTTAGTTAAGGGTGAGAGACACACTTCAGCTAATGTGCCGCAATACAAAAAGATAAGAGACTAAACAACTGCGCTACAAATTATAAAAATTACACTACAACATATATAAAGTTTATATAAGGAGGACAGCTATTAGACATTCATTTATTGTGAACCAGCATCATAGCTATTCTGTACTCTTCTTATTTTCTATTTCTTAACTGTTGTTTAAAAGCTCTACTGGGTTAGCCCAATTGGTACATCCACGTCATTGTTAATGGACGCTCATCGTCATGTCCTTCTCAGCAGCGCCATTTTCAAGAACATATTCTATTGGTTTTTTCCTCATCACTGTTCTACTTGGTTATGTCAAAGGAATATTTAGTTGTCACACAATTATTATACTAGTTTTCAACTTTTGGGTCTGCATTCCTTATTCTCGTTTGTTTTGTGACTTTTGTTTAAACGTTTCATTTCCTCATTCTGATTGGTCAGTGCCCGTCACTGTAAATGGACGTTCGCTTTACACTTGGAGTCCAATGCTGCTATTTTTAAGGACATACGCGATTCGCTCTTGATTACACGGTTGTTTATTCGCCGTTGCATTTGACGTTTTTCTTTCAGTTGGTTGGCTCTAGTGTACTTTAGCAGCTTACCATCATTTTGCAAACCATGGAACGCACTCTCAGACTCAGTAGTATCCTCTCCTACCCTGGATGTTTTCAAAAAACGATTAGATGTTGCTCTCAGCTCCCAACATTTTGTTACCTAAGCTCCTCTGTTGTGGATTACGCCAAGCATGTTTTCAACAGGACTAATGTATCAAATGGACCTAAGTGAGCGACCATATTTTATTTTCTCACTCCTTACCTCAACTATCACTGCGCCCCAGTGTCTTTCTGTATGTTTACGCGCGATATTTCTTTTTCATTTCACACTGATGTTAATTATCAAAGTATTCATCTCGGCAGACGTTCGATAGATGACCCACACATATTTTAATTGCATCATATTCACCGCTACCATCCTACGGGACGTGTCAAGCACTTGATTTTATCTCGTGACAAATCATTGTTCATTGTTCATTGTTCATACTATATAAGCAACTGTGATTTCATATATACAAGTCTCCTTTTGGCTCGCCTTTGGACTTCTTCTTGCGGTCCTGGGGTGAAGGCGTCAGCGGCGACACAACAGTTAAATATTATATTGTGCCTTTTGCATGAGATCGGGATTAGAGGGAGAACCTGAAGGGAGGGGGGATGGACAAAGAAACCCACACTACAAATGCCATTGGGGCCGGCTCCTAGCCATATCAGCAAGTGTGTCCAACCAAACGTGTTCACCGTCCTTAGGACCCCATCCGGGCAGTCGGGATTCACCAACCGAGGCCAGTTTCTAACTGAGGGTTTTCATTCCTCTCGACCAAATAATCGTTTGTCCACCTCTCTCCCTTCCAACCGCACTCACAACCCGCAAACAATGCACGTCGCGGAAGTAGGTGTGCTGGCATGGACAACACGTGACCCAGGCATCGGAGCCTGGTGCGTGATATAACGGTGCACAACGGTTCACTCGCTCTTCCTGCACCAAATACGCGACACCGAACATGCTCAGTGCTCACGCGGTGCTCCCACCAGACATGAGCCAAGCTGCGAAGGCCGTGATGATGGCATGTGACGAGCCACTTTAGATATGACGCGCCAATTTAAACAACATAGCAAACGAGATTGTATCCAATTTTGCCTGAAATATGACAGCCCTCCATCGCTCAGCGTTTTAAACACTACTTGTGAGCAAGTGGATCAGTGTCCAAAGGAGTTTAACACCGATTTTACACATATCGCGACGGTGAATGGCACAAGCAAAGACTTCGTTGTGCATCGCCAAAAACTGCAACCGCCCTTTGCTGTTTAACGTGACAGAACACAACCAAACAATGTACACAGTAAGTAAACAAATAGCTTGCAGTTCTCGGCGGTGCGTTACTTTTCTTGCGTAGGGACAGACCAATTGGTATACAGTAGTGCTTCACAGAGTATGTTATTCTACCTAGGTTTGGAGCGAAACCACTCCAACCTACTGAGTTGACGTGTTTCAATTCAATTCACAAAAGAACTTTATACACATAGAATGGTGGATATTCAGTTGTTACTCGCTTTCGTCTTTGTAAGAAGAATACACAAATAAGTTAATCATTAACACAAACAGCAGCCTAAATTACAACGTAAATTTGCTTGTAAGCTCCACTGCTGCTGAGGTCTAGATGCACAAATTACGCACCAAATATGAAATAACCAATGACCAGTAAGCCAGTGTACGGGCATAAATGGATCAGGTTTTGTGTCGCGGTGGGTTACTCGATATACAGTCAGACAATGCACCAGGAAGTGGATGGCTTGCATCAGTGAGTATTTTGGTAACAAGCCTTTTGTCTGAACTGGAATGATTAGATGCAATAATGTCAACAAGCGTCGGCTTTGGAATGCCACTACTTCGCGACAGTTGTGTTAATGATATATCTAGGACTTTGTAATGGTGCCTTGGAAAACCGGAAAATGTCACAGGGGAGCAATGGGTCCAGTGGGGTATAACATAAGCGAGGAGAAATTGCAGTATTAAATAACTAGGGACAGAGAAGAATCGCGAACGGACAACGTAGACGCAAGGTCTTTCCACTGTGTATGCACTTCATTCACATGGAGCAACTAAGCTAAATATCAGCTGTGTATGAGACTGAAACTCTGAGACTGTATTTAGCAGCAAGTAGAAAGGTTTCTGTACAACTCTACCGAATTATGAAAAATCAAAAACATTTAATTGTGAATCGTCAGCGGTTGTGTCTGGTCAGTTAATCGTTTATCCTTGTTCGGTTAAGAATTTTTAGTGGTGTCATATTTTCCGGGCATATTATCTTTTGGCAATGTATGTTTATCGTTTCACAAAAGCCCAGGTTTCCGAAATAACCGTCGATACGTGTTTTAAAAGACTTTACAGAATCGGCTTCTACTAATCCTTCTGATATTGTATTCCATAAGTTTACGATTCTTCGTTCGATACAAAGCTGATATGATACTTTGTTCATGCAAGCGACCCTAAATTTGAAACGGTGTCCTCGGGTGTTACAGGGTTCTGCACGTGAATTATTGGCCGCAGTATGGGGAGGGTATTTAAGGGCAGAACTCGATGGGTCATAATAAGGTCAATTCGTACTCGGCGGTAGGATAATGTGTATAGTCTGAGCCTTTCACAACGTTTTTCATACCGAAGCTTTCGTAGACTCTGTATCATTCTAGTTGTGATATGCTGTATTTTCTCCAGCTTTTTAGTTTCCCACTGGGTTATCGGATGGTAAGTTGGGGCGCCGTATTCAAGTATTGGTCTAATGAGCGAGGTGAATAGACCTCGGACGGCTTCTTCGGACCATGTGGAGAAACTGCGTCTTACTGCCTAGAGCATAGGAAATCCCGCACGGTGCAATTCCTCTGTATTTTCCAGTGATCTCATATCATGTCGCGAGAGAACTCCTAAATCTCTGGCAGATGTGTTAGGGTGGAGCAATTGGCCGTCCAAGGTGCATGATCGGGTGGTTAGACGTCTGGTGATACTGATGAACGCCGACTTGCTTGCTTTAAGAGGGAGTTGCATTTCAGTGGACCACGTTGATAGTCGCTCTAAGTCATGCTGGAGGTGACCACAGTCGTCCTGGTTCCCAAAGATCCTCCAGATTTTCAAATCATCTGCGAACAGGGCACATGGGGACTGGAGCTGCTGCGGAATATCGTTGATATGAATAAGAAAGAATACTGGCCCAATTAGAGTTCCTTGAGGCACGCCACTGGTCGATGGGAACCAGTCTGTCAGTTAGTCATTGACCTGTACGCTAAACTTTCGTCCCACGATAAACTCGTGCAATCACTGAAGTAGCGTACCACCGATTCCATATGGCCTCAGTTTACGAAGGAGTACCTCGTGGTTCACTCTGTCAAACATCTTACTAAAGTCGATGTACACCACGCCAACATCCTTCTGTTCATTAAGAGCTCGTATCCACTGGTGGTTTGCGTATATCAAGTTGGTGATGCAGGATCGTCCTTTCGTGAAGCCGTGTTGCGCTGGCGTCAATGCGTCCATCGATTCGAAGAAAGACAGCAGACACTTTTCACTACTTTCTCGAGAACTTTGGATAATATTGAAGGCAAACAGATGGGTCTATAGTTCTCCTTTTTACCCGGATCACCACTGTTTAGAAGCTGTCTCACTATCGAGCATTTTCAGTCGTTGGCGACAGATCCTTCAGAGAGTGATTTATTGAATAGTTTTGTCACGGCTGGTGAGATGAGATAGGTACTTGAGTATTAATGGGTGAAGTCCGCCTGCTCCAGGGGGCTTTGCACCATCGAGGTTGACGAGTAGCTGATATGCTTCAACTGCCGCACATTGTAGACTGTCGAGCAAGACTGGCGCAACCTGTGCCGGTACTGGAACAGCCGCAGTTTACTGGAAAATACGGTGCGTAGCCAATGCGTCGGCGCGCTCCACGCTTGAAATGAGCGTCTGTCCGTCCAAGCTCTCTAAGACTGGTAGGTCGCCCCCACGTTTTAGGTGACGTTACAAGTGGGCAAATATTCTTTGGGTGCAGTTGTGGCCGAGGATGCAAGCTCTTCTTCGAACTGCTGACGTTTCGTGATCTTTGCGGTGTTACATAAGGCACGCTGTTTCTTGTACACCGTGTAATCTTCATCACAACCCGAGCTGATGTATCTATCCCAAAGTTTGAGACGCCGTCACGCTCACTGACTACATTCCGTATCAAACCAATGCGGTTTGACAGTTCCGATTTTTAGATACTTCAGGGGAACGAACCAAGTACACAGCGATTTAAGCTTTCCCTTCATTAATGACCAACTGGCCTCAAGCGACGCATCCTGTGGTAGTGTCCAATCTGTCTGACTTGTAGCTTGGACGAGCCTCTTGAAGTTTCTCTTCCAATAGTTGTATGTCGGCTTCCGTTAGTTTTAATACGGTAACAACAGTTCTAAGCTTGCCATAATGGAGCAGTGGTCACTGTTGGCCAGAGGTTCGATGACCCTGATCTTGCTCAGCTTATGCTCGCAGCTCACGCGCGGCGTTACGCGCGTCGGTTGGATGACTTGTTGTTTTGCCCCGATTTCAATAGTCATATCAATGAATTGTGCCTCAGCGTTGCCATGACCGGTAAGAAGTCGAACATCTGGCCAACATATCGTAGGTAAATTTAGATCCCCATCATTAAGAACTGATGGCGACTTATATGCTTCTGTACATATGGTAGCCAATCACAACAACGGTTTAATGGGCTACGGTAGGTAACTCCCACTATTAGTTCCGCGCGTCTGAGGCGGATTATGCAGCATAATTGTTCGCATAAATTATCCTCGCTGCGATAGGTGCTGGTAAGTTTGCCAGAAAGTGACGATTTTATGTACAACGGAACATCACCATGAGCCTTTGATTTTCGGTCGCATCGGAAATAAGAGTTTCCTGATAACACTACTTCTTGGGGTATGACGTCGGAGTTCAGTCAAATCGCTGCAAATCCCAAAACGTCCGGCCGCTCCGAGACAGCGAAGCGGCACAGTTCGTCACGTTTATTCAGTAGGCTGCAAAAGTTGGCGAATGCCACACGGAGGTCCTTGGAGGTACTGCGGGGCGTGCCTGGAGGTTGAGCAACCAGTTTATACGGGTTCGTACACGCTTCTTGATCACCCGAAAATTTACAATTTGTAAGCCAGTCTCACCTTCCTCTCTACGGCGTTTGCGCTAAATGACCGCGTTCTTCAAACGATCCCTGTCTTCCGGTTCCAAGTCTCGGCGGATGTGAAGTTGTATGCCTTTCAGCCTTGACAGATGATACAGTATGACCTGCGGCGTATGGTGGTTTGTAAAGGTGATTCTAAGCGGTCGACATGACTGGTTAATTTTCTGGCCAAGTCAGATTACTTGTTTATTCGTCACACTGTCTTCGCCCACATTCAAGAGTATATCGATGCGCCCCTGGAGGAACTCTGCATCTTGATCATAACGTATCTGAGGATTTTCATCATTTGCATCTGCTACGTGGAAAACTGTGAGATTATGACGCCTCAGCGAAATCGGTGATGAACCTGTGGGAGCAGAACTAGAGGAGCTTGACTGCTTGTGTTGTTGTTTATCAGCAGGTGACGTCTGAACTCGAATACTTAGACCGTTGCGCTTTTGAGTGGGCTATGGATCCTCGGTGTTCATAAGTTCCAAGACAGGCTCTGAGAAATTCACGTACAAACCAGTGAAGCGGCATTTCGTAGGTTTCGAGTCTGACTCTTCTATCGGTGGGGAACATTGAACCTGAGGCTCGTCCGGGGTCGAAGACGCTGGTGATGGTGCAGATCGCGGAGTGACAAGAGAAGGCGAGCTGACAGAGGCACTTTCACGAGGGCTTTAGACCCCACGTGGTGAACGGTTTGTTTCTGTCTGAAAGAGATTTTCCCGTAGTTGTTGGCGGTCGCCATGTATTCTGATGTCTTGCACGGCGATTTTTATCACATTTAACTTGAAAAAACTGGTGTCGGATAACGAGAGATTTTTGAAACACGTCAACGGATAAGCTAATGCACGAAATATGGAACGAAACATCTCAGCCGAAGCACCGAAGTGTAGCAGCCTTATTTCCCACAACTTTCGAACACGAACCACAAATAGTTCGTGATGGCATCACAAGCTAAAGCAAATCCAAGATGGCGGACAGATACGGCAGTAGGGTAAATCAGTGAGATCTCCGGAAGTAGCCAAATAACAGCCAACAAATGTGCACCGCTTGTAACATACGCCAAAAGAAGAACATTGGTGCACAATTCACATGGGGAAAACACTGAAGACACAGTACTCCGAAGCAAAAGTAGTATCCAGCATACCGTATGACACCTAGGTACTTCAGCTACTCGGTGGCGTGCAACCTCTAACCATATATGTGAACTTCAGGACAATCCGTGAGAAGTTTCCCATAACAATGAGGTTTGTGAAGAGAAAAATTAACATCCTTGAATTTTAGTGCATTTAACGATAAAATGTGAGCTCTTGACCCAAATCTATGGTCGTCTAGATGGGCTTGTAATTTGATTGATGAGGCTGCGATTGAAAGGTACACCCATATGACAATGTAGCATGCAGATTTCAGCGAAAATGCTTCACCAGGAGCGTGTAATGAAGCAAAGTAAGTGAGGAAACATTATGTAGACAAGTAGCTCCTTGAAGAACCCATGTGGCTGTGGTGAGTAACGAAGAACTTTTACCCCCGCGTCGAGTAAACCAGCGAGATAATCCCTCAGCATGTGGGCGGTAGAAATTTGGATTCCGGCACTATGTAGGTCTCTCAGAAGAAGCTCATGGTTTAAGTTGTCAAAATGATTACTGTATTCGAAAAAACATATTCGCGCGTGTTTAATCTCGTTGTCTAGTGATACCAGCACTAAGTATATAAGATAGACTTGAGTGAACTTCAAACCATGATAAGCAAACTGCAACGAATCGGGCACTTGCGTGTGTGAGTTCATCGTTGAATTATATGTTAAGCTGATGCCAGGATCACACAGTCAATGTGTTGAGTTAAGAAAGCAGTTAAGTATGGCTGGAGAAGTGTGGAGGGAAGGGTCGCTTATATTTATTTAAATGATTTAATAGGTCTTATTTCCTTACTTGCCATAGTTGTTCTGGGTTAACTTAATTCGGCTTTTGTCTCGTATACGAACATAAATATAATCCAAGGTGGAATTATGTCACAATTTTCCTGCAAGGCAGAATTTGACTATCTGATGCTTTGAACAACATAATGAGAAGACGAACCTAGGAAGAGGCTAGCAGTTAGTATTATCGCATCAGTACCAATACAGCAACCGGGAAATTTTTCTGTAGGAGTCACAAGGCAAAAGAAAGCCAACCACGTTTATAGTTGTTATCATTTTTTGAAAAGCACGGAAAGAAGACGAAGGCTGGTAGATGCATGCATTTCGTATTGTCTCCTCAGTACCATTAACAATAACCGATGAGCATAGATATAGCTAACAGTGGGTACAACCAGACAAGCTTAAGGTGAAAAATGAATGACGGAAGTTTACACCTACGTCCAAGGCAGCTTTAGACTGACAAATAATTGTTTCTGAACACACAACGCTGGCTTAATCCGGCTAATTGCGACAGCCTCAGCAAACCGAAGGAAGCGGGGATTAGTGTGACGTACCACAACTTTAAACGCTGAGCCCAGCTCTAATTGGTGACCCGAGTCTAATAGGTGTTTGCCTATCGAGGAAGCCGGCGGTCTGCGCGAACATGGAATCTGACGAGGGTAGGTAATCTGAGCAACTTCATGTTGAACCCATCTTGGCACATGTACCTTTATTCGGGAAGTCAGCGTTCTATTGCTTCTGCCTATGTAACTTTTTCCGCAGTCACATACAAATTGGTATACACAGTGTGAGTTGGCCCCAATAGGCTGAGCTTCCTTCGTTGGAGGTATGGGCAAATTTCGGGTTCGGTTGATAACGACAACTTGTGCAGCATAGTAACTTCCTTGTGTAGCCGAAATTATACGCTTAGTTGGCTTCAGCGTGGCTAAGTCACCTTTGAAAGGTAACTCGATATACACTTTCTTCTTGGCTGCCGTGTGCACCAAGTCCTTTGGTCCTCGCGGTTGGCTGTGTTTCTCGATAAATCTTCGAGGGTAGCCATTCGCCATTAGTGTTGCTGTAATTAACACTAGCTCATCGTCCAGACAGTCGGCCGAACAAATTCGTCTGGCACGACTAACTAGAGTCTTCACAAGTGTCCGTTTGTACCGCATTGGTGTGAAGCTGGTGAAGTGCAGGTACTGACCGGACCAAGTCGATTTTCGGTAAATTGATCTCTTAATCAATCCATCCTCCCTGCGAGTTATGAGTATGTCCAGGTATGGTTGACAATGGTTTTGTTCTATTTCACATGTAACCCGTAAGTTAGCATGAGCACCATGGAGCCGTTCTACCAAGTGTGTGAGCTGCTGCTCGGACGAACAGAAAGCCAAGATATCATCGACATATCTTTTGTAGTATGTCACCTGGGCTATTTCTGTAGAAATGCTTCTTTCTACCATCAACATGAAGAAATCAGCGAGCACAGGACCTAATGGGCTACCCATTGTTACACCGTCAATCTGACGGTATGGTGTATTCCGGAAGTGAAAATCCACATTCTCCGTGCACAATAGTAGAGATTCGCTTAGCAATTCAGTCGGAATTGGTAGCGAACAGCTATCGTTTTCAGCTAATTCGCACACGTAATCAACCGTCTGATGTAGCGGCACGTTCAAGTTCAAGTTCAAGTTCAATTGGGACCGGAACAGTAGGAAAATCCCGCGAATGTTCCACCTTTGAAAACGTCGTTGATCCAACAGGGAAACCGGTGCCTTGATGTGCCAAAGGAGAGCCAAATCAACACACACGATTCATATGGTCAACCAAACAATGCCCACGTGCCCTGCACTAGCAGTCCCCGCTGTGCCGGCCCCGTGAAGAATAAAAGAAAACAGTAGTGTCAGTAAAGAAAAGAAAACGGAGAAGACAAGCTAATCTAATATCGTAGGCAATATTAAAATGTAAGTTAAAATGAGTTAAAGAAGCGTAAGCCGTAATAGACGCAGAAAAGTTTAAGACACGAAGGGGAAGACTTTAAATTGCAGACCGAGAGCGTCAAGTCGATGCTCGAACTCTTTCAACGTCGGTGCCATCACGACGTCTGCAGGCAATGTGTTCCAGTAAGCTATAACCCTACGCGATAATCTAAAAGTTGCCAAAACCCGGTCAGACCGGGGTTTGTGCAACTTTAATGGGTGGCCACGAAGGGTTGGCATTCGAGTTGGGCGAAACAGTCCAGTCAAATCAGGACCAATCCGACCCATCAATATACGATATGTAAGGACCAAGTCGCCCCGAAGCCGCCTGTAATACATGGAAAACATATCCAACTTACGTAGCCTCTCCGGGTACGTCAGCTTCTTTAAGTCGTACACCATTTTCGTCCCGGACCGCAGGACTCGTTCAACTGCCATCTTATCACGAACCAGGCATGGAGGACAAGCCTGGACGCAGTATTCCAAGTGCGGCCTTACAAAAGCCGAAAATAGTCTAACAAACATGTCGGTGGTCATGATCCCGAATGACCTGCGGATCATCCACAACATGTTGAAGCCTTTACGAGCAGCTGTCTTCCAGTGTTCACTGGACTTGAAGTCAGATGACAGCAAAACAGAGGTCAGATTGGAGTTGAACTCGCGGTACCGCGTTGCCGCCAAGCAAATAACGCGTCGGCGGGTCATTCGGACCAACGCGTAGAACGGAACATTTCCCTAAATTAACTGGCAACTGCCACAAAATTGACCAGTCCCAAAGTCTATCCAGAGCCTCCTGTAGGGTCAGTGGACCAATTGGCTCGTCTATCGTGAACCAGAGTTTTAAGTCATCCGCAAACATTAGGGATGGCACAGCCAATTCATCATGTAGGTCATTAACGTATAAAGTGAAGAGAAGGGGGCCAAGAACCGAACCTTGCGGCACGCCACTGAGAACACATTGGCGGAAGGACAAGCTTGAACCCACCCGCACACACATTTCCCTTCCGATTAGGAAAGCTGAAATCCATCGTAAGACTGGTCCAGAAATACCAAAGGAATTCAGCTTGTACAAAAGGCGCGAATGTGGAACGGTGTCAAAAGCTTTGGTAAAGTCAATAAACAGCACGTCTACTGCCTTCCCGCAATCAACGGCTTCGGCCCAGTGTTCACGAGCGGTTAACAAGTTAGTAAGGCAAGAATAGCCCTTACGAAAACCGTGCTGAGAAGGATTAAGCAAGTCAAACGCTTTCAAATGTCCTTCGAGAGCGTCCTTCACGAGCTTTTCCAATAACTTGACCAGCACGCTCGTTAAACTGACCGGTCTATAGTTATCAGGGAGGTGCTTATCACCTTTCTTAAAAATGGGGCAAACAATAGCCTCCTTCCAGTCCTTGGGTAGAGAGCAGCCTCGTAGAGACTTCACAAAAAGATGCGTAATCGGAGAGCAAGGTTCATCAGCCAACTCGTACAACAGTTTGGGATGAATAGCATCTCCACCGGCAGCTTTACTGGGATTTAACTGCCTCAAAAGCCGGAGCAATTGAGCCTCGGTTATAGAAACCTCCTCCAAGTGGGAGCCCTCAGGAACTTTTGCCTGGAGACTGATATGCGGCGGCTGTGACTCTCTAACATAAACCCCAGCATACTGTTCTCCAAGCAAACAAGCTTTTTCGTGATCCGTGACAACAGCAGTGCCGTCCGGGCCAAACAATACTGGGATGCACGAATTCATGTTGCTTCGCCTTTTGACATAGGCGAAGAAGCGTTTCGGGTTTGATGAGGCTATACGAGCAAGCTCTACTTCATGCTGTAGACGAGCACCACGTAGATACTGCCTGCAGGCATTTCGAACCTCACGATATCGTTTGAAAGTGCATAATGAAGGAGCAGATAAGTAAGTACGCCAACATCTGGCAAGTCTGTTAAGTTGTTTGCGTACAGCAGAATCAAACCAGGGTGGCTTTGCCCTAGTTTTATTCCTGCCAGATAGTGGTATATGGGGGAGAGAGAGCTCACTCAAGTATGATTTAAAGCTTTCCCAGGCCGTTTGAATATCGTCACTTTCCAAAATGACACAAGGCGACTTTGCGGCTTTGGCTTTCATTGTCTGAAAGTCTGCGCGCCATATATTTGGTACTCGGTCAGGATGATCATTAGTCTGACGACTAAGGGCGCACTTAAATGAGAGACATGCGTGGTCGCTAGCACCGAAAGGTGAGTTGTATACAATATTGGTGACAAAATCAATGGATTTAGCGAAGATCAAGTCCAAGAGGGACGGGTTTTGACCCATCATGAATCTAGTAGGCCGTTGGTAAATAAAGATTCTACATCCAAGGAACATATAACTTTGTCCGACAGGTTAAGTTCATCCAGATCATCAATGAGTTGAAACGAGTCTTTAAGACTGTACGGATTGAACTGTTGTTTCAGCGGAGCTAGCAACTTCACTAACCAACGAGCGAGTTTGTGCTGGGGCGCGTTCATCATTGAAAGGATTGGCCTGAGTGGCACTTCACTCTTATGTGTCTTTGGGGACCCATACAACTGTGGAATAGTGCTACCACTCGGCTTCAAACTATTAAATGTATCAAAGTCTATCACCCGGTGAAGGAGAAGTAATTCCAGGTGGCGAATTATGCGCATTTCGACATTGGTTATATCCCCCACTTTCGTGAGCCGTTCGAATTTACTTGCATCGTTGATTATGGCGCACATCTTCTCATTGTAATCGGTTTTATTCATGATTACCACTCCTGAACCTTTATCTGGTTTCATTACGACTACGTCCTTAGCTCGTAGTTCACGTAAAGCCTGAAAATGTCGAGCTGTGATGGCACATTTTTCATTAATTGGCATGGTTTTCACCTCATGAGCGATATCAGTTAACTTGTTTCTGAACCAAATATGCTTATCAGGGCTGGTTGGTTGGAGCTCCTTAAACTGGTCAAAAAAGTTCTCAAATTGGGCTTCTATAAACAAGCCGTTCAACGTCCTAGGGGGGACTTTGTAATCAAGCCCAAGTGATAATGCTTCTAATTGCAACGCATCAAGTTGTACATTCGATAAATTCATCACGTACTTACTGGGATCACGAGCAATTGGTTCCTCCTCCTGGTTGTTCGTCAGCGAATTTTCTAAACGAGCGGAGCGATTTCGTCTCGTACGATCAAGAGTTGATTTACAAAAGTTAGTGAAAACAATCCGGCAATACAGAGACAGATCCTCGACCACGGGTAGTAAGCGTGCATGAGTTTCTAGTAGTTCCGCAAGTCTGGTTTGAGCCGTCTCTAGGTGAGCGGACGCCACACGTCTGAGGTTAGCCGCAGAGGGCTTGAGTTTGTTTCTACGCAGCAGTAAAAGCATTGGACGAGGATAGCGACGTACGAAAATGCATTTCGATAGAAACGATATCTCCACACGTAAGCACACCATCTTGCACCTCAGGCTGACTATGCGGCGCAGCAACCTGACAGTTTCGGAGGGAATTCGTCGTTTTAGAAATTTAAAGCAGTTAGTTCCCTTCAACAATTTGAAAAGCACGGAAAGAAGACGAAGGCTGGTAGATGCATGCATTTCGTATTGTCTCCTCAGTACCATTAACAATAACCGATGAGCATAGATATAGCTAACAGTGGGTACAACCAGACAAGCTTAAGGTGAAAAATGAATGACGGAAGTTTACACCTACGTCCAAGGCAGCTTTAGACTGACAAATAATTGTTTCTGAACACACAACGCTGGCTTAATCCGGCTAATTGCGACAGCCTCAGCAAACCGAAGGAAGCGGGGATTAGTGTGACGTAACACAACTTTAAACGCTGAGCCCAGCTCTAATTGGTGACCCGAGTCTAATAGGTGTTTGCCTATCGAGGAAGCCGGCGGTCTGCGCGAACATGGAATCTGACGAGGGTAGGTAATCTGAGCAACTTCATGTTGAACCCATCTTGGCACATGTACCTTTATTCGGGAAGTCAGCGTTCTATTGCTTCTGCCTATGTAACTTTTTCCGCAGTCACATACAAATTGGTATACACAGTGTGAGTTGGCCCCAATAGGCTGAGCTTCCTTCGTTGGAGGTATGGGCAAATTTCGGGTTCGGTTGATAACGACAACTTGTGCAGCATAGTAACTTCCTTGTGTAGCCGAAATTATACGCTTAGTTGGCTTCAGCGTGGCTAAGTCACCTTTGAAAGGTAACTCGATATATCATAATGAGGAGACAATACGAAATGCATGCATCTACCAGCCTTCGTCTTCTTTCCGTGCTTTTCAAGTTGTTGAAGGGAACTAACTGCTTTAAAGTAATCATTGTTGTTGGTATTTACGGCAGCCGCAGGTAAAACTGGTTATTTTTTGCATAACGCTGGTCTAATTCTGCTTATCGCGACGGCTTAGGCTAAGCTCAAAGGGCGTGAATTCTTAAAGAGCAACAAGTTTTCAAACGCCGATTTGGGGGAACTCCGGTGACGAGTCGCCGAAATATGCCTGCCTGTGGACAAGGTCGATGTTTTGGGCGAACACGTATCGTCCAAGAGGGATTGCTTAAATTCCGCCTGAACCCAGGTTGGTAAATGTTCCTCCACTCTAGCACCCAAAACTCGGTCGGTTCCGCTGATGTAACTGACGCCACAGTTAACCCGAATTGCTAAACACAATGTGATTTAGAGAGAGGCTTGTGAAGAGACATCTCTTTTCGATAATTCCCTTCAGGCAATGTGATTTGGCGCCGACTATTTCATCTTCCCTTACTGAAGGTAACCGTAGCTTTCGGGTTCTGATGAGCATTATCGCTTCCGCCGCACACTACCCATGCTGAATGGCCAGCGAATATGCGTTCGGTGGTCCTTTCAGGATGTTCAAATCGAAGTCAATCGCTTTCACATGCAATACCAAAATGTGAACAATAACCAGGTTGCTCCTATGGAATGTGGACTCTATTTTTGAGCGTAGTTGTCCAAACTTATGATACTCGGAACACAGATACCAGGTTTTGCAAAGTGAAATATTGCTTGAGAGTCATTGTAAGCTTTTATAAATCGATGCATATCTTGATGTTTTGATGCCACTTGTTCCAAGGCTTAGAGTGTGCAAAGGGGAAGTTTTCCTTCATTCTTGTTTTCTTGCTTGGAATTCTGATATCGCAACGTTCATCACTTCTCTACCTATTGGGGTTTACACTGATCATATACTACTACCGGATTTACGTGCCACATGACCGTGGGAGGCGGCTGTTAAGTGTGCAAGCATAATGTAATTCTCTCATCCTTTACGTCAACGACTACTACACCCCGTGTTCTACAGTATGCTTGAATTCGAATTTTCCTCTACACTAACATTATTTATCGATGCATTTAACTCGGTACACGCTCTTAATGTAGCGAGAACGACAAGAGAAGGGGGTAGACGTTTATTGCAAACCGAAAATGGGCACATGAGGGTCTCGCGCGCGCCATCGAATATCGACTAGATTTCCGTCCCACAAAGCAACACAGGTACGGATGTTTGAGACGAGTCAGTCCTTTCGCCTCGGGAGCTCTGACTTGGAAGATCCGCCTTCCTGTTTTCGCCTCGATCCCCACTTCTCCGTACCCGATTTGGATCGGCCAGGAGTCGTTCGAGAGCTCTCGACTTGCTTGTTCTGGGCTGTGTCAATCGGCTCGGCCTCGGTCCTGTGGGCTGCGCTGGCGGCGTATTTGTCTGGTTTATTGCGCTGTCCACATATTCCCGCTCCGTAGTTCCGGGCCCAGGCTCGTCGCTAGCCGTCTTTCGCGATCCGCTCTCAGCCAGCTCCGAAGAGCTCCCCAGAGCCATTCTTGGAAGCGGCCCCTCTACATTAAGCCAAGTATCTTTTGATGTATAATGTACATCCCCACCATCCTACGGGACTTGTCATGCACTTGCTACGTAACCCGTGAGAAATCCCTGTTCATTGTTCAAGTGCAAGACATTGAGCATAGGCCGTCAACCAACATGCGATTGCAGGCTGGGATCAAGCTCTGCAGTGCGCTTCTACTGAATTCGACCTAACTGTGATAGCACAAGAGAATCTTGACCGTTCATGTCAGGTCGAGAAGTCACCCAACAAAGCCAAGTAACAACTTGGCCTGTTGCGGAGGGCATTCGAGCTTGTTGATCCTTCACTCTTCTCTTAGATGCTCAGTGCCTGTATTACGCCTCATTCGCAGTACGCCATTTAAGCCTGATAGCCATAACACACTTACGATTACACAGCATCTGAACTTCTACAACGAAAGGCAACGAAGAACGTAAAGGCTTTAGTTCGTCTCCCTTATGAACTGAAGCTGTAAAGCCTTGTGGTTTACAGTGGACAGTATCAAATCCTGCGTTGCGATTTGCTAATAACATATTTGATCCATAGGAATCCAAATCATGCTTGTCGTTACGTTATCAAGCTGAATCATAATGCTACTCCGAGAGGTCACCAGCTAAAGCTGACCACACAGTATAGCTGGTTAGAATATCGGCGGAATTTCTTTTCACTTCGCGTGCGCCAACGATGGAAAACCCTCCATACTTACCTTATGTCTTCATCCACAATAATGGTATTCGATATGACCTGAACTACTCTAAGTGGGTGGATAAAAGACTAGATGGTGAATAGGACCAGCTAGTGATGATTCAACCTGATCACGAGTCAAGAGTCAACGTGTGTCCCGTAATGGCTGACTTGCATGGTCCATTAATGATTAACTCACCGAAGATTGGCTGAGCAGTGGCACAATCTGATTGGACCGGGGAATAGCTTGAATAGAGTCTTTTGCAGCATTTGAGTTAGGCTTCCGTATATGACAGTATTCAAAAGACGTCTCGATGATGCAGTTATGCATTTACATCAAGCCATATAAGCCTCTATATCCGGATGTCAACCAAACACTACAAATCAATCTGGCCATCTTGACTTCCTGAACATCCATTCTTAAAGGCAGTACGGTGAAAATTGGATTTCCTTATTCCATAGGTCCAAGAAAGCAGCACACTACCAAGCTTTGTCATTTGTAAGTAGTAGGGGGGATTCATTAGATTTTTGTGTAGATTCGTCGCAGTTAGACAGACAGACGGTCATCACACATCCAGGAAAGCGTTTGAAGGCCGTTTCGTCCTATTGGGACTCGTCAGTAGCGCGCACCCGCCACATCCTGCCGGATTCGAACCCACGACCTTACACTTGCGAGTCAACGACTTATGTCACTGAGCCATGGGCGACGGCAGCGCACCGCCATGAATGACATCTAACTGCGACATAGTGCGGCTCATCCTCCACTGTCTTGCATGTTACGAGTGCGCAGAGGACAGGGCTGACACCCAGAGTAAAGACTTCCTTTGTAAGCCGCCACCATGACAGTGGAGAATGAGCCAAGCTATATCGCCGTTAGATGTCAATTATGGCGGTCCGCTGGAATAGCCCATGGCTCAGTGACATAAGTCGCTGACCCGCAAGAGTAAGGTCGTGAGTTCAAATCCGGCACGATTTGGCGGGTGCGCGCTACAGACGAGTCCCAATAGGACGAAACGGCCATCTAGCGCTTTCTTGGATGTGTGGTGACTGTCTGCTTGTGTCTAACTGCGGTGAATCTACACAAAAATGTGTTGTCATTTTCATTTCTAATTTTTTTACGCAATAGCTAAACTGTAACTGCTTCCAATATAACTTCTGTGTGCGCATTCAACTTCCACTTCAAACTAACGTTATGCAAGTAAATCTTTTCATTATTTACTTCAACTATCCTGCGAGACATGTTAAAGAGCTGTGTTTTACTTTTGATAAACCATCGTCTAATTCTACTTCTTCATCATGTACGGGATATCCGCAAGTTTTGTGTCATACACGGATGTACTCCCGCGGCGTGGGCACATTCATGTGTGATCCTGAACAGAAAACACAGCTATAATATCATTCTCTGCAAACATATGAGTAGCATTCCAATGATGCTACTGCGCTCCATGTAAGTTGGTTTTGTGTAGTGCCCAATTATTTTTAATAACTGGGTTTGAAGTTCGCCCAGCGGCCATAATTGTGCACATCACTGAGCAAAATGTGGCTGGCCAGCAGAATAACCTCCTCGTGGGGCCAGCTGAGTGGTTCGAGTTTAAAACGTTTCAGCAAATTTGTTCGGCAGAAGTGTTCCAGGACGAGGTGGGGTTTCACCTGGCAAGCGTTCTCCCTATAAGAAGCCACAAATGTCTGCTGAACAACGCTGTGACGTGGCGGATGTGCTTCGAAACAAAATAAAGTCAGTGCTCCGTAGATATACGGAAAATACTACCCAAACCCCTGGACATCAATCGCTTATCCGCACATTCCTGGTTATTCCAGTCAAAAGCGCTGCGGCACCTTCACAAACAAAAACTGCACAGCTACATTCACAACAATTGGTTGGCTGCATCCGGTTTCGGAATTGCCTGTCACTGTGGCAAGCCACAGGACGCCTGCGCCTACAGAGGGACCATGGGTGGCTTGCGCTGCACCACCCACAGCTCCAACCACATACCCCATATCCAGTGTAAACCCGAAGGAATAAGACCGGGAGGGCATGTGGATGGGAACCACGTTTCATCAACGGAGCCGGCCCACACTCCTTCACAGGCAAACACAAGCACACTGTATTTGGGGAATCAAGCGCACACAAGGCGGTGGCTGGACCGTAGTCCCGTTCCACACTGAGTGCATGGAACCACTCTTCGAGCCTAGCACAGCCACAAGGACCGTGCACCCCGCCCCCCTCCAGCAACGACCAACTGTCTCCTGGAGCCAGTATGGACGAGGTAGTGGGTAATAGACAGGTAGGCACCTTGTCAACATGCACATCAAGCGCAGCCACACCAAGGAAATCAAACAACAGCCAATCACTTGAGAGAGAGAGAAAGAAAAAGATCTGGACCGGTGACACAATACCCTTCCGTATTCTCTCTACATCTCGCTTCCATTTACTGCATACGCCTACCACCTATACTACCTGCTTGGCTTTTTCTTCCTAGTAGGCACCATCTATCTCTAGTCCTCCAACGACTTATCTCTCTTCCTGTAGCTCCGCACTTTTGTGTGTAAGACTTCAAGTATATGGCTATGATGCATACCTTTAACCTTATCTCGTCCTACATCTTCACTTATCTCTTTAACCATGGCTTTCTCTCCACTTATGTACCACCTACATCTGGTGATCCACCGACTCATCTTCCACACTCTAGCTCCGCACTTTGATGCGCAGGACCTCAGGTAGCAGGCCATGTTTCCCACTTATATCCTTATTGTTGCCCTATGAACAAAAACCATTAAATATTCTCTTTTAATCCAGCTTCCATCTATCGAATATTCCTACCACTTCTCTTACCTATTTGACTCTCGCTTACCAGTCCTCCTAGGCACTACCTATCTACAGTCCTCCAACGACATAACTTTCACACTGTATCTCCGCACTTTTGTGCTTAACACTTCAAGTACATGGTTACAATGCCTATCCATAACCTTATCTCGTCCTACTTCTTCACTTTTCTCTCGACGCTGGCTTTCCTATCCACCTATGGACCACCTACCACTGTTACTCCATCGCTTTTTCTTTAACTGTTACCCTACTATCCACAACACCATTGATATTTCTTTTTTCACCTCGCCTATATTCTCCGTATATGCCTACAATTTTTGCTACATATTTGCTCTGGCTTTCCTCGCCTCCTGGGCCATACCTACTTACGGTGCAGCAGCTACTTATATTTTACAATGTAGCTGCGCACCTTTTTACTTGGCACCGCATCCATATCTTTACACACTTACAGGAATATAGCATCGCAGTATCCTCCTTACCTTCTCACCTTAACTACGGATTTAGTTTATATAAATCGACGCTATTCTTTTCTACTGACAGCTTGGCATGCGTGTCCAGCACTCAGTTAAATAAGTTCTGATTCTTCTATGTACTACCTCCCGCATCTTCCCTTTTGGTCATCCCTATCCATCTGACTTACCTGTGATACCGTTGAGCTCAGCCCTCGGGAGGCTCACTTAGTCTATTGAGACACCGCTGTCCCATTTTATTTCACAATTTGCTCAACTGCTCTTCTGGCACCTCCACGGTTCTATCGCTGCAGGTTTTGGTCTCATTACTCACCGCCCCAATGAGAGGTTTCTGTCACAAATGTGTACTGCACCTTCTTTCACTTGATGCACTACTCCACCTTTCATGACACCTAGTTTCTAAACACAAGTTTCTAATTTCATCCCCAATAGTAGAAGGCACATTCAAACAGATGACGCCATAGTATATAGATACACATATAAAATGAGGTAAAATGTTTGGCAAGGCTTGAGGACGCCGGCTCTCCTCACTCCTTTCTTTACGTTCGAAGTCCTTCTTTTTGTGACCTTTTCCTCCCCCTCCCTCCGCGCGACCTGCATAGAAATTACTGAATATAATTAAATGAAGCGTAGTATCTATAAACATGACCTATAGACATATATGGATAGTTCATGCCACCACCTCGGGCACTCTGTCCCCTTGCTATGCGTCATCTAGCGGTTTGAACAACCGCGTTCAAATCATTCCCACCTTCGGAACATCATCTCAAGAGAGCTTTAGTTACCTTTAAGTGCTCAACTTACTTGTGATGTCATGGCGTTATGCTTCGTCCACCTCGCCAGTGGATTATTACTTGTACAAGATCCTTCATACGGCTGGTGTCAGTATCCGGTGGATACGTTACGCACTTCGCCAGTGTGGTCTTCCATCAACTCCAGGCATCTGAAAGATTATCTATTATGAAAGCTTTTTGATCCGCACTTTCCACTGGTTTGAACAATTGGGTTCAAATCACGGTCACTATCAGAACACCACCTCAAGAAAGCTTTATCTACCGACAAGTGTTCAACTTACTTGCGATGTCGTGGCGCTGTGTTCCGTCCACTTCGCCAGTGGATTATTTATTGTACCGGGTCCTTCATACGCTTGGCGCCAGTATTCGATGGATACGTTACCCACCTCGCCAGTGTGGTCGGCCATCAAATCCAGGCCCATCTATTATAGAAGCTTTTCGATCCGTACCTTTCACTGGTTTGAACAACTGGGTTCAAATCATTATTACTTCCGGAACATAACCCAAATTGCTTCATCCCCCTGCAAATGACCAACATACTTGCAATGACATGACTTTAGACTCCCTCCACCTAGCCAGTGGATAACATCCTGAAAGCCTTGATTTGTATCCTTCATGGCACATCTGAAAAAACAAGTTTACCTCCCTGCAAGTGTTCAAATTACTTGCAATCCCATGGTGCTATGCTTCGTCCACCTCGCCAGTGGATTACTTCTTCCTGCTACTTCACCCACCTCGGCAGTGTGGTACAAAGATTTGATACATCCCTGATGTATATTGTCTGTGGTCTATACTACTACGTTTGGCCATACCTGATTTACAAGACCCCAGCAAGCTCCTCGAACGTTCCAAACATCCTCTCCATGCAAGCGTCCCACTCAGCTGCAATGGCTATCTCTCGCGGACCTATCAGCGACGCACACCGAGATTGTTGGTTATGTGCAAAGACAAGGATATCGCTTGCGATTTGAGCTCCATACCTGAATAACGCAGTACCGCAATTTACACAGCTTATCTCCGAACAGTACCGCTGTCCACCGCCATTCCTGATGAATCCCGACTAAACCTTCCGCTGGGCCAACGCAAAATCGGGTGAACCATGACTGCGCTTAGCTGCTCGGAACATCGGTCCTACAAAATCGTTGGTAATTCAATGTCCTATACATTGTGGTCAACGGCAGTGCTCCAGGACGTGGTGGGTTATCGCTTGGCAAGCGTTTTCCCTATAAAAAGCCACAAATGTCTGCTTAACGGCACTGTGACGTGGCGGATGTGACTCGCCACCGAAATAAAGTCACTGCCAACTGCTTCACACGAAGAATGATCTCATTACCCCATATTTGCGAACACGTGTTTATCAATAACTATCGAACTCCTACGCCTATTTAAAAACAGTGCTCGATCCCCGGAACCATTCAAACTCGCACCCAGCACTTCCATAATAGAAACACTTAGTGATCGTACAGCCCTTTGACGCTAACTTACTCTGACGACACTGCGCAAGTTGTTCATGCCCCATCGTTTCTGTGTAAAATTACGTGCAATTTTTAAGCTCTATATTTTGCCAACACATCTTTATTGTGTGTGTACACCATCTCTAGAGTTCCCATGGCTCTATCAGCAAATTGATCATGCCTGTACTGATGTGTCTCGTTCTGTCGACAATACATTATTTATTTATTTATTTATAATGATTGGTGTCAAAGTTGCTCATCAGTGTAAGCGACCAAATATGCCTTGTTGGAGACCGGAAGCGTCTTCATGAGCAGATCAACCGTAAGGCGAAGATATAAGAGCATCGAGAATGGACGCTGTACACTTCGCAGCAAGGTATCAAGAGTTTCGTCTCTCGTACGAAGTGCTACGCGGCCTTGCTGGCGGCTGCAACAATTGGTCACAACTGAAAAGCAACATTTCGCTGGAGGCCAGCGCTTCATATTGCGTGGTATTCAGGTTCGTGCAACGCTGATGGTACCACCGATTGCAGACATCGCACTGCATACCGCCGGAATCGTCAGTTACTGGTATATTGCAGCTTGGACTGCCACATAGTGCGATAAACTCAGAATCCAAGCCACCAGGAACAACAGCCTCGGTGCGTTGCGAGACTGACATAGTGGAAAACAGAGTGGAATTATAACACGTACACAATAGTTAAACGATCTTAATAAAAAAAAGCAAAAACTGGGTGCAAAACGGGATTAAAACTAGAAAGAAATGGAAAAAATTACCAGTAAGCGCCAAAGACGCTTTGACCAGAACCGCTTTAATCCAGCCAAGATATCTTGGATCGGAAGAAATTTGACAATAGTCAAATTCCGTTGCAAGTGTTTATTCAAACACTGTCTTCCGCAGTATCGTAGCTAAAAAGCTCGATCAGTATGGCACGCCAAAAATCCAGTTACCGCGTAGAAACAGTACTCGAAGGTGTGGAGTTAAAAATTGTTGAAGTCTTATGTTACAACATTTGGATTTGAGACAAAAGCAAGTGCACTGTGCAACAATAACTACGCTGAACGTGCGTTTTGAATATCCTATAGAATCATTAGCCGTACGTATGGATTGCTAACGCCTGCGTAGATACAAGAGCGTTGTACTAGTAAGTAATCTACGGAGTTTTGGTTTAGTATGGGCCAAAAATTGCGTGGGGATAGGGCAAAGAGAGTTAGAATATTGGTGGTGATTGCAAGGTGCATAAACAGCAACTAGCTAGCGTAATACGATGGCGAGCGCAGAATAAGTGAAAATAAGCAGGTTGCCGCGTGAGAGATCTAAAGGTCAGTTAGCAGTAAGGCAGCGGAAAGATTGGATGCAGATATTCTATAGCAATAAAGGTTATTGAGGTACGGAGTTGCTCCTGACAAGCACTGGATAATCGCATAGGCGTGGAGCCTATGACCACTAGCTACTTCTAAATTGAGGTGCCGAATTTAGGACGACCGACAGTTGGTGGCGCTAGGGATGACTATCAGTGTCCAGATGTAGCCATTCCAATCAGACGCTCGGTCACTAGTGTATGCCTATAGGGGCAATGAATGCATCAACAGGCCAGCGGAGGTAAGAGATACAGACATTCCAGAAGAATGTATGATGGAGAGACAAGAAGTGTAACCTAGCAAGCTCAAGATCTGCGCAGAAGGGACATGGATCATACGGCGAACTGCTGCAGTAGTGCGGATGATATGAAGAGTGACAGATAGTGGGGCTAGGATGGAGAATATCGGTGGCCAGCAAAGGCATCCGGATTAAGCCTACTAATTACCAGTGGATCCCTATAATGACAGAAGAAGTCAACACAATAGTGAAGGTGTGATGAAAACAATTCAAGCGCGTAAGTGTTGGAGCGATAAGGAGTGACTTCTGGTGCAAAGCTCAATGCTACCTACAATGACTCACTGCAGCTGAAAAGTGGTGACGTAGGTAATGAGTAATTGATAATGGTACTAAGGAAGAGAGAGTACTGACGGCTAGCAATGGCATTGGGGTGAAGCCTTCTAGTTGCTAGTGGATACCTTAAGGGTCCCAGAATAAGTTAACAGACAGCAAATGTATGTGACGCAGGCAGTCCTAAAGGATAAAGGTTGGCGATAAAAGAGATAATGGTACCAAGGGAGAGAGAGTATCGACGGCTAGCAATGGCATTAGAGTGAAGTCTTCTAGTTACTAGTGGATACCTAAAGTGTCCTAGCCCAGTCCCCAAGAGGAGTAAAAGAGTGGCTCGTAGCAAGCTCCGGGTATGCGCAGTGATGCTTGGAGCCTACGAAGAAGGGCTGCTACTAAACAGAGGCAAGAACTGATAATTGCACTAAGGGAGAGGGTACCAAGGGCTAGCAATGGCATTGGGGTGAAGTCTTCTAGTGGCTAGTGGATACCTAGTGTCCCAGAATAAGTCAACCGACAGCAATGTATGTAATGCAGACAGCCCCAAAGGATGAAGGTTGGAGATAAAAGAGAGTGGCTCTTAGCAAACTCCGTATATGCTCAGAGATGCTTGGAACCTACGACCAGTAGCTGCTACAAATATGAGGTGCTGAGGTTGAGAGGGTCGACAGATCATGGCACTATGGAAACTTTCGGAGGCCAGATGTAAACATTCCATTAAGCAGTTTGGTCACTAGTGGATTCCTGCAGTGTCACAGAATACATCAGCAAGCCAGCGAAGGTAAGTGATAAAGACAATCTAAAAGATTACAGGATGGAGAAACAAGGAATGTCTCCTAGTAGCTCGGATATGCGCAAAGATGGATGGAGCCTACAACAAAGCACTGAGGAAAACGTGATGAATGTAAGAGGAACGAAGGATAATGGTGCTAAGACAGAACCAGTGTACAGCCACTGAATTCGCACGAAGTCTTCTAGTTATTAGTGGATAGTTACAGTGACAGAAGAAGTCAACAAACCAGCGAAGGTGGGTGATGGAAACAATTCAAGAGAGTAAGTGTTAGAGAGATAAGGAGTGGCTCCTAGCGCAAAAATGTATGCTATCTACAATGACTCGCTGCAGCTGAACAGTGATGACGTAGGTAATACGAAGAACTGATAATGGTACTGAGGGAGAGAGAGTATCGATGGCTGGTAATGGGAGTGGGTTGAAGCCTTCTAGTGGCTAGTGGATACCTAAAGTTTCCCAGAATAAGTCAACAGACAGCAAATGTTTGTGACGCAGATAGTCCCAAAGGATGAAGGTTGAAGATAAAAGAGAGTGGCTCCTAGCAAGCTCCGGATGTGCGCAGAGATGCTTAGAGCGTACGACCACTAGCTGCTGCCAAACAGAGACTGAACTTAAGATGATAGACAGATAGTGGCGCTAGGACAAGCTATCAGTGGCCAGATGTAGCAATTCCAATTAGACGCTTGGTCATTTGTGTATATCTACAGTGTCAAAGAATGCGTCAACTTGTCAGCGAAGGTAAGCGATACTGACAGTCCGTAATATGAGAGAAAAGCCAGGGTCAAACAAGTAAGAGAAGTAGTAGGAATATACGGTAAATTGAAACGCGATTAAAAGAGGATATTCCATATTGTCGTGAATCATAAGGTGACAAGTATAAGAGAGAACGGTGTCAGCTTGGCGATTAGGATATATTTGAGTAACATCAACTGGTACTTGAGGTTCTGCGTACGCCAGCTTCAAAATCCAGGTAGTAGCCAGTTAAGTTTATGGGATTAGCTAGAGGCGGATGTCTCGAGCTAGCCAGATATAAGAGGTTTGAGGGAACGCATAGGCATTCGGTATCCACTGGCTGATGCCGAGGTGATGGAAGCCTTAAGGGGTTGTTGGAGGAAGCAGTCAGGTAGGAATATTAGGAGTCGGGAAGGAGATAGTGTGGGAAGGTAATAAGAGGCGATTATAAGTGGTCTGGTCCAGTTTCAACAAGCTCGTCTTCAGGACAGTTGATATTTAGCAGTTTGGAAACTTGTGTGACAGTGGGGTATTTGCTAATAGAGAAGCGAAACTTGTTTATATTCATAGATGCTCTTATTGTGTGAGGTAACCTATTCCATACATGTGCGCATCTGTAGAGGTAGACGTTGGAGCGAATATTACTGCGTGTGCTTGGTAGGATAATGGAGTGTGGTCGATCATGTAGGGGGTACGAAGTGTCATTTGAGTTTGAGGCAGGGGTTAGTGGGCTCCCATTGGGATTGTTAATAAGCGAGTATGGAAAACCGAGGTTGGTTTACAGTCGGCGCAGCCATAACGGGTCGAGCTTAAATGGGTTGCATCGATCACGGTAGCTGAGACTTGAGTGCCCCAGGAGGCGTTTTATGAAGGTACGCTGAACCTTTTCGAGGGCTGTTCTAATGCATTTTCGTAGGTTGGTGAATACTATAGAGCAATACTCTAGCAGAGGCCGGGCGCATGTTTTGTATTGCGCGGTTCTAGATTCTTGTATTGTCATGGTTTTGAGGGTATATCCGATGAGAGATCCCGCTTTAGCTGCAGAATAAACTACTTGTTCTGCGATGTTCAGCGAACAGGAATAGTGCACGCCTAAGTCCCGCACTGTTAGGCAGTTCTCTAATGGCGTGCCCTGTAGCATTAATGTATTGGGTGGCATGGTGCATCTGTATGTAAGGACATTGCATTTTGCTGGTGTGAATGCCAACTTCCATGTGTCGCACCATGCAGCTGGTGCTCTTAAGTCGTATTGTATATGGGAGAGGGCGGTGTGGAAGTTTGACGGATGAAATGGGAAGACAATTTTGATGTCATCAGCAAAAAGGTAGGGTATCACATGTTTAAAAAACTGGAACACGTCATTGATATAGAGCAGGAAAAGTAGAGGGCTCTAAAAGCATCCTTGAATTAGGCCACTTTTGACTGGTTTTGGAAGTAATATAAAGTCCCCAATCATTACTGGCTGTGAGCGAGCTGTATGAAATGATGAGAACCAAGTGTGCAGTTTGCCGGAGATAAAGTATGATTCCAGCTTCATCAAGAGATCTGTATGTGGTACTCTGTCAAAAGCTTTTGTCATGTCTAGGAAGTTGAAGGCCAGTGCTCGGTTGTTGTTAATCTGTTGAGTTACGTGGTTGAGGAACTCAAATTGGCAGGTCTGACCGGATTTGGATGGCAGAAATCCATGTTGTTGTCGATTGACTAGGTTACTAGTAATCAGGAAAGTGAGCATGGTTTCTTTGACCATTCGTTCTATTACTCTTGAAGCTGTAGGCGTGTGGCTGATGGGGCGATAGTTTTCCATGTTCTGCTGACTGCACTTTTGTGTTTGGGGATGACGGTGGCATGTTTCCATGTGGTTGGATAAATCCCGTTTGTCATGGAAAGCGTGAATAGGTTAAGAAGTAGAGCTGGACTGTCCTGGCCACCGAGTATCAGCAACGCAGAGGGGATACCCTAATAACCAGGATGTGATGACCATTTGACTGAGCTGATTACTCGGGTGATAGAACGTAAGTCAAACTTAATAGTGTGGAGTGAGTCATTGGTGCGCCTAGCTGGCATAGCAGGTGAGGTTCCATTAGCGTCGGTTAAAGATTTGCAGCAGTATTCGTTGTAGGTCGCACATGTTTTTGATAGATCGCTAATAACGGATGTGTCAGAAAGTCTGAGTGAGGCAAAAACGTAGATATTTGATTGCTTATTGTCGGAGTATTTGACTGAGGGACTTCGTTATATTGTTAGGTTTAAGAGCAGCATCTTCAGCAATCTTGGCTGATTCCTGCGCAGTTTGCCAGTTGGTTAGGATTTCGTTCATGCGAACAAGGATGTGGAATTCCTTAGTTTTGGAGTATCGATGGCGCATTTTTTGATCTTCCTAAGTACACCGTAGGCCTTTGCTGATTTCGCTGTCATCTTTAAGCGGCTTCTGCAAGTGAGTGGGGCGATCACATCTAGGCAGCTGAAGAGATTTAGATATAGGACGTGTGCAGCTGCGTCTACATCAGTGGCTAAAAAGAAGTTGTCCCAGTTCGCAGATCGCACTAATATCTCAAAGCTGTCCCAGTTAATGTGGTTGAACATTCGAAACTGTTTGACAGAACAGGAATTGGCGCAGTGTGGAGTAGAAAGTGTAAATATGAGTTTGACCACCTTGTGGTCGCAGCCATGTATATTAACTAGTATACCAGCGAATGCATCAGAGACACCTTGCGTAAAGATTTAGTCTAGGGTGTTAGGAGGCCTGGTGTGATCGTGTACTTGTTGGATCCAGTTAGTTGCGTGGACGCTGTCAACGAAACTTCCGTAACTGAGTGTGGCAACCTGGTCGTTCCAGGGGATAAGTAGCATATTGAAATCACCACTTACTGTCTTTTGAAGTTGGGGCATTAGGGAGACTTCAGTGAAAATCTTAGTGAGTTTATTAATCTTTTTGCTAAAGGTGTGTGGAGGGTTGTATACGCAACCGATAAGGAGGTCAAGTTGACCTCCTGTCGTCTGGATCCAGATGGAGTCTTCAGGGTCACCTATAGATAACAGTTGGAAATCGGGTGTACCAAAGTCGTCCATGACATAGAAAAGACCAACGCCCCCCCGCTGGTTGTCTCGTCCGTTACAGAATGTGGTATAGCCAAGGATGCGCAGTAGGCGGGCAGAGGGATTTGAGGAGTGCCACGTTTCTGAGATGAGAACCAGCTGTGGTTATGAGAGTGGGATAAATGGTCCAATGAGGTGCATCTTATGTGTGTGCGCGTTAATAAGCAGCAGACTGTATGATTCAACGCAAAGAGAGTTAAAGGAGAGAGATTGTGTGAGGTAAGTTGCACAATTGAGTGCAACTGGCGCAGGGTACATGGAAGTGGTAAGAAAAGGTGGAGAGGGTGATATAGGAATGTGATCAGGAAGTGATTGAGTAGGTGGCTGATGGTAGTCGGCCGCTAATGAGGCTGTGGTAATATTATTGACTGTAGTACCTGTCCGGAGGACTGAAGCCAACCGTGGGGGTTAGTTGCAGTGAGCATATGAGTGGTTGGAGGTAATAAATAAATAAATAGTTTATTCTCGTCATTGCGAGGCACACCATCAAGGGCGTGATCCTGGTATTACAGACATGTATGATCGGCAATTGCACAAATTAGCACATTTTGACCAACATCATGGGAATTTATGTGTGTGTTGAGATGTAAAACTATGTTTAACAATGTATTTGGAAGGAGACATGTTGTGTGAGTAGGTAAATATGACTGTGTGGGCTTTTGGGAGCTGGTGAGAACTCTTGGTGAAATGGGCGAGGTGGATCGTGTACTGCCGCATCCCATAAAAAGGGGCCGTGGATGGCCTGGCCCGGTTGTAGTGCATATCATCCGGATATATTTTTCGTTCAGGAGAACGTGTGGTCAGGCAGTGCGGGGTAGTGTTGGTGCTGCGGTAGAGATTTTTAGAAGCGCGTCGTCCTTGGGAGAGTGCTTTGTTCCCCAAAGTTTCGAGAGGTTGTGGGGATTGGTAACGGGGTTGTGCACTTGAAGTTTGGATGGCATAGCGCATTTTGTAAGGCCGATTGGGCGATAGCGTACCAGGCGGATAGTTAGTTATTAGGGGAATCACTGCGTTGACGCTGCGCGGGCTGCTCATAGTTCCATTTTGCTGTGGTGACTGGTAGAACGTACTCAGTTTGTGAAAACCGCGGCATTTGTAGTTCTGGGGCTTAATCGCATTGTTGGGCGCCTCGAGTAGGTAGGGCTCGCGCAGTGATTGGGCGGGTTGGGTCAAAACCTGCGTGGAGGGCGACGTTTGTGATCGGAATGATTTCGACTTCACACGATCCGTTGGTCCAGAGGTTAATTGGTGCCTATCAGTTATCCGTTTGTGTCACCAGGACATTGCTTGGGTACGAGAATCCTTGTTATGGTGATGCATAAGTGGGGAGTGCTTCGTAGTACGAAGCGTGCCGTGTTTCGGCTGTTGACCTTTGTTGGTTGTCTGTTGTCTTGCGAGGGTGGTTTCGGCGTTGCACGAGGAGGAGGGAAGGGAGTTGATCAGCGGGAAGTCTACATTGATAGGTTCGGAATCTGTGTCACTCATGTCGGAGGCGTTATGTATTGACGTAGCTTCTTGTATTGTTAGCAGGGGCGAGTCTGGAACGTTGATTGACTTTTTATCTATTAGGGGTGTGGGACTTGAGTCGGTATGTAATTTTGTCGTCGACGCGTGACGTAGGGGGTTAGGTGCAGCTCCACGGTGGTGCTTGTCGTAGAGCAAGCGGTAGCTCTGACAATTGGCGATGAATCATGAGGCTGTTGTCTTGCTTTGGTATTAGTATCCAGTAGGAACGCTCTTTGCAGCGGCGTTAGATCACGATTGATAAGAATAGGCCCGATGTTGGCGTTTGTTCGTAAGGTAAATGGATTCGCTATGAAGCGTGTAACCAATGCTGGAGTTTTGAAGGCGATAAAAATAGGACGATTACAACTGATCTTCGATTTTCTGAGCCGTTTACTCACGCACGTATCAGGAAGGATGTTACACATGGACGTAAGTAGGCAGGTGTCTTCCTCCAAAGGAAGTTTCACAGGAACGCTGAAGAGGATCACGTTTCGGGCACGGCGGGTGCGCTCGTTTATCTCAGTAGTGACGGGAGTGAGAAAAGCGCCGGCATCTTTGAGCTCATCAGCGTTGTCATTTTTCCTTATTCCTGCGGGTTGGGCCAATGGCATACGTTTTGTTAGCTCTGTATTGGTAACGGCCATTTCCTTTTTAAGAGCAGCCGTTTATAAGTAAGTATTTTGGTCCCCCTGGCTTCGATACATTTCCTGGTGCTTTCCCAGGTGTAAACCACTGTCTTTCAAGGATTAAGCTTTCTTTCGGATAGCCAATCATGCGCATACCAATAGGTCATGAGCACACGGTAGATGACAATATATAATAGATGCGCATTTGTAAACGAAAGCGCCTACAAATTTCACCCGGAAGGAAAACCCACGGGTAGAGTGAACACTCCAGCCCCTGGTCATACCGCATGCCTGCCAACTAGTTTACCGATAAAACTTCAGCAACACTTTACGGGGATATGTCCCCAAAGGGACGCGAACTTCCCTTAACCAACACGCACACGAGGGCGTTTTAATGACACTCAGGTGATTTTCCGATAGGCGGCTTTCCCTTGCCTGATCTAATTCAGGATTTTCTATTTACGCCTGCTTAAAACAATTACAGGACGCTTGACCTACGGGACAATCCGTGTTTTAGGTGCCTGTTCTCTACCTCCACCCTGTTGTCTTGAAATTGCCCAAATTTCTTACGCCCTTTAGTTGGTGTGGTGCTGAGTGTTCCTTGTAGGGGCGCCACGTGCTAGTAAGACACCTTAAAGCCTTTTGAGTTCAAACAGCAATGGCAGCAAGCAAATGGTTAAATTGCGTTCGGCTTCGTGTATACACCAAATAACTAATCTATGGCGCAAATTTCCTGCGGTCCCTAGGGTTGCAACGTTTTAAATAAGCGCAGCGCTTTCGCATGTCCCTTAATACGTAGAAGCAGGAGAAACTCACGTGAGCAGTTAGAATGTATGATTCAAATGCATTTATTTGCATCAAGCAGCGATTTAGCACCAGCCTCCTTGCTGAACTGGTTGTTGGTAAATGCTCCGTTATAAGCTGCACCGCGTCATGGTGACTAACCCCACTTCCGTTAGGCATATGTGGATATAAAAAGCTACGAGCGAAGCCGGTTTCTCCAAGCGGCATTGCATAACATAAGACATAAGCACCTTGGTTGCGCTGAGATGTGGCGTCCGCCAACATGACACCGAGGAAACGGCTACATAATGGCATAACGCTCCGCGGTATAAACTTGACTTACTGTACCATACCTTCGTTGTCTACTATGTCGCTAACCCTTCAGTCTGAAGTCAAACGGACTTTTGTGGCTTTTTATAGGCAGCACGCTTGCCAGGCAAAATCCGCCACGTCCTGGAACACTGCTGTCGATTGCTATGAACGGTCATGTACAGCTAGCGAAGCTTCTTATAAAGCATTTGTTTATGTCGTTTTTCGCAGTCGCGTGTCTCCTCTGTTGGCTAGGCAAACGGCACAGCCAGAGTCCAACATGGACGTTGAGGTCAGTTGAGGAGGAAGTACGATTATGAAGGTAAGCAGAATTTCTAGTGTATGGGTCTTACCTTGTCTGATTATGTATATTTGCTGTGGTATGCAGAATTCGTGTCCAGCTACCCTCACTGGACATCAGTGGTTGGGGTTTTGGGTGCAGATGGTTGGTTTTGAATTGAAGCTATGGTCCAGGGAAGTCCTTGTTGGTTATTTCGTCCAACCTCAGACGGAATCAGTTTCTTATTTCGATCCCGGATCTCGAAGATGTTCACGACCTCAATGAAAAGGGAAAGAGAGGAACAGATTGACAGAATATTAAAAAGAACAGTCATGGCACCAAGCATTGGGGAAATTCTACTTTTAGACATTTACTTAGGACAACTGGTGTACAATGTGTAACAGATATTACACTGAAAATGTTTCTTGATTAAGCAGCAGAAGGCATGGCCCAATAGACAAATTACTTTCATGAGAATGAATAGCAGGGTTCGAGTAAGAGACTCACCAGGTATTAGCTTACTGCCATACAATTCAACTGGAGACCAGAATGTGGCTATATAATCACGATTAGTTGCAATCGGGAACCAGAAGATACAGTGATGAGGTGGCGATATTTAAATATACTCCACGGGATGGGGATTATCTAAGACCACATAGTAACGATTATGTACATATGTATATGAGGAGAGGGAGCTGAGGAAAATGAAATCCGGCTAGGATTAAATGGATATGTACGGAAGACTAAATGTCGAAGTTAAGATGATCGAGAAATGGCGCCAAAGGACCTAGTTTCAGTAGTTAAAAGTGTCAGTTGCGTCCAGCATTCTAGTTACTAAGGGATAACTACAGTGTCAAAACATAGGTCAACAAACCAGCAAAATATATGATGCAAACAGCCTATAAGGAAACAGTTGGAAAGAGAAGGAGCGGCACTTAACGAGCCCCGAATATGCGCAGAGATACGAGGAGAGTATGCCAAATCGTCGAAGCTAGAGGTGTTGAAGTCCAGACAAACGAGCTAGAAGTGTTGGTGGACAGATCATCAGCGGGCAAATGTAGAAACGCGATTAAGGAATTCAGTCACATGTGGAAATCTACAGTGTCACCGAATGAGTCAAAGAACCACCTGCGTTGCAATGCAGGAGAATAAAAGTTGTAGGAAAAAGGTAACACATAGCAAGCTGCGGAAATCCGCAGAGTTGTATGGAGCCTATGGCGACTAGCTGGTGCTACACAGAGCTAATGGCTCTACGAAAGGTAGTATCAGTAGCTGGTGAAGCCATATGATTAAGACGTTTTGGCCACCAGCGGATACCTACGGTGTCAGCGAATAAATCAACAAGCGAGCGAAAGTTAGTGAGACCGACATTCGAAGAAAAAGAAGGTTGAAGAGTAAAGGGGTGGTTTATTCAAAGCTACAGATCCTGGCAAAGATGCATGGGGTCAAGGACGACTAACTGCTGCGCAGGAGAGTTGCCAGCAGCAAGGCTAACGGCAGATAAGGGCGCTAGGAGAGATGCCAGTGGCCAACAGTGGCACTCGGATTAAACCTTCAGTAACTGGTGGATCCTACGGTGGCACAGAACAGGTCAACAAACCAGCTGCGCTGAATTGCACAAAGACTAAGAGAATAAACGCTGTAGGGAACGAGTGCCTTCTAGCGAGCTCCGGATATCCGCAGCGTTAAATGGAGCCTATGGCGACTAAATGCTGCTGAACAGAGAAAACGGCGCTAGAATAGTGAGTAGCAATGAGCGGTTCTAGCTATTCGATTAAGGCTTGGTAACTAGTGGATACCTACAGTGCCACAGAATAAGTCACCGTACCAACTGAGTTGTGGTGCAAACGATCCAAGAGAATAAAGGTTGGAAATAAGTGGTGGTTCCAAGCAAACTACAGATTTGCACAGCGATGCATGGAGCCAACAACGACTAACTGCTGCCAACAAGAGTTGACGAGAGTAAGGCAAATGGCAGCTAACGGCTGTGGGAGAAAGAGATCTGTGGCCAGCAATGATATTCGGACTAAGCCTTTCGTTACTAGTGGATTCTACGGTGGCACAGAATAGGTCAACAAACTAGCTGAGCTGTGATGTAAACAGTCCGAGAGAATAAACGTTGTAGCGAAGGAGTGGCGAATGCTGAGCTCCAGATATTCGCAGAGTCGATTAGAGCCTATGGCATCTAGCTGCTGCTAAACAGAGATAATGGCTATAGAAAAGGTAGTTTCAGTGGCTGATGAAGCCATATGGTTAAGACGTTTGGTCGCTAGTGGAGTGAAGCGCACAGGATGACAATGGTTCTGGTCTTGTATAGGCAGGAGAATATGCCCTCAGAGGAAAACAGAAGTGCTCCAGGAAAGCAATTTGTGAAAGCGATAGTGTATGACGAACAGAACCCAATTGTTCAAGCCTCTGGAAAATTGTATCCGTGCAAACTAACGAATAATTTATCGTAACCAAGGTATAAAAACGGCTGATATTCTTCTACTCATATCCAGATAATGGGACTTTGTGCCCCGTACGATGGACCATTCCCTGGGTGTTTGAAGACGTGCCTGTGACCGTCTCGGGAAAAATGCAAAGAACAGAGGCAGCCAGACAGACGGACGAAGGAATAGAGGCTTGTGGTACTCCGCACGCCACATTGATTGCATCGGACAGTGATTCTCGGACTCTCACCGCTTGCCGTCGTTCGTGTAGAAAATTGCTAATCCAACTCAAGATTGGGTCGCCAATGCAGTAATTTTGGAGCTTCTGATGAAGAATTGGATGGTCTAAGCGATCAAACGCTTTTGTAAAGTCCAGGTAGATGACAACGACTCCTACTTCATCGTCAACAGCTTCAGTCCAGCTATTACGTGCAAGTAATAGATTAGTATTACACGAATGCTTTTGACGAATGCCAAGTTGCGCTAGGGCTATGAAGTCATGGCTTGCCAGATACTGCATCAACGCATCTGCGCTGATTGATTCCATCACTTTGGCTAGTAGAAGAAGGAGTTTTATTGGACGGAATTTGGCAGGAGCTTTGCGGCTACCTCCTTTATGGAAAGGAGTGATAAGCCCTCGCTTCTATACTGGTGGATCATGTTTCGCTTTTAGACATCGCTGATAGAAAACAGTCAGTGATTCTGCTAGATCACCAGCTACCGCCTGCAGAGCGAATGGTAGGATGTTGTCGACTCCACGAGCACTGTGGTTACGCAAGGATAAAAACTACTACAACACAGCTTCCGCAGTGAAGGTGATGTTGGCTAAATCAGATAGTGGAGTAATGGGAATGAGCAGAAGTTTGGGCATCGTCCACAGATCAAAATAGAGCTTCCAGGGGTCGCATGAACTGAGGTAGACCATTAGTAAAATGGTTACATCAAGCCAGGTGAGTCTAGGTAGCATCATCCACAGATAAGAGTGGAGGTATGAAGGGCCGTTATGGCTGAGGTAGGCCAATTGTAAAATGGTTGCATCATGCTATGTGTTGCTATGTAGCATCGTCCACAGTTCGGATTGTAGCTACCAAGCGATCGCCTAGCTGAGATAAACCAATTTTAAACCGGTCCATTAGGCTGTGAGAATCTATGTAGCCTACATCATAAAAGAGAATGGAGCTCTTAACCGAAGGCTTTGGTCAGATAGACCCAGTATAACAAGGTTGAATCAGGCTATGTGCTTCTAAGTAGTATGTACACAGGTCAGAATGAAGTGAAGAAGCGATACCTTGGCTGGGGTACACCAATTATAATACGGTGTCCATAGGCTTTGTGTATCAAAGTAGCCCAGACCGCATTCAATCATAGATATATAAAGCGACCGCTTGGCTGAGGTAGTCCAACTATAAAACGATCCCATCAGACAGTGTGAATCCATGTATCGCCCTCATCACGTCCGCGTGGAGTTAAAAAGCGACAGCTTACCTGAGATTGACCATATATCAAATGGTTGAATCAGGATAGATGATACTACGTAGCATCGTCTACAGGTAACGTTTAGCTACCAAGCGATAGCATGGCTGAGATAGACCATTTATAACACGATTGCAAAAGAGCTGCGTGAACCTAGGTACCCTCGTCCACAGATAAGAATAGTGCTACAAACCGATGGCTTGGCTGACTTGGACAGTTAATAAAATGGTTGAAGTTGGCTACGAGGATGCAGGTAATATTGTCTACATGTCAGCATGAAGCTACCAAGCGTTACCATGGCTGAGATAGACCAATTATGAAACTGCTGCATTAGGATTGGTGAAGCTATGTAGTTTTGTCCAATGATCAGAACACAGCAAACAAGCTATAGTATAGCTGAGATAGACCAAACCTAAAATCGTTGCAACAGCCTTAGTGGACCTACGTTGAAGCGTCCACGCTGCAAATTACAACTCCCAAGCGCTGGCTTGCTAAATGTAGACCAATTATAAAGCACTTACATTAGGCTTTTTGAGCCTAAGTAGCTTCTTCCGCAGACAAGAATAGAGCTACCAAGCGATAGTTTGCCTGATTTGGACCCATTCTAAAACGGTTGCACCGGGCTTTGTGAAGCTATGTAGCACCGTCCATAGGCCAGGTATGATCTTCCAAACGGTGGCTTGACTAACCTCGTCAAATTATACAACGTTTGCCCCAGCATTCGTTTGTCCACCTCCCTTTGAGCATGAAACTGCATCCGACGGTACGTACTAAAATATTTGGTAAATTCCCAGGCGGTAGAACTATGTGGTCTGCTTAAGCTTTAGGTACCTTTCCGTAGGCACGATTTTAACCTACGTGTGCAGGCCTTTCATATTCCCCGTAACACGCCATATGCTATCCATTTACATGCCGAGTACTTAGCATAGACAGCTTACAACCCTGTTGCAAACCGTTATTCCGTGGAGGGGCGTTCACGTACCCGCCTTCGCTGACATATAACGTTAACATAGCGGCTGTCAGTGGCTTTGTTAGGTGGCTCCAGGGATATTAGTCGGTAATTAATGACACGTAAGTAAGCATCGAATACGGGAAAATATAGAGGTTGGAGGCGACTGAACCCAATGTGTATTGTGCAGGCTGCACAAATAGGAAGCAAATCAAACAGATCAAGAAGCCATGCAGCAAGATACTCACCAAAACGCTTGGCGTCAACGAATGTGCAGTCAGTAAAACAGGTGGACGTTTTGAAGGTTAAAACAACGGTAAAATCCAATGTTGCAACCTACTGAAAGAGCGCGTTTTCCGGTACACTACAATGGCCTTCGCCAAGAAGGCCGAAGGCTGGAAGCATTCGGTGGAGCTGTTAGTGGAAGCAAACGGAAGGTGAGGGTGGGTGTAAATAGTTGGATGGGCTGGTATGCGGGTTTCCAAAATGTCGTGTGTTGGAGAGTTCGTTGAGCCTAGATTTTTGTTAGAAAATATGTATGGTGATCGTAAGGACCAGAGTGCATCATCGCTGGGCCGTTGAGATAATCTGGTCAAACCGCAAAACTAGCCAGTCCAGTAAGAAGGCTGACAGGCATTCCCACCGCTGCAGACCCAAAGGTGCGTTTGGGAGTGATTACTCGCCACACCGCACCCCAGTCCACGGTCTTCGTCTCACGAAGAAACCCAGCGTCCGCCTTGGCAACGCCTAGCCAGGCGTGTGGAGACCAACACCCTCGTGGCTGTCCGCGGCGGACGGCAGCTGACTGTTCCTTGGGTCAGGAACGAGGCCTTGTGTCGACTGGCGAATCATTCTGGGTTGCGTTGGGCCGGCTGGTGAGTCACGCGAGGTTTGCGATGGCAGTTACGACGGTTTTTGAGTTTCTGGAAGGTAGCACTCAGTGGTGGGCAAGGGTCGAGGTAAGTGGTGGGACGCCGGCTAGAGAACGTGGCTTGCAGGCTAAATGCAAATACGCTTTTTACGTTTACAAAATATTTTGCGTAGGTTTTGCTTTTGCAACTCTTTTGTGGACGTGAGGTACGATGATTATTGGCGGCAAAAGCGGGCATGTTATTGGAAAAAGCAAACGTTTAACAGATCCGTAAAATGGACCGGATGTTTGGCCTGTTTGTCGCGTCGGCCTTTTGTCTGGGGTTAAGGCGGTGTATGTTACGTGTCAAGGAAAACGGAGGGTTTCGGCACATCTAGTGTTTGGAAAGTCACCGCGAGTGCGGGTGCTTGCGTGATAGCATCCGGATGAGTTGTAACTTGTTCTTCAAAGAAAGACAATTTGAGGCGGGCGATGGACACCGTTGTTCGGTGAGCATTCCGGTATAAAATGAAATGCTTCGGAGTCCATTGCATGATTCTGGAAGAGTCAGCGTAGGGAGGCTGGAAAGTGCGCTGCACTGCGTCGGTGCGGAGGAAGAGCTGAGCGCCGCTAGCGAGTCCGCTGTGCACTTGAACCTCTAGTCTGCTCACGAGGCGTAGTCGGGCGTAGTGGACGCGTGCGTTACGCTAAGGAGGAGGCAAACTTAGGCGGAGGCAGACCCGACCATTCGGAAGACGCAAGGACTTCTCCAGGCACCTTTAGCGTCGTGCTCTAAACTAGCTTTGCCAGTGCACATCATAAGTCAGTTTGATGCTGCGGCGAATGTCTAAGAGGACGAGCGAACTGTTTTCGCTCCAGCACGGGTCGAAGGCGGCGCAGCGCGAGGCATTTAGCTGTCGATGGAAGCGTTTAAGTAACCTGTTGGCTGCCAGGTGATAGGCGTGGTGTGAATGCGGTGACAGGCTAAAATAGTGTGTGGTGTATCGGGTAGTGTGGTTTCGAAGGGCGTTCCTCGGTCAGTTGTAATGGGGGATGGGCATCTGTAGTGCGAGGCCCACTAAGCCAGGAAGGCCCAAATAACAGTTGCAGCTGTGCAATCTGTCACGGGAAGTGCTTCTGGTCATCTGGTGAAGCGGTCGACACAGGTAAGTAGTTATAGGCATCGGTGTCAATAAGGCAAGGGACCACCCAGGGCTGAGTATATATGCGAGAATCGAGAGCCCGGGACGGAAAATATACCAAGAGGACTGCGGGTGTATCGATGTAATTCGGAGTGTTGGCTTTGAAGGCAGGCGCGGGCACCGGTACGAATATCTTTGTTTACGCGTGGCCAAGCAAAACGTTCGGGGACCAGTTTCAAAGATGCATAGATACCGGGATGCGATATTGCGTGCAGTGCGACAACAAATGTGTGTCTGATGGAGATGGACACGAAGAGCCTAGGACAATCTATAAATAAATAAATATTTATTCTCGAATATGCGCGGCACGCCTATGGGGGCATGATCAGGTAGGTACAACTGTACGGGAATTTCATGGCCATTGTAACAACGACAGTGGAAAAGTGTTCATAAGTTCATGATTAGAACTGCACAATGGTGGAAATGTAGAACAATAATTCGGTTGTCGTGAGACCGGAACCCGGTTGGTAGGACATATTGGGTATTCCATAGATTGCAGTCCTACCTCGGCTAATAATAAATTAAGAAACCTGAATGATCCATTAGAAGCTAATTGAAGAGCAAGCTCCAGAGAGTTATGATAACATACTGAGTTCGTGCGTACGTAACGCGAAGATCCACGGTGATATCGTAAAAAAGAACAGAGACGACCGTGTATGCGTGCAATCGTAGAAAGAAGAGAGGACAGGTTATACAGCATAAAGGTTCCAGTCTAACAACCATATATAGAATAGTGACGCTAGTTGATCTGCCTGTGTGAATGTAAGGGCTTTGGCTTTATCCGGTAGCGAGTCCCATTCACCGCGGTACAGTGTACTTAAACGGACGTTTGTTGCATTTGTAAATAAATAAATAAATAAATAAATAAATAAATAAATGGTATATTCTCTGTAAAACGAGACACGCCTCTAAAAGGCATGATCAAATATGCATCCAAGCATAGCATCTTTAGAATATTAAAACATTTCGGTACAATGAAAGTAATAAACGAAAAGATGTAGTTCATATGAGCGAGCATATTGTCAGGTAATAGTCAGATCAAGGACCATGATGGCGCTGTGGCGCGCAAAAACTGTTGCGTCAAGATAAAAGTGGGGGGTAAATTTGCCATGTAGTGATCAATGAGCACAGGAAGCCAAACAAGATTTAGTGCAACCAATGAGCATTACGAAGCTGGGATGATCGGTACTCCACTAAAGCATTCTTCATAGTAAAATCAGTTGCACAGGTTGGATGTAGGAGGCTGAGGACTGCGTCAGTGTGAAAGGCATAGCTGTGACTTTATTTTGTGGCGAGTCACATCCGCCACGTTGCAGTGTTGTTAAGCGGACATTTGTGGCTTTTTATAGGGAGAACGGTTGCCAGGCGAAAACCCACCACGTCCTGGAACACTGTCGTAGATTCCGTTGAACTGTAGTGCTAGTCGGCTATGCACCGTATAGACCGAAGTTTGCACTCTATTATTCGCAGTCGGTTGACAGCCAAAATTATTCCTTGGTTTGCCAAATGGCTTAGTACTGAACCGGCAATTGTCGTTGAAGCCAGTTAATGATGTAAAAGAGTCACAGTCGAATGATAATGATGCGGGTGAGTAACCACATTGTTAATAGAGGCCGGATTTTTCTATTATATTGTCCGGCACGCAACCCGTGTCCAGCTATCCATGCTGGACTTGTCATAGGGACGGTGAGTGCAGTTGTTTCTTGTGTCTGAATATGTCCATAACATGAAAGATGCAATTCTCCGCAAAGTGGACTAGTAATTCCTTCAAATGTAAGTGTAATTGTCTTCATGGCCAACTGAGAACTCCATGAAAGATCATCGGAAAAGCCGCTTATAAGCGCGCAATGCTGTCCGTGAAATGACATCAGAAAAGCTCCAGGTGATTGGAGAATCGGAATGTTTGAGGCATTGAAGGTAATCACGCCAGAATTGTCAGTCTTCGGTTGTGGAGCAGTGGATCCATGTAACTACATTATTCCAGGTGAGTAAATTGTTCTATTGTGAGTACGAGGCGAGCTAAACCCATTTGTTTAGACCCCGTGGTAATAGCTTCTCCAGAATGGCGGAAAGAGCTCCACTTGGAACGATGTGTGGTTTCTTCATCTCCCGGAGAAAAGATCACGCATGTAAACCAGCTGGCTATTGAGGGTGGGTCGACCAGTCCCAGTGGATAAACCTTCATGTTTTGGCGGATGTATCTGTGGAAATCTCGGGAGAAAACGGGCAACTGACAAGAGACAGCCAAACAGAAAGACAGCAATGAAGCAAGAAGCACAAACACAGACTGGTGGCGCGCAACGATGCCTATGATACATTAAAATTTATGTAATTTTGTTTAGTATACATGATTTGCAAGCGCGTTCTTTACATCACGTCGCTGGAGTGCCTCAGACTACAACTACTAGGTAGAACGAAGGATCTGCACGCGCAGGGTCAAGGGACGGATACAACAAAGCGTGTTGACAATGTTAAGCGATTAATATGATTTTTGGAGAGTAACAGGTAAACCGATGATGATGATAGCAGACCGAATGCGAGCGGCATCTTAGGTGAAACTAAGGACAACTAGGTTGAGACGGAATGCGGGAGCAACATAGGTAAAGCAACGTTCCAAGAAGAAAAGGAAATTTAAAGAATCAGCTATGAGCGGAAGAATGCGGACGGCAGTGCGAAGAGCAACTCGTGAGAGCAATTAGGAGACCATAGTCAGGATGAGAAAGGTTTATTACTAAAGTTTGGTGAAGCCAAGGACGCTCTCGTGCGAAGTATGAATCGATCAGTTCTGAAAAATCACCGGTGATATCCCGGTAGTCTGAGAGAACTCTGAGAGCCGGAGACCGAACAGACGAGACTTGAATAGCCGACACATCCTTAGGCCTCGTAGTAGTAGCAGAGACTTTCACCGATCTGATGATGACAAAGAAGAACATGGCACTAAGCGTCGGTCGTCTGATTGAAGGTTTGAGGGTACAGGTTACTGATGGAAGTGCCTATATTAATAAAGGGTAAACAAGTCTAGCGGTCTGTCAATGTAAGCAAGACATAGTTTTGAGTCTACAGAGATTAGATCGGTATATCTTGCTAGTCTGGAAAAGGTCAAAGGAGCAGAACGGTCAGATGAGACTAAATTATTACAGGGCACTGAGAGTAGGCAGACTGATTAGAGAAAAAATGAAAGTAGAGAACGCCATAAGGAGAGGAGACGGTCCGGATAGAGAGAGGTTTGCTTTTAAGGTGTGGAAAACTCCATGGGGCTCGAGAGTTAATGGAGGCAGAGCATTCGGAATTCTCATCAAATGCCGGTAACATCACGGCAGTCTGAATGAATTCGGAGAGCAGGGGACCGATCAGACCAGACTGGATTAGTCGGCACATTGAGAGTAAGTCGAACAGTTTAAGGTGGGAAGATAAATAATGAGTCAGCAGAGACGGATAGGTTTGGAATGCAGGAGGCTACATGAATATAAGGTATGCAAGTCAGGCAGGCTAGCAAAGCGAGAGAAGTTGTGTGTTGGTGATACAGAGCCTTAAACTACATTTCGCTAGTTAGGAATCAGTCAGGAAAGATAATAGGGCAGGGCTCTGAGAGCTCGCTATGCGGGTGAAGAAGAAATAAAGAGGCCGCGATGAGGACGGAGTCGAGAGTTTACGTTTACAGATAAGAAATGCGTGGTAATGGTGACAGAGCATTCAGTCTTCCGAGCATGGCAGGCGGCGTCGCAGAAGTAGGAGAGAAGAAGACCGATCTGCCGAGGTTGGACTTGGTCGGCGCATTGTGACTGAGTCCTATGGTTCATTTAGGAAGGTAAGTGGAGTCAGTAGGATTGGGCTGGTCAGAAATAGAAGTGGTTATATCAACATAGGGCGAACAAGTTCAGCAGGATATCAAGGTGAGAACACTTGCCATGCGATAACCCACCACATCCTGAAACATTGCCGTGGATCCATTGAATGGCAAGCTGTAACTGGGTAGGCTTCTTGTTGAGCGTTCATTTGCACTGTTACTCGCAGTCAAATCGCGTCCCATTTTACATTGGCTGATGCGTTATTCGACCCGGGTAGCACAAATCCAGATGCTGTCCAAATTAACCTCCTATAGGAGCATTCACCTGAACTGGACAGGATCTTGTACCGTGAGACGGCTAAATTAGGATTTTGTCCAGTCTACGTCTGACCAATGGAAATGCTGCTAGCGTTGACCAATAGCAATTCACCCCTATGCGTCCAATCCAGTAGGTCAATAAACCTTGGTTGCCTACCATTAATATCCGCATACGGACATCACACTACTTCGCTCTTAGTACCCAAGGAATATATTGACGGCTCGAACCCAAGGTTCATGCAGTACCAGCTATATTTGGCGGCCTTAGCTATATTTGGCGGCCTAGCTTCATTTTGCTGACTTACCTGGTTTTGTCTGAACGGTCTTTTGTTTTCTGACCTTTCGGAATTCTGAAATATAACAGATCTAGTTACATCTGACGCAACGCTGTTACCCTCATTTTAATTACATCACTAGGCATTATTCATCCCTTTTTATTAACAATGATCATTCATCACCTGAAGAAGGTCTGCGGATTTTCCACTTCTCCTCACTAGAACCCGTTCTACCGACGCTTTGTTTCCTTCCTGTGCTTTCTGTTGCATTCCTTCTTCATTCGACGCTAACTTACAAGCGTCTGTTCTCTCTGACTTCTTACATTTCTACCAATTTAAGACTGAGGCAACGCGTCCCTGTCGCTCCTTTTGAGTGATATTCTTTCCCATAATCTGTACACCTCGTCCTCCTCTCTCTGGTTCCAACCGATTGAGCATATGTGCATTAGGACCCTCCAAAAACTATCTCTTTTTCATCTTCATTCCTACTTTAGAACAACCTTTCATTCGCTACTGATCTGTGCTCTGCTTGCTTCTCGTCGTATTTCGCCACATATGATACACATGTATATGCGATAGTTAAATAACAATAACATGTATAGAAGAACAATAGTTCAGTCATCGCCAAAATTGATCGACTGCATTCCAGACGCATCCCTTTCTTCTGTCTTTGTGGCTGTTTCTGTTCGTTTCCTTTATTTCCAGAGTTTGTTACAGGTACGGCAACACGAACCCAAGGAATGGTCCATTGTTGCGACAACAATGCAAGCCACACAGTTCCTTTATCTGGACAAGAGCGAAAGATTATCAACCCTTTTACAACTTACTAACAGGACAACTCTTTCGTTATCATGCTCGGAGACAAATTTTCCGAGGCTTGAACCATTGGGTTCAGTTTGCCTAACGCTATCTCTTCCATATTACTCTTGCCTGGAGCACTACTTTTGACTTCAGAAAGCACATTCTCCTGCGATACAGAGCCAGAAAATTGGTCATTATGAGCTCTTCAATCCGCGTTGACCACTCAATTGGCTGTGGTTTCCTATGTTGCTAATCAATTTTACTACATACCCCGTGGGACCTGCGAATCTTTCTTCGGAACCATATTCTCTCCTTCAAGACTTCAACAACAATTCAACATATTTCAATGTATATCCCTCGGAGACTTCACGTGGTTCTGCAGAGGATCAACACGTCATATTCAAAAAGTAGGTTTAGTTCCCGACCTACCAATCGGGCATAGGCCAGGACTCAGGAACGCAATAGGCACCCGGCTAACACATCAGCCGGCAGAAAAATGGGACGCAAGCTGACTGCGAATAACCGAGCAAACAAACTTTCAGCCAGAAACACAGCCAGTTACAACTTGCCATTCAATGGATTGGCGGAGGTGTTTCAGCTTCCATCTATCGAATATTCCTACCACTTCTCTTACATATTTGACTCTCGCTTACCAGTCCTCCTAGGCACTACCTATCTACAGTCCTCCAACGACTTACCTCTCGCACTGTATCTCCGCACTTTTGTGCTTAACACTTCAAGTACATGGTTACAATGCCTATCCATAACCTTATCTCGTCCTACTTCTTCACTTTTCTCTCGACGCTGGCTTTCCTATCCACCTATGGACCACCTACCACTGTTACTCCATCGCTTTTTCTTTAACTGTTACCCTACTATCCACAACACCATTGATATTTCTTTTTTTCATCTCGCCTATATTCTCCGTATATTCCTACAATTTTTGCTACATATTTGCTCTGGCTTTCCTCGCCTCCTGGGCCATACCTACTTACGGTGCAGCAGCTACTTATATTTTACAATGTAGCTGCGCACCTTTTTACTTGACACCGCATCCATATCTTTACACACTTACAGGAATATAGCATCGCAGTATCCTCCTTACCTTCTCACCTTAACTACGGCTTTAGTTTATATAAATCGACGCTATTCTTTTCTACTGACAGCTTGGCATGCGTGTCCAGCACTCAGTTAAATAAGTTCTGATTCTTCTATGTACTACTGTCTGTCGAGGCATATTATTGTGCGTGAATTTTAATCGTGGCTTCTACTTTCTTCGAACTTTACACTACTCACAAACATCCACCATTAATCTACCATCGCCCATCGGACGTCTGAAGGACAGGAACTTCGGTCTATTGGGAAGTGACGGGTGAGTGAGCCAATCTGCAACATCAGGACAGGTACTGTGAGCTTATTGGCAACACGTCGCGCACCAAGCAGAAGACATGTGTTCAAATTTGCGCACCTAATCGTCAGCCCTCGGTAGCTCAGGTGGTAGAGCAACGGACCGGAAATTCGTGGACCGGGGTTCGACTCCCCGTCGAGGCATATTATTGTGCGTGAATTTTAATCGTGGCTTCTACTTTCTTCGAAGATCG
>OX104068.1:70376256-70391786 GCA_944474145.2 Dicrocoelium dendriticum | reverse complement strand
AAAACCAACCATCTGCACCCAAAACCCCAACCACTGATGTCCAGTAAGGGTAGCTGGACACGAATTCTGCATACCACAGCAAATATACATAATCAGACAAGGTAAGACCCATACACTAGAAATTCTGCTTACCTTCATAATCGTACGTCCTCCTCAACTGACCTCAACGTCCATGTTGGACTCTTGCTGTGCCGTTTGCCTAGCCAACAGAGGAGACACGCGACTGCGAAAAACGGCATAAACAAATGCTTTATAAGAAGCTTCGCTAGCTGTACATGACCGTTCATAGCAATCGACAGCAGTGTTCCAGGACGTGGCGGATTTGCCTGGCAAGCGTGCTGCCTATAAAAAGCCACAAAAGTCCGTTTGACTTCAGACTGAAGGGTTAGCGACATAGTAGACAACGAAGGTATGGTACAGTAAGTCAAGTTTATACCGCGGAGCGTTATGCCATTATGTAGCCGTTTCCTCGGTGTCATGTTGGCGGACGCCACATCTCAGCGCAACCAAGGTGCTTATGTCTTATGTTATGCAATGCCGCTTGGAGAAACCGGCTTCGCTCGTAGCTTTTTATATCCACATATGCCTAACGGAAGTGGGGTTAGTCACCATGACGCGGTGCAGCTTATAACGGAGCATTTACCAACAACCAGTTCAGCAAGGAGGCTGGTGCTAGGTCGCTGCTTGATGCAAATAAATGCTTTTGAATCATACATTCTAACTGCTCACGTGAGTTTCTCCTGCTTCTACGTATTAAGGGACATGCGAAAGCGCTGCGCTTATTTAAAACGTTGCAACCCTAGGGACCGCAGGAAATTTGCGCCATAGATTAGTTATTTGGTGTATACACGAAGCCGAACGCAATTTAACCATTTGCTTGCTGCCATTGCTGTTTGAACTCAAAAGGCTTTAAGGTGTCTTACTAGCACGTGGCGCCCCTACAAGGAACACTCAGCACCACACCAACTAAAGGGCGTAAGAAATTTGGGCAATTTCAAGACAACAGGTTGGAGGTAGAGAACAGGCACCTAAAACACGGATTTTCCCGTAGGTCAAGCATCCTGTAATTGTTTTAAGCAGGCGTAAATAGAAAATCCTGAGTTAGATCAGGCAAGGGAAAGCCGCCTATCGGAAAATCACCTGAGTGTCATTAAAACGCCCTCGTGTGCGTGTTGGTTAAGGGAAGTTCGCGTCCCTTTGGGGACATATCCCCGTAAAGTGTTGCTGAAGTTTTATCGGTAAACTAGTTGTCAGGCATGCGGTATGACCAGGGGCTGGAGTGTTCACTCTACCCGTGGGTTTTCCTTCCGGGTGAAATTTGTGGGCGCTTTCGTTTACAAATGCGCATCTATTATATATTGTCATCTACCGTGTGCTCATGACCTATTGGTATGCGCATGATTGGCTATCCGAAAGAAAGCTTAATCCTTGAAAGACAGTGGTTTACACCTGCGAAAGCACCAGGAAATGTATCGAAGCCAGGGGGACCAAAATACTTACTTATAAACGGCTGCTCTTAAAAAGGAAATGGCCGTTACCAATACAGAGCTAACAAAACGTATGCCATTGGCCCAACCCACAGGAATAAGGAAAAATGACAACGCTGATGAGCTCAAAGATGCCGGCGCTTTTCTCACTCCCGTCACTACTGAGATAAACGAGCGCACCCGCCGTGCCAGAAACGTGATCCTCTTCAGCGTTCCTGTGAAACTTCCTTTGGAGGAAGACACCTGCCTACTTACGTCCATGTGTAACATCCTTCCTGATACGTGCGTGAGTAAACGGCTCAGAAAATCGAAGATCAGTTGTAATCGTCCTATTTTTATCGCCTTCAAAACTCCAGCGTTGGTTACACGCTTTATAGCGAATCCATTTACCTTACGAACAAACGCCAACATCGGGCCTATTCTTATCAATCGTGATCTAACGCCGCTGCAAAGAGCGTTCCTACTGGATACTAATACCAAAGCAAGACAACAGCCTCATGATTTATCGCCAATTGTCAGAGCTACCGCTTGCTCTACGACAAGCACCACCGTGGAGCTGCACCTAACCCCCTACGTCACGCGTCGACGACAAAATTACATACCGACTCAAGTCCCACACTCCTAATAGATAAAAAGTCAATCCACGTTCCAGACTCGCCCCTGCTAACAATACAAGAAGCTAAGTCAATGCATAACGCCTCCGACATGAGTGACACAGATTCCGAACCTATCAAGGTAGACTTCCCGCTGATCAACTCCCTTACCTCCTCCTCGTGCAACGCCGAAACCACCCTCGCAACACAACAGACAACCAACAAAGGTCAACAGCCGAAACACGGCACGCTTCGTACTACGAAGCAATCCCCACTTATGCATCACCATAACAAGGATTCTCGTACCCAAGCAATGTCCTGGTGACACAAACGGATAACTGATAGGCACTAATTAACCTCTGGACCAACGGATCGTGGGAAGTCGAAATCATTCCGATCACAAACGTCGCCCTCCACGCAGGTTTTGACCCAACCCGCCCAATCACTGCGCGAGCCCCACCTACTCGAGGCGCCCAACAATGCGATTAAGCCCCAGAACTACAAATGCCGCGGTTTTCACAAACTGAGTACGTTCTACCAATCACCACAGCAAAATGGAACTATGAGCAGCCTGCGCAGCGTCAACGCAGTGATTCCCCTAATAACTAACTATCCGCCTGGTACGCTATCGCCCAAGCGGCCTTACAAAATGCGCTATGCCATCCAAACTTCAAGTGCACAACCCCGTTACCAATCCCCACAACCTCTCGAAACTTTGGGGAACAAAGCACTCTCCCAAGGACGACGCGCTTCTAAAAGTCTCTACCGCAGCATCAACACTACCCCGCACTCCCTGACCACACGTTCTCCTGAACGAAAAATATATCCGGATGATATGCACTACAACCGGGCCATGCCATCCACGGCCCCTTTTTATGGGATGCGGCAGTACACGATCCACCTCGCCCATTTCACCAAGAGTTCTCACCAGCTCCCAAAAGCCCACACAGTCATATTTACCTACTCACACAACATGTCTCCTTCCAAATACACTGTTAAACATAGTTTTACATCTCAACACACACATAAATTCCCATGATATTGGTCAAAATGTGCTAATTTGTGCAATTGCCGATCATACATGTCTGTAATACCAGGATCACGCCCTTGATGGTGTGCCTCGCAATGACGAGAATAAACTATTTATTTATTACCTCCAACCACTCATATGCTCACTGCAACTAACCCCCACGGTTGGCTTCAGTCCTCCGGACAGGTTCTACAGTCAATAATATTACCACAGCCTCATTAGCGGCCGACTACCATCAGCCACCTACTCAATCACTTCCTGATCACATTCCTATATCACCCTCTCCACCTTTTCTTACCACTTCCATGTACCCTGCGCCAGTTGCACTCAATTGTGCAACTTACCTCACACAATCTCTCTCCTTTAACTCTCTTTGCGTTGAATCATACAGTCTGCTGCTTATTAACGCGCACACACATAAGATGCACCTCATTGGACCATTTATCCCACTCTCATAACCACAGCTGGTTCTCATCTCAGAAACGTGGCACTCCTCAAATCCCTCTGCCCGCCTACTGCGCATCCTTGGCTATACCACATTCTGTAACGGACGAGACAACAAGCGGGGGGGCGTTTGTCTTTTCTATGTCATGGACGACTTTGGTACACCCGATTTCCAACTGTTATCTATAGGTGACCCTGAAGACTCCATCTGGATCCAGACGACAGGAGGTCAACTTGACCTCCTTATCGGTTGCGTATACAACCCTCCACACACCTTTAGCAAAAAGATTAATACACTCACTAAGATTTTCACTGAAGTCTCCCTAATGCCCCCACTTCAAAAGGCAGTAAGTGGTGATTTCAATATGCTACTTATCCCCTGGAACGACCAGGTTGCCACACTCAGCTACAGAAGTATCGTTGACACCGTCCACGCAAATAACTGGACCCAACAAGTTCACGATTACACCAGGCTTTCTAACACCCTAGACTTAATCTTTACGCAAGGTGTCTCTGATGCAGTCGCTGGTATACTAAATACTATGCATGGCTGCGACCACAAGGTGGTCAAACTCATATTTACACGTTTTACATCACACTGCGCCACTTCTTCTTCTGTCAAACGGTTTCGAATGTTCAACCACCTTAACTGGGACAGCTTTGAGATATTAGTGGGATCTGAGAACTGGGACAACTTCTTTTTAGCCACTGATGTAAACGCAAACGCACATGTCCTATATCTAAATCTCTTCAGCTGCCTTGATATGATCTCCCCACTCATTTGCAGAAGCCGCTTAAAGATGACAGCGAAATCAGCAAAGGCCTACGGTGTATTTAGGAAGATCAAAAAATGCGCCATCGATACTCCAAAACTAAGGGATTTCACATCCTTGTTCGCATGAACGAAATCCTAACCAACAGGTAAACTACGCAGGAATCAGCCAAGATTGCTGAAGAAGATGCTACCCTTAAATCTAACAATAAAATCAAGTCACAGTCAACTACTCCGACAAGGAAGCAATCAAAAATCTGCGCCTGTTTCCTCACTCAGACTTTCTGACACGTCCGTTATTAGCGATCCATCAAAAATATGTGAGACCCTCAATGGATACTGCTGCAACTCTTTCACTGACGCTAATGGAACCTCACCTGCTATGCTAGCTAGGCGCGCCAATGACTCACTCGACACTATTAAGTTTGACCTACGCTCTATCACTCGGGTAATCAGCTCAGTCTAATGGTCATCACAACCTGGTCCCGATGGTCTCCCCTCTGCGTTACTGATACTCGGTGGCCAGGACATTCCAGTTCTACTTCTCGACCTATTCACACTTTTCATGACAAACGGGATTTATCCAATTATATGGAAACTTGCCACCGTCATCCCCAAACACAAAAGAGCAGTCAGCAGAACATGGAAATCTATCGCACTATCAGCCACACGCCTATAGCTTTAAGAGTAATAGAACGAATAGTCGAAGAAACCAAGCTCACCTTCCTGCTTACCCGTAACCTTGTCAATCGACAACAACATGGATTTCTGCCGTCTAAATCGAGTCAGACCTGAGAGTTTGAGTTCCTCAACCATGTAATTCAACAGATTGACAACAAGCAATCACTAGCCATCAACTTCCTAGACATGACAAAAGCCTTTGACAGAGTGCCACATGCCGAACTCTTGATGAAGCTGGACTCATACGGTATCTCAGGCAAACTGCACACTTGGTTCTCAACATATCTTACAGCTCGCTCACAGTCAGTAATGGTTGGGGACTTTATGTCACTTCTAAAACCAGTCAAAAGTGGCGTAATTCAAGGAAGCGTTTTAGGCCCTCTACTTTTCCTGCTCTATATCAATGACGTGTTCCAGATTTTTAAACACGGGACACCCTACCTCGTTGCCGACGACATCGAAATTGTCTTCCCGTTTCATCCGTCAAACTTCCACACCGCCATCTCTCATATACAATACGACTTAAGAGCACTGGCTGCATGGTGTGACACACGGAAGTTGGCATTCACACCATCAAAATGCAATGTTCCTACATACAGATGCACCATGCCACCCAATACCTTGTTGTTACAAGGCACGTCATTAGGAAACTGCCTAACAGTGCGTGACTTAGGCTGCACCACTCCTGTTCGCTGAACTTCGCGGAACAAGTAGCTTATTCCGCAGCTAAAACACGCTCTCTCATCGGATACATCCTCAAAACCATGAAAATACAAGGATCTAGAACTACGCTCTACAAAACATGCGCCCGGCCTCTGCTAGAGTACTGCTCTATAATATTCACCAACCTAAGAAAATGCAACAGAATAGCCCTCGATAAGGTTCAGCGTACCTTCACAAAACTCCTCCTGGGGCACTCAACTCTCAGCTACCGTGATCGATGTAGTACACTTAAGCTCGACCCGTTATGGCTGCGCCGACTGAAAACCAACCGCGCTTTCTTATATTTGCTTATTAACAATCCCAATGGTAGCCCACTAACCCCTGTCTCTGACTCATAAATCACTCCGTACCCCCTGCTTGATAGACCCACTCCATTATCCTACCAAGAGCGTGCGGTAGTATTTGCTCCAACTTCTACCTCTACATATACCCACATGTATGGAATAGGTTAACTCTCACAATAAGAGCATCTGTGAGGATAAAGCAGTTCCGCTTCTCTATTAGCAAATATCTCTCTGTCACACAAGTCTCGAAACTACTGAACATCAACTGTACTGAAGACGAGTTTTTGAGACTGGGCCAGACCACTTATAAACGCCTCTTCTAACCTTCCCACACTATCTCCATCCCGACTCCTAATATTCCTACCTGCCTGCTTCCTCCAACAATCCCCTAAGTCTCCTATCACCTAGGCATCAGCCACCGGATACCGAATACCTATGCATTCTCTCAAACCTCCCACATCTGGCTAGCTCGAAACATCCACCTCTATCTTATCGCATAAACTTAACTGGCTACTACCTAGACGGTGAAGCCAGTGTGTGCAGGACCTCAAGTACCAGTTGACGTTGCCCAAATATATCCAGATCGCCAAGCTGACACCGTTCTATCTTACATTTGTTTACCTATGAATCACAAATCATTGAATATTCTCTTTTAATCGCGCTTCCATTTACCGTATATTCCTACTACTTCACTTACTTGTTTGCCCCTGGCTTTCCTCTCCCATTACGAAATGTCTGTATCACTTACTTTTGCTGACATGTTGACGCAGTCTGTGACACCGTAGATATACACTAATGACCAAGAGTCTTATTGGAATGGCTACATCTGGCCACTGATAGCTTGTCCGAGCGCCACTATCTGTCGATCGTCTTAAATTCAGTCTCTGTTTAGAAGCAGCTGGTGGCCGTACGCTCCAAGCTTCTCAGCTCATATCCGAAGCTTGCTAAGAGCCACTCTCTTTTATCCCCAACCTTCATCCTTTAGGACTGCCTGCATCAATTACATCTGCTGTTTTTTGATTTATTCTGGAACACTTTAGGTATCCACTAGCAACTAGAAGGCTTCACCCCAATGCCATTGCTAGCCCTCGATACTCTCTCTACCTTAGTACAATTATCAGTTCTTCGTATTGCCTACGTCACCACTTTTCAGCTGCAGCGAGTCATTGTAGAAAGCACACGTCTTTGCGCTAGGAGTCGCACCCAGTCGTTCAACACTTACTCCCTTGAATTTTTTGCATCGCACACCTTCGCTGGTTTGTTGGCTTCTTCTGTCACTGTAACTTTCCACTAAGGACTAGAAGGCTTAGTGTGAATTCAGTTGCTGTTCATTTGTTCTCTCTCTGAGCACCATTATTCGTCGTTCCTCTTATCTCCATCACGTTTTCCTCAGTGACTCGTTGTAGGCTCCATACATCTTTGCGCATATTTGGAGCTACTAGTAGACCTCCCTTGTTTCTGTATCCTGTATTCTTTTAGAATGTCTGTATCACTTACCTTCGCTGGTTTGCTGATGTATTCTGTGACACTGTAGGAATGCACTAGTGACCAAGCTGCTTAATGGGATAGTTATATCTGGCCACGGAAAGATTTTCATAACGACATTATCTGTCGATCATCTTAACCTAAGCACCTCTAAGTAGTAACGACTAGTGGTCGTAGGCTCCAAGTGTCTCCGGAGCTTGCACAGAGCCACTCTCTTTTATGCCCAACCTTCATCCGTTAGGACTGCCTGCGTCACATACATTTGCTGTCTGTTGACTTATTCTGGGACACTTGAGATATCCACTAACAACTAGAAGGCTTCACCACAATTCCACTGCTAGCCGTCGATACTCTCTCCCATAGTACCATTATCAGTTCTTTTATTACCTCTGGCACCCCTGTTTAGCAGCAGCCATTCTCCATAGGCTACAATCATCTCTGCGCATATTCGGAGCTTGCTAAGAGCAACTCTTTTATTCCTCTCTGGGACTGCGTGCGTCACATACAGCTGCTGGCTGTAGACATACTCTAGGACACTTTAGGTATCCACTAGTAACTAGAAGGCTTCACTCTAATGCCATTGCTAGCCGTCGATACTCTCTCTCCCTTGGTACCATTATCTCTTTTATCGCCAACCTTTATCCTTTAGGACTGCCTGCGTCACATACATTTGCTGTCTGTTAACTTATTCTGGGACCCTTAAGGTATCCACTAGCAACTAGAAGGCTTCACCCCAATGCCATTGCTAGCCGTCAGTACTCTCTCTTCCTTAGTACCATTATCAATTCCTCTTATTACCTACGTCACCACTTTTCAGCTGCAGTGAGTCATTGTAGGTAGCATTGATCTTTGCACCAGAAGTCACTCCTTATCTCTCCAACACTTACGCGCTTGAATTGTTTGCATCACACCTTCACTATTTTGTTGACTTCTTCTGTCATTATAGGGATCCACTGGTAATTAGTAGGCTTAATCCGGATGCCTTTGCTGGCCCCTGATATTCTCTATCCTAGCACCACTATCTGTCACTCTTCATATCATCCGCACTACTGCAGCAATTCGCCGTATGCTCCATGTCCCTTCTGCGCAGATCTTGAGCTTGCTAGGTTACACTCCTTGTCTCTCCATCATACATTCTTCTGGAATGTCTGTATCTCCTACCTCCGCTGGCCTGTTGATGCATTCATTGCCACTATAGGCATACACTACTGACCGAGCGTCTGATTGGAATGGCTACATCTGGACACTGATAGTCATCCCTAGCGCCACCAACTGTCGGTCGTCCTAAATTCGGCACCTCAATTTAGAAGTAGCTAGTGGTCATAGGCTCCACGCCTATGCGATTATCCAGTGCTTGTCAGGAGCAACTCCGTACCTCAATAACCTTTATTGCTATAGAATATCTGCATCCAATCTTTCCGCTGCCTTACTGTTAACTGACCTTTAGATCTCTCACGCGGCAACCTGCTTATTTTCACTTATTCTGCGCTCGCCATCGTATTACGCTAGCTAATTGCTGTTTATGCACCTCGCAATCACCACCAATATTCTAACACTCTTTGCCCTATCCCCACGCAATTTTTGGCCCATACTAAACCAAAACTCCGTAGATTACTTACTAGTACAACGCTCTTGTATCTACGCAGGCGTTAGCAATCCATACGTACGGCTAATGGTTCTATAGGATATTCAAAAGGCACTTTCAGCGTTGTTATTGTTGCACAGTGCACTTGCTTTTGTCTCAAATCCAAATGTTGTAACATAAGACTTCAACAATTTTTAACTCCACTCCTTCGAGTACTGTTTCTACGCGGTAACTGGATTTTTGGCGTGCCATACTGATCGAGCTTTTTAGCTACGATACTGCGGAAGACATTGTTTGAATTAACACTTGCAACGGAATTTGACTATTGTCAAATTTCCTCCGATCCAAGATATCTTGGCTGGATTAAAGCGGTTATGGTCAAAGCGTCTTTGGCGCTTACTGGTAATTTTTTCCGTTTCTCTCTAGTTTTAATCCCGCTTTGCACCCAGTTTTTGCTTTTTTTATTAAGATCGTTTAACTATTGTGTACGTGTTATAATTCCACTCTGTTTTCCACTATGTCGGTCTCGCAACGCACCGAGGCTGTTGTTCCTGGTGGCTTGGATTCTGAGTTTATCGCACTATGTGACAGTCCAAGCTGCAATATACCAGTAACTGACAATTCCGGCGTTAGGCAGTGCGATGTCTGCAATCGATGGTACCATCAGCGTTGCACGGACCTGAATACCACGCAATATGAAGCGCTGGCCTCCAGCGAAATGTTGCTTTTCAGTTGTGACCAATTGCTGCAGCCGCTAGCAAGGCCGCGTAGCACTTCGTACGAGAGACGAAACTCTTGATATCTTGCTGCGAAGTGTACAGCGTCCGTTCTCGATGCTCTTAGATCTTCGCCTTACGGTTGATCTGCTCATAAAGACGCTTCCGGTCTCCAATAAGGCATATTTGGTCGCTTACACTGATGAGCAACTTTGACACCAATCATTATAAATAAATAAATAAATAATGTATTGTCGACGAAACGAGACACATCAGTACAGGCATGATCAATTTGCTGATAGGGCCATGGGAACTCTAGAGATGGTGTACACACACAATAAAGATGTGTTGGCAAAATATAGAGCTTGAAAATTGCACGTAATTTTACACAGGAACGATGGGGCATGAACAACTTACGCAGTGTCGTCAGAGTAAGTTAGCGTCGAAGGGCTGTACGATCACTAAGTGTTTCTATTATGGAAGTGCTGGGTGCGAGTTTGAATGGTTCCGGGGATCGAGCACTATTTTTAAATAGGCGTAGGAGTTCGATAGTTATTGCTAAACACGTGTTCGCAAATATGGGGTAATGAGATCATTCTTCGTGTGAAGCAGTTGGGAGTGACTTTATTTCTGTGGCGAGTCACATCCGCCACGTCGCAGTGCCGTTAAGCAGACATTTGTGGCTTTTTATAGGGAAAACGCTTGCCAAGCGATAAGCCACCACGTCCTGGAGCACTGCCGTTGACCACATTGTATAGGACATTGAATTACTAACGATTTTGTAGGACCGATGTTCCGAGCAGCTAAGCGCAGTCATGGTTCACCCGATTTTGCTTTGGCCCAGCGGAAGGTTTAGTCGGGATTCATCAGGAATGGCGGTGGACAGCGGTACTGTTCGGAGATAAGCTGTGTAGATTGCGGTACTGCGTTATTCAGGTATGGAGCTCAAATCGCAAGCGATATCCTTGTCTTTGCACATAACCAACAATCCAGGTGTGCGTTGCTGATAGGTCCGCGAGAGATAGCCATTGCAGCTGAGTGGGACGCTTGCATGGAGAGGATGTTTGGAACGTTCGAGGAGCTTGCGGTGGTCTTGTAAATCAGGTATGGCCAAACGTAGTAGTATAGACCACAGACAATATACATCAGGGATGTATCAAATCTTTGTACCACACTGCCGAGGTGGGTGAAGTAGCAGGAAGAAGTAATCCACTGGCGAGGTGGACGAAGCATAGCACCATGGGATTGCAAGTAATTTGAACACTTGCAGGGAGGTAAACTTGTTTTTTCAGATGTGCCATGAAGGATACAAATCAAGGCTTTCAGGATGTTATCCACTGGCTAGGTGGAGGGAGTCTAAAGTCATGTCATTGCAAGTATGTTGGTCATTTGCAGGGGGATGAAGCAATTTGGGTTATGTTCCGGAGGTAATAATGATTTGAACCCAGTTGTTCAAACCAGTGAAAGGTACGGATCGAAAAGCTTCTATAATAGATGGGCCTGGATTTGATGGCCGACCACACTGGCGAGGTGGGTAACGTATCCATCGAATACTGGCGCCAAGCGTATGAAGGACCCGGTACAATAAATAATCCACTGGCGAAGTAGACGGAACACAGCGCCACGACATCGCAAGTAAGTTGAACACTTGTCGGTAGATAATGCTTTCTTGAGGTAGTGTTCTGATAGTGACCGTGATTTGAACCCAATTGTTCAAACCAGTAGAAAGTGCGGATCAAAAAGCTTTCATAATAGATAATCTTTCAGATGCCTGGAGTTGAGGGAAGACCACACTGGCGATGTGCGTAACGTATCCACCGGATACTGACACCAGCCATATGAAGGATCTTGTACAAGGAATAATCCACTGGCGGGGTGGACGAAACATAACGCCATGACATCACAAGTAAGTTAAGCACTTAAAGGTAAATAAAGCTCTCTTGAGATGATGTTCCGAAGGTGGGAATGATTTGAACGCGGTTGTTCAAACCGCTAGATGACGCATAGCAAGGGGACAGAATGCCCGAGGTGGTGGCATGAACTATCCATATATGTCTATAGGTCATGTTTATAGATACTACGCTTCAGGTAAGTATATTCAGTAATTTCTATGCAGGTCGCGCGGAGGGAGGGGGAGGAAAAGGTCACAAAAAGAAGGACGTCGAACGTAAAGAAAGGAGTGAGGAGAGCCGGCGTCCTCAAGCCTTGCCAAACATTTTACCTCATTTTATATGTATATCTATATACAATGGCGTCATCTGTTTGAATGTGCCTTCTACTATTGGTGATGAAATTAGAAAACCTGGGTTTAGAAACTAGGTGTCATGAAAGGTGGAGTAGTGAATCAAGGGAAAGAAGGTGCAGTACACATTTGTGACAGAAACCTCTCATTGGGGCGGTGAGTAATTAGACCAAAACCTGCAGCGATAGAACCGTGGAGGTGCCAGAAGAGCAGTTGAGCAAATTGTGAAATAAAATGGGACAGCGGTGTCTCAATAGACTAAGTGAGCCTCCCGAGGGCTGAGCTCAACGGTATCACAGGTAAGTCAGATGGATAGGGATGACCAAAAGGGAAGATGCGGGAGGTAGTACATAGAAGAATCAGAACTTATTTAAGTGAGTGCTGGACACGCATGCCAAGCTGTCAGTAGAAAAGAATAGCGTCGATTTATATAAACTAAATCCGTAGTTAAGGTGAGAAGGTAAGGAGGATACTGCGATGCTATATTCCTGTAAGTGTGTAAAGATATGGATGCGGTGCCAAGTAAAAAGGTGCGCAGCTACATTGTAAAATATAAGTAGCTGCTGCACCGTAAGTAGGTAGGGCCCAGGAGGCGAGGAAAGCCAGAGCAAATATGTAGCAAAAATTGTAGGCATATACGGAGAATATAGGCGAGGTGAAAAAAGAAATATCAATGGTGTTGTGGATAGTAGGGTAACAGTTAAAGAAAAAGCGATGGAGTAACAGTGGTAGGTGGTCCATAGGTGGATAGGAAAGCCAGCGTCGAGAGAAAAGTGAAGAAGTAGGACGAGATAAGGTTATGGATAGGCATTGTAACCATGTACTTGAAGTGTTAAGCACAAAAGTGCGGAGATACAGTGTGAAAGTTATGTCGTTGGAGGACTGTAGATAGGTAGTGCCTAGGAGGACTGGTAAGCGAGAGTCAAATAGGTAAGAGAAGTGGTAGGAATATTCGATAGATGGAAGCTGGATTAAAAGAGAATATTTAATGGTTTTTGTTCATAGGGCAACAATAAGGATATTAGTGGGAAACATGGCCTGCTACCTGTGGTCCTGCGCATCAAAGTGAGGAGGTAAACTGTGGAAGATGAGTTGGTGGATCACCAGATGTAGGTGGTACATAAGTGGAGAGAAAGCCATGGTTAAAGAGATAAGTGAAGATGTAGGACGAGATAAGGTTAAAGGTATGCATCATAGCCATATACTTGAAGTCTTACACACAAAAGTGCGGAGCTACAGGAAGAGAGATAAGTCGTTGGAGGACTAGAGATAGATGGTGCCTACTAGGAAGAAAAAGCCAAGCAGATAGTATAGGTGGTAGGCGTATGCAGTAAATGGAAGCGAGATGTAGAGAGAATACGGAAGGGTATTGTGTCACCGGTCCAGATGGCTACCGACCATAAAAATAAAGCAGCTTCGGACGTCGTAACTAAGGCCGGTCTGTAGGAATGACATGCTTGAACACACTCCTAGGGACATCTCTCGACCATCTAAAAAAGCCAAAATCCATCGCAGTACCTGCTCAGATAATCCTTATGTCTTATTGCTTTCGCCAACCGTTTGCATGCCATCAATAAATTGGTCAAGCAGAAATGGCCTTTACGAAATCCATATTGCAGTGGACTGACCAAACCAAATGTTCGCAAACGCTTCGCAATCCACCTGTTATCAGCTCCGTTAACAGCTTGACCAGAACACTGGTCAAACTCTCAGGTCTGTAACCCCAGGAAACCCGGGTGGAAGAAGTCTAGAGAAACACACCTTAAGACACTCTGCTGATCGAGCATACGTTCCCTCGGAACTTAAGCGATAGACTTCTCAGTGTTCCTAAAATTGACGCTATCTTCGCGAAATAAACTACTAGGCCGTGTAGTATTTACGACAGAATTATAGACATAGCGTCTGCTAATACGCGTGGAGTTTCATTCGATTATGAAGACAATATTTGCACATGGTGGAAGCTGCGATATAAAGGTTAAAGAACGTTGTTCCGATGGCACCGAAATCAGCATAGTATCGGAAGACACCGAAACTTTCTGATTCAGACATTGAAGAACTCGATGCTTTTCTTTTCCTACTTCGCTTTCGTTTGACAGATAGCAGAGGCTCCCATTCTCCTTCGCTTAGAACAGGACCAACTATACACTCCAAGGGCTCATTATCTGCATGGCTATTAGCAACGGATACCCTCACTGTACTTGGAGTGTGCGTTAGATCAAGTGGGTTTCGTGGAACCCTCGTATGTCACTATTTTCAAAGCACCTACGATACCGAAACCAGCTGCAATCCTATCAATCTTCCGATCTATGCAACCCAACCTAGAGATTAGTGTTTTTAGAGCACAAATTTTGAATGGAAAACATGTGTTTTACGATAGCAACAGTCCAAGCAGCTAAAGAGTAACTTCTCTTTGTCAGAAACAAGAGTGCAACGATTCTTATCTAAGCCAGTGAATGTATCACATAAGTAGTAGCTTCAAACGCAACACCGCATTCCACCTGACAGGACAATGACTAATTCGGAGCGTATCTCTCTGTCACGGTGCTCTGCTGTGTTGGAAGGAAAAGTTTCAATTGAAAACTGGGAAGCTGGAGTAAGTTCCATGATAGCAAGGTAAATCAAAGTGCTGAAGAAGAGACAAAGTAAAGGTGAGCTGGTTTGCGGTAACCTATTATGCACTCGATATGAGCATTCGTCAGATAATATCAGAAGGGACACGGATGCACTGAACTGGACTCACAAATCACAACAGGCATGTGATAGTCAAGGCAAAGTTAAACACTATAGTAGTGTATCCGGTCTCAAAATCCAGTTCGAAATGTGTACACAAAGCCTTCCAGGAAAATGATGCCCCCAGTCAAACCACATACGAATTGCGTACAGGCAAATAAAATAAAAATTCTTCAGTGAAAGTAGAATATTCGCAAAACTGCAAACCTCTAAGAAGTAGATCCTCCGATTTAAGGTTCCCACTGATTTATAACAACAAAGGGATGGGAGAGAAAATATTCAGGTACTCCTCAACGAAAGAAGTCGCATTTCCAGTAGCTCAGGAAGGTGAACGACTTTGAAAACAGGAAATTGGCAAAGTTCGGTTTCTGCCCAGTGTTGTATCACACTATTAGATAAGATTTTGTAAGAAAACCAATGAATCGCAACACGACAAGGACTACGTGACCTGTGGTAGTGGAAATCTGTGCGTCAGTGATTCAGAGAGAAGAAAGAAAGATGTGTATCCGTACTCAACAAGGCGGTAACGGACTCAGACCACAGAATAAGCACTTTCAGCCCTCCAGCTTGTACACAGCCAACGGGAAGAGAGCGGCTCTGTTTCAACCAGCCAATGAAATATGAATAGGGAAGTCATCATGAATCTCTTTAGAAGGATCGCGTCAGGCGGGCTGGTGTCAATCGGCAGGTTTCGAAGATCTGGTGGACCGGCGAAGCTGACTTCTTGGTAGCGGTGCTACGGCTTGGTGCTCACACAT
>OX104068.1:69945811-70375759 GCA_944474145.2 Dicrocoelium dendriticum | reverse complement strand
CTCTATTAACTAACTTGCTCCGGATGTGGTATAGATCACCACAGGGCAGTAAGATCTGGCACTCCAGTTGAAGAAGAATTAAAAACAAAGCGAGGTAAAAATGATTTAGTGTCAGGTTGAGCAAATTTTATTAATGACGGGTGGGAGAAGCCCACGAGGTTCTCTAGGTAGTGTAAAGTGATGGTGGAGTCAGCCGAACCAAGAGAGGTGACGCCTTAGAAGTCTGAATGGATCCGGAGAGCAGGACGCCGATCCGTTAAGACTTGCTTAATCGGTACGTTTGCATAAGGCACATGGTAAATGTGAGAAAAGTGCTAACACGAAATGGTGGGCAAGTCTAGCAGGCTCTTGATGTAAGGGAAACATCATGCTTAGTTTGCGGAGCGTATACCGCTTAAGTTTTAGTAGTATTGGAGCAGGCGGAGAGGGACAGACTGGTTTGGTGAGACAAGATCACGGCAGGGCAGTAAAGCCGGCCGTCAGATTGAAAAAGGAATGAAATCCGAAAACGATATAAGAAAAACGTAGTGTCTGGATGAGAAGGTATTTTGGTAAAGAGTGGAAAAGCCCACGAGCCTCTAAACGTAATGTAAACAAAAGCTTAGGTCAGGCGTACCAAGGGAAGTGACTCTCAGAAGTCCAAATGTATTCACTGGGTAGGAGGCCGACTAAGCGGGACTGGATTAATCGGCGCTTTGGGATTAGGGCGTAATATAAATATAAGAACAAGGCTATAACACTAACGAGGGAACATGTCTAGCAGTCCCTCAGAGTAGGGGTAAAAGAGTTAATTCTGCGGAGCACGTACCCTTTAGGTCTCGGTAACTTGGCAGTAGTCAGAGAGACCCAGACTGGTCAGGTGTGACAAGATCCCGGCAAGGCCGTAAAGTTGGCCGTCCGATTAAAAAAGAAATGAAAACAGAAAGCGAGATAAGAAATTTTTGGGTCGGGATGAGAAGGGTTTACTGATAAAGCATGGGGAGCCCACGAGGCTCTCCAGGTGATGTAAACAAAACGTTGGGTCAGCCCAACCAAGATTTGTAACGTCGAAGCACTCTGAGTGAAAGCAGATAAAAGGTGGCCGGTCTGTCGAGACTGGATTAGTCATCTCGTAGGACTAGAACGCACAATAATGGCAAGAACGGTGGCTGTAACAAAAGAGGGTGAACGAGTCTAGCAGCCTCACGGGGTAGGGGAACAAGAGCGTTGAGTCTGCATAGCGTATACTGCTTAAGTCTGGGTAGCATAGGAGCAGTCAGAGAAAGAAAATGATCAGTGGGACTAGATCACCACAGGGCACTGAGATCTGGCACTCCAGTTGAAGAAGAATTGAAAACAAAGCGAGGTAAAAATGATTTGGTGTCAGGTTGAGAAAGGTTTATTGACGTAGGGTGGTCAATCAAACGAAACGTCTGCACTTGGTCTGAGTGGGTCGCCACTCGACTTCGCTTCATAAGACTAGTACTGGAGTACGGCTCACTTGCCCATTGCCCAATCACCCGAGCGGAAGCGCCGAGGATCGTAGGTGTCCAAAAAGTCGATTTCAGGCTCATTTTAGGTGCACAAGAATTATCGTACAAAGACCTGTGCGAGAAATTCGGACTCTACACCCTGTCCTATCGTCAAGTACGAGTCGATCTCATCCTGGCCTACCGTATAGTACATGTTGGTGCTTTCCCTATGGTAAAGCAGTTGCTTCATTTACGAACCCCATGCAGCACACGCGGACACCGGTACCAGCTTGGGGTGCCAGATCTAAAAAGATTACTTCACCACCTGTGCTTCGAATGTATATGTGGTATACATTTGGAAAAGCATGCCAAAACGCGTCATGAAAGCTAAAGCTGTACCACAGCTCAAAACGTTACTGGTTATACAGTTTAGCACCATTCGCTTCCACTGCACACTAACAATGACAACTTGCATTTGTGCAACCTGTGAACCTCTAATTATTCTAAAATACTGCTTAAGAATTTGTCGAACGATTCGATTACCACGGATCGCAGACGCTGTTTATAACATTTGCCCATGGCATGATGGTGTTGTAAAGATTCGTATTTCTACTTGCTCCCACTTACGTTATTCAACATTCTTCTTTGCAGTTCTTTTCATTAACTTCACCCTTGGATCAACTACGTTTCTATAGGCGTATCGCTAAAGAAATCTTCCCACTGTTTCGGTTCCATTCGAACTTGAACACAACGCGGCAAGAGATAACTACTAAGTATTATCCAAGTTATTGCCCTGTCCCTGACATAATAATGGCCTTAAAACAGAGTTATTTACATAAACACTGCTGACCTGAGATTTTGGGTGAAGCAGAACTCCAACTAGAACGATAGATCTCTGTTTACGGGAAGCCGTGTTGATACATTTTGGTTTCAAGCGCAAGAGTTGTAGTAGCACTATCCACCTTGACCATCCACAGGTAAACAGGCTTAAACTAAAGGAAACTATCAGAGACATCAAGCTAAGAGTGCGACTGGTGAGCAGGGCCTTCGGCAGTTGGATTTTCAGGCGGTTAGCCGGCGGTCATTTCCCCTACTAGTACCCGGCTCTTTACCATTTTGCTTTACGGCGGTTAGCTCCTGCGACAAGATGAGCCAGCGTCATGAATGTCGTGAACTGCGGCTGCTCAAGCACGGCGGTCAGCAGCAAGCATGCAGCGTCATGCGCGACCTGGAATCTCAGAAGATCGACATCCGATTTCAATGCAGTGAGCCACGTTTTCAATTGTTTACCACGGCGGCGACTCCAGCCCTGTCAAGGTGAAGGTGAAACACGGTCCCAGTGAAGTCAGTCTATTCTGCGGAGGACAAGACCGTACCACTAAAGTCTGCGGCGTTGCTTGGTTGTTGTGAGCTTCGGAGGAACGTAACAGCGTTTACGGATTTTGTCTTTGGTTCTATTCACTTGCCACTGCGCCTTCAACATAAATCTTAGGCACCAATGGAGGAAGACTTTCTAGTTCTGGGTGCAGTCTGGTCGCAATGTCATGGTTCGCAACCATAGGGTAAAATGGCAGTAATGGTTGCTAAGAATACCCGGAGCTTCGTTCTTATACTAATTTCCGTTCTTTGCCACAATGTGTTTCTCAGGTGTAGGAAGGCTGTTCTAGCGCCGTCAATGCGGTTCCGGATTTTGGACGTAGTCTGAGCATTGGGGAATATAATGGATCCAAGATACTTGAGCTCAAGCACACATTCAGGGAGTTGTCCAAATAAGGTGAGCCACAGGGCGAACAAGGTAGCTAAGGAGGAGAAGCATTTCCTTTTACTGATGTTACTTTGTAGGCTGACCATAGTGGCTGATGCGCCGATCCGAGTTAGCAGTAACTGTAATGATATAGCATTTTCCGCAAAGATAGAGATAGCGTTAGCAAATTCTAGATCTGGCAGTCGGAAGTCAGGGCTGACTTGTACATCACGATAGCCCTCAATGGCATGATGCACAACCCAGTGGACTGCGGAATTGGACGGCACTAGAGAACGTGGGAAAACCTGCCGGACTCCAGTGTTGATGTCGAATTCCTCTGTTTCTTATCCATATACCCGAATCCGGCCCTTCGCGCAACATTAGCATTATCTCATCAAGGTAACGAGTTTAACCGGCACCTCATCGGCAAGTGGGATTTTCCAGAGCGCTCAGCAACCATCTGATCCAAAGGCAGCTCGAAAATCAACGAAGCACACAAACATGGGCTGCTATAACTGGAACCAGTGTTCTGCAGCTCGAGGTAAACTGATGATTTGGTCAGTGCAGCCTCTCTCTTGACGAAAGCCATCTTGGTTATGGCCCGTTCGCCGACTCCTTTCATTGGCAAAGCGGGAAAGCAAGATTCGTGCGAAGGTTTTGGCAGCTGCATCGCTTAGGCTAAGCAAGCGATAAATACTGCAAAAATTTCGGTCACCTTTTGACCAATGAATGCAGTACTGAGGTACCGCACGAGAAAGGACAGATGTCGGTCTTCCAATACGAGCAAAACGCTCGTGCAAATGGTCAAGGATAGCTAGTAGACAAGATTTGTAGATTTCCGCTGGAATCCCCTCCGCGTCCGAGGCTTTCTTTTGCTTCAGGTGACGAACGATATCTGTAACTTCTGTGGGAGAGGGCGGTATTTAAGCCGCGTAATATCCTGGCTGGACTAATGCTGAAATGAGTGCGGTGGTGTTTAGTGGGCCGTTTAGGTAGTTGCTAAAATACCCTACCCAACTGGGAAGTTTCCTTCCGCATCGGGGATGATTTAGCATTCCGAATGGCGCAAAGTCGGCTGTGGTGAGTGGCGCTTGCCGGAAACTGAACGGGCGAGCCGAAAATGTTACCCAACTTGCCAGCATTTGATTCAGCTTCCAGGTTGCCTACGATATCAGACCAGTAGCGGTTGCGATCATTCCGTGCTAAGCAGGTTGCCTGGCAACGCAAGCGACGGTAGCCTTGGGAATTCGTGAGACGCGCTTCACTGGCTTTAGCGGACAAGCGGATATTATCTTCAGTGATCCAGTCCTTCACAAGCTTAGAGGCAGAGCCCAGGGTAAATAAGTCGGCACGTTAAACTAACGAGCTTAGCCTAGACCAACGAGTGGCTACGGAGCCATCTCCTACAGGTACGACGCGTTGTGCACTGGCAGAAATCGCTGCCTCTATAGCTGCCACAAGGGATAAATAAATAAATAAATATTGTATTCTCGCCAAAGCGAGACACGCCTTTTGGGCATGATCAGCATATTACAATGTTGTACATGATAGCAGAATTAGCAGCAACAACAGCGGGACTAGTACAGTTGAAGACAGTAGTGTGGGCCCATATGGCCCAAAGGTGGCACGAAGTCTATGTCCACAGAATGCGAGAGGTAGAGATAATAATCAGATCACTTAGAAAGTTTGTTGGTGAGGAACTAGTCCGATGAGGTCCCATACGCAGTGTGGGTCAGATGAGTGAAGCATAAGGAAACGGTTGAAAAATGCTTAAGAATGGTGGCATGTCACTACTCAAATATGTAGGCGTGTTCGTGCGAGAGCAAATATATGCACAGAACTGGTAAAAGTGATATCGGTCAACTTGTCAATGTGCGTTAGGGGCGGTGACTTTATTGAGTGGTCAGTCACATCCGCCACGTCGCAGTGTTGTTAAACAGACATTTGTGGCCTTTTGTAGGAAAAACGCTTGCCTGACAAAGACCCACCACGTCCTGGATCGCTGCCGACTGGTGCTATGACATTGACAAACTTGCATCTGACCAATTACCCTCGTGGATATTCGCAGGCACATTACGCCAGTTTGTTTCCCATGGCTGTGTAGTCTCCTTCGGAGTCGACCGCATGTAGTTGAAGCTGTTGAAGTCGGACGACTCAGGTGACTTGTATTGATTTGATTATTTTTCTGGGTTCCTTAGTGTGTCAAGATTACGAAGTGCAGGTGATTTCTTTGTTCTGTATTGGTTCCGTGTCCATGGGAGCGTTGCAGGTATGTCATCAGTGGTGTTCCGTGCAGGTCTTGTTATCCTTTAGAACAAGGAAGAGAAGAAAAACTTACCGAGCAAACTGCAAAGGAAATTGAACAGGACCAATTTATTGTATAAATATAAAATTTATGATAAAGTTGTGCTGGTTGAAAGCACTGGAGTGACCGGAGATGTTAAACACCATATTCGTAGTTTTGCGTGCAAGCACAAGACCCGATATTTGCTGAATGTGAGAGAAAGAAGCTGGCCGAAGTGGCCTAGCGTACACAAAAGTCGTCCTGTTTGGAAACCGTATCAGGCGTTGTTAACCGGTACATGAGTTAAGGAATCAGAAGAACATAGTAAGTGGTTAAATTGCGCTTAAGATATAGGTTGAGCGATCGGTTGACTGTGGTAGAGCTAATGGTTCGAACATGTATGAGAGCAAGTGAAGTTACTACGCCGGGTTTGAGACCCATGAAAATAAAAACGTAACATGTTCAGTAATCGGAGGCTAAACAGCTGGGTAAAGGGGTGGGACGGAATGTCAAATTTGTGACGAGAATGGGATTTATATGCTACAACTGTAGCGACAATACGGTTGCAAAACTAGCCTTAAAGGGGTCTGGAATAACGGAAAAAGGTAGCGACTTATAAATTGCGGTAAACAAGTCAAATAGACGACAGGAAAGGGTGATACTGGGCGTCGGGTTAATTATGAGTAAGAAACTGCCCGCTGACAGGCCTTCAACTTTAATAACAGGAGCGAGAAGAGTTTGAATACTACAGATTTAGTTGGAAAATGGTTGTAGGGGCAGCGCTGAAAAGAACCGGGAATATCAGTAGTGTGAGCGGCAGCCGCAAAGGATGCTAGGTGCGCCACTCTGAGGTGGACATCCACGGTGGAACGTTGAAGTCAAATAGACTGCTAGTTATAACGCACTAATTGGTGAGTTTCTGGCAGCCTGATTAGTTACTATACAGGAGCGGCGCGCTTTATTAGGCTCAGCTCGGTCTGGTAGGTGTACTGTGTGGTATACAAGAGAGAGAACAGACAGCAATACTTGCGACAGGTATAGAGAGAAAACGACAGTGCTGCCGGCTCCGGAAGTGACCAAGAGTAAGGGAATAAGACAGATAGCATCGCCTATTGCTAAGTGTTTCACCCCAAGGTTTGCGATGACCAGAAGAGGTGCCGAACAAGTGTACAATAGAGTATGGTTAAACATAGGAGTGGATGAGACCCGAAGAAGTTCAAGTGCTCAGCATCTGGTGCTGGTGGAATAAGAAAGCCATCAGTCCGATAGACGGGGATGTGAACACTAAAATAGTATGGCAGCCGATGCGTTGAGGCTAGTGGTACCTATACCACCATCGAATAGTTGCGATATGGATCATACGAGGGGTCAGGCAAGAGAGGGAGACGTTAATGTGAGCTGAGATGCATGATAGTGGAGCCGAGAGGTAAGACTCAATCAGCGCCCGGAAATTTCGATTTCGGTAGGGGGACCAAGCATACATAAAATGAATCAGACGGAGACGAGTATTATGTGGCTGCTACTATATAGACCGAAAGATATGCCGAATGAGAGATGAAGACACTATTATGAACCTAAAAGCTTGGTTATGGAGTCGAGAGGAAGAACTCAAACAGAGGTGGGAAATTTCAGGTTCGGTATTGAGGACTAAGCATATAGACACTGAATCAGATGGAAACTAGCCTGGAGCATTTACTTTTACCATTGCTCTTCTTGGTCACTGGCAGCCGAGGCGAAAAAGAAGAGAGGCTTTGGTTGGGGACCTATGGGCATTTGCAGTCTGAGGCCGGACTGGTCCAAAGCTTTAAGCATGAGAGGCATAGTGGCGAAGCGAATCTAGCGAGACCTGGAATGCTGCGCTGGCGCTATGGAGGTACATAGACTATTATTAAAGTGTTACTATATAGACCTAGAGAGGTGCAGAATGTGAGAGAGATTGGCAGCAGTCAGTATTTTCCAGCGGGGCAGCGTTGATACACTTTGGTGGAAAGGTCTTTCGGCGCGTTGTCAAGCGGCCTGAATTTGGCGCGCAGTAGTACGTGGTCCGAAACACCTTTGTTGCCTGTTTCTGCCCCACTGTACGCTCGGCAGTCATTGATGGAGGACATCCACTGGATCAGGTTGAGTTGTAATCTAGCTGGATTGCTGTACGACCATTGCTGGAGTACCACGTCAGCCGATGCTTCCTGATATGCTGGAAGGAGGTATTGGTTACGCACAACCATTCTTCCTACGAACGTTTACCGGAACAATCTAATGTCTTTCCAATTCAGACAAAATGCCTTGCAAATTACTAACTTCCACACCACCCATTTCTTTATCATGTCGATGGCGTAGTAACTAACACCTACCCAAATTCTTCTTGCCCTGCTGCTGTACATTCACACCCAACCTTGCCTCCTGCGGCAGCTTCGGTCTTGAACACACTTAAGGGACCGTCTTCATATCCACTCCACTATGCGCCTTTGTTACCCCACATCCTGGGCGCCATGTCAATGCTTGCCAATCCAGATAGAGCTGCCCAAATCTTCCCAGCTTATTCTAACCCCTTTTTTATGGGACTTGCCGGGACCTGGTCCGTCACGTCGCTTTGGTTAAGCACACACACTCTCTCAAGCCAAACACTGCTGACTCCTACACCTTCTGGAGCTGTCCCCAGTACCTGCTGCCACATCGCCTGATGCATGCAACCAGAGAACTGTGGATACTAGTGTAGTGGAAGAGTCTCCACCACTGTCTTGTTAGGATACTACTACAGAATCTGGCGACCCGATAATGAAACGATGAGGATACTACTAGTATTCTTTCTTCCACCCCAATGCAAATCAAGTAAAAATAAAATGCACATGCTACGCACCTTCATTCTTTTGTCAAGCCCCCATATGGTACTGATAACAGAAACATGCCACTCGGCCGACGCCTTTAAAGCACCCCTCCACATTCCAGGTTACACTACTTCTTGTGATAGACGTTCCAGTAACGTGGTGGCGGATGCCTCATATATGTCAAGAAGGAGTTTTACGCATCACATTTCCACGCTCTCTCGCTTGGCATTTCTGAAGACCCACTGTGGATTCAGGCAGCCGGAGGTCACCTTGATCTTCTGGTAGGCTGTTTGTACAACCCATCGCACTCCTGCTGACAACATGGTCAGGCTCTTTCGGGAAGTCTCATTACTTCATGCGCATTGTAAGATCAGTGCTAGAGAACGCAATATGGCTCATGTTTCGTGGTTCAGACTGTCATCCCCACCCAGGTATATGACCCTCATTGCCACTATTTGCACGCATGTAGGGCACAGCATGTGAATGTACCGACTAGATAAGCTAGCACACTGGACCTTATATTCAATAACGGTACCTCGTACGTATGAACCAGCTTGTTAGCCAACATATCGGACAAGCGACCACAAGGTGGTGAAGATTTCTATTGCGCTCCCTAAATCCCTTCAACAAACAGTCACATAATATAAGGTATTTCGGCCCCTCCAGCGCATTAACTGGGAAATCATTTCCTCCCTTCTCCGAACATCAAGCTGGGACGACTTCTTCCTCTCCGATGCAATAGATATTGCAATCAGCGTGCTTTATAACATTTTCACCAACTGCTTAGATGTCCTTACTGGAAAACAAAGGAGGATCATAAGGTGTCAAACCCTTGATGATGCCTCCACATGCAACTTCACCAGTAGGTTATAGAAAACTCGTTCCCGCTACCTCATGACCAAAAACTTGCATCTAATTATCCGTATGAACGAAGTACTAGCCGCTTGGAGAAGATAATAAAGTAATGCGTGTACATTAGTAGAGCATGCAGCGCTTTTTTGCTAAATACAAGACAAAGTCTCTTATTCAACTAATGAATCAGTGGGGTGGCAGCAAAGATTTTCCGATTACTACCCTCGTACTTTCCAATAAAAGTATAGGCCCTGAGGCGGTCGATCTCTGCGAGTTCATTAAGACGCATTTCTGTAACTCCTTCAATAGCAATGGCTTGGCATTACCAACTACAATTCCAAAGCTCCCTGAAGATTAACTACACACCATTGACTTCGACTTATACAATCTCAAGCGAGAGCTTTGCTCGTTGAAACTGTCGTACTCCCTAGACCCTGACGATCTCCTCTCTACCATATTAATATTCGCGGCCAGGGCACTACAGTCCTTCTCTTCAATGTCTTCACCATCTCAAGGAAGAGCGGCCACTACCCGTCCCATTGGAATCACGCAGCCGTCATACCACGACACAAACGAGGCTGTCACAAAAATATGGACAATTATCGTCCTATTAGTCACACAACTATTGCATCTGAACTCATGGAAAGAATAACAAAGGACGGGATGCCTTGCTTTCTACTGCAACACAACCTTATGGAAAGGTCCCAACACGAGTTTCTGCCGACTAAATCCTGTCAAACCTGCCAGGTTGAATTCTTATGCCACGTGACACACCATCGACCAAGATCAGGCGCTGCTCATTATCTTGCTGGACATGAAAAAAGGGTTCGACCAGGTCCCACATAATGGTTTACTAACAAACTAGCAGCATTCGGTGTCTCCAGTTAACACATTTCATGGTTTTCTTCTTACCTTTCCAACCAAAAGCAATCACTGCAACTGGGTGACACCTCATCCACAAAGGCATCTGTAACCAGCGGAGTATTCCAAGATGGTGTCCTGGGTCCTCTGCTGCTTTTACTATGCATCAATGATGGATTCTAGCTCTCCAGACACGGCACTCCGTATCCTTTTGCCAATTATATAAAACTTATTTTCTCATTCGATCCTAGCTATCTACATAATAGCCTCTCTAGCATTAACAGCGACATTGGCGCTTTTGAAACATGGTGTGACCTATGGAAGCTAGAGTTCTCACCTACAAAATGCTACGTCCTTTCCTACGGGTGCATTATACCTCCAACACATTAACGCTTAACGGTACACTATTAGGTAACAGCTTTAATGTACGCTACGTCGGCGTACGCTATTCCAGTTTACGGAAGTTTGCGGAACAGGCGAGCTATAGCTCTGTCAAAGCCGGGTCTATCATTGGCTATAATTGAAGCCAATATGCTTGCTAGATTCTCGACTCATGCTGTATACGTTGTGCGCCCGACATATAATAGAGTATTGCACAATATTTGCTACTAACTCACTTAAAAGTGACAGGATGGTTATTGAGAAAGTTCAGCGTTCGTTCACTAAGCGTCTTCTAGGATCCTCTGCACTCAACCATCAAGGCCGCTGCAAACAGCTTGGTTTGGAATCACTTTGGCTTTGACGAAATAAAAACCAACCTTGTTTTCCAATTGAAGCTAATCGAAATATCGGAATCAAATGTCACTAGCTTTTTCAGCTGTTTAGCGATACACGTTATCCTCTACGACAAAAGGCACCCTCATTCTCACTAGCCAAAACCCGTTGCTCCATACCTTCTAACTTCTTCATCCATAAATGTGCGCACGAATAGAGTAAGTTAACGTAGCCGTCAGAGCACCTGATTGTATCCTGCAATTCTCCACGGTTGTAAATAGACTACTAATTGTCCCCGAGGACGAGCTCTGGGAGAACGGCCCCGATCATATATAGACTTCATACAAAACCACCTTATTGTGCGGAACACCCTTGATGTGCGTACAGCCTGGTCAGTTGCTTCTATTAGTATCAACAATGCTATCTTCTTCCTGAATCTGTCCTCTCGTTATCCTCTCTTTACTTTCATTTCTTCTGCAGTCGGACGGCAAACCTAATGCTCTGCATGACCGATTCTAATTTGATCAGTCTCTGTTCATCCATGACTACCGAGATGCAAGCGGTCTAGGGACTGCAAGCTCAAAGCTAAGTCTACTAAACCTTGACAGCCTGCTGGAAAAGCTTGCACTTAGTTACTATAGTCTTTTCCTGTCCACTTTTGCTGACCCTCCCTATTTGTCTTCCCACCTTAACCATACGCTGCAACCTCAACGCGCCGACTAACTCAGTCTCATCTGATCGGTCTCCTGCTCTACGACTGCCGTGAACTTAACGGTCAATGTTTGGAACACCGAACGCTCTATAACCCTTAACACCAGTTCCGCGTTATCTTCCACAACATATCAGTAAAATTCTTTCTATCTCAACATTTTTCCTCTCATAATCGCACGCTTTGCTCTTAAAGAGCGAGCATCGTTGGCTTCTCCACACATTAGCAGTGTCTTTTTCCATCCCAAACTGATAGTTGCTTGCTGCTTTCTATGTTTTCAATCCTTCTTTAATCGGACAGCCAACGCTCAGTGCCCTTCCCTAAACTAATCGCAGCTGACCAGTGTGCTCCTCTTTGCCTTCGTCTAGATTATCGGGCTGTTAAGGTTTTAGGCTCTGTAGGTTCAAAGCAATGTCTCCCGCAGCTTGACAGCCTGCTGAGTTGTTCAACCTTCATTACTGTAGCCAATTCTATCCATAACCTCTCCGCTTCTCGTCCCACTCCATTTGTCTTCCTATATGATCCATTGGACTCAAGCACAATGCGCCGACTAAGCCAGGTTCTTGTGATCGGTCTCCCTCTCTTCGACTTAGTGACGTTGCCGGCCGTTGTTCTGAAGACTGAACGCTCTGTCACCATTACCGCGAGAGCCATGTTTACTCCCCAATTTCTTAACCGTAAACGTTTCTTCTCGACTCTGCACTCTCCTCACCGCGTTCTCTGTCTTTATTCCTTCTTCAACCGGAGAGCGAGCTCTTAGTGTCATGCCCTTTTCTCCTCTTTGTTTGCTTCCAGACTATCGAAATGCACACGTTTAAGGCTGTGCATACTCAACACACAACTTCTCTCACATCGCGAGCATGCCTGCTTTGTCTACCCTATATACCTATAGCCTCTTCCATCCCAAACCTGTCCATCTCTGCTGACACTTTATTTGGCTTCCCAATATAACCGTACTACCTTATCTCAATGCGCCGACTAATCCAGTCTCGTCTGCTCGGCCTCCTGTTCACCGAGTTCACTTAGACTGCTGTAAGCTTACCGGCATTTGTTCGGAAGACTGATCGCTCTGTGCCTATTACCTCGTGAGCCTTATCGACTTTTCTACACCTTTTAAGTAAACCTCTTTCTATCCCGGCCCTTTCCTCACCTTATGGCCCTCTCTGTTTTCATTTCTTCATTAATCGGGCTGCCAATTCTCAGTGCCCTGCGATAACCTAGTCTTATCTGAGCGGTTTGCATCCTTAATTTTTTAGATCAGCGAGGTGTAAACGGCTTAGGCTCTGTAGACTAAAAGCCACGTCACCGTCACGTTGACAGCCTGCTAGACTTGTTCACACTTTATAAATAAAACCACTTCCATCTCTAAACTGTCCTTTTCTTGACCTACTCCATTTTTCCTCTAAAATTAGCCGGATAACTCCATCTCAATTCGCCGACTAATGCAATCTCGTCTGCTCGGTCTCCTGCTCTCCCACTTCTCTCAGACTGTTGTGACATTATTCCTCATTGTTCAGATGACTGAACGCCGTCTGTTTGCAATCCTTCAACAATCGGACAGTCAGCCAGTTGTGTCATGGTCTAATCAAGCGTCATCTGGCCAGTCAGGTACTCTGGAACGTCTACCGGGCTACCGTGACGGAAACGATCTATGTTCGGTCGATTCAAAGCAGTGCATCCCTCACCTAGACAGCCTGCTGGATTTAACTAAATAAATAAATAAATATTTTATGCGCAAATTTATAGCGACACACCAAATCAGGCATGATCAAGGTCTACAGGCAGTTATGTATCACAACGATACTTTGAGTTCAATCGTGCGTAGTGTAAACGGTCAAGGCACTATAAGTACAGTGAAACGGTACATGTAGACGGAGAGTATCATATTTTTGCACTTGTCGGGAAAAAGTTGAAATATGAGTCTAGTCGACTTGCTAGTAAGTAGTTGAGGGCAGTGACTTTTTTCAGTGGCGAGTCGCATCCGCCACGTCTTGGTGTTGTTAAACAGACATTTGTGGCTTTTTATAGGGAGAACGCTTGCCAGGCGAAAACCTAACACGTCCTGCAACACTACCGTAAAGCATTTTGAACAATAATGTATAACTTGCAAAGCCGCTTGACGGCGGATTTAATATTCGGTTATTCGCAGTCAAATGACTTCCAATTTCCTCTGTTGGCTAGACAGATAACTTGCTCAGGGCCGCCATTACTTTTGCGGTTGGCTGATCATGGGAACCTCACGAATAGCCGTCCTGTTGTGTGTCCAGGGGAGCGAAGTTTCATACCTTCTGCTGTCTGGATGTCTCAGGTTTGTAATTTGCGGGAGTGTGAAGACGTGTCTAGCTCTCCATACTGGACAACGGTTGTGGTGGTGAGCGCAGTGGAGTCCCTTTGGCACACAACCATGCTCCATGTTGGTTCTTGTTGGTTATTACTTCCGTCTTGGGCTAAAACCGTTCCTCAGTCCAATCCCTATGTTGATATAGCCACTTCTATTTTGACCTGTCCACTCCTCGACCCACTCCATTTGGCTTCCTAAATGATCTATACGACTCAAGAACAATGCGCCGACTGAGCCTGTCTCGTCTGATCGGTCTCCTTCTCTTCGACTTTTATGAAGTTACCGGCCATCGTTCGGAAGACCTAACGCTCTGTCCCCATTACACCGAGAGCAACGTTGATTGTCCCATTTCTTATCTGTAAACGTTAACGTTCGACGCTGTCCTCTCTTTATCTTGCACTCTGGCTTTATTTCTTCTTCAACCGGAGAGCGAGCTCTCATGGCCCTGTCCTAGTCTAAGTTGACTACTCTGCTGCTTCTTGACTACTTCGAGCCTACCAAGGTATTAACGGTCTAGGATCTGTAAATTCAAAGCCGTGCCTCGCTCACCTTGGCAGCCTGCTGTACCGGTTCACCCTTTGATAACGTAGCCACTTCTCTCTCTAGATTGTCAATTTGCTGACCCACACCATTTGTCTACCAACATTAACTCTACTTACCAAAGTCAATACGCCAACTACTCCAGGCTCGCTTGATCGACCTCCTGCTCTCCGACTACTCTGACATTACCGGCCGTTGTACTGAAGACTGGACACTGCTTTCAATCCTTCTTCAATCGAACAACCAACTCTCCGTGCTGTGCCGTAACCTAGCCTTATTTGACCAGTGAGCTTTTCTTTGACTGCTACTAAACTACCGAGCTATACATGGTCTAGACACTGTAGACTCAGAGCTATATCTCCCTCACATTGAAAGCCTGCTGCACTTGATCGACCTTTATACAGATAGCCACTTCAATCTCTAACCTGCTCATCGCTTGACCCGCAGCATTTGTCTTTCAATATTAACTGTACTACTCAATCTCAGTGCGCCGACTAGTCCAGTCTCATCTGGTCGGTCTCCTGCTCTCCCACTTCTCGTACTGCTGTGACCTTAATCGACATAGTCAAGATGATTGCATGCCGCCTGTTTTTGATCCTTCTTTAATAACACAGTCAACTATAAGTGCCCTGCTCTAACCTAGCCTCATCTGACCAGTATGCTTTTAGGTGGCTTCTTCCAGGCTACCGGGATTTTTATGGTCAGAGCTCTGTAGATCCAAAACAATGTCTTGCTCTCCTTGACAGCCTGCTGAATTTGTTCACCCTACTTTAATATAGCAACGTCTATCTCTGACTTGTTCGATTTTACAGACACCATTTATCTTTCCTAATTAACTGTACGACTCAATCTCAATGCAGCGACTAATCTAGTCTTACCTGATTGGTATCCTGCTCTCCGACATATTTGACGTTGGCGGCTAATGCTCGGAAGGCTGCAAGCTCTGCTCACATTACCTCAAGCGCCACGGTAACTTCCCCATTTTTTATCTGTACTCCTTTTCTATCTCGAATCCGACATCTCCTTATCGCGCTCGCATCACCATCATCCTCAAACACGTTAGCCAGAGGAGCGGAACACCTCAGCTACTGTGCCGCAATACACAGAAAGAAGAAGAGAGAAAAAAGAATTCAACTGGTGCAAGCCGGCTGAGCTACCGGTAACGGATGGGCATCGTTCCGGTAAGCGACCAGCCGGCTGCTGTGCACCCAAAAAAATTATTATGCAAAATTATAAAAGGCTAAATAATGAGATCGTGGTTGGAGTGGGAGGCAAGAGGGATGGGGTGGGACAAAGAAACTCACAGCACGAACGCCACTGAGGTCGGCTCCTAGCCATATCAGCAAGTGTGTCCAAACAAACGTGTTCATCGTCTGTTGGACCCCAGCCAGGGAGCCGAGACTGTGCAACCGAGGCCAGCTCAGAAGTGAGGGCCTTCATTCCTCTGGACCAAGTTATCGCCTGGCCACATCTCCTCTTCTTTCACCCACACCCCCGGCCCGCAAACAACACACGTCGCGGGAGTCGGTGGGCTGGCATGCGTGACACGTGGCCGAGCCATTGGAGCCTGATGCGTGAAATAACGGTGCTGAGCGGTTCAGTTCCGTTTCCTGTGCCATAAACAAGGCTTCGGACACGCTCGTTTCTCACGCGTTATTCCCACTAGATGTGAGCTAAATTGCGAAAGCACCGGTGGTCGAACGTTACTAGCCTCTTCAGGTCCGCTGCTTTAACCGGCCAGGTTTTCCAACCGTACAGTAGCGTCGAACGTACCGCTGCATTGCACACTCTACCCTTCAGGGCAAGTGTGGTGTTGCGCCGGCTCCATAAGTGGCGAAGGTTAGCAAAAGCGCCCCGAGCTTTTGCTATACGGTTATCGCGCTCGCTGTCTTTGCTTGTTCCTCAACCGGAACTCGAGCTCTCAGTGCCCTGCCTTATTCTCCTCTTTGACTACTTCCAGACCATCGGAATGTAAACGGTTTATGCTAGGCATAGCCAACACACAACTTTGCTCACATCGCGAGCCCGCCTGACTTGCTTACCCTATCTCCGTATAGCCCCTTCTATCCCAAACCTGTCTTCTGCTGACACCTTTTGTGTCTTCCCACATCAACTGTACGACTTAATCTCAATGTGCCGACTAATCCAGTCACGTCTTACCAGTCTCCTGCCCTCCAACCTTTCTCAGACTACCCTGATAGTGGCGGCCGTTGTTCCGAAGACTGAACCATCCATACTCCTTCACGCGAGAGCATCCTTGGCTTCTCTACACTTTAGCAGTAAACATTTTCTATTTCGACCAAAATTTCCTAGCTACGCCCCTTGTTTCCAATTCCCGTTCAATCGGCAGCCAAATCTCAGTGCTCTTCCCTAACCTAGCCTCATCTGACCAGTCTGCTTTTTTGTGGCTACTTCTAGACCACCGTGATGTTAACGGGCTTGACGCTGCAGACTCAATGCTTTGTTCTTTCTTACCTTAAGGACCTGCTGGACTTGCTCATTCAATGTCAAAACAGCCTCTTCCCTCGCTGACCTACCCTTTGCTGCTGATCCTCACTATTTTCTTTCTATCTTATCTGTACGACTCAAGTTTAATGCACCAACTAGGCAAGTGCCGTCTGCTCGGTCTCCTTCACTTCGAGAGGGTTGCCGAACCTTTTCATCCCAGTATAATATAGCCATTTTGATATTTAACCTGTAAATTTGCGCCGACCTTCCCTACCGTTGTTCTAACTACAATAGTACGACCCAAAGTGCGCGGACTAAACTATTCCTATCTGAATGGTCTTTTGCCCTCCTACTACTCCTAGTTGTCCGAGCTAATTCCGATCATGGACTAGCAGCTACTTCGCTCCCTTCCACTTAGGTCTAGGTCCCCGGTGCTTTTATTTGCCTCTTAACCACGGCTTGCTCCGTTATCTTGCTGCATTTGTATTCCAACCTCTATGGTACGGCTTATTCTCATTGTGCAGAACTAAGTTATCTTCATGCGTATGTTCTCCGCCGCTCTGACCTCGCTCCGACTTACTGGACCACTGCTAAGTTACTCGCGGACATTACTTCCATTATCATGCTCACCTTACCTCTTCCTATGCATTTGCTCTTTACATCATGTTCACATTTGCCTATTAGTATGACCGTACCTGGGATAACGACTCCCAATGCACGGCAGGTTTAGCCCTCCGTGACCCTTCTCTGGATTCGGATTGCTTTCAGATTATGGACTTATAAGCGCTTCAGCGTAATTGATTTCATAAATTAACTTCGCACTGCCGTCTGCATTCAACCGTACATCGCTAATTCTTTACATTTCCTTTTATTTTTTGAACGTCGCTTTATGTGCAGTTGCTCCGCATTCGGTCTCACTACAGTTGGCCTTAGTTTCACCTAAGCCGCCACTCGCATTTGGACTGCTGTCAGCATCCTCGGTTTAGCTGTTTCCAATAATAGTATTATTCGCTCATTGTTGTAAACATGCTGTTAACCCGGTCTTTTGACCCTGCGCGTGCAGAACCTTCTTCCTACGTAGTGGTTACAGTCTGAGCTACACCAGCAACGTGACGTAACGAACACGCTTGCAAAATTACATAGGTTTTATAGTATCATGAGCACCGTTGCATGCCACCAGTCTATCGATAGTGCTTCTGGATTCATTGCTGTCTATCTGCTTGGCTGCCGCTTTTCCTTTACCTGATTTCTCTCGAGATTTCCACTTACATCGGCCAAACGAGAAGGTTTATCCACTGGGACTGGCTGACCCACACTCAGTAGCCCGCTGGATTAAACAATTGCTCCTTGCTCCGGGATATGAAGAACCCACTCAGCGTTCCAACTGGAGCTCTTTACGCCATTCTGGAGAGGCCAATTTTACGGGGTATAAACAAATGGTTTAGTTGGTCTGGTACTCAAAGTATCCCAATTTAGTCACCTGGAATAATATATTTACATGAATCATTTGTTCCACAAAGGAAGACAAACAATTCTGTCGCGATTACCTTCACTACCACGGATAGTTTTGCTTACGCTCTCCAGTTTTCAAAAATTTGGTTTCCATGCCTTATATTTCGGGAAGATCATTCTGATTCACCATTCACCTGGAGCTGTTCCGATGTTGTTTCACGGACAGCTTTGTTTCTCCTCAATAGCGCTCATTTAATTGGCTTTCCTGATAGCCTTTCATGGAGTTTTCACTTGGCCGTCGGGACAATTACACTTCCTTACTTACCTTTGATGGGTTTCCGATTCTATTTAGCGGAGTAAGAAACTGGTAACTATCCCGAATTGCACAAACGGATAGCATTCTCGCCTGTTATAGACATATTCGGCCACAAGGAGCAACTGCACTCACCATCCGCATGACAAGTTTAGCGTGGATAGCTGGACACAGTCTGTCGGCCGGACTAGTATTTAACAGAAGAACTTAGACTTTATTAACAATGCTTTTGCTCAGCTGCATGATTTATCATTCGACACTACGACTCTGTTGCATCATTGCCTGGTTTCAGCGGCTACTGCCGATGCATTACTAAGCCAACCGATCCAACAACTGAAATGTTTGGCCGTCAACTGACTGCAAATAATAGAGTGTACAATCGGTCTGTACGATGCGCCGGTTAGCACTACTGTTCAGCGGAAGCTACGGCAGTGTTCTGGGACGTTGTGTATTTTTGGCTGGGAAGCGTTCTCACCATAAGTGGCCTAAATGTCCACATAACAACCCTGCAACGTGACGGATGTGACTCGCCTTAGAATAAAGTTACAGCTGAATATTTCACACTGACGCAGTCATCAGACTTCTACATACAACCGGTGCAACTGATTTTAATGAAGAATGCTTTGATGGAGCAAAGAGCCTTCCGAAATTTATGGACACCGATTGCACCGGAACCTTGATTTGGCTACTGTGTTCATGGATTACTACCTGACGAAATCACAGTTATGGCTGAATTTTACGCGCCCCAGCGCCATCGTGTTCCTTGGTCGGACTATTACCTGACAAATGCTCACCCGTATGAACTACATCGTTTCGGTTGTAACTTCATTAAAACGAAATGTTTTACCATTCTAAAGCAGCTACGCTTGTATGCATATTTGATCGCGCCTTCACAGGTGGACTTCATTTTACCGAGAGTATGCCATTTATTTATTTATTAAGGTCAGCGAATCTGTGCAGGCGGTCTTCTTGAATACAAACCTCTCCAAGTACGAATCTCCCTAGTGTGGGCAAGTTTGCTCATTCCCAGGGCCGGTTCATGTATTCCAGTTCAAGCACTAATCTGGACATCGAGGTTTGGACCAGGGTTCCCCACTATTTGCAGTGCATCGTAAAATTCGTCCTTTCCTATTCTGCTGTGGCTAGGTTTGTTGCGTAGACGAAGGTTATGGTCAGGTTCATCGGGGGACCTGTGAAGCGTGCAACTGCTATCCTTGCTAAAGCTGGCTTGCCTAAATGGTGAGCGTAGTGTGATTAGCAACTGAAAGCCATGGCGACCCCTTGCTTGCCAGAACTACCTTCGGGCCCACTGAGGTGAAGACAATATGAGGAGTCTACACCAGGGACTTTGATTTGTGACGAGCCGTAGCCGAATATACAAGATTCTGCTAGCCATGCTGTGTCGATCTGGTTGTCATGTAGTATGCGCATCACCAACACGTGGCTGCCGACATCCAACAGCTTTCTGACATTCCTGCATCTAATGAGCCGTGGCTTCCGAGGATTGAGGGACCCAGGGAGCTTACTTATCCTGCTGGCCATTGGGTTAGCGCAGAGCACGTTGCCTACCGGGAACGCCGTAGCATGAGGAGAATCGCGGGCAACGGACATGTCAGGAAGTTTCGTGGAGGTTATGGGTGCATATGAGAACCACACCATCGTCCGGCTTCTGTTCCAGGTTTTGTCCCTAGCCTTTGCGCAGTTAAGTGCCAACGGCAAGGCAGCAGGGATCTGGAAAATTGTCTTGTTTTCTGACCGTCGGATCAAGGGTCGATCTTTTCCGCTTAGTTGTCAAGGCTGCCGTTGCACACCAGTACAAAGCTACCGGGACTAGTATTACCGGTTACCCTCACTGGTTTAGCTTACCTACCTGAAGGTTGACCGGGTGTGACAGCTAACACGTGCAAGCAGCTTCTTGGCGCCACAGGTGAGAGATGAGTGACAGGTGCAGACCAAAGAGAGAGGGACTGCCTAGGAGGGTCAGGCGGCTTTCCTACGAGAGCTGCTAGTCCTCCCTGGCACCTCGGACACCGGCCCGTAACCTCAAGGACCACAAGCATGCTTTGTAATCTGTGGGCGCGGGTTCGAGCCTGCGTAGGGACCGGTTGACTTTCACAGCGTCCTTAGCCCACACGGGACTGTTGGTGCTTGCGCGACGGCAAAACGGTGGTACTCCTTGCCGGCGTACGGCGGGCTAGCCGAACAACCTCCCCGCGATGCCAGCTGGAGGTTTCGGGTAAATCCCATTTCAGCAAATGGTTCCTCGGCAGTGTACCAGAATGTGGTGGGGCTTCGCCTGGCAAGCGCACGACCTATAAAATGCCGCAGAGATCCGTTTAACAATACGGTGACGTGGCGGATGTGACTCGCCACTAAATAAAGTAACTGCCTCTTCCCTTTTCTGGAGGCTCATTCAGACATCACAAACGTCATCCGATTCGTAGCTGTTCATTAATTCCCCCTTTGCTGGCGAACCTCACGGAAGAAAACACATAGAGTGTCACCTTTACCTAATTACACAACACGGCTACTTCCAAATACAGACATAAACACACTGTTACAGGTCAACAGACACATACACTCCGATGCTATTTGTCAAGGTGTACCACTTTGTGCAACTGCCGAGCATACATGTCTGCAGTACCATGGTCATGCCCTTGATGGTGTGTCTCACAATGATGAGAATAAACTATTCATTTATATTTCTTCTCCTACCACTTCCCATCCTGCTAGAACGCGATCCAAGAATGTCAGTACCGAGTTCCTGCACGTACTGCCTATAAAGGTGCGTGAAGTAAGAAACATGGTGCACAACTTAGGTCTAATAGTAGAGAAATACCCTCCTCAATATACTAGCCCTTACGGAAACCTGGAGTTTATGTACATCGCGCGCGGTGAAGGATTTTGGCCCGGCTAGGCCCTGCTTAGAACTAAGTTCTGTTCATTCGGGGGAGTATAATCCGGTTGTTTATTCCTTTGCAGCTTAGTCAGGATACTCTTCTAGGTTTACCGACATATTGGAATTAGTGTGTGGAAATATCGAAATTACTCAATTTGGTTTCTCATGCTGCAATTGCTGGAGCATATGTTGTGTGGTCTCATTTAACCGGTTTCGTAGCTCCTTTCTGCAAATTTTACTTTTTTACGGTACTTCTGCATCATTTTTAAAAAGCCGAATAAACCACCTTGTAGTTCGTTCTCGCAACAAGGCACCTGCACTTCGGTCTTTGATTGTTCGACCAAATTGCATATTTCGTGTGTTGAATTACCTGCTGATCCCTATCGTCTCTTACTTTCCGTTCAACCTTTCATCTAACTTTTGTGCAACGGATGTCGCCGTCTTGGGCAACCAGCAAACGTAGAACGTGTACCGATGCAGATTGGGACCAAAGCCTTTAACCTTGAGCAAACCTAGACTTGCTGTCTCACAAACTGGCATAGAGTCAATCCAAGCTTCAACCCAGCATTTCTTCTATGCAATTCCTCCGATAACTACTTACCTCTCCATCCTAATTGTTCCGCAGACACGATATCAACTGAAGCTAGTGATACATTGACTTTGCGCTTCATTAGCTCTAATGGCACAGATGGAGGTCTAATGCAAGAGAAGACACGTAAAGTGCTAACGGATCAATAACAGGCCAGAGTAAGCAAAGCTCCAGTCCGTCCTTCTTCAGCTGGAACCACTATGAATGGCAGGAAGAGAGTAAATCTGATTCGGTTTTGATCGCCTGAGTCCAACGATCGAACTCTTATTGCACGCTATGATTGTAAAATCCAAAGGGAAATTTGATGTATCAGCAACCTCGATTGCTTACATGAGAAAACTGCATAGCTACTCCCAGCTTATTCTGCTCATTTTACATTGCTTTACTGTGTCCTACAATCGGTTACCACATTAATAACAAAATAACCATTTATTTTCAGCTATGCGAGTAGTGCATATGGAGACATGGTCAAATAACTTCAAGTATACAGACAAGTCATGACAATTGTAACAGTGACAAGCGGAGAGTGTTCAGACGTTTCTATTTGAAACGGTACAAATAGGACAGAAGTAAAAATGAAGAAAGCATATTGTCGTATGTTCAGGTCCGCTCCTTTGGGCACGGTCGGTCTGCCATAAAGTGCAGTAGCCATTCGTTTACGAATAGATCAAAAACTAGAATTCATAAATGAGAAAATAACTGGTGAAGAACACTCTCCATCGTGATTACACGATACGATGGGTTCATGTGAGTGTAGCGTAAAGAACCAAGTTGAAGACGCAAAAAAAGACGCGGCGACGAAATATGAAGATAAGAATTTGTCCAATTGTATCAAGCATGGTAATATGTTGTCCTGGTCAGCTTGCCAGTATGAACTGATTGGCTGCGGTTTTATTCAGTGGCGAGTCACCACCACGTCGCAGCGTTGTTAAACAAACTTTTTGGACTTTGTATAAGGAGAACGCTTGCAGGCAAAAACCCACCACGTCCTGGAACATTGCCCTCGACGCATTCGAACGGCAAGCTGCAACTGGCAATGCTTTTCATTGACAGATTATTGGTTCTGTTAGTCGCAGTCAGGTTACATGCATAGTTTTGCTGGGTGAAGCAGGATGGGCGCGGGACTGTATCATCCGTGGGTTCTGTCACTTCCTGACGGAGTAGCATGCCCCGTACGGCAATTAAATAAATAATTAAATTAGTTATTCTCGTGCTGTGCGAGACACGCCTATGTAGGCGTGATCATGCTAAAGGTACAACTAAATGTAGGGGAAAGTAAAAAACATGGTGCGTTAGTCATGAACATTGGAACTGAGAGTTCATACCTGTAAGTGGAAGTGCAGATGTCTATCTGTTATTCCAGTTTGAATAGTTGCCAGTACACGTGCGCTTGATCGCATGGATAGTATGAGAAGGGTTGCGCGCCGTCTGTGGTGGCAGTGTGGTTGGTTGTTTGGGTAATCATTGAGCCGTGAATTTAGTTGGAGGCAAGGCACGTCCGCCGCATCGCAGTGTTGTTAAACAGACATCAATGGCTTTTTATAGGGTGAAGGCTCGCCAGGCGCAAACCAACCACGGCTTGGAGCGCAGTCTCCAAACGGTTGATGGAAAAGGGTAGCCCCGAAGCACCCAGTTGTTGTCACGGCGAAGCCATGTTTTCGTTGTTGATTGAGCAGCCTGCGATTGCTGACAAACTATAAGCGAGCAACTGGTCGCTTGACAGGCGGGACCAAGAGATCGGTAGTTATGGATTGATTCAGGTAGGTTGTGACAATCATTTGCTTTGATGACTATTTTGTAGACAGGTCTTGGCTGATCCAATCCTTGGACAAGGACCTCCAGTTCAAATTGGCCAGTGAAATAAGGACAAGATGGGAGTGAGTGTGTCGATTATATGATTTACTCCACTTTTGTCTATGTAGGTTTATTCGGTCGCAGAAATGCAGGCCAGCTGGGACCCTTGGTAAGTTTACTGAGGCAAAAACCCACCACGTCCTGGAACATTGCCCTCGACGCATTCGAACGGCAAGCTGCAACTGGCAATGCTTTTCATTGACAGATTATTGGTTCTGTTAGTCGCAGTCAGGTTACATGCATAGTTTTGCTGGGTGAAGCAGGATGGGCGCGGGACTGTATCATCCGTGGGTTCTGTCACTTCCTGACGGAGTAGCATGCCCCGTACGGCAATTAAATAAATAATTAAATTAGTTATTCTCGTGCTGTGCGAGACACGCCTATGTAGGCGTGATCATGCTAAAGGTACAACTAAATGTAGGGGAAAGTAAAAAACATGGTGCGTTAGTCATGAACATTGGAACTGAGAGTTCATACCAGTAAGTGGAAGTGCAGATGTCTATCTGTTATTCCAGTTTGAATAGTTGCCAGTACACGTGCGCTTGATCGCATGGATAGTATGAGAAGGGTTGCGCGCCGTCTGTGGTGGCAGTGTGGTTGGTTGTTTGGGTAATCATTGAGCCGTGAATTCAGTTGGAGGCAAGGCACGTCCGCCGCATCGCAGTGTTGTTAAACAGACATCAATGGCTTTTTATAGGGAGAAGGCTCGCCAGGCGCAAACCAACCACGGCTTGGAGCGCAGTCTCCAAACGGTTGATGGAAAAGGGTAGCCCCGAAGCACCCAGTTGTTGTCACGGCGAAGCCATGTTTTCGTTGTTGATTGAGCAGCCTGCGATTGCTGACAAACTATAAGCGAGCAACTGGTCGCTTGACAGGCGGGACCAAGAGATCGGTAGTTATGGATTGATTCAGGTAGGTTGTGACAATCATTTGCTTTGATGACTATTTTGTAGACAGGTCTTGGCTGATCCAATCCTTGGACAAGGACCTCCAGTTCAAATTGGCCAGTGAAATAAGGACAAGATGGGAGTGAGTGTGTCGATTATATGATTTACTCCACTTTTGTCTATGTAGGTTTATTCGGTCGCAGAAATGCAGGCCAGCTGGGACCCTTGGTAAGTTACTGTCGATACTTTCACACCTCAGGGAAGAGAAGAGAATAGGTAAATTATAAATTGAACGATTTGGAAGGTTTTTTAATTGTCGTCCATAGTACCGCGTAATGGCACCGAAGGCTATCCAGTAATATGACGTTGAACCAATTATTAGAGGAAGGAAAATGGCCGAGCGCAATTTTGCAGGCCCAGAAAAGCAGCAAGTTGTTTACTAACGAACCTGAAATCCAGAAATAGTTGTGTTGATTGGGGGCGCTGGCATCCACGGCCAAGTAGACGGTAAAAGTAGTGTGGGCTGCTTCAGATGCGGTAAGTGAAAAGAATTTCAATAATGTAAACGACTTAACCCATTTGTTCTTGCCATAGTGTAAGGTAGTATTGTGTAGAGATATTTCCAACTTATTTGCCTAACATAGACAGGACAATCTGTCCTCCGTTCAGCAGAAAGCACCGAGTTGCCATTAAATGTCAGCGAATTATGTGAAGAAGAGGCGAGTTGCATCCAATGGTTCAGTCCTCAGTATAGTTGCATCCCTACAAGAAAACGAATAGGTGTTGTGTCCATACGGTAAGTAACAAGACAGCGTAGTAATTATCCGTCCGTTTCCAGATAAAGGAGTATTGTGCTTCGTTGAAGTATTGAGGGCAAAGCAATGGACGTATCCTCGGAACCTGACCACCGATTCTGTGGAAGTCTCAGCGAAAAAGAAACGAACAAAGGCAGCTACACAAACAGACAACAGCGATGCATCCGGAACCCAGCGAGCAAGATCAGTCGCAAGAATGCTTTCACTAATGAACCTCACATTATATATATCAATATAAACCAAATATCAAATGTACATATGTACCATAAAATAATTAGAGTAGCCCTACCGTGAACAATGACGTCTCTGTACACTGAGGGAATTCGGAGAGCGAGCGGCCGAGCCGGATAGTTTGGGATAGTCGGTGGATTGAGGCTATGTCGTTGGGAATGGTGAGGAATGGAGAGAGTAGAGGTAGGAATGCAATAAGCTATGATAAGGTAGCGTGAGCAAGTCCAGTAAAGTTCACGGGGGAAAATGCTTTGGGTATGCAGCACATAGGTCACATCCGTCTCAATTGTATGGATGCAATCAAAAAGCACAACTACGGTCAGATAAGAATAGATAAATTCAAGGCACAGTGATGGCCCTTCAGTTGGAAGGCAAGCAGCGACCGAGATAAGGAAAAGAAAGAATAGGTTTGAGAAAGTCTTTTATTAAAAGAGCGAAATAGTCATCGAGGCTTTCGAGGAAGCAAGCCGTCTGTTAAGACAGCCGCATATTTATTCCTTTCACTCGATCACTGAAATATCCTTGACGTTTCAAGGTCATTTCTATTATTAGGTTACTGTGACTCTACCCAAATACTCGCACGTCGCCGCACGCTGTACAGTTTCTGTTCACTTGCATTACGCATGCAAAACCTATTCGTAAGTCATGTACTGTATTTAATATGCCTTATAAAAATACGGTTACGGGATACTGCGTTCTATTCTTATACCCAGACGGTGCGTTAAGTCCAGGTCAATCTGTTAGTATTTCCCGGTTCCGTTCTCATACGAAGTACTTAGTTTAGACTTAATATCGTTAATACGTAAGTTGAACAACGCAATCATGCCCGTTTCTGGTGATTCACTTGATGATAAGAACGCTACTGATGCTGAGAAGGTTCAAAGAGCTTAATCCTGTATTCGTCTGCTGGAGTCAGCTTTAACGACCATGCGCACGCTGCAGGCGAAGATGGTTGATGGTAAGCACCGCTGCGAACGTGCATTTGAGTCGGATGAGCTGGTGAGTAAACCACCGCGATTTATTCCGACCGACAATTGTGTACTCCTGCCCAAAGTTACCGTCTGCTTGTCTTTTTGAAACCGGTTAATAAGGGTCTCTGCTTTCCGTCCGTAGATCTATTGGTCCATCCGTCGGCAACTTTTGGTACCCGGGTTCTTTCCCAAACGGGGGCGTTTTGTTCCTACCTGCAAGCTGGCTAGCCGAACAATCTCCTCGTGGTTCCAGCTGGGTGGTTCGGGTAAATCCCGTCCCAGCAAGTGGTTCGGCGGCAGTGTTCCAGGATGTGGTGGGGTTTTGCCTGGCAAGCGTTCTCCCTATAAAAAGCCACAAGTATCCGTTTAACAACACTGTGACGTGGCGGATGTGACTCGCCACTAAATAAAGTCACTGCCTCTTCCCTTTTCCGGAGGATCATTCACACATCACTGATGTCATTTGATTCAAAGCGTCCCATTGATTTCCCCCTTTGATGGTGAACACAAAAATAAAAGCACACACATTCACATTTGCCTACTCACACAACATGTCCCCTTCCAAATACACAGTTAAACATAGTTTTACATCTCAACACACACATAACTTCCCGTGCTATTGGCCACAATGTACTAATTTGTTTAATTGTTCATCATATATGTCTGTAATAACATGATCACGCCCTTGATAGTGTGTCTCGCAGTGACGAGAATAAACTATTTATTTAGTTATTTATTTATAACAGTAACCTCGGTCCGGAACGTAAATCCAGCGACTTTGGACCCAGCATGCCATCCTGTCTTCCAAAATGCGAACTGATCACATTCGATGGAGATCCTGCCAACTTTGGCTATTTAGGCGATGCTTTGGAGCCAATGTTTCCAACACTGCTTCCGATCCAACTACCGGGCTTTCATATCTGATATAGTACTGTTGTGGTGAAGCCAAAGAAATTATCGAACGTTGCTTACTACTCTACCCTGGTTCTGATGAAGCACGGAACATTTTGGACAGACGTTTCGGGCGGCCCCACATGACTGCTAGGACGCACGTTATTGCTTTAACTGATAGCCCTAACCTCAGGCTCAATGACTTCGCGGCGCTGTCTCGTTCATCTGTAGAGTTGTGTTCATGTTACTTGATGTTGAAACAACTAAGGTATGAAACAGCTTTGAACGCATCCAGAACAATCAACTCCATCATCCGAAGGTTGCCCAACCATCTCCAATTCAAGTGGGCCGAGCATGTCGCCAGAGTTATCCGCTCCGAACGAGAACCGAACTTCGTTGAGTTGACAGATTTCGTGGTTGCAACAGCAGACGTCCTCGATAGTTAATTTGTGGCACGTCTCTACGGACCGCCGACCAGCCCCAATGGAGGCAGAAGTCTAAACCCTCGTGGATATGTCGTCTGAATAAACCCCGCGGCTTCAACGAAACGTAACTTACCTAAAAATGTTTCCTGTGAACGACGGCACTATTTAGATCCGCGCGATGATCTCCGAAAGCTCAACATCAACGAATGTCTTGAATTCTGTCGCTCCCATAAACTTTGTCAGCTCTACCTCAAACCGAAACATGACCTCCCAAGTTATCCAGCACGAAGGTAGTGTGTGTCGAACAATTATAAGTTGCTGAACCACCCTCTACTCCATGCTGATCGTAGAAACTTCGGAAGACCAAAAACGGAAGGATCCCCTTTTGCTCTCAGTCACGTCGAAGGCACTATGTTATCGCTTTCCTTGTTGCGTGTGCTTGTTTTTGGGCCTGCTGGCAACATTGGCTCATTAAACTTAATACATAATGGAACAGATACTTCACTGATTGACTCAACCTTACTACAAATTTTTGGGGTTCAAGGGTCCGTGACGACATTTAACATTAGCACCGACGCTGGCCGATGCCAAGTTGAGTCCCAGTTGGCCCATGTAACTTCGAACTATAAATGGGGCTGTGGCGGTCCAATTGTATTCAATTAGGTCAGTCAGTCCTCTCCCTGAAAAACTTGCAACGAGAAACAGGAACAACGATTTCGACAGATGGTCCCACATCTCCGGTCTACGGTTACCGCAGCTGGAAGAAGTTGAACTTTTGATTGGTTGCGATACCACATACCTCCACTAGGCATTAGATCAGTGACGAAGGTTTCCTGATGGTCCGTACGCTGGTACAACTCCATTGGGCTGCACCGTACTGCGACCGAACAAACAACAGCGGATTATGTGGGTTCAACCCACATCCCTGATATTTGATAGAACAGAAAGAGCAACCCAATTCGCTGCGCTGCCACTGATCTTCATCAACTACTAGATCAACGGTATGAATGGGAATTTGACGAGCTAGATAGTCCACGATTGCCATGTCTGTGAACGACGGATGCGCGTAAAAACTAATTGAAGTAACTAAAAAGAAGGTTGGGACACACTAAAATAAATAAATAAATAAATGGTATATACCCGGTAAACCGAGACACACCTGTAAAGGCGTGATCAAATTTGCATACTAGCATAGCTTCTTTGCAATGTTAAAACATTTCGTTTTAATGAAAGGAATAAACGAAAAGATGTAGTCCATATGAGTGAGTATATGGTTTGGTAATAGTCAGACCAAGGAACATGATGGCGCTGTGGCGCGCAAAATTCAGTCACGATACAAGTTGGGGGTAATTTCACCATGTAGTAATCCACGAGCACAGGAGCCCAAACAAGGTTTTGGTGCAATCAATGGCCATAAGGAAGTCGGGATGATCTGTGCTCCATCAAGCATTCTTCATAGTAAAATTAGTTGCACTGGTTGGAGGTAGAGGGCTGAAGACTGCATCAGTATGAAATGTCTAGCTGTGACTTTATTTTGTAGCGAGTCACATCCGTCAGTGTTGTTAAGCGGACATTTGTGGCTTTGTATAGGGAGAACGCTGGCCAGGCGAAAACCCACCACATCCTAGAACACTGCTGTAGCTTCCGTTGAACAATAGTGCTAGTCGGCTACGCAGCGTATAAACCGAGTATACACTCTATTATTCGCAGTCGGATGACAGCCAAAATTCTTCCTTGGTTGGCCGAATGGCCTAGTAATGATCCGGCAATAGTCGATGAAGCCGGTCAATGATGTAAAAGATTCGCCGAGTCGAATGCTAATGATGCAGGTGAGTAACCACATAGTTAATAGTGGCCAGCTTTCTCTATTATATTCTTGTTCGGCTCGCAAACCGTGTCCAGTTATCCACACTGAACTTGTCCTGGGGATGGTGCGTGCATTTGGTACTTGTGGCTGAGTATGTCCATAACAGACGAAAAGGCCATCATGCGCAAAATGGATTCGGAATTCCTTCAAATTCAAGTGTAATTGTCTCCATGGCCAAGTGAAAACTCCATGAAAGTTCATCGGAAAAGCCATTTATACGAGCGCAACGCTGTCCATGAGATGACATCAGAAAGCTCCAGGTGACTGGAGAATCGGAATGTTTGGGGCAGTGAAGATAAACAAGCCAGAATTGTTTGTCTTCGGTTGTGGAACAAGGGATTCATGTGAATATATTATTCCAGGTGAGTAAATTGTTCTGCTGTGAGTACGAGGCGGGTTAAACCCTTTTGTTTAGACCCCGTGAAGGTAGCGCCTCCAGAATGGCGGAAAGAGCTCCATTTGGAACAAGGTGTGAGTTCTTTATCTCCCGGAGAAAGGATGAAGAGTTAAACCAGTTGGCTATTGAGGATGGGTCGACCAGTCTCAGTGGATAAACCTTCTTGTTTTGGCAGATGTAACTGTGGAAATCTCGGGTAAAGACGAGCAACGGACAAGAGGCAGCCAAACAGAGAGACAGCAATGAATCAAGTAGCCCTAACACGGATGTGGTGGCGCGCAACCCTGCCTACGATACATTAAAACTTATGTAATTTTGTTTAGTATACATGCTTTGCAAGCGTGTTCTTTACATTACGTCGTTGGTGTGACTCTGACCACAACTACTAGGTAAGAAGAAGGTTCTGCACGCTGAGGGTCAAGCGACCGGTATGACAATGCGTGTTGAGAAAAGTTGAGCGAATAATACGTATGTTGGAGAGAAACGGGTAAAACGATGATGATGACAGCAGTCCGAATGCGAGAGGCCCCTTAGTTGAAACTAAGGAAAATTAGGTTAAGACCGAATGCGGGAGCAACATAGGTAAGCAACGTTCCAAGAGGAAAAGGAAATCCAAATTATCAGCCGAGAGCTATTAAATGCGGATGGCAGAGCGAAGAGTAATTCGTGAGAGTAATTACGCTAAAACGCTCATAATTTCATAGTCCAAAAGCCGTCAGTATCTAAAGATAAGGGTCACAGGGGGCCAAAACTGCCGTGCATTGGGAGCCGATATCACACGTACGGTCACACTAGTAGCTAAACGCGAACACGAGGTAAAGAGCAGAGGCACATGAGGAGAGGTATAGTGAGCATAATAATGGACGTACTAGTCAAGAAACACTTAGCAATGGTTCGATTGCCGACAGTAATCAGGAGCGAGGTCGGGGCGGAGGTGATCATACGCTAGTGGATAACATGGTTCGGCGCAATGAGTGTAAACCGCGGGGAGAAAAATGGAGCGCAATGACCGTAAAGACCAGGGATAAGAGGAAAATAAAGCAACAAGAGTCTAGACGTAAGTGGAAGAGAGCGAAGTCGCTGTCAGACCCTGGTGGAAAATGGCACGGCCATCTGGAAGTAGTAGGAGTGCAGAAGACCGTTCAGATAAGAATAGTTAATCGGCACCCGGAGCTTGGGTCTTACAATTGTGGTGAGAACAACCGTGGGGGGACAGCGGAAATTGACAGGGTAAATATCAAATAGGCTACATTATACAGGGGTGATTAGGTCCGGCAATCTTCACGAAGTGAGGAAGACCGATCAGACGGAACTTGATTGGTCGGTGCATTGAGATTGAGTCGGACAGATAAAATGGGAAGAAAATAGCGAGGGTCAGCGGTAAGGGGTAAGAAAGAGAAGGAAAATGCTGTTTTGATATTGGGTGAGCAAGTTCAGCAGATTCTTGAGTTAATAAAAGCTGTTTTGGGTCTGCATAGTCCAGACCGTTAACCTCCATGTGGTCCGGAAGAGGTCACAGATAAGGAGACTAGTCAGATGAGGCTACATTAAGGAAGAGCACTGAGATTTGGCTACCTGATTGAAGACAAAGACCTCAGCGAAGAGATGACAGTTAGGAGGAAAAGGTTTGCTGCTAAAGTGTGTAGAAGCCAACGACGCTCTCTTGCGAAGGAGTTTGAATTGTTCAACTCTTAAAAAGCCACGATAATATCCCAGTAGTCTGAGAGAACTCAGAGAGCCGGAGACCGAACAGACGAGATTGGATTAATCGACAAATCCGGAGGCCTGGTAGTAGTCCCAGAAAATTCGACTGGGCAGATGATGATAAATTAGGGAAGGGCACTGAGCATGGGCCGTCCGATTGAAGAAGGATTGAGTGTACAGGTTACAGATGGAGGTGCCTATATTAATAAGGGTCAACAAGTCTAACGGGCTGTCAACGTAAGCGAGACAGTTTTGAGTGTACAGAGTCTAGATCGATAAATTTTGCTGGTCTGGAAAAGGTCAAAGGAGCAGACCTGTCAGGTGAGACTAGGTTATTGCAGGGCACTGAGAGTTGGCAGTCCGATTAAAGAACAAATGAGAATAGAGAGCTTAATAAGGTGAGGAGACGGTCCGGATAGAAAGAGGTTTACTTATAAGGTGTGGAAAAGTTCGTGGGGCTCACGAGGTAACGGGAACATTGCGTTCGCTCCTCCTAACAAATGCCGGTAACGTCACAGCAGTCTGAGTGAACTCGGAGAGCAGGAGACCGATCAGACGAGACTGGATTAGTCGACACATTGAGAGTAAGTCGAACAGTTGAGGTGGGAAGATAAATAAAGAGTCGGCAGAGATGGACAGGTTAGGGATGCAGGAGGCGACATGAATATAAGGCATGCAAGTCAGGCAGGCTCGCAATGTGAGAGAACTTGTGGGTTGGTGATGCAGAGCCTGAACCTGCAGTTCGCTAGTCAGGAAGCAGTCAACGAGGAGCATAGGGCGGGGCACTGAGAGCTCGCTCTCTGGTTGAAGAAGAAGTAAAGGCGGCGCGATAAGGAGAGGACAGGGTTGAGAAAAAACGTTTACGGATAAGCAATGGGAGAGTTAACGTGGCTCTCGCGGTAATGGTGACAGAGCGTTCAGTCTTCGAAGCATGGCTGGCAACGTCACAGTAGTCGGAGAGAAACAGACATATCAGACGAGACTGGATTAGTCGGCGCATTGTGACTGAGTCGTATAGTTCATTTGGGAAGATAAGTGGAGTCAGTAGGATTAGGCTGGTCAGAGTTAGAAGTGGTTATATTAGCATAGGGCGAACAAGTCCAGCAGGGTATCAAGGTGAGGGAGACACTGCTTTGGATCGACGGAGACTAGAACGCTAACCTCTCAGTAGCCTATCAGTAGTCCCAAAGAATTTGACTGATCAGCTGAGGCTAAATTATGGTATGACACAGTGAGTTGGCCGTCCGATTGAAGAATGATGGAATACAGATGGCACTCAGTCATCTGAACGATGGCCAGTAATGTCACAGGAGTCTGAGAGAAGTCGGAGAGCAGGAGAACGATCAAACGAGACAGGATTGGTCGGCGAAACGAGCTTAAGTTAAACAGCTAAATTTAGATGGCAAATTGAGTGGGTCGAGAGGTGGACAGGTTAGTGGTGGAGAATATATAAATAAAGGGTGAACAAGTCTAGCAGGCTGTCAAGGTAAGCGTGGCGTAGCTTTGAGTCTACGGAGCCTAGGCCGTTTAAAGGTTGTTGGTCTGGAAAAGGTCAAGGAAGCAGACCGGTCAGATGCGACTAGGTTATTGCAGGGCACTGAGAGTTGGCAGTCCGAGTAAAGAAGGAATGAAAGTAGAGGAGAGGAGACGAGAGGAGAGAGGAGGAGAGGAGACGAGATTGCGTTACCGGTCCAACCAGAAGACCTCGGTTATTAGCTAACCGACAATTCGCACTAATGAGCCTTGTAATGTTGAAGAAACTTTTGTCGAAATATGCCACACTGCGCCAAGCATACACCAAGAAAATGAAAGAATATATATTTAAAGGATAGGTTGAACTCCCTCCATTACAGTAACAGCAGCTTAAAGGGAAACCTGGTAAATACCCCACCACTAAGTATCGCAACCATCTAAGCCTGGTAAAGTGCGAGTGGTCTTCGGTTGTCAAGCTTCATACCGTGGAACTTCTCTCATTCAAAAACTTAAATAAATAAAGAAACAAATAGTTTATTTTCAGTGCATTGTGACACACCAAACCATGCATGCACAAGCTTTACATGCAATTATGTTTCGCAACCAACACGTTGCTATGTAGGTGATCGGCAGTAAACCGAAAGTAGTACAGACTGCGGAAATTGTAAAAGTAAGCTTGAGGAATAAAGTTGTCACTGAATGACGATACGTTGGGTTCTAGCGTGCGTAGTGCAAACAGTCACGGCACTATATGTGTAGTGAAACGACACATGTAGGAAGTGAGTATCTTATTCTTGAACGTGTAAAGAAAAATACTGATTATGATTCTAATCGACTTGCCTTTAGGTAGTTGTGGGAAGTGACTTTATTCAGTGGCGAGTCACATCCGCCACGTCTTAGTGTTGTTAAACCGACATTTGCAGCTGTTTATAGGGAGAAAGCTTGCCAGACAAAAGCCCACCACGTCCTGGAACACTGTCGGAAATCCTTCTATACACTAAGCGATAACTAGCAGAGCAGCTTGCCGGCTGATTTCACACTTGTGTATCCGCACTCAAATGACCCAATTCCCTCTGTTAGTTGATCGGATATCTTGGTCAGGGCTGTTATAATCGCTGAGGCCAAGCGACGATGAGAGCTTCACGAAGCCGTCATTGTGAGTGTTCAGGTGAGCAAAAGGCCAGCTCCGTTTGCATGAGTTTTTCAGGTTATATATACTTTTCAGGAGTGTGAACGCATCGTGTCCAGCTATCATTACTGGACAACGGTGGTGGTAGCGAGTGCAGTTGTATCCATTTGTTGTGCAGCCGTATTCTTTGTAGATCTTTGTGGGTTAGTATGTCCTGTCCTGAGCAAATTTGTTGTTCTGTCCAATCCCAGGTCTCCAGAAGTTTCGGATCCCGGTGAAAAGGGAAGATGACAGACACCCATGGCCGGAAAGCACAGGCGTGGAAACAACCATTGTTAAAGTCCTGTGTTATATCATTTAAAGTGGAGACATATTGATGTACATTGGGCAGCACTGATTGTGCTAAAAGTGCCTTTTAAACTTCTACGAAAAGCAATGGCCCTATAGGTAGATTGCTACCGTCTACATGGAGTGCAGAACTTCGCGCCATTAAGCAAACCACACAGTATCGGTTTAATAGAATGCAACTATTGCGTGGAAAGACAGAAAGCGACGTTCAAAACCCGGCGGCGATTGAATGGTGGATGTGCAGCTGGTAGCCAGCCTACTGCGATGGGGAGCGCAGAACAAGTAAATGAAGATATAAATAGCTTGCGATGAGAGAGCTTCAAAGGTCAATTGATGGTAAAGCAACGGAAAGCCAGGACTTAAGCGCAAAGTAAAAATGTTCGGGGATCTAGACAGAAAGACAGCCCGAGGGTACTAAGCGCATAGTGCTATGGCCGACTGAGATGGGAAAAGCCTGTGAGAGAGCTAACCTCCTGCGTAAGCAAGTGCTGACTTTTCCACTTATCAATGAAAACTTTTCCTTTTCTCATTTTGTTTGCATTCCTTTTTCCACTGGTCAGGCAACTCTCCGGATCTGGCACTACTCCAGCGGCGTCTGACCAGCCTCCTGATTTCTGACTACTTCCTTACATTCCAAACGTTAACGATCTAGGCTTTGTTGTCCTGGTGCTCTGTTCCCTTATCTTGAGACCGTCCTTCGGCATGCAACCGCCTTTTCATATAGCCACTTGCTTCCCAAACTGCCTTTCTGATGACACACATTATTTTATTCCCACCTTACTTTGGAGGCCTAGCTTCAGCTTGCTGACTTATCCGGGTTTGACTGTACGCTCTCCTGTCTACTGACATCGCTCGGATTCTGTGATCTAATGATCTGGACTCTGCCGACGAAAGTCTGTTACCCTCTCCTCAAGACCACCGCTGGTCATGATTGTACCCTATTATCATGTCCCCATTTTTCCTTAACCTGTCCATTTCTGTTGATGCTCTCTGTCAGCACTTAGACTTTACTAATACGACTTTCACCCTACGAGCTGACCTTCTGGGCTCGTCTCAACGATCTCGTACCTTCTGAATTCCGTGACCCTAATGAACAGAAACCGGCAGCTCCAACGGTCTGCGCACAGCACCTGGCGCATATCGTTGGCTTTCTTTTTCCTTCTCTTCTCACCCATAGAGCCCTTTTCTCACACTCTAGTCTGACTTATCTGGTTCTGGCTGTACGGCCTCCTGCCTTCTGACCTCTCTCGGACTTCAAAGTTCTAAATGATCTAGTCTCTGCAGACGTAATCCTCTGTCTCCCCCGCCTCCAGATCACTGCTGCTCATGATTCATCACTAGTATATCCGCTTTTATCTTTAACACTTCTATCCTGTTGACGCTCTGTTAACTTTCTGACATTTATAATACGGCTTTTCTCTCCGTGAGCCGATATCCTTCTCCCATCTCCATTGTCTCCTGCTTTCCGAATACTGGGCCCATACTTTTGAACCATCGATAGGTCCAAAGGTCTGTTCGCAACACCTCGAGATCTTTGTCGACTCTTCCACTTCCCCTTAAGTGTCTCCTTCATAATTACATTCTTACATTTTCGCGCTCTGTCTGCCTTCCTTTATCCACTAGACGGATAACACTTCGGGCCTGGCTCCACTCTAGCCTCGTCTGACCAGTCTCCAACTTTCTGACTGTTTCCAGAAATCAGAGACGCACGTGTTCTAGGCCGTGCAGTCACAACACACCTTGTCCCTCAGCCTGAGCGCTTCGTTTGATATGCGAACGGGCTTTTTATATAGCCTCCGTAGTCCCGCAAATTTTCTTTCTCGCGACATTCACTACTGTTATCCCCACTTTAATCTGACTGCCTAGCTTCATCTTGCTGATCTATCCAGTCTCATCTAAACGCTCTTATGCTTTCTGACCCCTCGCCAAACACTCCTGTTTCATCTTCAATCTTCCATTCCTTACTGATCCGTGTCCTGCTCGATTCTCGTCGTATTTCGCCACTTGTGATATACGTGTATATGCGATATTTAAATAACAATTACATGCATAGGGGTACGATAGTTCAGGCATCGCCGCAATTGATTGACTGCATTCCAGATGCATTCCTTTATACTGTCTGTGCGGCTGTCTCTGTTCGTTTCCTTTTTCTCCCCAGTCTGTCACAGGTACGGCGACACGCACCCAAGGAATTGTCTTCCGTTTCGACAACAATACAACGCACACAGTTCCTTTACCTGGACATGAGCGGAAAATTATCAACTTTTTTACAACTTACTAACCGGACAAATCAATCAATAGCTTGCGCTGATACAATTCTTCCGCGGCATGAACCACTGAGTTCAATTTACCTAACCATACCTCTTCCACCTCTCTCTTGACTGGAGGACTTTCGACTACGGAAGGCACATTCTCCTGCCAATACAAATCTTGAACAATCGGTCATTCTAAGCTTTTCAATCCGCTTTCACCGCTCAAATGGCTGTGGTTTCCCTATCTCTAATCAATTTTACTACATACCCCGGGGGATCTGCGATTCTTTCTTCGGAATCTATCCTGTCCTCCAAGACTTCAACATATTTCAACGTATATGTTTCGAGACCTCACGTGGTTCTGCAGATGATCAACACATCATATCCAGAAAGAATGCTTAGTTCCTGACCTACCGATCTGGCACAGGAGAGGACCCAGGCACGCAATGGCCACTCGCATACCGCATCAGGCAGCAGAAAAATGGGACTTGACTTGACTGCGAATAACGGAGCAGAAAATCGTTCAACAAGAAACATGGCCAGTTACAACTTGCCATTCAATGGATTGGCGGCAGTGTTACAGGACGTGGTGGGTTTTCGCCTGGCATGCGTTTTCCCTATACAAATCCCCAAATGTCCGTTTAACAACACTGCAACGTGGCGAATGTGACTCGCCACCGAATAAAGTCACAGCCCATAACTTCACACTGGCAGCTCAATTAGAATCATCATACTGGATAGCTTGCTCTTCAATTATCTTCCAATGGATCACTCAGGATTTTTATCTATTATTACTCGAGGTATGACTGCTATATATGGTAGAGCGATTATGTCCAAACAAATGGATCCCGACCCCACTACAACCAAATCGTTCTTTCGCTTGTTCACCATTGCACAGTTCCAAGCATGGACATGTGAACAATTTTCCACTGTCACTACAGTTCCCATAAAATGTCTGTACAGCTGTACATACCTGATCATGCCTCAATTGGCGTGCCTCGCATAGTCGAGAATAAAATATTTATTTATTTATTTATTTATTTATTTGCTGCGAGGCGGAACAGAACACCTACAAAGGTGTGGTTAAGGGCCGGCTGTACTGGCTAGCTAAGAAAGGATGGATCGATAAGTGAAGTAATAAAGCTCAGTTGAGGGAATGCGAACGTGCGGCACAAATGTATGCGCAGCGTCGCGCAGAGCAACGAGTCACTCTGGGGTGTTAAGGAAATAGTAGTAAGGCATGCGGATCCAGGAAAAGCCGGTGAGTACGTTAGCCTAATACATGAGTAAGTGTCGCAGACTGGCAGCGAGTGAGTGATAACTGAACGCCTAGAAAAGAGAAGCTAGCGGGCGTCTGTGGGTTGTCCAGTTGAGAGATATGATAAACAAGAAAGCTAAGAAAGTTTACTTGACGAAAGGGCGGCAAATAGCCGGAATACAAGCATAAATAAGGATGGCTTAGGATATCGGAGCATAAGACCTAACCGCAGCGGCGCGCAGAAAATCGAGTCATGCTGGGGTGCTAAGATACTGGTACCAAGCTGAATAGAGCCAGGAATGTTAGCCCGACAGCTAAAGGATTGCAGATAAAAAGTCTAAGAGGTTACAGCGAGTAAGGGATAAATGAACATCTAGAAAGGTGAGGCAAAATAGCGGCTTGCGTTGAACACATTGGATATGCTTGCACGACAAAAGAAAGCTGAGGATGGTTTCAAGATGAGATGACAGCGAAGGGGAGAAGCGCAAACATACAAGAAGGTTGTCAAATAGTGCAGAGCATAAGAGTCTAAGATGTAGCAACGCGCAAGTAATCATAGCGTAATTGGATGATAATGGAATATACCTAAAGGAGCCTGAGCCGGGAGAACCCAGTGAGAGAGCTGAACTACAAGTAATTAGATGTCGCAGCCGAGTAAGTGATACCTAAGCATCTAGCAAGGCGCAGCTGTGCGCTGACAGGATAAGAGGGTCGCCAAATGCGAGCTAGAAAAGTTGAATGCAGAAAGGACAGCAGACAGGAAGAATACAAGCATACCTTAAGCTTACTGAAGGCTGAAGGCTGAAGCGCAGCGGCGCGTAGGTACACAATTCACGCTAGGGAGCTGGGCTAATACTACATTGGATAGAGACAAGGAAAACTAGTCTGAGAGCTGGACACATGCAGGTGGAAATGTCGAAGATATTACAACGAGTAAGAGAAATGAGAACGTCTAGAATAAAGAGGCTAAGGAGCGGCTGTGTGCTGACCTGATGAGTTTAAAGGGAGTGCTAGAAGCAAACTAAAACTTTACATAAAGAAAAGACAGAAAACAGGCCGAATGCATGCATATATTGAGGTTACTGCGGACGACGCAGCATATGAGTCAGAGGCGCGCAGATACGGGAGCCCGGTTAGGATACTAAAGTGAATAAGGCTAAGGTAGACTCTGCCGGAAATGTCAGTGAGAGATCTGGACTCCTACATCAGCAAGTGTCACGGACGATGCCGCGAGCAACGGGTAATTGAACGTCTAGAAAGGAAAGGCTAAGGAGCAGCTATACGCAGACCAGCTGAGTTATGTTTGCTCCAATGAAGAGAGCTAAGAAAGGGTGTATGAAGAAAAGACAGGGAACGGGTGAAGCGCAAGCATACGATATAGTTGTTAAATAGTTCAGAGAATAAAAGGCTAAGGCGCGGCGACACGCAGATAATGAAATCATGCTATGGTGCTAATGGAATAAAACCAAGGAAGCCTGAGCAGGGAGAAACTAGTGTGAGAGCTGAACTACAATTACTTTGGGGTCATGATGGTTTCATGCTGGAAGGATAGTGAGCGGAAGGAGAGCAAGCATACAATATGGTTGTTAAATAATGCAGAGCATAAGTGGATAGGAGACAGGGACCCGTAGATACTCAAACCATTCTGGGTGCTACTGGAATATAACTAAGGAAGCCTGAGCTGGGAGAAGCCAGTGAGAGAGCTGAACTATAATTCATTAGGTGTCGCAGACGAGTAAGTGACAGCTGAGCATTTACCAAGGAAGTCTGAGCCGGGAAAAGCCAGTGAGAGAGCTGTACTACAATTAATTAGGTTTTACAGTGGAGGGTGACAGCTGAGTCTCTATTAAGGATCCGCTGTGCCCTGACCTGACGAGATAAGGAAGGTCGCCAGAAGTGAGCTTAAAACGTTAAATGAAGCAAAGAAAGCAGACAGAAGGAATGCAAACATAGATTAAGTTTACTGAGGGTGTCACGTCCCCAGAAGAGAGTTAAGATGATTGAATGAAGAATGGACAGAAAACAGAAAGCAGGCATACTAAGGTAGACTGAGTAGAAAAAAGCAGATGAAAGAAGTGGACTACAATAAAAGTAGGTGTCTTAGACGTTGCAGCGGGTAATATTTAACTGAACGTCTAAAATATAGTGACTAGGGAGCTGCTGTGCGCAGACCTCATAAAATATGAATGATTGCCATAAGAGTGCTAAGAATGTTAGCTAAAAGGACTGCGAACGAGCGGAGCCCAAACATACGTTAAGGTTGTTAAATACGTCAGAGCAGCAGACGCTACAGCGCAGCGGCGCGCAGATACTCAAATCATTCTTGTGTTCTAAAGCAATAGTGCTAAGGTAGACTGAGGCAGGAATAGCCAGTGCGAGCTGGAGTTATACATGAGAAGTTGTCACAAATGTTGCAGGGAGTAGTGAATTAATGAACATCTAGAAGAGTAGACTAAGGAAATGTTTGAGGTTCCTGTGGTGGAAGAACGGCAATCTTTGTTCACCCCCAATTGAATAGCAACAACAACAAACAACAACAGCAGTATATCGGCCATTTGAACTGAAGCTCCGCTGCCATAAAACCCTGATGAACTATGAAATGAAGAATAAGAGGGAAAGAAGGGGCATTACGTAAAAACCGTAATGCCCTAAGCAAACATTCAGAATCAAGGCACCTACACCTTGTGTAGCCAACGTACTGCCACCAACGGCTGGCTACCGTTCATCAATAAGGTGGCTTCGGCGAGACAGCTTCCTTGCGGCTTTTACTGCCCTGCATCATAATCAACCATTACCCCGCAAATAACGCAACATCAAAACACACCTTACACAAGCAATCTGCTTAGACGGCAACAGGCGCTCCTGTGGTATCGGTTGAGAACCATGTCCTGTAAAGCCTCGAACCAAGCACTAGGCGAGGTACGTGGAGTCCAGCCCGGAAAGCGAGCCGGACCAACGACAGCCAGTTTGGTCGTAAGTGACTTCATTTCCCGCTGCCAAGTCCACTTCTGTCCACCTCGAGCTTTGTGCCACCCTATACCTGGCAGACTAAACAAGGCCCTCCTAGGTAAGCGGTGACCAGACATCCCTAGCGCTTGCCCGAACCAACGCACCTTATTCAGGGCTATCTGTTGTTCTAGGTAGCTAGCATGCTTATCGCCACCTAGCACCGCATGACTAGACAACAGGTTGGCGCTACTTCGTCACCAAGCAGTTCTAACTGCGTTAAAACAAGCTGTCGTTGACAGTTATTGTGAATCGTAAACAAAGGTTAAAGCAATAGCAGAATACTGCTTTTATGTCATTATACACGCTTTATACACCTTACCCATATTCTATCCGACGGGGGATTTCATTTGACAAAAGAAATCAGCAATCGAAAGGAAGTTATCGCGCATTTACCTGACCGCGAACTGAATGCTCCCGGAATAAGATCTTCGACTGTGGACGATTGTTTTGCAAATGCACTTGGTATAAGATGGAACGTCACCCGGGACCACATAACATTTAACATGGAAGGGTTTAATAAAACGTTGACCCGAAGATCCATCCTCTCGTTTGTAGCTTCAGTCTATGATCCTCTCGGTCTCATTACTCCTGTTCTAATTCCGGCGTATGTACTGCTACATAGTTTCATAAAAAGAAAGCTCGACTGGGCTGAGCCGCTTCCCGCAGAGGATCAGCAAGCATATCATCATAATCATCATCATACACGCTAGCAAGAGGCGCGGAACACCTCAGCTACTGTGCTGCAATACATAGAAAAAAGGAGAAAAAAGCAACTGGTGCATGCTGGCTGAGCTACCGGTAACGGATGGGCATCGTTCCGGTAAGCGACCAGCCGGCTGCTGTGCACCCAAAAAAATTATTAGGCAAAATTATATAATGCTAAATAATGAGGTCGTGGTTGGAGGGGAGGCTAAGAGGGATGGGGTGGGACAAAGAAACTCACAGTATGAACGTCACTGAGGTCGGCTCCTAGCCATATCAGCAAGTGTGTCCAAACAAACGTGTTCATCGTCTTTCGGACCCCAACCAGGGAGCAGTGACACTCCAACCGAGGCCAGCTCAGAAGTGAGGGCCTTCATTCCTCTCGACCAAGTCATCGCTTGGCCACCCCTCCTCTTCTTCCATCCACACCCCCGGCCCGCAAACAACACATGTCGCGGGAGTCGGTGGGCTGGCATGCGTAACACGTGGCCAAACCATCGGAGCCTGGTGCGTGAAATAACGGTGCTGAGCGGTTCAGTTCCTTTTCCTGGGCCATCAACAAGGCTTCGGACACGCTCGTTGATCACGCGTTGTTCCCACTAGATGTGAGCTAACTTACGAAGGCACCGGTGGTCGAACGTAACTAGCCTCTTCATGTCCGCCGATCTTAGGGGCCAGGTTTCACAACCGTACAATAGGGTCAAAAGTACTGCTGCATTGTACACCCTACACTTCAGGGTGTAAGTGATGTTGCGCCGGCTCCATAAGTGGCGAAGGTTAGCAAAAGCGCCCCGAGCTTTTGCTATACGATTCGTGATTTCATCTTCAATCCCACGGGCGCTGATACATCTTCCCAGGCAGTTGAATTTTTGAACGACTTCTAGCTGATCCCCACCAAGGCTCAGCGTGGGAGGCGGTCCAGACTAAGCTTAGAGGAACGCTTTGCACTTCGAGGGTTCGAAGCAAAGCCCGAAGTGACGGACAGCTAGTGCTAATCTGTCCAGTGCCGTTTGGCACGACTGGGAGTTGTCACAGAGGAGGGAAAAGTCGTCTGCATACTCCAAGTCAAGAAGTTGTTCTCCTGGGAGTAGCTCCACACCTTCTAAGTAGTGTCCTGTGAACGCGATTCCCATGAATTCGTCAACAACGAAGTTGAAGAGGTAAGGTGACAGCGGGCGTCCTTGTCTCACGCTGCTGGGGATATTTAAAGGCGACGACAACTTACCGTAAGCCATCACTCTGCCCGAGTTACGCGCATATAATGCTCGCATAATATTCACATATTTCTCAGGTACACCTTTCCCGAGTAGACAGTCCCAAAGTGCATGTCTATCCACCGAATCGAATGCACCTTTGATATCGAGGAACACGACAACGGTGGGCCGCCAATATATGTGACGGTGCTCCAACAACTGACGCAGGGTGAAGATGTGGTCAATGCAGCCACCACCTCAACGAAATCCAGCTTGCTGTTCACGAATCTGGCTTCCACGATTGCCAGTCAGTCTGTGAAGGATGACAGAAGCAAGCAATTTGGAGGCGATGGATATCAGGCTGATGCCTCTATGGCTGCCGCATTCCGATCGTGAGCCGCCTTTGAAAATTGGGACTATGACGGAGCGGCTCCACTCGGTTGGGACAGATTTTGGCACCTATATTTTGTCTAGTAACTTTTGTAAATCATCCACAAAAGCAGGTCCCCCGATTTTGAAGAGGGCTGGAGAAAGGTCATCGTGTCCCGCGGCTTTATTTAACTTCAACGGTTTGATCTAATCTTCCACTTCTGAGCGAGATGTTAGATCCAAAGGGACTGCCCACGGAGCAGGGCGATCACTGGTCGGCGAGAAATCTAACAATTCCGATCGATTAAATTGCCATTCAAAGTGCGCAGCCCAGAGTTCCAGGCGCTTGGATAAGTTGTGGATAGCCTGTCCACTCTCGTCACGTATATTTTCAATAACACCAGGTATCCTGCTGCCCGTTTCCCGTATCAGCCGGAATAACTTACGATGGTTACCAAGGGCAACGGCCATTTCCATCTCTGATGCACGACGATACCACCAGGATTCGCGGTCTCCCTTCAGGCTAACACGGAGTTTCGCCCGAAGCACTTTGCGAGTTTCATTGTGTTCGCTTCCAGCCGGAATATGCCGGCGAGCATCTATAAGTTCCAGAGACTGTGAAGAGACCCAATGTTCATGTTGGCGGTTAGACCTACCACATGAGGATTTGCCTGCTGCTAGTAAGGCCTGTTGAATGTGAAACCAATGAGCTTCAATTGCATCCAATGCGCGTTTATCCAATTCGGATGACAGCGTTATTTGATAGGCGTTCAGAACAGCTGGCTTCACCAATCTGCCGGTGCCAATGAGCTTACATCATCATCGCGGGCGTCCGCCAAAGCGCATCCGAAGGTCAGCACATACAAGTGCATGATCGGTGTCAACACCTGCGCTCCAAATCGAGCGGCCGTCCTGGACGCAACCTCACCAGCGGTAACTGATAGCAATGTGATCGATTTGCGTCCAGAGCTAGTTCGAGACTGGTGGGCGCCAAGTCACCCTCCGGCGGGTGCTGTGTCGGAAGTTAGTGCTCGCAAGAAATAAGCGAGCATCCTCACACAAATGAAGTAACCGCTCACCGTTATCATTACGGGAGCCTATTCCATGTTGGCCGCCCAGACGCAGCTCATCTGTGGATAATATTCCGACTTGAACGTTCAGATCCCCAGCCAGCACTACAGTGTCCGAGCTTCTTCTGTGGCTAAGGAGCTCGTTCGATTGGCGTTAGAAGTCATCTTTAACCGAATAATCGCTAGCGTTTGTGGGTGTATATGCAGAGATACCAAATAGACAACTGTTACTCCCACGCGACTTCGAAGTTTTGAAAGAGCCAGCCAATCGGACCGCACATATCCGGCAACTGATTGGTATCCAATCAACCAGAGCAGCTTCAGCCCGGGGACTCAGGGCAATACCAACACCGGCTTGGCCGGTGCTCGAAGCTGCATCGTCACCAGATAGGCGCAATGAGGAAGGGCTGCTAGTGTCACCTGAAGGGGATCGCAGAGTGAGTACAGAGCTCGAGTCTTGCAGGCGGGTCTCCGATAGACAGCAGATATCGATCGAGAAGTTCTCTAATATTCGGGCAAGTGCTGTCTGTTGACCGATCTGAAGCAATGTGCGAACATTGAGGCATGCCAGTCTGAAGGAGGATCGAGGGCTCCTAATGGAAGCCGATAAACGGGAATGGGCCGCTTGCTTGGACATGGACCTGTTGACAGTGCAGGAATGACGCTCTGCGTTCACCTGTGAGTTGAAACTAAAAGACAAGCGACTATTGAAGCAAGGTGGGGGAGGGCCGAGAATTGGGGGTGGAAAACAGGGGGATAAAAGTGAAGCTGGAACAGGACGATAAGGGTGAAAAAGCGCAAGAAGGGGAATAAGAAGATGGGAAGGCTTGAGCAGTAGAATCCAAACCCCTATCCACCATGCTGGATGCAGCAGATAGGGCACCGTTGATTATCCTCTGCGGTGGCCAGAGTATCAGAACTTTGTTTGAGGAAAGATTCATTGTATCGCGTGGGCAGGATACTGTCAGGTTGCCCAAGCCTAGACAGGAGAACGATTAGGATTCTCAACCAAAGCCTTTGGTTCAAAAACCTGGCCGCAAGGCAGCGGGTTTGTCCCTGGACTACAAGGAGTCCGTTTTGGGGAATAAGCAGCCACCCTCATTCCAAACCCCAACCTGGAGGATCAGGAGGCTGAGTTTGTCCGGCCTCTAACCAGTGACCAATCTGGTATGAATGATCCTGAAGGTGCATAAGCACCACCCAGCATAGCTCAATGGATCACTGAGGCACACAAAGTATCGCACCACGGGAAAGTCCAGCCTCATTGCGATGGCAGCAAGCTTATGACAAATGGTCATCAAATGCCAATAATCTGAACTTCTTGTCCGTCGAACCTTACATTAACCCATTCGGATGCAGTGGATGCTCTATGCAGCTGCATTGTTTTTCGGATGCTTCTGCGGCTAATTACGGTGCTGCTGTATATTAACGCTACGAGATTGATGAAGGCAACCTTAGTAGTTTCCTGCTTATTAGAAAGCATGTGTCAGTCCCACTAGCACGGTGTCGATACCAAGGTTGGAGCTCACTGCTGCAGTACTGAACGTGCGCATGGCAGCGAATGTCAGCAAGGTGATGGCACTCTGTTGTAGCGCAACGTTCTAGCTAGACTCGATGATAGTTCCAACGCTTCTTCATAGGGTTAATAGGCGTTACCGGACGTGCGTTGCTAGCCGGATTAGCATTATACAACAACACTCTCACCCCATTCAATGGCGCTACATAACTTTAAAGTAGAACCCTGCTGATATAGCCTCACGTGGACTCTCAAGATTACTCAAGAATAAAATAAATCTCATTCGTCATGGCCTATGCACCCGGCGAACCTGGATGAAGTAGACCTGAATATTTGCGATCCGAGGTTGGTTATGCATTCTTGGTCACCTTGGAGGAGCACTGGACTAATAAATTTAAGGCATACCCTACATGCACTTCCCTGCGCAAATATTTCGTTACATTTTCGCTACACAAAGCTTATTTCGTCGCCAAGTACCTGAGGCGCCCTGCCTCTGACCAACCGGCTGAGAAAGAACCTGTTGAAATTCGACAAACTACGCTTCAGATAGTTAGGTTGGTGCAGTCAGAAGATTTGCGGACGAGATGCGCCTCCTTGCATACAATGAACCCGACATAGCAGTTCGAAAATTCAAACTGTGGTTATGCGGATTAAGACGACACAAGCCCATCCGCATTAATGCGCTAGTTCGGGTGCGCGGAAGGCTGGATCAACTCTCGGTACCGTCTGCCGCGAGGCATCCGCTTCTACTTCCCGGCCGCCAGGTTGTCACCCGCCTTCTTATACTTCACTAGCACTACACCAATAGGCACTCTGGTGCCCTGCAGACTTTGTATGATCTTCATCGACGCTACTGTATCGTGGGTGGGGTTTCATCTATAAGGCGCGTGCTTTTCAAAGCCGCCAAACGCCGCGTTAACCATGCAAGGTCACGGCGTCAGCTGATGGCACCAGTTATAACTGATCATTGTCTGACCCACCAACCAGCTTTCACGGCAGTAGGGATCCACTATTTTGGACTGCTGATAGTAAAACGTGGCCGCGTACATAAAGAAAAATGGCTGTTTGTTCACATGCTTGACTACACGGGCTGTTCACATGGACATTTCCCACTCTTCAGATATCGATTCCTTCTTGTGGGCGTTGTCGAGGTTTTCAGCTAGACGCGGCTGGCCGAAGATAATATACAGCGATAATGAACAGAATTTCCACGGAACTGAAGCAGCATTACGCAATCTACGGAAGCAGCTGGATCAGAAGAAGATCACAAAGTCTATGGTGGCCAGCGAGGTTGAATGGAAGTCCAATCATCCATGTGCTGACCAACGCGCAGGTCTTTGGGAACGATTAATTCGATCGACTCGTAAATTGTTACGTAGCATTCTAAACGGCGAGGTTGTGACAGAAGAGGTACTTGTGACGACTTACCGAGCTCAAAAAGATATTGAATGACAGACCTATGGCAGCGGTACATGGCTCATCGGATTAGCACGCTGCTATATCGCCTCGGCAACTATTAACGCTTGCAAATGATCAACCGCTTGAATAGCAACTGACCAACTTACCACCCAAACTGAGCAGGAGTTGGAGATAGGTAAGGCCTCCGTCCGATATGTTTTGGCGTAGATGGAGCAGAGCATATCTACCGACACTACAAAACAGGCAGAAATGGTTTACTGAAATCCCAGCTCTTACGCAGGGCGAGTTAATTTTGGTTTGTGATTTACGCACATCAAGATCGACCTATCTGCATAACGTCCGTACTGCGCAAGTTAATGGAAAGGATTCTCAAGCTCGCCCTGCAGCTTCACTTGGAGAAGCTTAACATTATCTCCTGTGCCCAGCATGGCTTTCGGCGGGCACGCTCATGTACCTCGAACCTGCTTGTTGCTAGGGAAAACTGGGCAAGGTCCTTAGACGCTGGGAAACGATTGGATGTGGTTTTTGTGGACTTCAGCAAGGCGTTGGACAAGGTCCCCCATGAAAGGGTGCTTCTTAAACTCCGAGGTACCGGTGTCTCTGGGACTGTTCTCTTTTGGCTCGCTGATTTTTTGCTTGGCCGGACCATGCTAGTCAAGGTGAATGAAGCCTACTCCACTCCTGTGCTGATGACTAGCGGTGTTCCGCAAGGGTCAGTACTTGGTCCAGTACTGTTCAAGATTTTCATCAATGACCTCCCATCGGATCTTCAGATGGATTGCCTGATTTACGCGGATGTCATGAAGCTGTGGATGGAGGTATCCTGCCTTGAGGATGCTGACAGATTGCAGGCATTATTGGACATTATACACGACTGGTCAGTCAACTGGCAATTGCCCATAAATTGTGAAAAATGCTCAGTTCTCCCCATAAGGGCCCTCAAACCTTTCGGAATATATCATACAAGTGGCGTGTTACGCAAAACCACCGTTCTTGAAAAAGATTGCAGTGTGCTTGCCTCACGTGATTTACGGACCGTGGAAGATACACTACGGAAGGTTGCCGCTGCCAACAGGATGTCCCATGCCATACGGAGAGCCTTCTCGCGACTGACTCCGAGTATCTTCAGAATACTGTTTACTTCTCATGTGCGCCCTATACTGGATTACAGACTGCCCCCTTCACTTTTCCTCTCACCAGGTTCGAGTGTAACGTGATTGAGAAGGTATAGCGGCGTGCCTCGAAATTCATACTGGAGTTAAGGGACTTGCCTTACCCTCTTCGACTACAGCGGATGCACCTGTTCTCCCTAAAATATGGATGACGCAGAGGTGATCTGAGTTTTACTAGGCGAATTTTGATGTGGGAAATGGGTATGGTGCCACAAGCGTTCTAACTATCAGGCAATGCGTACCAAGGCTGCTGGCATGCGTTGCGAAATCTCGGTGGTTGATACGGCTCAGGCGGCCTGGGATAAATTTAAATCTTATCTCACGGAAGTGTCTACTCCCTACATCCCGCTTGTGAGGAGAAAGGAGATACGGGCGCGGCTGCCGTGGATAGATACCACTGGCAAGCACCTGCTCCAGAAGCGTTTCAAGGTGCTGGAGGACCTACCATGCGGCTCCATCAACTAGCACCTATGCTAGTTACCGCAAAGCTAGAAATAGGTGTAAACAACACTTAAGGAAAGCTCGGCTGGTGTACGAAAAGGAATTGGCTGACGGAGCTTCGGAAAATCCGAAGAAGTTCTTCGCTTATGTTAAGAGACGCTGTGGTTCAACTTCGGTAATCCCAACTTTGATGAGGGCCGATGGAACTCGTGCGTATGCGGACTCAGATAAGGCTCTTGTACTCGGGGAACAGTATGCAGGGGCTTTTGTACGTGAGGCCGCGTTGACTAGCGTAGAATTTGTCCCCAGAGTACCTGATGGTTCTTATTTAGTTGAGTTTACTCTGGTGGAAATGCAAGTCCTTAAACTGCTGCAGGAACTGAACCCTTCTAAAGCAGCTGGACCTAATTCCATTCACCCCAAGCTTCTGCATGAGTTGGCGGTGAAACTGAGTGGACCGCTGACGATGGTGTTTCAGAAATCACTTGACACCTGTACATTACCTTCCGAATGGAAGGAGGCTGTCATTTGTCCTATCTTCAAAAATGTCGACAGGAGTCTGTCAGCCAATTATAGGCCAGTTAGTCCGACTAGCGTCGTGGTCAAACTGCTTGAAAAGCTGGTGAGAGATTCGTTGGAATGTCACCTGAATAGATTTAATCTACTCAGTAGTGCATAACATGATTCCGGAAGGGATTTTAGTGTTTGACTAATTTGTTGGTTGCTCGTGAAGCTTGGGCCGAGGCAGTGGACAATGGCCACGTGGTGGATGTGATTTTCGTCGACTTCTCGAAGGCATTTGATAAGGTACCCCACTTGAGGCTATTACAAAGGCTGAGGTCCTACAGCGTATCTGGCCGTGCCCTTCACTGGGTATCTGCGTTCTTGTAGGGAAGAGAGCAGTGTGCACGTGTGGGTCGCACCTTATGCTTTAAGCAAGCGGTCCTTAGCGGTGTCCCACAGGGCTCGGTTCTTGGACCGATGCTGTTCTCCGTTTCGTTTTAGATCTATCAAGAACTAACACCTTATCATTCCCTGGCTCAACGATGTGCTCAAGAAGGAACACTCAAGGGATTTTCCTATCGTTCCAGTCCATCTGAAGCTGAATCTGAATCAATTCAGCCCTAATAGTTCCACTCGGGGGCACAACTGGAAACTATATAAACCCACAAGACTCAGAGTTCCCTCCACTCTCGCTCTATCAACCCGCATTGTCAATGCCTGGAACGACTTGCCGAAACATGTGGTCGACGCGCAGAGTGAGGAATGTTTCAAGCGATTTTTGGATTCTCACTTGATGAGTAAGCTGGGACCCTGCTTCTTCCAATGTGGAATACCGTCTTGTAGCGACTCACAACATCCACGCAATGATCGGGAAGTGAAGGAGATGGCAAAGGACTTTCCTTCTGCTCTCTACAATCCAATGATCTAATGATACAGTCGGTTACCATATTGCACATTTATTCCTTTAACTATCCAGATCTATCCTTGACCTTTCAAGGTCATTCCTATTGTGCCATTCCGATTATGTTACTGTGACGCTGCCCAAGTACCCGCACGCAGCCGCACACGGTACAGTTTCTGCCCTCTTGCATTACGATTGCAAAACCTATTCCTAAGTCATGTACTGTATTTAATATGCCTTATAGTAACACGGTTACAGGATACTTCGTTTTATTCTTCTGCGCAGACCGTGCGTTAAGTCCAGGTTTATTTGTTCGTAGTTTCTAGTTTAGTTTTCGTACGACGTGTTTACTTTAGACTTCGCATCGTTTTTACAATGATCATGACGTAAAGTTTCTACGGAGCTTGGTTGATTTGCTGCTTAATGTAGGTGAGGACGGAGTGCAAATGTATCAACTTTTCCGCTTTGACAAAACTGCTGAGGAAAACCGAACTATGCGAATAACTTTTCCTTAACGAGGCCAGCCCGAAGCTAATACTGTCTCGACTGAGTAGGTTGTTAGGTGATGGGTGCATATTCGTCCGTTTGTCGATTCAGCTGACTGGAAGAGCCTCAAGTTTGCCATTCTCGAGCTAGAGCGGCGAACTGGTGAAGAAACAAACCTACGTATTGTAAGTTTTCGAGTGATTACAACACGGACGCGAATTCGGATAAACCGGTCGCTCAGTCTTCAGACACGTCCTATGATTCTTGCCACCACCTACCTGTATCCTTTACTAACGGCTGCAGCCTTAGGAACATGCGCGATTAGCTGTGCCGTTTCGTTGCTTTCGAGCGACCGGATGTACTGGGACTCGAAAAGACGAGGTTGAATGAAGATATACTCACCCAGGAAGTTGAGCTTAGTAACTACTCGTGCTTTTACCGTGAAAAGCTATTGAATGCCCATGGTGGCGGCTTGCTCTACATCCTATCTTCTCTGTATTGGAGACTCGTGAGCGCCCACCAAATCGAAGATGGCCTAGACAGGCATCAACAGTACACCCGTACGTAGTACCAATGCTTCTGTGCCGCACAACCATCACCGGTCGCTCGTAGGCTAAGGATGCTGTGAGGATCACCTTGCTCCTACTCAGGCTCAAACGCGCAGCGCTAGAGTAGAAGATAAGCTCGTTACCTTTAGGATTCGAGCCGGCCTACGTGAGCAGCTGTGGTGCTCGATACCTCTCAGGCGTGGAGAGATGCTCGTGCGTGCATTCTATCGCAGCCCCTTGAGCCGTTGTTTGGATTGGCTGTCGCATCCGGGACCGCATGAACCGCCATCATTTTTCACTTATAGGCGATTGCGATTATCCTCGAATACGTTGTCCTGCAGTTGAAATTATCTCCAGTTAGTGTGAAGCCGAAGCAAACTTAGCAGATATTGTGCTTGAAACTGGGGCAACACAACACATCTGCCAACTGACGCGCATAACACCGCTCCCAACTTTTTCGTGCTTAGACTTTCTGTTGACCAGCTGTGAAAAACCCATGTATGACATTCGGATCCTGGAGCCTCTAACAGCAAGCGACCACTCAATTCTTATTGCTAACATGGAGCTGCCGCAGCAGCACTTCAGCCAGAGTACAACTACTGGAAGACAGATTTCGACGGCCTGACTCCAGCCGCGAGCCAAGTGGATTAGTTTCTGCCGCAATCTGCTGAAGCTTGCTGGTCAGTTATAAAAACGAATAAATTCATTTTCTAACTAATTTGTACCTCTCAAGTGTTAGAAATTCGGACCGGTCAAGCCACCTTGGTTCGACAAGGAATAGGGTAGACTGACTCGGCAGCGGCGCAGGCTATGGAACAAATTCCTTGTCTGCGGCTCGGACGATGACTATGGGGAGTATAAGAAGCGAAGGGTCTGTGAATATACATATACAGACCCTTCGCTTTTTTATACACCCCATAGTCGTCGTCCGAGCCCAAAACAAGGAATTTGTTCCATAGCCTGCACCGCTGCCGAGTCAGTCTACCCTATTCCTTGTCGAATCAAGGTGACTTGTCCGGTCTGTGGTACATATATTGTATCATCAGAATCACGGCGGAATATGGAAACATGAAATGAATAGGAAGAAAAAGAACATGCCGCACTTTCAGTAGTTTTTACTCCATTTTTGGGTTTTTTAATTGTTTGTTTTATTGGGGAAGGGAAGGGAAATCACTGCAACGCGCAGCTATACACGTCCGCCATTGACGTCGGTCCTGAGCCATGACTTCTACGGTGTCTAACCATAGACACTATCTCTTTAGTCCCCACCAGGGATTCGAGAACAACCGACCAAGATCAACGGTTTCGTCAGCTTTTTCATGTGGCTTCTCCATATTGTAGGTTGTTCACCGCGCCGTCTCCTTCGCTCCTGTCCTGCAACCGCGAACAACGGTCGACAAGGAAGACGATGAGCGGGCATATGCAGTACGCGTCCGAGCCACCGCAGCTGACGCAGCGGGACGAGCTCCTCAAGCGATGTGTGCCTCTACACAAGACACGCTGTCTAACTTCCCGGAATGTTTGCTTAGGGCATTAAGGTTTCCAGGTAAGTCCCCCTTCTCTCCCTCTTCTTATTCTTTATTTCATAGGTCCTCATGGTTGTGACAGCGAAGCATCAGTTCAAATGGCTGATGTACTGCTGTTGATGATGATGTCTAACTTCCACATTGGTTTTGTGATGCAGCAGAATCACATGGGTAATGGACCGCACCTATCGGACGCCTATCGACAAAAGTCCCTTATAACGCCACGCTATCCCGTTTCCATGGCGACATTCAACGTTCGCACTCTAAGACAAACAAGTCAGGCTGCACTCGCACGCACCTTGGACACACTGGGTATTGATGTGTTGTGTGTCCGAACCTAGGATCACTGACCCTAAGGGGGTTATTGAATTAACTGCATCCGGCTTATCCGCTCGTTATTGGTTGCACGCATCAGGAGACGCCGATGCAGCACTCACGAGTCAAGCTGGTGTAGCTATCATTCCAAGCTCCAAGGGTGTGCCATTGTTGTTTGGTTGGATTCCGGTGAACAGCCTTTTATGTGCAGCCCGTTTGACGACATCAGCTAAGGTTGGTTCGAGAAGTTGTACGAAACGCTGTTTGCTTGTGATTTCCGCTTATGCTCCCACCGACTGCAGTTCAGATGTTGTCAAGGACACATTCTATGACGAACTGAACGCGCTACTACACAGTGCTACTAGTTCAGATATTATAGTACTTGCAGGGGGTATGAACGCACAAGTAGGGCGTCTGAGCTCTTCAGAAGCTCAGCTGGGTGGTAATTGTGGACTTAACTCCGAACGGACTGACAACGGTGAGCGTCTGCTACAACTGTGTGCGGCGCACCAGTTGTTTCTTAGTAGCACTGCTTTTAGACACATTGGGCGCCGAAGTGCCACTTGGCGTCCTCCCGGAGCTGGCCAGCGATGGACCCAAATTGACGACATAGCCATAACTTACCGATGGCGTGGTTCCATTCTGGATTGCCGCTCGTATTGGAGTACCTGTGTGGACTCTGATCATGCCTTGGTACGCTGTCGTTTCTCCATGAACTTTACCGGAAGGCGCACCAAGCGTCCCCTACGATTGGCAACGGAGAAATTGTCTCAGTCCTCGTTCAGGCAAGCTTATCAAGAAGCACTGCATACCGAACTTCCGCTGTCTTGTCCTAATGACACTGAGCTTCAGTGGAATAGGATCTCGGCCGCCATGCACGACGCAGGGGCATCTGTTTGTGGCACTATCCATCGTCACCGCACCAGTCACTGGATATCCGAAAGGTCGGTGAACTTGTTGGAATCTAGAAGACACCTCCCGGCTGGCTGTGAACACATTGTGACCAGACGGGCTATTAGGCGTGAACTAAAGCGGAGCCTACGTACTGACAAGGAAGCCTGGTGGACCAGTCAGGCTCAAGAAATGGAGGAGGCAGGAGCAGTAGGCAATTACCGCAAGCTCTTCCAGCTTATCCACACCACTGGTCCGAGAAAACCAGGCGTCAGTGAGACAATCAGAGACAGCGTGGGTGCGCTGATACACAATAAGGAGCGCCGTATGGCTCGTTGGGCTGAGCACTTTGAACATCAGTTCAGCTGGCCCCCTGCTCCCGGACCTCTTCCTACTCAGGTGATGCAGGACGTGCCATGGACGGTTAGTTTAGAGCCTTCGTCGGAGGCCGAGGTCCGAAACGCGATCACAGCCCTTAATCGTTTTCGTGCCACCGGCCCGGATTCCCTACCACCTGCACTATTTAAGGATGGAGGTGAGGTCCTCTGCAGGGCACTGACCTCCCTATTCGAACGTATCTAAAAGGATATGTGCCGGCTAATTGGAGCGAATTGATTATAGTGGCAATATACAAGAACGGCAGTCGCACAGACTGTTCCAACCACAGGTGTATAGCAAAAGCTCGGGGCGCTTTCGCTAACCTTCGCCACTTATGACGCCGGCGCGACATCACTCTTGCCCTGAAGGGTAGAGTGTACAATGCAGCAGTACGTTCGACCCTATTGTACGGTTGTGAAACCTGGCCGCTTAAAGCAGCGGACCTGAAGAGGCTAGTTACGTTCGACCACCGGTGCCTTCGTAATTTAGCTCACATTTGGTGGGAACACCGCATGAGCAACGAGCGTGTTCTACGCCTTGTTTATGGCACAGGAAAAGGAACTGAATCGCTCAGCACCGTTATTTCACGCATCAGGCTCTGATGGCTCGGCCACGTGTTACGCATGCCAGCCCACCGACTCCCGCGACGTGTGTTGTTTGCGCGCCGGGGGTGTGGATAGAAGAAGAGGAGGGGTGGCCAAGCTATGACTTGGTCCAGAGGAATGAAGACCCTCACTTCTGAACTGGCCTCGGTTGGAGCATCTCGGCTCCCTGGTTGGGGTCCGAAAGACGATGAACACGTTTGTTTGGACACACTTGCTGATATGGCTAGGAGCCGACCTCAATGGCGTTCATGCTGTGAGTTTCTTTGTCCCACCCCAACCCTCTTAGCCTCCGTTTCCAACCACGATCTCATTACTTAGCCTTATATAATTTTGCATAATAATTTTTTTGGGTGCACAGCAGCCGGCTGGTAGCTTACGGGAACGATGCCCATCCGTTACCGGTAGCTCAGCCAGCTTTCACCATTTGTTTTCTTTTTTCTCTTCTTTTTTCTTTGTATTGCGGCACAGTAGCTGAGGTGTTCCCCACCTCTAGCTAACGTGTATGATGATGATGATGATTTGCCTAACGCCAGTTGTGACAAAATTATTGGCCTCGATTATCGTTCGTCGCCTCACTGTGAAACGGGAAGCTCGGATTAGGGAAGAGCAGGCCGGTTTTCGCCCAGGACGTGGCTGTATAGACCATATATTCACTTTGCGGCAGGTGCTAGAGCAGCGCCACGCATACCGCAGACCGGCAATAGCTGTGCTCCTCGATTTCAGTAGTGCGTTCGATTCAGTCGATCGATCGATTTTGTTCGAAATACTTGCGCGGAAAGGTGTTCCCACGAAATATGTGAATATCCTTCGTGCTCTATACTCGAACACTAAAGGCCGCGTCAGGGTCTATGGTGCCCTATCGGATAGCTTTTCGACAAAAAGTGGCGTTCGACAGGGTTGCCCGATTTCCCCATTTTTGTTCAATTTCGTCGTGGATTCTATCATGGAGTGTTCCCTTGCGGAATCTCACGATGTAGGTGTTGAAGTGCTGCCTGGTGAACGTTTGGTTGATCTAGATTATGCGGACGATATCGTCTTGCTTTTCGACAATGTTGAGGCGGCACAATCAACCCTGAATAGCCTATCCAGAGTGGTCCCATTATTTGGTATGCACTTCGCACCTTCAAAGTGCAAAGTGTTGCTGCAGGACCACCAGCCACTCGATGACCCCTTGACGCTTGCTAACGAGGAACTCGATGTGGTTGATCAATTCACTTATCTTGGCAGCTGCATTAGCAATGATGGGCGCATAGAAACTGACGTTAGTTCACGCATTGCAAAGGCCAAAGCTGCCTACTTGAACCTGCGTCATCTTTGGCGACAGAAGGGAGTTTCCCTCCGTCTGAAAGGCCGTGTATACAAGGCCACAGTGAGGGCCGTTCTGCTGTATGGTAGTGAGACTTGGCCCCTTCGGTCTGAAGATCTGAGGCGCCTTCAAGTCTTTGATCATCGTTGTTTGCGAAGCATTGCTGGTGTCGGATGGCACCATCGTGTCCGCAACGATGATGTGCGTAGGCGAGTACTTGGGGGTGATGATCATGCTATCTCCCTAGAACAACAGATAGCACTGAATAAGTTACGTTGGCTCGGGCACGTGCTACGCATGCCTGGTCACCGCTTACCTAGGAGGGCCTTGTTCAGTCTACCAGGTGGCGGATGGCGCAAGGCTCGAGGTGGACAGAAGTTGACTTGGCAGCGGGAAATGAAGTCACTGACGACCAAACTGGGTGCCGTTGGTCCGTCTCGCCTTCCGGGTTGGAGTCCACGTGACTCACCTTGTGCTTGGCTCGAGACTTTACAGGACATGGCTCGCAACCGACACCAGTGGCGCGTCTGCTGCCGTCTCCTAATCGGATTGTCTGTTTAAAGTGTGTTTGGTGCTGAGTTATCTGCGGGGTAATGGCTGATTATGACGCGTGGCAGTGAAAGCCGCAAGGAAGCTGTCTCGCCGATGCCGCCTTATCTTTGCACGATAGCCAGCTGTTTGTGACGGTATGTTGTTAACACAAAGTGTAGGCGCCTTGACCCTGAATGTTTGCTTAGGGCATTAAGGTTTTCAGGTAAGTCCCCCTTCTCTCCCACTTCTTATTCTTTATTTCATAGGTCCTCATGGTTGTATGGCAGCGAAGCATCAGTTCAAATGGCTGATGTCCTACTGTTGATGATGATGATGATGACTACCGTACATCATGGATTTGTACACCATCATCTTCGTGCCAATGGTAAGCTGATGGTAGTTCCACACTCAGTATTCTAGCTTCCCCAATTCCACTGCTGCCTTCAAGACGCGAATACGAAGCTCACTGTGTTGCTGTTGGTTAGTCGAAACCACACTCCCAAGGTAGCAGAAGTGAGACGTGGTTTCCAATGCTTCACCAATGGTAGTTCGCGGCACCATTGTAGATTGCACCTCCGGTGAAGGCTGAAAGAGACAGACAGTCTTGCTTGTGTTGTTGGTGAGCCTGAATTTGGCCGCTGTCGAAGGTAGTGCACTAGTCATGTGCTGTAACTCATCCGCATTGTGTGCAAACAACGCACAGTCATCAGAGAACAGCAGCACACGGATAGTAGTCTCTCGCGCCGAAACGACGGATGTTCAGCAACCCAGCATCAATGCGGTGCTCCACTGGAACACTAGAAGCACAAGCCGCATCAAAGTCACAAGACATCATGGTATGAAGATAAATATTAAACAGGGCACGAGTTAAGACACAGCCTTGCTTCACAGCAGAGATAACTGCAGTCATCCGAGATCTGTCCACTCAGCTGCACCCTCGTCCGCATACCACTGTGCAGACATTCGATTAAACTTACAAACTTATTCGCACAGCCAAACTTACCCAACACCAATCACAATGCCTCGCGCTTCACCGTATCAAATACCTTGGTGAAATCAACAAAAAGCGATTACAAAGGTTGATGTCGTTTTCTACACTGATGAGCCGCAAACACCATATCTATAATGCTGCAAACTGAGCGGAATCCACACTGCTCTTCCGCCACGTTAGGTTCCACAACTTGACTGACGAGGCGGTTGAGCAGCATTCGGGAAACATCTTGCCCACACAACTCAGCAAGTTGATACCACGACAATTTGTAGCACATTGCTTGCTCGCTTTGCCCTTGTATAGTGGTTGCACAATGGCATCATTCAGCTCAGGAGACACCTCTTCCTCAATCCACCAAGTGGTGCAGCGCAGCTACCAATGCGGGTCCGCCTTGTTTCAGTGCTTCAGGCGAGGTCTCATCGGCCCGGGCCTACTTGTCGTTTCGCAGCTGAGCAAGTGCTCTCTGCGTCTCATCCAGTGTCGGATTTTCCACCAGACTCACCTTCACATTGTGCTGCTTGAGGCCGTTCAGTGTAGGCCAGTCGATCTCTGAACGGTTGTTCAAGAGACAGTTAAAGTGTTTCCGCCAGATCTGCATTATATCTGCAGTCTGTGTGCAGGTAGCGCCTGAACTACCATCGATCAGCATCCTCAGCGGCTCCAACCTCGGTCCATACACCGCCTTCAAGAAGTCAAGAAATTCCTTGTATTGGCGGCGTTCGACGTAGCATTCCATCTGCTTCGCATTCTCCGTCCACCATGCATGGACCGTACGTGCTTATACAGGTGGCAAACTTACCTCTTTCGAGTCGTAAGCGGACATTCATCAGTCGCGCGCTGATGTCAGTTGGTTAACCCACCAACCGAGCAGTTAGGCGATCGGCTATTGCAAATCCGACCCCGTGTTCACGTGGTGCTTTGGTGCTGAAACTAGAAGATAAACGCCTATCAATGCTAGGTGGGGGAGGGCCGAGAATTGGGGGTTGAAAACGGTAGGGGGATTAAAAGTGAAGTTGAAACAGAACGATAAATATGAAAAGCGTAAGAAGGGGAATAAGAAGATGGGAAGACTTGAGCTGCTCCCTGCAGCAGATAGGGCACCGTTGAATATCCTCTGTGGTGGCCAGAACATCAGGAACTTGTTTTGAAAAGCATGCATAGTATTGCGTGGACAGGATACCGTCAGGTTGCCCAGGCCTAGACTGCAGAACGATTAGGGTTCTCAGCCAAAGCCTTCTGTTCAAAAGCCTGATCACAAAGCAGCGGGTTTGGCAGTGGACTGCAAGTAGTCCATTTTAAGGAATAGGGGGCTACCCTCATTTTAACCCCCAAACTGGAGGACCAGGAGGCTGAGTTTGTCTGGCCTCTAACTATTGACCAATCTGGTATGAGTGGTTCTGAAGGTGAAAAAAGCACCATCCAGCATAGCTTGATGGATCGCTGATGCACTCAAACCGTCACACCACGGTAACGTCCCGTCTCATTGCGAAGGAAATGATCCGTGTCAGCTGATACAATTCGTGTAGACTTCCTGAAACAGAGCCATAGAGGAAGTGATGCGTTACATTCAAACACTTCGGCCAAACGGTGGTATCACTGCTGAGTTGCAGCCTTTCTTTAATGAACTTGCGGTCCTTTCCATTGTGGAAATTGCTTTATATTTGGGGACCTAGTGATGGTGCCGAAAAATAAACCTTATATCATTTTTGTACGGGGCATTCGGGTCCCAACCGTTTGAAAGCCTTTACACGTAGTTTTGTTTATTGGCCAAGAATGGATTCAGGAATTTAACAGTTTCATCAGAAATGTGAATCCTGTCACCTTACGGCGAAGTCCGCTCCGAAGTGCCCTTGACTTATAGCAGAGAAATCTTGGCAACGAATCCACTTAGATTATGCAGGACCAGTCGCCGGCCGATCCTATCTCGTTTTGGTGGACTTCCTCACCAACTTGTGCGACGTGACCCGGTGCGAAATCCGACTGCCTAGCAGACGACCAACGAGCTGCACTTGCTGTTGCAGTATTTAGGTCCGTCATTGATGATAGTGACAGACGATACACAATTCACTTCAACTTCCTTCCGCGAGTGGTGCAAGGAGAAAGGAATTCAGCAGTTCTTCTCAGCAGTCCTCTTCTCTATCATTCAGAATCAAATTGGCAGGCGGAACGGTTCGTGCATAGTTTCAAACGTACTATCTGTAAAGGGGGACAAAACATGGTCACACAGGACACGATCCAGTCTTTCCTGTGCATGTATCGGAACGTGCCAAACTCAAATGCCCCGGATGGAAAATCTTCTGCTGAACGAAAAATGCGAACAATCTTTGACAGCCTTATTCCCGGAAATTAGGAAACGCACAACGGACAAGCGAGAAAGGAGCTGGCAAGCAGGCTCCGTACGTTCGAAACGTTCAAGTCTCGGGAAGGTGGTCGAGCGGAACGGTTATTAGTCGGAACTGAAAAGTGGATTAGGCACGCCCATCATCTGCCACTGTTATCCGGGAATCAGATAAAAACATAAAAAAGGGAAAATACATAATGATGATTGAAAGCTGGACTGAAGGGAATCAAGGGAGGCAGAATTTGAGTAAAGAATTCTTTTCGGCAATTCTCATCAGACTCAAACATTACATGATGAGGAAAATGCTAAATGTGCCGGATTGGGCTGCGTATTGAACACAATGTTTAATTTCATGGGTACAAATCAATAAATCACGGGGTCATTGTAGGTGGCAAGTATGTACAGGGGAAATCACATCCGAAGTTGTAGGCCACGGTAGAAGTAAAGGACGTACAAACTGTTTTTGTACGCATAATTCTGGCTTGAGATGGCGGATGTAGATAGCTTCCGCGATAGACAGAAGATGCATCCGGAATCTGCGCGTGAAACGTTCAGGAACAGTATAGATGACTCTCCGTTCCTGCGTGACTGCACTCTAGAAGGTGAGATAGGATGGAACTGTTACTCGACCTCGCTTCGCCTTTGTAAAACCATTTTGGGATGTGTTCGCGAATTCTATGAGATAGGCGTCTCGTGGTACGACCCACGTATCGTGCCCCACAAGAGCACGAGTAAAGATAAACAAGCATTGATCGGGTCACCGGAGGCAGCCTGTATTTCAAAGGTTTTGCGACTAAAGGCTTGTTGTAAAATACTATGCGTAGGCGAGCCGCGAAATAGGTCTTTTCAACAGTGTCTCTCAGGCGTTTGGACAGGGCATCAGCCGCACTGTCGCCTTTGAAAGGAATATGCACGATTAGTTCTTTTTTGGGTACGTTCATCCTCGGTGGTTTGATCTTGCGTTCTTTCAAATGTTTGAGGATGAATTTATTTATTTATTTTTTATTTATTTATTTTTATTTATTTTTTTATCCTCAAACATTTGAAAGAACGCAAGATCAAACCACCGAGGATGAACGTACCCAAAAAAGAACTAATCGTGCATATTCCTTTCAAAGGCGACAGTGCGGCTGATGCCCTGTCCAAACGCCTGAGAGACACTGTTGAAAAGACCTATTTCGCGGCTCGCCTACGCATAGTATTTTACAACAAGCCTTTATTCGCAAAACCTTTGAAACACAGGCTGCCTCCGGTGACCCGATCAATGCTTGTTTATCTTTACTCGTGCTCTTGTGGGGCACGATACGTGGGTCGTACCACGAGACGCCTATCTCATAGAATTCGCGAACACATCCCAAAATGGTTTTACAAAGGCGAAGCGAGGTCGAGTAACAGTTCCATCCTATCTCACCTTCTAGAGTGCAGTCACGCAGGAACGGAGAGTCATCTATACTGTTCCTGAACGTTTCACGCGCGGATTCCGGATGCATCTTCTGTCTATCGCGGAAGCTATCTACATCCGCCATCTCAAGCCAGAATTATGCGTACAAAAACAGTTTGTACGTCCTTTACTTCTACCGTGGCCTACAACTTCGGATGTGATTTCCCCTGTACATACTTGCCACCTACAATGACCCCGTGATTTATTGATTTGTACCCATGAAATTAAACATTGTGTTCAATACGCAGCCCAATCCGGCACATTTAGCATTTTCCTCATCATGTAATGTTTGAGTCTGATGAGAATTGCCGAAAAGAATTCTTTACTCAAATTCTGCCTCCCTTGATTCATTCTAATTAATGGGAATTTTTGGTTTGCTGAGGATCAGCATTCCCCGTGATTCAGTCAAACTGAAGGGAATCGCCTACCCGTGCGGTCGATCAGGCAATCGATCGAGCGGACGAATGCGTTTTCAAACACCCGGCGAATTGGACTTTTGCCTCAGAGTTGAGAGGACAGTGTCTTCGGCGGCATTTATCTGGCTACGTTGACAGAGTTTTCGTTAACACGTTTTTCGTGGTCAGGGCTGTTGGAATTTTGATTTTTCTTCGGCTGGGCTAGAATTGCTGCGGAGAAATTTCTGGGTGGTTAATTCGGAATAGCGAAAAAGGGAAGATCTAACAATGGCGACGGACAAGCAAGAAAATGTTACAAATTTTTCTGCCGAACATTTTCAAAAGCTGCTTCTTCAGCAACAATCCCAGATGGAAGCACAAATGAAACTGATTGAAAGTTTAACGCAGTGCTTAAACGTACAATCAAACGGAGCAGCTACACGGGACACGCACGCTGTTTCAGTTGATCTTCTTACGAATTCAATCACTGAATTTCATTATGATGCTGATTCCGAATCCACTTTCGAGGCGTGGTTCAAACGTTGGGAGGATATGTTCCAGACGGATTTCAGCCGTCAAGGTGATTCATGGAAAGTGCGCCTTTTGCTCCGCAAGCTCGGAACTAATGAACAAACAAGATTCCTTGACCACATATTGCCCAAAGAGCCGAAGGACATCACTTTCAACGAAGCAGTGGCAACACTCAAAGAAATTTTTGGTGAGTCAACATCATCGTTTAGCATTCGCTATCAATGTCTAAAAATTGTAAAGCGTGATACAGACGATTATGGGGCACTAGCAGACATGGTTAACCGCGAATGTGAACGTTTCAAATTACGCTGTTTGACGGATGACCAGTTTAAGTGTCTTATATTTGTCAGTGCTTTACAGTCTCCACGCGACGCGGAAATCCGCACTCGGCTCCTTGCTAATTTGGATCAAGACCCAGATTTGACATTGAAGTCTCTTGTAGGCGAATGCAAACGGTTAATTACCTTGAAACACGACACGGCTATGATTGAGCAGAGTCGCCTCACCATTGCCGATACTGTTCATGCTGTGCAAAAAGCAAGAAAATCTGGCTCGAATAAGTCGTTCAACAGAAAACCGAACAAGCCGCCTACACCTTGTTGGTCATGTGGTGAATGGCATTTCGCACGATACTGTCCATTCAAGCGTCATATTTGTGATAAGTGCCATAAACGCGGCCCCAAGGAAGACTTTTGCCATCAGTCCCGGCCAAGAAATGTGAAGCAGTCCTACCAAAGGAAGAATTTCAGAAAACCTGACGCAGATTCACTATCGGTGATTGCTACGTTTCACAGCGATTCTAAAACACGCCGCCGATTTATCACTGTGCTTATCAACGGAATCCCAACCCGGTTGCAGTTCGATACGGCATCAGATATAACGATTATTTCCAAGAACACTTGGAAGCACATAAAGAAGCCGAAGATGATTGATTCCAACAAAATCGCTCACAATGCATCCGGTGGAGTGCTGAAATTGGTCGGAGAAATAAATTGCAAAATTGCATTCAACGGAGTGGAAAAGGCCGGAACCTGCTACTTGTCTGATCGACCAAACTTGAACCTCCTTGGACTTGACTGGATGGAAACATTACAACTGTTTGATGCTCCAATGAGTCAGATTTGCAATACAGTACAAACCGACCCAGTACATTCATCATTGTCGATAGAAGAGATGACCAGAAAGCTAAAGCAGCAGTTTGTCACCTAGTTTGAAGATGGTCTCGGCCACTGCACTAAGTTCAAAGCAAAGTTGTGTCTTCGTGAAGGAACCAAGCCAGTCTTTAGAGCAAAAAGACCGGTACCGTATGCAGCCATGACAGCAGTTGATCAGGAGCTCGACCGACTGGAACGAGCCGGTGTCATCACACCAGTGAACTACTCTTCATGGGCTGCGCCGATTGTTGCTGTGAAAAAGCCGAACGGTAAAGTGCGAATCTGCGCCGATTTTTCGACCGGCTTGAATGCCGCATTGGACGACCATCAATACCCCCTTCCGATACCAGAAGATATCTTTGCCAAGCTGAATGGTGGGAAGTGTTTCGCCAAGCTCGACTTGTCCGATGCCTACCTCCAGGTTGAGGTTGATGGAAGCTCAAGAGAATTGCTGACCATCAACACTCATCATGGCTTGTACCAATACAACCGCCTCCCTTTTGGCGTGAAAACAGCACCAGCCATTTTCCAGCAGCTGATGGACACCATGCTCGCGGGAGTTTCTGAAGCCGCGGCGTACCTGGATGATATCATTTTAATGGGTCGGACGGCAGAAGAACTATTTCAGCGGCTCGCTGAAGTGCTTGTACGTATCCAGTCATATGGTTTCCGTATCCGCGAAGATAAGTGTACCTTTTTTACACCAACCATCAAGTTTCTCGGTTTCATCTTCTCAAAAGACGGTCGTCGCCCTGATCCAGAAAATATCCGAGTTATTCAAAAGATGCCCCCACCTGTGGACTTGCAGTCGCTGCGTTCATTCTGTGGCCTAATCAGTGATTACAGCGCTTTTCTGCCCGAACTACATCGCCTGCGTGCCCCACTGAATAAGTTGCTGAGCAAGGGCCAAACCTGGAATTGGACACCAGAATGCCAGACTGTGTTTGAACGCGTCAAGTCATTGTTGGCTTCAGACTTACTCCTAACTCATTTTGATCCTTTCCGGGAAATTGTCCTTGCCACAGACGCATCGAGTCTAGGGATCGGTGCCGTAGTTTCCCATACGTTCCCAGATGGATCTCAGAAGGCGATCGCACATGCCGCCAGGACGCTAACGAAAGCTGAAAGAAACTACAGTCAGATCGAGAAGGAGGCATTGGCCATAGCGTTTGCTGTGAAGAAATTTCCCAAGATGCTGTATGGTCGCCGCTTCAAACTCTTGACGGATCACAAGCCGCTGCTGGCCATTTTCGGCTCAAAGAAGGGAATTCCTGCCTATACAGCCAATCGACTCCAACGATGGGCACTTACATTGCTGGGCTATGATTTTGAAATCCGTTATCAGTCAACAAATTCGCTGGGCCAAGCAGATGCGTTGTTACGCCTCATTGATTCCCAGCAACAAGAACACGAGGACACCATCATTGCCTCAGTTGAGATCGAACCTGATGTCAAATTCCTGGTGAACGAGGCACTACATGGTATGCCAGTTACGGCCGATGCTGTGCGGGCCGAAACGCTTCGAGACCCAATCCTGAAGAAGGTGACACACTTCCACAGAACCAGCTGGCCACGTTCGTGTTCATCTGCCGAAATGCAGCAGTTCTATCAGCGAAGACATTCGCTTTCCATTTTGGACGATTGCATCATGTTCTCAGACAGAGTAGTCATCCCGCAGGCGTTGCAACAAAGAGTGCTGCGACAATTCCATGCAGGACATGCAGGGCTCAACCGAATGAAAGCGCTTGCCAGAAGTTATGTGTATTGGCCGTTTATGGACAGGCAGCTGGAGCAGCTAGCTAAAAGTTGTGGCAACTGCGCTACCGCCTCAAGGGCACCGCCAAAGACTGAACTCCGCTCATGGCCTAAGCCAACTAAACCTTGGAGTCGTGTTCATGTAGACTTTGCAGGCCCAATCAATGGCCAGAACTTTCTCATAGTGGTCGACGCTTATAGCAAGTGGCCCGAAGTGTTCCTCATGAGAAGCACGAAAACCAGCGCAACCGTCTCTAGGTTGCGACAAATTTTCAGCAGGTTCGGCTGCCCTGAAACATTAGTGACGGACAATGGAGCACAGTTTACTTCGGCCACATTCACGGAATTCTGCCAACGTTGCGCCATCAAACACGTGCGGTCTCCACCATTCCACCCACAATCGAATGGCCAAGCGGAGAGGTTTGTGGATACATTCAAACGCGCTCTCCTCAAATCAAGGAGGGAGGGAGACAGAGGAGGTGATCGACCGCTTCCTATTTCTGTATCGATCTACACGAAATTTACAAACACAGGGTGGAATATCACCAGCAGAGGCAATGATGAAGAGAAAACTTCGCATGCCATATGATGCAGTTCGGCCATTCTCAGAGTCCATAGCTGGTGAAAGGAACCTAAAGATGGAACGTGATTTTAATAGGCAGTTTGGTGCCAAGCAACGTTCGTTTAGACCGGGTCAGCCAGTACTTGTGCGTGATTATCGGGGTGGACACGCGAAATGGACGCCAGGCACGATCCAGTGCAAGCGCGGAAGCGTCATTTACGACGTGCTGGTTGGAACGCAGGTATGGGTACGCCATGCAAACCAACTGCAAACAACAATGTGTCAGCCACAAGCAATAGAATCCGCCAAGCTTCCATTTGACCTGTTGACAGACAGCTTCAACTTGCCTACAGAGCCAGTAGAAGAACCCTGTCATCAGACGAATAGTACCAGACCGCAGAGTACGGAATTCGAATCCAGAACACTACAGCCAAGGCGATGCACCGGTAGGCGAAGAATCCCTTCCAGAAGGCTTCAGGTTAATCCCCGGCTAGCTTCATACACAACGGCAACAGCTTCAGGAGGGGAGGTATCCGGGAATCAGATAAAAACATAAAAAGGGAAAATATATAATGATGATTGAAAGCTGGGCTGAAGGGAATCGCCTACCCGTGCGGTCGATCAGGCAATCGATCGAGCGGACGAATGCGTCTTCAAACACCCGGCGAATTGGACTTTTGCCTCAGAGTTGAGAGGACAGTGTCTTCGGCGGCATTTATCTGGCTACGTTGGCAGTTTTTTTGTTAACACGTTTTTCGTGGTCAGGGCTGTTGGAATTTTGATTTTTCTTCGGCTGGGCTAGAATTGCTGCGGAGAAATTTCTGGGTGGTTAATTCGGAATAGCGAAAAAGGGAAGATCTAACAACTGTGACATGGAACTTTTCGAAGAACTTAAGTACTGGTATCAATGCACTAGGATATGTTGCTAGCTGCATTTGGTGTGAAGAACGGAAACAACTTCCTAAGTGGAACGCAACCGATTGCACAGGCCCCGGAAGCTCTGTCATCCAGCCCAACCAAGATGGCTACAACTCGACCCAAGAGCATATGGTTACGCTCAAAACCAAGTACGGGAAATAATTGTATGCAATCAGTTTAGAAGGGAAAGAGGTGTTGGGGAGGCAATACGGTGAACCGCTGGGATGCACTTTGGCGGCGCAATGCAAAGGGTCGTACGGCCCGCGAGCAAGTGGACAAGCTCAGTGAAGTCTCGACCGCGTTGATGGTCGAACCAAATCCCCAATGAAACGCATAGGCGTCGTGTGAGTTGTGCTGTGAGTACAGAGCCGCAACATGTGAGAAAACCTTTCTGGGGTCAAACTACGAAGCGAGGCCGGAGACGTCAAGCCCCGCTGAGCCTGTGTCGGCCAGGACGCCAGAGCGACAGACCTCAAACGTACTTGCCATATGAGGGCGAAAGTTTACAACCAAAAGGTCAGTATGCTGGCGTGTGTTTGACTTATACATATGACCATGAATAATTCTGATAAATTCTCTCTGGTCAGCCAACTAGTCTCTTCTGATTTCTTCGGCTGAGTTGGATGCGGCACCAGGCAGTGAGCACACCTGTCAGCATTACGACCGTGAGCGTTTACGTCAGATATAAGCCCACATTCTCCCCTAACTTTCGACGTACAGCGCTCTGATGTGATTGCTTATTTCTCTGACCCACCTTTTCTGATAAACCCAGCAGGCCGAATCGATTCACGGAACCGAAGGCAGGTTTGATGTCAGGGGACGCGACTACAGTGGGTTATCAATATTATTGTCGTTGATGCAATAACTAGAGTAAGGTGGTCATTGCAGCTTCGATTTCGATGAAACCCAGTTTCCTCGTCACGAATGTGGCTTTTACAGAATCTAGCACTCTGTGAAAAACAGCAGAGTCAATTCACTGTTAAAAGCAGTGAGCGGGAACCTTGCAAACAAAATTCCTTCGCTTTCTGTTCTGTCCACCGAGACTAACGGTTGACCACCGGCGGAATTGATGTTCGGCAGAAATCTCAGAGTGAGACCTTTTGTTTCCCTAACCACGTGATGGACTAGAGGAGCGATGGAATAAATATATTCGCTTAAACGAGTCAAAGGTGGAAGTTCTATTCACTGTTCGTGCCTGGCGGCTGTAATCGTTTCTGCAGGAAATCAAAGCGCCTTGCAGCTTCTGGACCGCCGCGTCATCCGATGCTATTCAGATCACGTACGCCTCCGAAGCGCAGTCTGACTATCTTTCCGGCGCGTACCAAGTAACCGGAAGCGAAGAATGCAGATGGACAAGTAAAACCCTGCTTCGGTGGTGGAACTGAATTCACGAATCGTTCGGACGTTTCCATCCTGAACTATGTTGCCGGCCTGCGACACAATAGCTGATATGTTTCTCTCCTCTAGCTAACATATAATGATGATCAATGCTGCCAGCCACGTGTTCTCCTCGCGAAACTACTAACGCTTGTTCTACTCCACTTGATTCTTTATGTGCACACATACACGCATGCATGATGCACACCTACCCTTCGCCCTTTGTCCCGTGTCATGTCAACTGTTGCGAACACTGCTATGAACTCACACCTTATTACCTATTGGACACCTTCGAACATGTGTACGGCTATGAACGAGTCTGCATAGGGGTATAGGCAACAATGACAAAACAGGCACCTGTTGGCCCAGCGCGATTTTGTTTTGAACGAGTCGGAAGGCGCGCACCCGGCTACCAGAGCATATTCAACGCGGGGGCTCAAAGCATTGTCCATGCCCCCTTGACCGACAATCAAAGTTGCGTTGTCGCTGGATAGTGCTGTGAGTAAGTATCGCCAGTGTCACGTGAGGTGGATCGTTGCGTGAGCGCACAGCTCTGGTCTTGTAGGTTTTCTATAGACAGCAGTTGTCGACCATTAGGGTTTCTAGTGTTCGATCAAGTGCTGCTTATTGGCCGATCTGTTACAGTGCATACGTTTGGGGCTCGGGCTCCAAATAGAAACGAATAAATTTAATATTTCCACATGGTTAGATATAGATATGCGTCAGTTGTTGGAGCACCGTCACACATATTGGCGGCCCACCGTAGTCGTGTTCCTCGACATCAAAGGTGCCTTCGATTCGGTTGATCGATGTGCCCTTTGAAATTGTCTACTCAGGAAAGGTGTGCCCGAAAAATATGTAAATATTGTCCAAGCATTATATGCGCATAGCACGGGCAGAGTAAGGGCTTACAGCAGGCTGTCGCCACCCTTCAATATCTCCAGCGGTGTGAGACATGGATGCCCGCTATCACCTTTCCTCTTCAACTTCGCTATTCACGAAGTCATGGAGATTGCATTTACAGGACATGATTTAGAAGGTGTGGAGCTACTCCCAGGAGAACGACTTCTTGACTTAGAGTATGCAGACGACATTGCCCTCATCTGTGACAGCTCCCAGACGTGTCAATCCGCGCTAGACAGATTAGCACTGGCTGTCAGTCGCTTCGGGCTTTGCTTTGCACCACCGAAGTGCAAAGCGTTCCTCCAGGATTGGCAGGGTTCGCCCCCTGTGCTGACCCTTGGTGGGAATCAGTTAGAAGTCGTTCAGAAATTCAATTACCTGGGAAGTTGTATCAGCGCCCTTGGGATCGAAGACGAGATCACGAACCGCATAGCGAAAGCTCGAAGTGCTTTTGCTAACCTTCGCCACGTATGGCGACGGCGCGACATTACTCTCGCCCTGAAGGGTAGAGTGTACAATGCAGCGGTACGTTCGACCTTACTGTACGGTTGCGAAACCTGGCCCCTAAGATCGGCGGACATGAAGAGGCTACTTACGTTCGACCATCGGTGCCTTCGCAGTTTGGCTCACATCTGGTGGGAACACCGCGTGAGTAACGAGCGTGTTCGACGCCTTGTTTACGGCCTAGGAAAAGGGAGTGAACCGCTCAGCATCGTTATTTCACGCACCAGGCTCCGATGGCTGGGCCACGTGTTGCGCATGCCAGCCCACCGACTCCCTCGACGTGCGTTGTTTGCTCACCGGGGATGTGGGTGGAAGAAGAGGAGAGGTGGCCAAGCGATGACTTGGTCGAGAGGAATGAAGGCCCTCACTTCTGAGCTGGCCTCGGTTGGAGCTTCACGGCTCCCTGGTTGGGGTCCAAAAGACGGTGAACACGTTTGGCTGGATACACTTGCTGACATGGCAAGGAGCCGACCTCAGTGGCGTTCCTGCTGTGAGTTTCTTTGTCCCTCCCCATCCCTTTTAGCCTCCCCCTCCATCTACGATCTTATTTCGTAGGGTAAAACGTAATTAAATTTTTGGTTTTGCCTAGTAGCCGGCTAGTAGCTTACCGGAACGATGCGTATCCGTTGCTGGTAGCTCAGCTGGCATTCAACTGTCGTATTTATTTTTTCTTTATGTATTGTATGTATGTATGTATTTCCTTTATGTATTGCGGTACAATAGCGGAGGTGTTTTACCATCTCTAGCTGACATGTATAATGATGATGATGATGATGATGATGATGGTTAGATATGAACTTGTCGATTGGGTAATCGTGACGCTTTGCGATTGTGTGTACGTTGAAACCAGAAGACGAACGTCTGTCAAAGCAAAGTGAGGCATGGTCATTATTTTGGGGGCTGAAGACAAGAAGAATACAAGTGTCGCTAGGACGGGACGGTAGGGATGAAAAAGCTTAAGAGGGTGCTAAGACGACGGAAAACGCATGCAATAACATTTTCCCTTATCCGCTCAGCTCGATGCAACAGATAGGGCGCCATTGATTATCATTCGCAACGTCCATAGCACGACGAAATTGTGTGCAGCGTTTGTCATTGTATTGCATGGACATAATACTAATTGGTTGCCCAAGCATAGCTATGGCACAGCTAAAATTCTCATTTAAAACGTTTAGTTCAAAACCTAACTGCAAAGCAGCGAGATTTTAGCAATGGGCTCTAGCGAGTCCGTTTTAAGGACTAAAGATCCACCCTCACTCTAACCCCAGCATGGATCCCCAGAAGACTGTTATGAGTGACTATGAAACTCCAGGAGATACCATCTAGCGTTGCTCACTGTTCACAGAGACACGCAAATTGTCTCTCCACGGTAAACTCCAATCTCATTGCAATGGTTGCATGCATATTCAAAGCATGCTGCGAACTGTGGACGCTCTGGAGTGAGCTTCGGTGGGATATGTACGCTTTTTTCTTGCTAGCACTAACTTCCAACATAGCACCCGCCCGAGGGAGACGTGGCGCCCACCAGCTTCTAACTAGCTTTGGGCACAAAACGATCACATTGCTAGTAGTTACCGCTGGAGAGGCTGCATCCAGAACTGTCGCTCGATTTGGAGCACATGTGTGGGCACCGATCATGCACTTGTATGTGCTGACATGTGGATGCGTTTTGGCGGACGCCTACGACGACGCTGTGAGCGCATTAACACCAGCCAACTGACAAATCCAACTGTTCTGAATGCGTATCGAAGTACGCTGACATGTGAGTTGAGTAAGCGCTCACTGGAGACAATTGATGGTCACTGGTCCCATGTTCGCCAGACCTTACTAGCAGCCGACAAATCCTCATGTGGTATGTCTAATATCCAACATGGACGTTGGGTATCTTCGCGGTAACTGGAACTGATCTATACTCGCCGGCACATCCCGGCTGGAAGCGAACACAATGAAACTCGCAAAGAGCTCCAGGTAAGACTCCGTGCCAGCCTGAAGAGAGACCGCGAATTTTGGTGGTCTCATCGTGCGTCAGAGATGGAAGTGGCCGCTGTCCTTGGCAATCATCGTAAGTTATTCCGTCTGATACGGGAAACGGGCAGCAGGAGACCTGGTGTTAATGAAACCATACGTGACGAGAGTGGACAGCCTATCCACAATTCGTCAAAACGTTTGGAGCGATGGGCTGGGCATTTTGAAAAGCAATTTATTCGGCTAGAATTGTTCGATTCTTCGCCGGCCAGTGCTCGCCCTGCTCCGTGGGCTGTCCCTTTGGATCCACCCTCTCGTTCAGAAGTCGAACGTGAGATCGGACTGTTGAAGTTGAACAAAGCCGCCGGACCAGATGATCTTCCTCCAGCCCTCTTCAAATTCGGCGGCTGTATTCTTGTTGATGGTTTATATGAATTACTAGTGAAACTGTGGGAGCAGAGCACTGTCCCAACCGACTGGAGCCGCTCCGTTATTGTTCCCATCTTCAAAGGAGGCTCGTGTTCGGAATGCGGCAGCCATAGAGGAATCAGTCTGATCTCCATCACCTCCAAATTACTCGCCTCCATAATTCTTCACAGACTGACTGGCGCTCGTGAAAGCCAGATTCGTGAAGAGCAAGCCGGGTTTCGTCGGGGTCGTGGCCGCATCGACCACATCTTCACCTTGCATCAGTTATTGGAGCACCGTCACACATATTGGCGGCCTACCGTAGTCGTGTTCCTCGACATCAAAGGTGCCTTGGATTCGGTTGATCGACGTGCCCTTTGGAATTGTCTACTCAGGAAAGGTGTGCCCGAGAAATATGTAAATATTATCCGAGCATTATACGCGCGTAGCACGGGCAGAGTGAGAGCTTACGGCAAGCTGTCGCCACCCTTCAGTATCTCCAGCGATGTGAGACATGGATGCCCGCTATCACCTTTCCTCTTCAACTTCGCTATTGACGAAGTCATAGAGATTGCATTTATAGGACATGACTTAGAAGGTGTGGAGCTACTCCCAGGAGAACGACTTCTTGACTTGGAATATGCAGACGACTTTTCCCTCATCTGTGACAACTCCCAGACGTGCCAAGCGGCACTGGACAGATTAGCACTGGCTGTCAGCCGCTTCGGGCTTTGCTTTGCACCATCGAAGTGCAAAGCGTTCCTCCAAGATTGGCAGGGATCGCCTCCTGCTCTGATCCTTGGTGGGTATCAGCTAGAAGTTGTTCGGAAATTCAACTACCTGGGAAGTTGTATCAGTGCCCGTGGGATCGAAGACGAGATCACGAACCGTATAGCAAAAGCTCGAGGAGTTTTTTCTAACCTTCGCCACGTATGGCGGCTGCACGACATTACTCTCGCCCTAAAGGGTAGAGTGTACAATGCAGCGGTACGTTCGACCTTACTGTACGGTTGTGAAACCTGGCCCCTAAGATCGGCGGACATGAAGAGGCTAGTTACGTTCGACCATCGGTGCCTTCGCAGTTTGGCCCACATCTGGTGGGAACACCGCGTGAGTAACGAGCGTGTTCGACGCCTTGTTTACGGCACAGGAAAAGGAACTGAACCGCTCAGCACCGTTATTTCACGCACCAGGTTCCGATGACTCGGCCACGTGTTGCGCATGCCAGCCCACCGACTCCCGCGACGTGTGTTGTTTGCGCGCCGGGGATGTGGATGGAAGAAGAGGAGGGGTGGCCAAGCGATGACTTGGTCGAGAGGAATGAAGGCCCTCACTTCTGAGCTGGCCTCGGTTGGAGTGTCACGACTCCCTGGTTGGGGTCCAAAAGACGGTGAACACGTTTGACTGGATACACTTGCTGACATGGCAAGGAGCCGACCTCAGTGGCGTTCGTGCTGTGAGTTTCTTTGTCCCTCCCCATTCCTTTTAGCCTCCCCCTCCACCTACGATCTCATTTCGTAGCGTAAAACATAATAATTTTTCTTTTGGCCTAGTAGCCGGCTGGTAGCTTACCGGAACGATGCCTATCCGTTGCTGGTAGCTCAGCTGGCATGCAACTGTTGTATTTATTTTCCTTTTCTTTTATGTATTGCGGCATAGTAGCTGAGGTGTTTCCCACCTCTGGCTGACGTGTATAATGATGATGATAATGAAATACTTTATCCAACATGTGAGATTTGCTTCAAAAAAACATGTTGGTTATACTTTTTAAACCATAGGTGTCCTAATATCCAAATGTGGCCACTTGTCGAGGATACAGGCTGATGTTTCCATAGACAAGAGTGACCTCTGCAGAAATGCCTTCTCGCTGAGTACTAAGTCTTTTGGACAAACGTTAACTCGGGACGGTCGCATCGACCTTGATCCTTCACAGGGCAGAGGATTGCGGATCGACTTAGTTCCTGAGCCGAGATGAGACTTAGTTAAAAGTGAACTTTTCAATTACTGAATGAATTTCCTCCATTGTGCCCTGGAAAACACCGTTGGGCCCGGGTAATGGCCTAGAGGAACTGATCGAGCAATAGAGAGACGCAATGGTGTTTTGAAAAATCTTCACGGATCCAGAAAGTTTACATTTTGGCTACCCTACTAAAAATGCCGGAATTCGCCATTCGAATTGCAGAGATCAGCGAAATGTTGTTATGGGTTCAGCTTAGCACAGAATGTTAAGGCAAGACTGAAGATGTGTTATAGTTACGTTTAGACTTTCTTTATAGAGGGAGTCAGTGACCTAGCGAAGGAAGATGCTAATCATTCTTCAGAGAGCGTGGCTAAGGTGGGGATGTTGCTGCGCGTTTTTCAAAATTTGAGTCCAGTTGATATTGGGAGTCCTGCCCCTCTCGGCCACACTGTCCAATCGGTAGTATAATACATGATCCCAGACTACTGATCCATTTCCACGTGCGGTAATCCCAATTTGTTTGAAGTGTGATTCACTGTATTGTACTGTACGGTTGTGAAACCTGGCCGCTTAAAGCAGCGGACCTGAAGAGGCTAGTTACGTTCGACCACCGGTGCCTTCATAATTTAGCTCACATCTGGTGGGAACACCGCGTGAGCAACGAGCGTGTCCGACGCCTTGTTTATGGCACGGGAAAAGGAAATGAACCGCTCAGCACCGTTATTTCACGCACTAGGCTCCGATGGCTCGGCCACGTGTTACGCATGCCAGCCCACCGACTCCCGCGACGTGTGTTGTTTGCGCGCCGGGGATGTGGATGGAAGAAGAGGAGGGGTGGCCAAGCGATGACTTGGTCGAGAGGTATGAAGGCCCTCACTTCTGAGCTGGCCTAGGTTGGAGTGTCACGGCTCCCTGGTTGGGGTCCAAAAGACGGTGAACACGTTTGACTGGATACACTTGCTGACATGGCAAGGAGCCGACCTCAGTGGCGTTCGTGCTGTGAGTTTCTTTGTCCCTCCTCATCCCTCTTAGCCTCCTCCTCCAGCCACGATCTCATTATTTAACCTTATATAATTTTGCATGGTAATTTTTTATGCCTAGTAGCCGGCTGGTAGCTTACGGGAACGATGCCCATCCGTTACTGGTAGCTCCGCCGGCTTGCCCCAGTTGAATTCTTTTCTTTTCTCTCCTTTTTTCTGTGTATTGCGGCACAGTAGCTGAGGGGTTCCCCACCTCCAGCTAACGTGTATGATGATGATGATGATGATGCGGTTGTCCCAAGCACATCGCGTGAATATTTCTGCCTCCTTTGGTGATGTAGAACACAATGAATGGCCAATCAACCCAAGGTCAACTTAATAGCCCCATACATCAATGTAAGGAACGGAGTAGTGGCTAACGGCATCCAACCTTGGGTTGACCTTCAACTAGCTCCTGCTCCGACACTGCTTTCACTCCTGCACTGATGATGTCACATCGAATGGTGATGAAACATCTGCAATCAACTTACGCAGCTCAACGAACACCACACTAACTGAATAGTGCTAGCTACTCTACTAGCACCACAGGTTTTTGATATACTTGCTGGTTTATACTCTGACATTGTCAAACCACTAACTGATCTACTTTAATAAAGTCTCACTTCGGAATGACAGACTACCACAAGCTTGGAAGGATGCATCTGACAGGGTGATATACAGCCGTACTCGTCAACCGTAGGCCTGTTAACCTCACAAGCTTCCTGCTCAAATTCTATGTGGGGCTCATTAGAATCCGAACTTGTGAGCACTTAGTTACCCATAACTTTATAAGAGCGGAGCAGCATTGCCTCATCAAAAAGTCATGACATACTAGTATGTTAGGATAGGGCTTCATTTAACTTTAGCAAGGCTTTTTACTCGGTAAAACGTCGCTGCCTTTTAGAATAGCTGATATGGTCTAGGCTAATTTCACAACTTGATGTACTCATGAGTAGGGGATTTTGATGTAATTATGCGAGGTTCATCGCGGCCAGTTTCCAAATCGGATAGTCGTCCACATGCCCGAAAAAGCACTAGACTGCAGTTTCAGCCTGCTGGACATCGTCAGTAGTGCGCATCCATCGGATCCGAAGCTGTCCCCCGTGGCCCAGTGGCATAAGCTGCTGACTAGCGGTTCAAGCCGCTAGTGGTCATGGGTTCGAATCCTGATGGATCCGGTGGATGTGCACTACTGACGATGCCCAACAGGTTGAAACTGTAGTCTAGTGCTTTTCCGGGCGTGGACGACTATCTGATTTGGAAACTGGCCACGATGAACCTCATTTAATAACTCCACAACTGTTGACTTGTGTAGCAGTTATTCCTTCTGGGAGAACCTTCTCTGTTAAAGTTTGTAAGACAAGCTCAAACTTGGGCATGGCTCACAGCGGTGTTCCCATAGTTCTAGGCCCACTGATGTTTCTCGTGTTTGTGAATACTTGACTACTTCAGGGCACTTGCTACATATTTGCTTATGATCCAGAGCTCCTCAATAGGCATAATCGAGACATGCTATTTAAAGAGCTTTGCACTGCAATGAAATAGTGGGATTTGCAATGCATCTCATCTGTTGACTTCCAGTGGCGATCGCAGTGCAGACTACGTGTTGCGTATGTTAGCACACCGATTCTCGCGATGGGCGTTGTTTTCGCGATCGGGACCTGGATAGAAGAGGAGGAGGGGATGCCAATCGATGACTTGGTCAAGACGAATGAAAACCCCCTCACTTCGAAGTTGGCGTCGGTTTGTGTGTCCCGACTGCCGGGCTGTAATTCAAAGGGCGATGAACACGTGTGCTTGAGCGCGCTTGTTGACATGGCAAGGAGCTGACCTCACTGGCGTTTGTGTTATGGTTTTCTTCGTCCTCCCTGTTTAACTTCCCCTCCAACCGCAATCTCACTCCTGATGCGTAATATATCACTTGTTTTTTGGTTTTTATTTTGTATTTTATAATGATTAGTATTTCGTTTTTCAAATAAGTTATCTTTTTGTACTGCGGCCCAAGGGCCGAGGTGCTTCTGGTCTTTGACTAGCACGTAATGATGATAATGATGTTGCATTTGTTGGATCTTGTTGCTGAGATTTCGTGCCTCATGCAATTACGGATGTTGCTTTTGTTCTTGCCTTACTTCCGCAGAAGCAAAGAAGCCAATTAGACGTCAAAATACCTGGGCCCTAGTTTGCTTGTGGGTACACGAAACAAGGCGCTCCTTAGGCGGAATTCTGTATCGTCCTTCGAGCGTGACCTAACCTGATTTGTGCCTTACCGCGATACCTTCCGTCTTTTCATTTGCATCAGTGCTCAGTCACCTGGTATGCAATGATCAAGGCTTTGCAATGGCTTCTGGCGTTAAGCCTCATCAGTTCTCTCTGGATTTCCAAACTTTATGGTTTAATCAGTGTCCAGTTTTCACCAGTATGCTCTCTGGCCCTTGATTTTCTGCCCTTATTTCTGTTGTCCATCTTTGTATTATATTCTGCAACTGTGATTTTGTACCGAACATTTACTTTCAATGACTGTCCTGAAGCCGCTGAGGAGCTTGCATCCCAGATTCCCGTCGCCAAACTTGATTTAGAAAAGAAGGGGTTTTCATTCTGAGGTTTTTATTTCATCTTTAAATATAACTGTGTTGCAAATTTGCGGGTTTTCCCTTGGAGACATTGGTTCTTACCTTTTTCCATCTCCATCTAATATTAGGCTAATTGTGCTTGGTAACGTTGGACAGATTTTTATGTTGCTCCATCCAATGGCTTTCTTACTATAGGTACCAAACCGATCGTGGCCAATATTTTGCCTTATGGTGGTGCGAAAAACATGCCGAAGGGTGCAGCGGTATACGTCATCCTTTTCACCAGCGACTTCATAGCAGTTGCGTTTGATTTGAAGCATAATCGGTTTTCTAACAAAATCCCTGCTGCTGGTGAAGTGGAAAAAGTTAGTCGTTCATATTCATCTCGATCATGTAGTTGAGGAACAAAAGGATATGACTTTGTTGACTTAATCTACTGTCCTGATTAACTGGAGTGTTGTCCGTAAACCCTAGGAGCCGGTACTTACCAGTCCTGAATGGGGCACTTATTTGAGTGCCGAGATAGGATGGCCATAGGACCAAGTACGGTGGATTACGTTTGCAGGAGACATGAAGACGGAGGAATAAAGCGGACAATCTAACCGACACAGGCGGACAGTCAGTCGTCTCATTTCGACTTGTTTTCTTTCACTGGTACAACTACGGAGAAAATAAGACAAAAAGGACGCGTAACGTGCAGCTGCAACATTGTATACTGTAATGCATCGTTAGCGCCACTACTCGTCAGTCTACAGCCGAAGCTAAAAGGCCAAAGGTCACCGGCTCGAGGTGCTGGCGATTTCGCGGTATGCTTAGTCTGCGCGCAACTTAAGCAAGTCGAATGGCAGCGAAGCGGTGTGGCATGCCGGCGTACTGTTGGTATTATTTTTAACACCGGGCGTTTGTTGTGCACACTAAAAGCTATGTGTACTCTTAATGACAGTAAAATTTAATCATACTCGCTGCAGTAAGGGATAACTGGCTTAAACCTGAGGGCGACGGGAGTTGTATCGGAGCTAAGGTCACGATTCAGTCTGATAAGTGGAGCTTAGCCATTGCTTAAACGTGTTGGTTGCCTTTTGTTTAGTTAGCGCCTGGTCAATGCTTCAGGTGAAATTGGGGTTTCGCGCTGCACTTTGCGCAGCGTATTGACGTGTTACTCGGGAGTTTTAGGATTAGCACTGAATTTCATCGCTAAATCTTGTTGATGCATGAGTTGGTACTCGCAAACCAATTCAATACAGTAATTTCGTTCAATTATATATACCTTCCAGGCATGCGCGCGCGGACAGGCCTAGTAAGCGCGCCAGGCGGAATCCATTAAGGCCATGCATTTTCTAATCCGGTTCCTCAAAAGGTAGTTCGTTTGCTTCGGGCGAATAATTTTGGTTTCCGATGCGTTTGCCGCTAACCCGGCGAACCGGGTGACAAACCTTTTAGCGACATCAGGAGGCTCTTCGGCTAGGAAATACCAGTTGCCTACTTCTACGAGGTTAGACAGGTTGTCATAATTTGTGAAGCCGTGGGCTTCCCCGATGCTTCCATTGGTGTACTCCACGTAGCAGATGTAACGGAAGAGCAGCATTGCAGGATCTCCGGTCAAATGGTGTGTCTATGATTACGGTATCGACCATTAGTGCCTCGTTAGTAGACACGAGGTATAAAGCAGACGGTTCGTCACCAGTTCCTAATCGCTTGGGAAAGGTGATATGATTGTATAGCGGTAAACCAGCGATTACCTATTTTTAGTCCGTCTTGTTCGCTGAGAGAATCTGGGACTTCGATAGCATGCAAGTTGAAGTCCCCCAACTGACAGACATGACCGCACCAGGACTCACACCCGGATAAGATGTAGCGCAGATGTAATATTCTTCCACCGCGCAGGATCAGCGACGCTATTCCGTGCAGGTACCCGGTCTAATTATGTCGGAGCAACAAAGATTTATATCTCCTCGCTCTCTAATTTCAGTATTCAGTTATTATCCTTCTGGTATTACCATCTGTCAGATGCTGACTGGCGATTCGAAGCTATATATTCGAGTGTTGGAAAGGCGTGGCGACAGCACAAGCACAGGTAGTAGCAAGCAAAAGTAGCACGACGCGAGCGCGTTGAAGATGTGTATTCACATTCCGTTATTTCAAATAAAGGAAACCAAATGGTAGGAAGTGATAAAAGGAAAATTAAAATATAGTGTATTCGACTTTGCCACATTATCGACTCGTTGTTGGTCCTAGGGTGAGTTACCTCGTGCAGGTCTTCGGCGTGGATTCGATTCGGTTCCTTAGCACCGTGCATTTTACCCACAGCTTTTGTGTCCATACTTGTCGGGTGAACCTTTGTACCAGGGGAAATTTGGAAAAACCGCTTATTTATCGTTAGAGCCCTCGTTACGACAGATGGTACTGATTGCGCAACGCCGCACAAACATTGCAACTTCTCATCCGTTATATCATTCGTGGTCTAGACTTGCTCCTACATTGATATCAGACTTTAAGCCGCCTCATCCTAGGAAGAGCACCTCGGCCACCTTTGGTCTCTGCTTCGGCGGTTGACTCAACACGATGTCACCATTAACTTTGATAATCATGAACTTGGAAAGTCGACGGTAGAAATCCCAGACAACCTTTCCTTTCATCTGGTATAGAGGCTTTTCCTGATAATTTCTAGTTAATTAGACTTCTGAGTTCCCACGACATTCAATCACCTCCTTCCATCTTGTTGTCTGGTCAACTACTGTTGGCACTTCACTCCTTACTGCGCTCAGCTCGCGCGTCCCCGGACTTCAAGTAGATGAGCGCAAGTTCGCTTTTCCAGAAGCAACCCACAGCTTTTACTGAACTTAAGGATGCTATCTGTAACCTAACTCTCCTCGTTCATTCTAAAGCGTTTTCCACCCTATTACGACTGGTGCCTTAGACGTCGTGTCAGGTGCTGTCCTCTAGCAACAAGTTTATAAGTGACAATTTCTTGATTTTACCAAGCTCCTGCACCCAGAGTAATCCCACCACCACTCTTTTGGCCGAAAACTACTTTTCCTCCACCACTTCCGTCAGTTCGCGATTACATGATCTACACTGATCAAAGCTCCTTCTCATCGCACGTAACTCTTCTTCCGACGGCCACCCATCACGGGAGACTAGAAGTTTAGACTTTGTCATTCACTTCTGTCTCAAGCGCCGGAAAGCCCCCGTCACCGACACTCATTCACATGCAAGCCTCACTCTTTCCCTACCATTGACATCGCCGCCACGGCATTGACTCAGGCTGCGAACGAGAATCTTCAACGCCTGTGATCCACTTCACCGCATGTACAAGCCGTTCCTCTCCAAAATAGCAGATCAAGCGATCCTGCGCGATACGCGAGGTTTTCTATTTCCTTCGCTCCTTTCTACTTCAAACGCACTTTTTCATTTGTATGAAACTTCAGTTAGCGAAGAGAGCTCTTTTCAATAACTCTCATCAGGCCATTACAATTATTAGAAAGAAACAAGCAACACAGTATGTCAGTGAAAGCTAGCTTGAAGACTGCTGCTGTTTGAACGAGACTGGTAAAATCGATCAATAATTAGGCCGGTCCACTGGAGGTAGGCTACGCAGCCGACGTTACGCTGCTGGTGTCTAATATCATGTAAAAGTCGGGGGACCAAGGTAACAAGAGGGCTTGCAGCAGGGCTTTCTGCTTGCACAAATCAGTTTGGATCAGCGTGAAAGCGATCGCCTGAGCCGTCTTTCTGAGCGCTTTAGGGTGACGCAGCGGCACGGAATAGAAAACGCTGAACACGTCTGCTATGCGGATTTCATGTCCGCTCAGGAGTAAATGCTCAATGATAACGCTATTGATGCTTCTGGGCAAGCCTCTTCGTAGCGACACAAGGCCGTGATCTACCTATTTTGACAAATATTTGGTCATGTGTCCAATATAACTTGTACCACAAAGGCAAGTAGGTCGATACAGAGCCTATGATTTAAACTGGACCGGGATTCTGTCCTTCAGATGTGTTACAAATGGAGCAGTCTGCGCGATCACACGCGGGTAGGCGGCTGGGTAGGTTTTGGCCACTGCGCTTGAGAGTCTTCTCTTCAGTAAGTCAAAAGCGGCATCCCCTTTAAATGGAACTGAGAGAAATACGTCTTTTTGATACACTCTCCGGCATTTCCTGACTCAGCCGGATCCTAGTGTGCTTCTTGATAAACGGGCTATCCGTTCTCTTGCAACGTTCTGAAGATGCGATCTTTCTCTGCATCAAGCCTTTCCGGACTACATATTCTGGCGTCACGATAAAGCAAGCAACGAACTAGGTTCCTTGTGTTACACAGGCACAAAGCTTAAGAAATGGGTGTATTGGCTGACCAATTCTCGTATCTGGGCTTCCTTGAATCCGATTTATTTTCTTTGACTACACGTGAATAAGGATGTTCATACTTGGACTCGCATTTGTCTTCAGTATCAGCGCTTCTCATCATTATCATCAGTACACGTTAGCTGAGGGTGAGAAACACACTTTAGCTAATGTGCCACAATACAAAAACATAAGAGACTAAAACATTACACTACGAAAAACATGATGTTAAATATTATATTAAGCGTTTGGCATAAGAACGGGATTAGAGGGGGAACCTAAAGGGAGGAGGATGGACAAAGAAACTCACAACACAAACGCCATTTGGGGCCAGCTCCTAGTCATATCAGCAAGTGTGTCCAATCAAACGTGTTCATGGTCCTTAGGACCCCAAGCAGGCAGTTGGGATGCACCAACCGATGCCAGCTTCAAAGTGCGGGTTTTCATTCTTCTCGACCAAGTCATCGCTTGGCCTACTCTTCCAACCGCACCCCCGGTGCGCAGACAATGCACGTCGCGGGAGTCGGTGCTTTAGCATGCGCCACACGTGGCCCAGCCATCGGAGCCTGGTGCGTGATATAATGGGGCTGAGCGGTTCACTCGCTCTTCCTGCACCAAATACGCGACGCCGAACACGCTCATTGCTCACGCGGTCTTCACACCAGGCATGAGCTAAGCTGCGCAGGTAGCGATGATCGAATGTGACGAGCCTCTATGTCTGTCAACCTGATAGGCCAGGTTTCACAACCGTATGATGGTTAAATAGGCGGCTGCATAATACACACTACCATTCAGGGGAGTGTAATGTCGCGTCTGCGTCACAGGTGGCGGAGATTGGCAAAAGCACCTCGAGCTTTTGCTGTACGGTTCGTAATCTCAGTTTCGACCCTACGGGCGCTAATAGAGCTGCCCAGGTACTTGAATTCCTGAACGACCTGTAACTGATCATCACCAAGGGTCAGCGCAGGGGTTGGTCCCTGCCAAGCTTGGAGAAGTACTTTGCATTTCGATAGAGCAAAGCATAGCCTAAAACGATTGACAGTCAGTTTTACTCGGTCCAGTGCTGCTTGGCATGTTTGCGAGCTGTCGCAGATTGGGGCAATATCGTCCGCATACTCCAAGTCAAGAAGTCGCTCACCAGGAAGTAGCTCCACACCTTCTAGGTCGTGTCCAGCGAACGCTGTTTCTATGACTTCGTCAATATTGAAGTTAAAGAGGAAAGGTGACAGCGAGCAACCTTGTCTCACACCGCTTGATATTTAAGAGTGGCGACAGTCTGCCATAAACCCTCACTTTCCCCGAACTATGCGCGTACAGCGCTTTGATAATGTTTACATATTTATCGGGCACACCTTAGCAGACAGTCCCAAAGGCCACATCGATCCACCGAATCGAAGACACCTTTTATGTCAAGAAACATGACAGCGGTTGGTCGACAATAAACATGGCGGTGCTCCAACGATTGACGCAAGGTGAAGATGTGGTCGATGCAGCCCCGACCTCTATGAATCCCCTCTTGCTCTTTACAAATCTGGTTTTCACGTGCGCCAGTCAGTCTGTGGAGAACGACAGAGGCAAGTAATTTAGAGGCATTTGAGATCAGACTGATCCCTCTATGGTTGCCGTATTCCGAACGGGAGCCTCCCTTGAAAATTGGTACAATGACGGAGTGGCTCCAGTCTGTCTGGGTAGTTTCCTGCTCCCAAAGTTTTACTAGAAACTCGTGTAAATCATCCACAAGAGCAGGGTGAATTCTATCTGACCTTGCGGCCGTATGCTAATTCAACAGACTGATCTCACCTTCGACTTCAGCGCGAGAGGGCGGATCCAAGGAGATGGTCCAGGGAGAAGGGTGATCAATGCCCGAAAAAGAAAGCGATAACTCAACTTGGTTAAATTGCCTTGCAAAGTGTTTGGCCCAACGCTCCAAGCATTTTGACAGGCTGTGTATCGGTTGCCCACTCTCGTCGCGTGTGGTCTCGCAAACATTAGGTCTCCTGCTGGCTGTTTCCCGTATCAGACTATCAGATGATTACCAACGGTAGCGGCTGTTTCCATCTCCGAAGCACGGTGAGACCGCCAGGCTTTGCGGTCTTTCTTCACGCTAGCACGTAGTTTTTCCCTGAGATTTTTATGAGCCTCGTTGTCTTCGCTTCCAGCCGCAACGTCAGCAAGCATCCATATTTCCGGAGACTGCGTAGAGATCCAATGTCCAGCCTGGCATTTTGATTTGACACATGATGACCTGTCCGCTGATAGTAACGTTTGACGATTATGCGACCAGTGATCATCGACGGTGTTCAGTGGGCGCTTACTCAGCCGGGATGTCAGCGCACTTTGCTACACATTCAGAACACCTGCCTTCGCTAGCTGGCTGATGTCAATCCGTTCACATCGACGTTGCGGACGTCCACCGAAACGCACCCGGAGGTCGGCGCAAACAGGTACGTAGTCAACGTCCACGCTGGTGCTCCAAATCGAGCGGCAGTTTTCGACACAGCCTCTCCAGCGGTGACTGATGGCGATGTGATCGATTTGCATCCGTGGCTGGTGCGAGGCTGATGGGCGCCAAGTCACGCTTCTGCGGGTGCTGTGTCGAAAGTTTGTGCTCGCGAGAAAGAGACCAGCATCTTCACACAGCTGTAGGAATCGCTCACCGTTATCATTACGGGAGGCTGCACTATGTTAGCCGCCCAGATGAAGCTCATCAGAGGACAATTTCCCGACTTGGACTTTTAGATCGCCAGCCAACACCACCGTATCCGTGCTCCTTATGTAACGAAGGAGATCGTGAAGTTGCTGATAGAAATCATCTTTCATTAATATGAATCAATATCAGAAATCATTTCAGGGTAAAGAATTCTTTTCGGTAACTCTCATCAGACCCAAACGTTTACATAACAGTGATTGTGGAGATAGCGTCAACTGGGGCTGGGATTGACTTCTTGACTGTTTGAATGACCAAAATCGATAACTTGAGACAGAGATGGTAGACTAAGTAAACTAAATAAAAATGTGTGCACAAGGCTCATTAGTACAATGTAATTGACTAGGTAAGATGACATCCAAATAACTAAGTAACGGTGTCCGTTGGCCAAGGTAGTAGTATCGGCCGTATAAATCGTTTTTTGGACACATAATTCCGGCTTTAGATAATGAATGTACATAGCCTCGACGATGGATAAGAGCTGTTTGCGGAATCCTTGGGAGAAGTGTTCAGGTAATGAGTAAATGACTTTGAAGTCATTCTTTGAAGCTGTATGGCCACATTCAAGGAGGTGCGACATGATAGAGCTGTCTGAAGATTTCATTTCGCCTCTGTAAAACCACTACTACTACTACTACCACTACTACCTTGGCCAACGGACACCGTTACTTAGTTATTTGGCTGTCATCTTACCTACTCAATTACATTGTACTAATGAGCCTTGTGTACACATTTTATTTAGTTTACTTAGTCTACCATCTCTGTCTGAAGTTAACGGTTTTGGTCATTCAAACAGTCAAGAAGTCAATCCCAGCCCCAGTTGACGCTATCTCCACAATCACTGTTATGTAAACGTTTGGGTCTGATGAGAGTTACCGAAAAGAATTCTTTACCCTGAAATGATTTCTGATATTGATTCATATTAATGAAATGGGAATCTTTGCTTTGCTGAAGATCAGCATTGCCCGTGATTCATTGAAAATCATCTTTCACCGAATCAGTGCTACAATTTGTGGGGGCGTAGGCCGCAATGACAAACAGGCACCGTTTGTTTCCGCTCGAATTCGTAGCTTGGCACAAACCAGCTAATCTAACGGCGCACATCTTACTATTTACTGGAATCCAATCGATCAGCGCAACTTCAGCCCGGGGAATCAAAACAATGCCGACGCCAGCTTGACCAGCATTTGAAGCTACATCATTGCCAGACAGGCGCATTGAGAATGTGCCGCCAATGTCGCATGTGGGAGATCGCAGAGTAAGCACGGAACTCGAATCTTTCAGGCGAGTTTCTGTTAAACAGCAAATATCGATTGATAGGGTCTCTAGTGTGCGGGCAAGTGCTGCCTGTTGGCCAGTCTATAGCAAAATGTTAGTGTTAGTGTCTTAGTAGGTTACTACTCGACTAGTTGGCGGATTGAAAATATCAGAAGGTGTGCACTAACAAAAATGAAGTATAATTATTGAGTCGTGTCCGTTGTGTATCAGTACAATAAAGATATAAAAAGGAGAGGCCGGCCCTAAGAATACAATGTGCGAAACAGTATTTAATAGTGTCACCCAAAAATAAAGTAATGAGAAAGTGGTGACTTATATCAGAGCACAAATCTTGTTCGTGGGGAATTACAGGTCGCGGCCAGTCCGGTCGTGTGACGATTGTCTTGTCGTCGTGGGCGTAGCGCTTTTCGTGACGGTTGTCGAAGCACTAGTCGGAACGGTCGTGTGGCGTTCGTTGCACGGGAGTAACACTGTAGTCGGTCGGGAGTTGTTGTTGTCGATGTATTATACTGTTTATATAATGCTTCGTTCGGGCGTTAAAACATGTTGGCCGTAAGTGATACGATGTGTGAATGTAGGTCAAGAGGAATTTAACTACACGTTGTGAGGATGTGGTATCCAAGACAATCTCGATAAGACTGAAATAATTTTGCTATGTTGACCTTGTTTGTGATGTAGGTCAAGCGAGACTTAATTACACGATGTGAGGATGGGGTATCCAAGGCAATCTCGATAAGACTATAGTAGTTTTGTTATGTTGACCTCGGATTTAATTACACGTGCACATGATGCTAAAACCTTCCGTTCCGAAGATAGTGCAGCGGAATAAAAGTTCATGTGAAATGCGATCTCACCAGTGCGACGAAATAAAACTCCATATGGGATGTGATCTCACACATGACAGTCTTAGCGAGACTCGAGGACTCCAAAGGAAAACGGATGAACTGACGTTATTCGGTTTGTTGAACATGGACTTGTCGACTGTATTGGGGCGCCGCGCTGCGGCTGTATGAATTGAAACTAGAAAACGAACGACTATTGGTGCAAGGTGACATTTTCTTCAAACATAAATTTCATCCTGCATCGGCCGTCGCGCAGATTACCAAGGGTCGCCTTATCTGCTGCATACAGCAGGGCGGATAAGCGAAAGCATGCTACTGCTGGCGCCTCCCTTCTTTCTTTTCCACCTTTTTCTCTTACTCCCATCCCGGCCCCCATTACTAACCTTCCTTCTATAATTCCCAGCTTAATTGACAGCAACCGAAGTGCTACTGGAGTAGAACCATCTGCAGCCACCATCCCACAGCACCTATCGGACGCCTATCGGCAAAAGTCCCTTATAAGACCACGCTGTCCCGTTTCCATGGCGACCTTCAACGTCCGCACTCTAAGAAAACAGGTCAGCAGGCTGCACTCGCACGCACCTTGGACACTCTGGGTGTTGATGTGTGTTGTGTGTCCGAAACTAGGATTAATGATCCTAACGGGGTTATTGAATTGACTGCACCCGGCTTATCCTCTCGTTATTGGTTGCACGCATCCGGAGACGCCGATTCGGCACTCACCGGTCAAGCTGGTGTAGGTATCATTCTCAGCTCCAAGGCTGAGGCATCGTTGGTTGATTGGATTCCGGTGAACAGTCGTTTATGTGCAGCCCGTTTGACGACATCAGCTAAGGTGAATTCGCGAAGTAAAACAAAACGCTGTTTGTTTGTGATTTCTGCTTATGCTCCCACGGACTGCAGTTCTAATGCAGTCAAGGACACTTTCTATCACGAACTGAACACGCTGCTACGCAGTACTACTAGTTCAGATATTATAGTACTTGCAGGGGATATGAACACACAAGTAGGGCGTCTGAGCTCTTCAGAAGCTCAGCTGGGTGGTAAGTATGGACTTAACTCCGAACGGACTGACAACGGCGAGCGTCTGCTGCAACTGTGTGCGGAGCACCAGTTGTTTCTTACTAGCACTGCTTTTAGACACAATGGGCGCCGAAGTGCCACTTGGCGTCCTCCCGGAGCTGGCCAGCGATGGACCCAAATTGACCACATAGCCATAAGTTACAGGTGGCGCGGTTCCATTCTGGATTGCCGCTCGTACTGGAGTACCTGTGTCGACTCTGACCATGCCTTGGTGCGCTGTCGTTTCTCCATGAACCTTACCGGAAGGTGCACAAAGCGTCTCCCCGGATTGGCAACGGAGAAATTGTCCCAGCCCTCTGTCAGGCAAGCCTATCAAGAAGCACTGCATAGCGAACTCTCGCTGTCTTGTCCTAATGATACTGAACTTCAGTGGAATAAGATCTCGGCCACTATGCACGACGCAGAAGCATCTGCTTGTGGCACTATCAGTCGTCATCGCACCAGTCACTGGATATCGGAGAGGTCCGTGAACCTTTTGGAAGCTAGAAGGCACCTCCCGGCTGGTTCTAAACACAATGTGACCAGACAGGCTATTAGGCGTGAACTAAAGCGGAGCCTACGTGCTGACAAGGAAGCCTGGTGGACCAGTCGGGCTCAAGAAATGGAGTAGGCAGGAGCAGTAGTCAATTACCGGAAGCTCTTCCAGCTAATACGCACCACTGATCCGAGAAAACCAGGCGTCAGTGAGACAATCAGAGACATCGCGGGTGCGCTGATACACAATAAGCAGCGCCGTATGGCTCGTTGGGCAGAGCACTTTGAACATCAGTTCAGCTGGCCCCCTGCTCCCGGACCTCTTCCTACTCAGGTGATGCAGGACGAGCCATGGACGGTTTGTTTAGAGCCTCCGTCGGAGGCCGAGATCTGAAACGCGACCACAGCCCTTAATCGTTTTCGTGCCGTTACCCGGATTCTCTCCCACCTGCACTATTTAAGGATGGATGTGAGGTCCTCTGCAAAGCACTGACCTCGAATGTATCTGGAAGGAAGAGAGTGTGCCGGCTAATTGGAGCGAATCGATTATAGTGGCAATATACAAGACGGGCAGTCGCACAGACTGTTCTAACCACAGGGGTATTAGCCTAACGCCAGTTGTGACAAAACTACTGGCGTCGATTATCGTTCATCGCCTCACTGCAGAACGGGAATCTCGGATTAGGGAAGAGCAGGCCGGTTTTCGCCCAGGGCGTGGTTGTATAGACCATATATTCATTTTGCGGCAGGTGCTAGAGCAGCGCCACGCATACCGCAGACCGACAATAGCTGTGTTCCTCGATTTCAAGAGTGCGTTCGATTCAGTCGATCGATCGATTCTGTTCGAAATACTTGCGCGGAAAGACGTTCCCACGAAATATGTGAACATCCTTCGTGCTCTATACTCGAACACTAGAGGCCGCGTCAGGGTCTATGGTGCCCTATCGGATAGCTTTTCGACTACAAGTGGCGTTCGACAGGGATGCCCGATTTCCCCATTTTTGTTCAATTTCGTCGTGGATTCTATCATGGAGTGTTCCCTTGCGGAATCTCACGTTGTAGGTGTTGAAGTGCTGCCTGGTGAACGGTTAGTTGATCTAGATTATGCGGACGATATCGTCTTGCTTTTCGACAATGTTGACGCGGCACAATCAACCCTGAATAGCCTATCCAGAGTGGTCCCATTATTTGGTATGCACTTCACACCTTCAAAGTGCAAAGTGTTGCTGCAGGACCACCAGCCACTCGATGACCCCTTGACGCTTGCTAACGAGGAACTCGATGTGGTTGATCAATTCACTTATCTTGGCAGCTGCATCAGCAATGATGGGCGCATAGAAACTGACGTCGGCTCACGCATTGCAAAGGCCAGAGCTGCCTTTTTGAACCTGCGTCATCTTTGGCGACAGAAGGAAGTTTCCCTCCGTCTGAAAGGCCGTGTATACAAGGCCACAGTGAGGGCCGTTCTGCTCTATGGTAGTGAAACTTGGCCCCTTCGGTCTGAAGATCTGAGGCGCCTTCAAGTCTTTGATCATCGTTGTTTGCGAAGCATTGCTGGTGTCGGATGGCACCAGCGTGTCCGCAACGATGATGTGCGTAGGCGAGTACTAGGGGGTGATGATCATGCTAGCTCCCTAGAACAACAGATAGCACTGAATAAGTTACGTTGGCTCGGGCACGTGCTACGCATGCCTGGTCACCGCTTACCTAGGAGGGCCTTGTTCAGCCTACCAGGTGTAGGATGGCGCAAGGCTCGAGGTGGACAGAAGTTGACTTGGCAGCGGGAAATGAAGTCACTGACGACCAAACTGGGTGCCGTTGGTCCGTCTCGCCTTCCGGGTTGGAGTCCACGTGACTCACCTTGTGCTTGGCTCGAGACTTTACAGGACATGGCTTGCAACCGACACCAGTGGCGCGTCTGTTGCCGTCTCCTAATCGGATTGTCTGTTTAAAGTGTGTTTGGTGCTGAGTTATCTGCGGGATAATGGCTGATTATGACGCGTGGCAGTGAAAGCCGCAAGGAAGCTGTCTCGCCGATGCCGCCTTATCTTTGCACGATAGCCAGCTGTTTGTGACGGTATGTTGTTGACACAAGGTGTAGGCGCCTTGACCCTGAATGTTTGCTTAGGGCATTAAGGTTTTCAGGTAAGTCCCCCTTCTTTCCCTCTTATTCTTTATTTCATAGGTCCTCATGGTTGTATGGCAGCGAAGCATCAGTTCAAATGGCTGATGTACTGCTGTTGATGATGCAAGGTGGGGGAGTTTCAAGAATCGAGAGATTGAAGATGAGGGATGAAAAAGCGCAAGAAGGGGGATAAGAAGACGGGAAGACCTGAGTAGTAGCATCCAAACCTCTCTCCACCCTGCTCGATGCAGCATATAGGGCGCCATTGATTATCCTCTGCGGCGGCCAGAGCATCAAGAAATTGTTGTAGAAAAGGTTCATTGTATTGCGTGGGCAGTATAGTGTCAGATTGCCCAGGCCTGTACAGGAGAAGGATTAGGGTTCTCAACCAAAGACATTACTTAAAAATTTGACCGCGAGGCAGCGGGATTTTGGCACTGGTCTACAGAGATCCCGTTTTAAGGATTAAACAGCCACCCTCACTCCAACCCTCAACATGAAGGGCCAGGCGACTGAGTTTGTCTGGCCTCTGACCATTGACCAGTCTGGTACGAGTGGCTCTGAAGGTGCAAAAAGTACCACCCAGCATAGCTTAATGGATCACTGAGGCACACAAACCATCGCGCCACGCTGAGGTCCAGTCTGGTCGCGATGGGCCAGCGCTCCTAAGCACATCGGCACAAGTGTAGTGCTCTTGACTCATTCCCTGTTCCAAACCCTCGGTTCTCGCATGTACACTCAAACCTGGTAGGTACTTTACCAAGTTCACGAGGATTTGTGTGCATACTGACCTGTGCTGACCACTGCACCTGGGTGGCCAGAGGCCACTTCTGTACCTGGCACCACAGCTCAGTTTGTTATCCATGGTTTCTTTAACGGATACCCATCCACTATCCCTGAACACGAAACGCAGCTCGGATCTTCAAAATTCGATGCATTTTGTAGCTTTTAGGCTACCACCTTACTCACCACACGATAGCATTTCATCCTGCGGTTAATGATCTAGTTAAACACTTTTGTACGCATCCTAAAGCATCGCTCTTCGCTTCTTCCGACCGTAATTAGAGCGAAACATTTCGCAGCAGCACCAACGCTGACTTGCAGTACGCACTACTGCACGGTACAACGCTTAAGGTACTATGGAAGTTCTTTTCACTCATTTTCCCTTCTTTACTGACGAATCTGCCATGCGGCTGCATCGATTGTGCGCTCTTCCTTGTTGTGGAGTTCCTGCTCGGTATCTTCCGACAGCACATTATCTTACACTCATTAAAATCGCATAATTTGCTATGTTCTCTAATCTCTCTTGCACAGAAGTATTTCTTACTGATCATTGTTCCAGCAATTCTGGTAGTTTTTACACCTTTCATGCACGAATTCGCACGTGCAGCCTTATCGTATTTTGGTTACTTAGCCTATTGTGCTGCTGCGTTTTATAGAACAATCTATGGGACGTCCAATAAATCCGGATTCGCTCATATACGGTGTGCTTTTAAGACAGCTACGTAACAGTTTGTGATCCACTGTTTGCCCATCATTCGCATCCAACTCCGTGCACGTCCAGCCTGTTCTCCAGTCATGTTGGGAAGCCGCTCCCACCGATCGATCGGTCGACCAAACTGTCTTGACAATTGTGTGTACATGTCTGCAGACGACCAACTTGTGACCGACACTAGACGTTGCTTCAGTGCAGAGTTCGGAAGTTGCAACGACGCTCACAATCTGCACGTGATCAGAGAAGTATAACCAACCTTCCATATATGATGGAACGCTGCATGGGCTGTTTAGACAACTGCGATAAAGTCCTTAAGATGCTGATAACGTGTTCAAACCTCATTAGATCGTTCCATCTTAATTTATAAAAATATTCCTCTAAGAAGTCAAGCCACATACAAAGTAGCGAGCATAGTTTGGTTTTGTCCAACATGTCGATTTATTCCAGTTGTTAACTGTGTACGTGTGCTCATGAAGAAGTGCGATATGTTAATTGAGACAGTCGTGCCTCAACCAGCTGAATCAAACCGCCTCTAGGCTACATTGATAAGTCTTCCCATCATACGGCTCTGTGAAAGAATCGATCTAATGGTGACCTAAGGATCCAACGGAGTACGACTAAATACGGGCCGCTATCAGAATCGGAACAGCCGCGATCAGTCGTATAACCCAACCGAAATGCAAAGACTATCGACACTTCAAAAATCGACTAGTGATCGACTCCTCAACTGTGGGTACAAATCTCATCCGAACCACATGTGGTTCTCCTCGTTGATGTTAACCGAAACAACTTCCTGCATGTACACCCACACCCAAGTTCTCCTCAGCAAAAGTACCGAACTTCGGCTGCTTCAGTCAACGTACACTTGGGCTCTTAACAACATCACCGAGACTTGCTTGGACTCATAGGTTATATATGCAGAGATCGCGGTTTAGGGAATGTCACTGTTCCGAAACGATCGTTCCACTAGGGGAGGTGGTGTAATCCTACACTTTCGCAACGACGGACAACGCGAACCATTGGATGATCCGGAGATGCTGTTCATCGATTCGCTAAGGTATCGTTTGCGTTTCAGAGACAACGATATCATTACCGTAGCAATCGTTTTTTGTCACCCCCAATCGTCCAATCCAGAAAATGGATTCCCGCCTAATATCACATTTGTCAAAAAGCTACATTCCGGCGATTTCAACGTGCACGACTTGGCCGCCTGGGCAACTCCCAGCGAAATATTCAAAGCGGAACTTCAAGACCATATCACAAATATTCCACTGAACAGAGTTGGTAGCAAGTCTTCGATACTAGACCTCGTAGTTACAGATGTGGAACTCATGATCGACAGGCGATTAGTAGCGACCCCACTGGGGCTGTGATCATATCACCATACATAATAACTATGTGTGTTACGCCGAATATCCTTAGGATCATACTGAACTAACACGTATTATCACACGCTAAAACATTCTATATGATCTGATTACGATGACGCATTGGGAATTCTTTTAAGGCAGCTTCCCTTACAGCGCCTAGAATCAGTTTGTTGGACGCTTCGGCAATCTGATCCGGACTTATTCGAAAATTAAGCACGTTCGTTCCACCAATCTATTGACGTTCATCAAAAGCAGAACTGGAAACCGCATGTCATTAAGGAATTAAGCTTGGAAGCTTACAGAGCCCGTTCTGCTCCCGAAACCTGAGGCGACTATGTGATCCACCGCAACCATCATACTACGTTTTTCTGTGAGTAAAAGTGGCTCGCCTACAGCACTTTGCACGCAAATTTGCTAAAACAAGGTACTCCTAGATAATCATATTAGCATCATCCGGCACGGCACCCACCAACTTTACACGACAGTCGGAGTGGCACAGAGCGCTGAAGAAACAGCCAATTGCTCCTAGCATGCAGTATACCTCGAGCTCCCAATGAGACGCCCGTCATTGCAACATACCCATATGCATAGCCCTAATTTCAGCAGGTGCTAACATCACTTTACCAGCAAAATCAGTGTAGAAGAAACTGCTCTCACCTCGCATCTACAGTTCCCTGGAATAGATGTCATTCACCCGATGGCGCGGAATGTAGCAGCAACAACGCTTGCCGAGTCATTATCTCGTTCCTTCCAAACGTGCTTGGATAAAAACTGCGCCTTCCATGCATAAACCTGGTATAATCACACCTGTTTTCAACGTGACAGTCACTTTGAACCTGCAAATTATCGCACAGTAGTCTTCCACACTGTACTCTCAAAGGTGGTGGACACAATCCTCGCCTAAACTAGTTGACCATCTAGAATGCCACAACATCATAGCACCTGAGCAACACGGTTTACGCCAACACCGTTCATGCACTACCGACCCACTGATTGCACGCAGTATTTGGACGGAAGCGGCCGATGAAGGCAGAGAGGCAGACGTCCTTTACCTCGACTTCTCCAAAGCTTTCCATCGCCTGGACTACCGCATTCTGCTTCACAAGCTTGAATGCTACGAAGTTGTGAATCCTGTCCTTGGGTGGATCAAAAATTTTCTGCCGAGTCGGCAATCGCAGTTTAAAGTTCAAGGTGCATCGTCTTATCCGATTTATGTCGAATGTGGAGTTCCACAAGGGTCACTTCTGGGATCTCGTTTTCATTAGTAAGCTCACGCGTCTCATTGTCTTAGATTTCTTGCCTTTCACTGATGACGTTAGGATGTGATGAACAATCGCCGATCAAGAAAAACGATGCACATCAACGAGCCCCGAACAGGGCGTATGAATGGTTATTCTCTAATTTGCTCCAGTTTAATTCACGCCTAATAGCCCGTCTGGTCACATTGTGTTCAGAGCCAGTCGGGAGGTGTCTTTTAGATTCCAACAGGTTCACCGACCTCTCGGATATCCAGTGACTGGTGCGGTGACGATGGCTAGTGCCACAAGCAGATACTCCTGCCTCGTGCATGACGGCCGGGATCCTATTCCACTGAAGCTCAGTGTCATTAGGACAAGACAGCGGAAGTTCGGTATACAGTGCTTCTTGATAAGCTTGCCTGACCGAGGACTGAGACAATTTCTCAGTTGCCAATCGTAGGGAACACTTGGTGCGTCTCCCGGTGAAGTTCATGGAGAAACGACAGCGTACCAAGGCATGGTCAGAGTCGACACAGGTACTCCAGTATGAGCGGCAATTCAGAATGGAACCGCGCCACCTGTAACTTATGGCTATGTGGTCAATTTGGGTCCATCGCTGGCCAGCTCCGGGAGGACGCCAAGTGGCACTTTGGCGCCCACTGTATCTAAAAGCAGTGCTAGTAAGAAACAACTGGTGCTCCGCACACAGTTGCAGCAGACGCTCGCCGTTGTCAGTCCGTTCGGAGTTAAGTCCATACTTACCACCCAGTTGAGCTTCTGAAGAGCTCAGACGCCTTACTTGTGCGTTCATATCCCCTGCAACTATTAAAATATCTGAACTAGTAGCACTGTGTAGTAGCGCGTTCAGTTCGTGATAGAATTTGTCCTTGACAGCATTAGAACTGCAGTCGGTGGGAGCATAAGCAGAAATCACAAACAAACAGCGTTTTGTTTTACTTCGCGAATTCACCTTAGCTGATGTCGTCAGACGGGCTGCACATAAACGGCTGTTCACCAAAATCCAATCAACCAACCATGCCTCAGCCTTAGAGCTTAGAATGGTACCTACATCAGCCTGACCCGTGAGTACTGCATCGGCGTCTCCTGATGCGTGCAACCAATAACGAGAGGATAAGCCGGGTGCTGTTGATTCAATAACGCCATTAGGGTCATTAATCCTAGTTTCGTACATACAACACACATCAACACCCAGTGTGTCCAAGGTACGTGCGAGTGCAGCCTGTTGACCTGTTTGTCTCAGAGTGCGAACGTTGAATGTCACCATGGAAACGGGGTAGCGTGACCTTATAAGGGAATTCTGTCGATAGGCCTCCGATAGGTGCGGTGGGATGGTGGCTGCAGATGGTTCTACTCCAGTGGCACTTCGGTTGCTGTCAATTAAGCTGGGAAGTACAGAAGGAAGGTTAGTAATGGGTGTCGGGATGGGAGTAAGTGAAAAAGGTGGAAAAGAAAGAAGGGAGGCGCCAGCAGTAGCATGTTTTCGCTTATCCGCCCTGCTGTATGCAGCAGATAAGGCGACCCTTGATAATCTGCACGACGGTCGATGCAGGACGAAGTTTATGTCTGAAGAAAATGTCATGGTTGTATGTGGGCTGAGATACTGCCAGGGTGCCCAGACCTAGACAGGAGGACGATTAGGATCCTCATCCAAAGCCTTTGGCTCAAAAGCCTGTCCGCAAGGCAGCGGGGAGGTGGCAATGGTTTAGTTTTACAGAAATGGACGCCGTTCCATTTTAAACTCCCAATCTGGAGGACCAGGAGACTGAGTTTGTCTGACCTCTCACCATTGACCAACCTGGTAGGAGTAGCTCTCAAGGTTCCCGGAGGCACCACCCAGTGTAGCTCAATGGGTCAATGAGGTACGCAAACCGGCGCACCACATTAAGGTCCAGTCTCGTTGTGACGTCCAATAGGGCGTCCAATAGCGTGGTACATCAGCAAAAGATGGATCTAGGAAAACAGTTATAAGACAATAAATAGTAGGGTGGGAACTGTCTGCCAGCATGAAGCGGGCGGAGTGCTGACAGATCAGGCTCACGAAGAAGCCCGTAGTTGTAAGGGATCAAGTCAGAACACCACTAAATTCATCTGACAACAGGTTTACAGTTAAAGGATTTAAAGCTCCGCAGTCTAAATAGAATGAGCGCAGACATAAGTGTAATCGCGACGAGAAGAAAAATCGTCCGATTGAAAGTCCATAAGCCGGTGTGATCGCACAATTATGTCGATACCACGGAGCGTTGTAGATGATGCGGATTCCCGTTTCGAAAGCTATACCTGGCAAATGTTAAGCCTACAGTTATAGGAAAGAACACGAGATAGAAGAGGATGTAAGAAAGAGCCAGTAATCCGTGCGGCTAACGTAGATGCCGGGCATTCGCTAGATAACCCACGCACCGACCGGCACCACGAAAACGACAACGTTCGTAGTCACCGAACCGCCTACGTGCTAACAAGGAAGCATGGTGGACCAGTAGGGCTCAAGAAATGGAGGAGGCAGGAGCAGTAGGCAATTACCGCAAGCTCTTCCAGCTAATCCGCACCACTGGTCCCAGAAAACCAGGCGTCAGTGACAACCAGAGACAGCGCGCGTGCGCTGATACACAATAAGGAGCGCCGTATGGCTCGTTGGGCGGAACACGTTCAAGCTCAGTTCAGCTGGCCCCCTGCTCCCGGACCTCTTCCTACTCAGGTGATGCAGGACGAGCCATGGACGGTTAGTTTAGAGCCTCCGTCGGAGGCCGAGATCTGAAACGCGATCACAGCCCTTAATCGTTTTCGTGCCGTTACCCGGATTCTCTCCCACCTGCACTATTTAAGGATGGAGGTGAGGTCCTCTGCAAAGCACTGACCTCGAATGTATCTGGAAGGAAGAGAGTGTGCCGGCTAATTGGAGCGAATCGATTATAGTGGCAATATACAAGACGGGCAGTCACACAGACTGTTCTAACCACAGAGGTATTAGCCTAAGGCCAGTTGTAACAAAATTCTTGGCCTCGATTCTCGTTCGTTGCTTCACTGCGAAACTGAAAGCCCGGATTAGGGAAGAGCAGGCCGGTTTTCGCCCAGGGCGTGGTTGTATAGACCATATATTCATTTTGCGGCAGGTGCTAGAGCAGCGCCACGCATACCGCAGACCGACAATAGCTGTGTTCCTCGATTTCAAGAGTGCGTTCGATTCAGTCGATCGATCGGTTCTGTTCGAAATACTTGCGCGGAAAGCTGTTCCCACCAAATGTATGAACATCCACCGTACTCTGTACCGGAACACTACAGGGTCTACGGTGGCCTATCGGCTGGCTTTCCGATCACAAGTGGCGTTCGTCAGGGTTGTCCGATTTCCCTAGTTTTGTTCAATTTCTTCTTGGTTTCTATCATGGAGTGTTCCCTTGCGGAATCTCACGATGTAGTCGTTGAAGTGCTGCCTGGTGAACGGTTAGTTGATCTGGATTATGCGGACGATATCGTCTTGCTTTCCGACGATGTTAGGGCGGGCCAATCAACCCTGAATATCCTGTCCAGAGTGGTCACATTATTTGGTATGCACTTCACACCTTCAAAGTGCAAAGTGTTGCTGCAGGACCACCAGTCACTTGAAGAGCCATTGACGCTTGCTAACGAGGAACTCGAGGTGGTTGATCATTTCACTTATCTTGGCAGCTTCATCAGCAATGATGGGCGCATAGAAACTGACGTCGGCTCACGCATTGCAAAAGCCAGAGCTACCTTCTTGAACCTGCGTCATCTTTGGCGACAGAAGGGAGTTTCTCTTCATCTGAAAGGCCGGGTATACAAGGCCACAGTGAGGGCCGTTCTGCTCTATGGTAGTGAAACTTGGCCCCTTCGGTCTGAAGATCTGAGGCGCTTTCAAGTCTTTGATCTTCGTTGTTTGCGAAGCATTGCTGGAGTTGGATGGCACCAGCGTGTCCGCAACGATGATGTGCGTAGGCGAGTACTAGGGGGTGATAATCATGCTAGCTCCCTAGAACAACAGATAGCACTGAATAAGTTGCGTTGGCTCGGGCACATGCTACCTATGCCTGGTCACCGCTTACCTAGGAGGGCCTTGTTTAGTCTACCAGGTGTAGGATGGCGCAAGGCTCGAGGTGGACAGAAGTTGACTTGGCAGCGGGAAATGAAGACACTGACGACCAAACTGGGTGCCGTTGGTCCGTCTCGCCTTCCGGGTTGGAGTCCACGTGACTCGCCTTGTGCTTGGCTCGAGACTTTACAGGACATGGCTCGCAACCGACACCAGTGGCGCGTCTGTTGCCGTCTCCTAATCGGATTGTCTGTTTAAAGTGTGTTTGGTGCTGAGTTATCTGCGGGATAATGGCTGATTATGACTCATGGCAGTGAAAGCCGCAAGGAAGCTGTCTCGCCGATGTCGCCTTATCTTTGCGCGATAGCCAGATGTTTGTGACGGTGTGTTATCTACACAAGGTATAGGCGCCTTGACCCTGAATGTTTGCTTAGGGCATTAAGGTTTTCAGGTAAGTCCCCCTTCTCTTCCTCTTCTTATTCTTTATTTCATAGGTCCTCATGGTTGTATGGCAGCGAAGCATCAGTTCAAATGGCTGATGTACTGCTGTTGATGATGATGATGATGATCCAGTTTAATTTGTCTAAGTGTAGGTTTGTCCACATTCGTCAACCGCCGAAAATCATATTCAAGATTGGACACCATATCCTGCGTTCAATCATTCAGGAGTTTCAACTTGAAGAACTGCTGAAGTCTGATCTTGGCTGCCCATAACAATCTTAGAATGCGCCAAAGACTAAGAAATCACACTTTGGCGTGCTGCGGAGGGTAATCGGAAGTTTGATCAATCGGTCTGTCTGCGGTCGCTTAGCACGCGTGTGTCCTCAAGTGGAATACCTAATCTAGGCTTGGCAGCCATAGCTCAAACAAGATCTTGCAGCGCTCGAAGAGGTACCATCTATGTCAGAGAGAGGCAATCGTACTGTGTCCATAAACTGCCGCCTGATGACTCTTTGCACGCTAAATTTATTGGATCTATGGTTGCAGACGCACTAATGGAATTTTTCGACAGGTGCCATCTCAACGTTCAGGCGCAGTATGGATTCCGCCACTACCTTCTTTGTCCCACTAACTTGTTGTTGGCCTGTGCCAGCTAGAGGAAACCTGTTGATTTCTTAAAGTCATTTGACCACATAGATTGCCGGATTTTTCTTAGTAAGCTTCGAAGCTATTGGATAGGTGACCCTGTTCTGAGCGGAACTCATACATTCCTATTCCAACGACGCTTGACTGTGCGGGTTCGTAGCATGTTCGACCCGAGAGAGGTTCGTTATGACCTTCCATAAGACTCGGTACTAGGACCACGGCCATTTCTCGTGTTCATGAGCAATCTTGTAGGAATGCTGACTTCAGACGTACTGCTCTGCGAACCATCTCAAGATTTGGAGGTCAGTCAACTGAGTAGACGACGACATTACACTTCTGGGTGGTCTCGACAGGGCTCACGAGTAGTCGGTTTCGAACGTGCTAGAATTCAACGCAGTCAATTGCAAACTTACTTGCGCACGCCGCCAGCGCACCTGGGAATATCGACTGGAGGAACACGTTCTGCAGCGCGATTTTCATGAGAGCGGTCTTGGGGTGTCGTGCTGAACGGTCTTGGATGCTCAAAACAAGTTGAGAAAGCGGCGAAAAAGGCAGCCGACACGGGTTTACTGCGGAGGGCGTTTGACCGGTTTGATTCTACCTTCCTTCCACAAATGCTCAGCGTTTACTTGAGGGCACAAGTAGAATGCGCCATTTATTTGTGGCCCTCCTGGCAAAAATGTGACCTCACCACACCCTTGAAAATCCACAATTGACAAAAATGTTAAGACTTGATCCACCTTTACCAGTTTTGACGTCTGTAGGCATTTTCAGTGAACCATATGGTATTGTACGATGTGATTTCATGTTGGTGTATCAGATCCTTAAGGACTAACTACCCATTCCGGGCCCTATTGAAACAGCCACAACAACTCATTGAGGGGTACCGGTTGAAGTTAGAGACACAATGTATCCGGTTGGAATGCCGCCGGCACATTTTCTCATTTCGTGTATCTCAACAGTGGAATCTACCTACACATTTTGTCATCTCCGTTTCTACGCCATCCAAAATCAAAACTCGACTTGATGATGATGCATTACATGGTTTTAGGACACGCGACAACATAACCAAACAACGTGTACGCTCGCAAATTGCTGTAAGTCCACGGCTACGCGTGTTGTTTTGATACTTCAAATTTTGATCTCAATCTTTACCTACGGAAAATTGCTAAGCATTTGCTTTTATATCCTTGATAAATCCATTGTTCACTTTCCAAATCAACTTAGGCTGATGCCATTAAAATTGTACAGCAGTCAGTGTCGGCGCCTACTTAGTGACCTAATAATGGATTACCAGAGTTTGAAGAACCACCTTGATATCTGCAGCCACCTACTGCAGTTCACTCCAACACGAATCTGGGAGGCCAACAGCTCACGTTTGTCACTTAATACATTCGACTGGAATGTCGGTGAAACTTTTGCTCACTTCGTGTCTGCCAGCCATAGAATGCCTTCCCAAATTATGTTTCCACCCCCACTTCACTTATGTTTAAAAAATGCATTGGCGTTGCTCTAACCCAGTTACATCGACAGTTGGTATAATGTGACGGATGTTGTACAACCAGCACTAACATACACAATGGAGGTTGACTCTTTTATGCATTCCTCTGTGTGCACACTATGATGTGTTCACCAAAACGATTTTCATTTTATCACCGTGTTCTTTTCACCATTGTGTGGTTCTCATTCTGGCCATTCTACCGAACTTGTTCAGCACTTGCTATCTTACCAGTATTGCGCCATTGTTCCATCCTCGTACATTATACCGTCAAACTTTGCACCCGCTATTACACAACACGTTTGCCACATCCTACCCCTCCTTGTGATCAGACCAGAAATGTGCATTTGAACAGCAAGCTTTCTACCTGCACTCACATGCTTATTCGCACAGACGAAGTCTGTGACATTATCCTCAGCCTACGTGGATCGGTTCTTTCATAGGTTTACAATGAACCCCAAAGCACTTCGCCTTAAATCAGCATGTGCGCCGAAATGCGGCGTTCGTCGACCATTTCAAGATCGCCTTCTCAAAGAATGCACCTGAAACCCCTCCTGGTGCATTCGCACAGGCAACTACGTTGGCCTCTAGAGTGCCAGATATTCCGAAACCATCAGTTACCCTTACCCTTATGCCTACCCAGGCTCAACGAGGTAGGTATGTAGAGGTATCGGCCCTGTTTTTCAAATTTCTGCGAATTATTGATATTTCTCTTAACACGCGTATTTTCACCTTTTGCGGTAGTCGTATATTTCTCTCACAAATGCTTTGCAAAGCCAACAACCGTCCAATATATTTTGAAAACCCGAAACAGCGAACTTATTTTGCTTCATATATTTGCTATGTTCCCATGCCTCGACGACACCCTCAAGTCTACCGGATTCTACATTTCGGGAGCCTATCAACGAACAATGAATTTACATGGGTTAAGATGCACTGCTTTACAAGTCCTGTCAGGCACTTTGATGGGGATAGCAAAAAAATCAATAATAAAACAGCGTACGTTAGGTGTGAAAAGACTTAATTTTTCCGCTATAATCCTACAGTCAGCGTAGTTTCACAGCACCCACAGGTAACAGCAATTAAGTCCAAAGCATATTCCAGGAGTAGGATAGGGACATAGCGCTACATAAACATGTGTAATTGGAGGAGTGCGTCATGCAACCGTCTTTTAAATCTTTTTAGTCTCGGTGCAGAGACGACCGATTAATGCAGAGTATTCCATGGGTGACATCCACAAATTTTCAAAGATATTTCTGCGGCACGCTAGACGACTCTGCTGTTCTACGAGTTTCAGTGCGTGACTTCTCAGGTTCGTTTTACTGCCAAGTTGCAATAAATGACAGCATACAGGATGTGGGTCTTACAGAATCAAACAGGCCATTATCAGATCGCCTCGTAATCTGTGATATCGTTCGCCAAATAACCCCAGTGATTTCAGCCTCTGCTCGTATGGGAGGTTTCACATTCCATGTACGTGTTTGTATGCCCGACGTTGAGGCTACTCCATGCATTGACATCGTGTTTCAGTCATGGATTCCAGGCTTGAATGGCCTATTCGACATTGGGGGCGAGCATACGCGTTGACATCTGAAAATAGAGCTCTGTTTGTCCGAACGTCCGTCGTAACAACGCGACCTGTTGGTTTCCGGTCTCCGAAGCCTTTTTAGATTGCCCGAAGCAACCTAAATCATCTTGGACCAGCACACCCAGATCAGGTTCTACACACGGCTGCGGCAGTACATGCGTTCCGATTTTGTGTGAATAGTTGATCTGGTATCGCATGGAGATTACCTTCTCACCTTGAAGGACAGTAAATTTTGGACTGACCACCGATCTACCGTGTTTAGGTCACTCTTAAGCAGATGCCTTTCGGCATTCACCTAAATCCTGTGCCGAATTCTGTTATCGTCGGCAAACAGTGGAAGCTTGGAACGATTGCCTGTGCGGGGTCATTACTGGATACAAAAACAATCATGGCCCTAACAATGAGTCTTGCGGCACACCACACTCAATTTGTATGTGGTCCGATAAAGAGCTCCTAAATTTGACCACTAATTGCGGTTGAAGGGGAAAGTTGGCGATCCAGTTTAAAAGAGGGTCGCCGATCCCGCAATACTGGAGCTTGGAAATGAGTATTCGATGATCTAGATCAGAGGTTACCAAGCTTTTTTCACGGTGGGCCGGATAACTAGAACGGCTGACTAGCGATGCCGGATTAGTGGGAAAATGGCTAACTGGCTGGATAGCTAGCAAAATGATTGGCGTGGGCCCCCATAATCGCTATGCACAACAAATGGGAGCCAGAGGGAAAACTCTGAAAAAGACAACATAAATGCGACGTTCGCTATACGCTTTTCTTTTCTCCCTAGCTTTAGTAAAGGCTGAAATAAATAGGATTCGAACAAAATAAAGATGTTGAATAACAAACACACAAAATAAATCAGTTGAAACTTCTGGAAATGGGGAGCAGGGGCGGTCGTGGAACATGCATCTAATAATGTCATAATGTTTGAACCTCGACAATTTGCTCTTCCAGCGCAACTCCGTATTATATCACTCTGCAATTTTTCCAATTATAGCTCAAAAATGACACATACATAAAATGGGAATGCTATCACAGCGTCTAGTGCTCCATACTATTTATCAACCTAATTCGGATACAGTTAGCGGGTCGGATGAAGTGACGTTGCGGGCCGGATCCGGCTCGCGGGTCTTAGTTTGCTGATCCATGATCTAAACGATCGAATGCCTTCAAAAAATCCAGTTAAATCAACGTCTTCTACAGCATCAGTTGACTCGGTCGGACTACTCCGTTCGATTGGTACATTCGATTTGCACGATCGCTATGAATGGAAACCATGTTGTTTTCCAGATAAAACAATGGCGTATCGACACAATGGATTCCATGGTCTTGGACAATATGACGGTAGTTTGAAGGCATAGTTCTGTTTCCGCTTTAGTGAACCGGGATTATTATTCTAAGCTTTTACATGGCAGGTGTGGAAACGTTATGGAGGAACCGGCAAAGGAGAATACTCAGTCAGTCAGGTTTACCTCACCTAAAAATTATCCTGATGCGCCTTAGCGTCTGATGACCGTACATCGCGAGGTATGCTGAAGGGTACGTGTACGTAGATTCCGATCGTGAATAGAGCAGGCAGCTATGCGCACAATCACAACAATCCAGCGGCAACCAAGGTAGAACCACGGAAGATGAGCTCGAAACCAAGTGTCTGTATATATAGTTAATTAAAACAAAGCTGTACAACAACTGCAGCGAAATAGGTAAGCGTGGAAATGAAAAATGAGCAAATTATTTGCACTCGCTACAACGTTTGCAACAAAATTGCCAAGCTCAGCGAACAGTTCAACCGCCATCTAGTTAGATAGTGTTCAAACGCCTGAAAACTCATCAGCTTACCGTTTCGCCCCATCGGAACTCGTCGGCATTGTACATCCTTAGTCTCCCTCATAATCAGATCCCATGAACACCGGCGATTTGTAGCACTAGATAGCAGCTTGTCATTAGGCCACGGTAATTACTGAATTCTGAATTAATTACACTAAAAATGACCCCCACACAGGTAATACTACTAGAGATCTGTGGACTATGATCGGATAACGCAGGAGGCGCATACCAAAAACCACCAAGCAGCGAGCCAGAATAGAGGAGGTTACTAAGAGAGCCGGTGGTAGAGGTGCATGTGCCAGACACAAGTGAAATCGACGATGTCTAAATCAATAGGGCGGGAGTGCAGTCAAATCTCAAAGTCGACTTTAGAAGCAGTGGAATTTACAGGGTAGGACTCGAATACTAACCGACGACGATGACAAGTAGGAGATATAATATGCAGAACGACGAAGGCTGAGGCAGTTGGACCCAACGTGAATTGGAAAAGATACAAGGATTAAAGAGCGAGTCAATATGGGCGCGGAGAATGTAGCGCACACTCCACCGGGGAGAAGCAAGTGAAGTGAACGTAAAATCAGTAAAACATATGACGGGTTGGAGGATACAAAAATGAATAAACTCCAGCGCTGCAATATGCAAAGGGTAAACACTACAAGTTCAATACAGGGTGTAACCCGAGGAGACTGAATATATATAGATATATATATATTCCCGATCCACATCAAGGAAGTACCACAGCTTCTTCAGTCGCTCTGCGTATTATTTTCGGATGACCTGAAGACTTGGAGGATTATCCATTCTTCCGGCGATTGTGACATTCTTCAGCTGGACCTCTGCCGCCTATCCCGGTGGTCTGCAAAAGTCGACCTACTGGTCAACCCGGCCAAGTCCTCGTTTATGAGCTTGGAGAGGGGTAGGAATGGGCATGCGTACATCCTCGCCTTCCATCAGCTGCATCCCGCCAGTTCCGTAAAGGATCTAAGCGTAATCTCATGCTGTGATCTAAAGTCTGTCGACAACACGAACAGACTGTACGCAAACGGACCAAGCCTACTTTGGGCACTTAGACGCAGCTTCTGCACTGGGTCTGAAGAGATTGTCACTCCTCGGTCCTCTTCAATAATAAGACCAGTGCTTGAGTACGGCTCACCCGCCCATTACCCAATCACAGTAGGTGAGGTGCAGAGACTGGAATCGGTCCAGCATGTAGCTACCTGGCTCATTCCTAGTTTACGGGTATGTCGTATGAGGAATGATGTAGGAGACTAAGGCTGTATGCCCAGTCATATCGTCGGCTTCGAGTTGATCTCATTATGACGCAACGGATACTGCACCTAGGCCGCTTCTTTATGTTGAGGGCGCTGTTGCACGTTCGCGCACCAAGCAGCACACGCGGACACCGACACAAACTAGTGGTACCGGATTTAAAGCACATGACTCACTCTATGCTTCGTGCGTCGCGTGGTGAAATATTGAAATAAATTGCCGGAGACGCTAGTCGAGGCGAAATCGGTGTCAGAATTTAAGAGATTCTTTGACCCCCAGTTTGCGGACTACAGGTACAGGGAGCGTATCGCACCCGAATAAGATGTAGTGCAGCTGAAATATGCTGCCACCGCGCAGGAATCAGCGACTTGATTCCTCGCTTGCGCCCGATCCACCTAATGTGGAGCAACGCAGATTTTTGTATTCTCGCTCTCTATTCTCAGTATTCCGTATTCAGTAGGAAACCTTTGATAGACGTGTCCGATGGAGACAGGCAGAGTGAGGAAGCGTGGGAAATAACAAGTGGGGTTAAACATGGCAGTCCAGAATGGAGTACTTCACGGAGTTTGCCGGATCGAGATCAGTTGGTTATCCATTAACCGTGATTATTTGGGTGGCGTCTGGAGTGCATCATCGGTGAGCAGTCGGCGCTCACTCGTTAGACAGTCGAGAAACTAACGGGTTCAAAGAAAGCGCCGACAGGACATACCCTTGCTGTCTGCATGAAGATGCGCATGGAAGGTGTCATCCAATCTACGCACCCAGTAAGCGGGCAGTGCGACTATTGTCCTACGAAGAAGTCCAAGTGTCCTATTCTGTATCATGCAGCAAAGCGTTTGGGGACTAGTTAGTCTGCTGCGATCAACGAGTAAATGGCGACTGGTTGTCACCGAGAATTAAGTGAGGGGACTTGAGTTTGTTGGTCACATTACGCTCCATGTATGTCACCTCGATTGGTGACGAAACGTTTGCAACAAAAGTGCCAAGCTCAGCGAACAGTTCAACTGGAATCTGAACAACCTGAGTTACCAGTCTTCAATTCTATAGCCAACTATTTAACTTGGATCTTACTGTGAAGAATTTTCAGTTGATTAGTTTTATGTGCACAATTGGTGACTATATATACGTGAAGTGAGTAAATTAGCCGTTCCCGCGTGTAAATGGGTGCCTGACAAGTCTGTGATTTGTCCACATAAGAACACATTATCGGTAGTTCCAGGATGCTGTAGGGAATCTGCGTGCCGTTGTAAAGGTATGTGAAAATTCGGTCCGTATGAATTATAGGAAATAAATAGAGCATTCAGCCTACAGCATTCTATGTCCATCAACCAACCCTCGAATTTTCAAAATCATCAACACGAAAATATTCCGGTAATTTACAAGAATAAGTAGCACAGATGACTGCAGTTGTATTGAAGATTGGCTTTGCTAGGACGATTCAGCCAAGGAAGCACAACATCATTTGTTCATTGACAATGCCACTTGTCATCCCAAAATCTAGCTAAATACTGTTGAACTGCAGTTCCTAGCACCTAACACACTGCGTTAGTTCCATTTCTCACCAGGGTGCCATTCAGGCCATTAAATTAAAGTTTGGGAAAGACAGCTCCTATATCGTTTTACGATCATTGAATCACACCAAGATATGTCCGGGACCTAACTCATGCAACGAGTCACTATATTGGACGTCGTGCTCTGGAGCGCTACCGCATGGTAAGAGGTGGACAACCCGACAATCGCTAAGTTAGCTTGCAAATTATGTAGCCCAGCTAACATCCCCATGGCTCAGTGGCTTAAGCTGCTGGCTAGTTGGCATCTTCCGCTAGTGGTCACGGGTTCGATCCCCAGTAGGGGACCGAGGGGATGCGCACCACTGACGAGCCCCAATAGGGCGAAATGCGTCTGGTGCTTTTCCGGACTATGAACTACTGTGTGTGAACTACTGGGATGAAAGCCTTCTCAAAATCTCTAAGTCTTTTGTGAAGCAGCGTTTCCTTGTCCTGCAGACATAGCTTCTGCAACAGCCATTTAAGCTGGGCCTGAGGCAGACGAGCACATTGTACCTCCTGCAATCTCTATTGCGTTGGATGATCTTTCAAAGGAATTGTTCAGACTGGGTGCTCCATGGTTGATTCTGATTTCTAAAGTTGTAACACGACAAAATAAACTGGTATATTCCCGCCACTTCACCTTTAACAGGAACAAGATTATACAGACGTTCTGACGTTTAAATTCACAGACGCACAGGATCTTGTTGATCTTTTGCGCCCCTAGGCAATAAATAACGGACTCACTGACATGCTTAAGCTTATCATGAACGTGAGCCGAAACTTACTTCTTTTATTTCAACTGCTAGCTAACAGACCATTACACTTGATTTTTTCATCCGGTAGAAAATGATTTGGACATTAGAAAAGTGTGTGGGCATGATTTTTTCTAAAACTTGTGGCTCATGCTGATCTGTAGTTTAGTTTTTAAGATGTTTACCTATGCACTGCAAGTTTACTAAATTTTCGTTACTTACATATCGCATGGTATATAGAATACTACTGCTGTCAGTTAGAGAACTACAACTGACAGTAGTTGTCTGTGTACAGATCTAGTTCGCACTTGGAAGTGTAGTACACAATGCAAACGATCATGAGTAATGTCCCCTATGTATGAATCTGTCCAAGGGGACCACTTTTTGTCGATCCCTTGAGTGGTCGCCTTACACAGGTTTGACTGTACCTCTCAAATAAGTTTTCATTGGTAAGGGCGCATTCCATCTTGTGCAAAACATGGACACATACTTTTCATAACGTGTGGTGATACATTCATTCGCAGAGTACCAGGTGTGCTGTTCATTTTTTTAATGTCAAAAGCATTGTTGCGTTTCTGTCACACGCAACTAAGTTATCGTGATCAATAGGAAAGACTGTATCACCTCTCTACTTTTCAATGACCTCTGGCGATAAACGCTTTCTTGTGCTGCCTAACTGTACTTAAACTCCTTTCTTACATACGGGATGTTACTACTTCACATACACCTGGCTCTCTAACCACATGCTTTGGATCCCAATGAGGATACAATGCACCTGGTATATTTGTTGTACACTACAGATGGCATGATCGGTGCCGTATACTCTAATGCCAGAGTTATACGAAGTTAGGAACGCTTCCAATTAACTTGTTCGAACTTATGCGACTCACCAGTGTCCTATATCAATAATTTTGACCATTATTGACTGTGCAATGTGCATAGTACTTGGTCTACTGGTTGGTCATCCTAAACTATCACTCCGAGACAAAGTCGGATCTGGAAAATCGACTTCATAGAGTGCAGTTTATACTTGGTCTGTATCTGATCCATATGACTCCCGGTTTTCGTCGATTTCTCGATACTGAAGTCTGCTTTTCCTGATTTTCAAACAGCTTCGGTTATAATGGACCACTCATATACCACAGTATTTTTCGTAGCTGCTCGTGACAAAGTGATTTCGGAGTCAGCGTAAATTTGTGGGGAGGGAGTTAATACCACAAAGATCCATTGATATTGGTTGGTTAGTTTGATACAACCGGGAAAAATTTGATGCCGGCGTTTCTTTGTCGAAGGCCTAGGTCACTTCGAGGTCACCTTCAATCGATACACATCCAAGACATTGTTAATATTTTTACCCTCCACCGGTTACTACTAGAGTAGACACGTCGTTCAAGATGGAAACATCACGAGGCAACTCAAATATATTAACTTTGTTGCACGAATTGTACACCGTTTCGCTTACTAAATGCGGTCCGCCATGAGACACTGCGGCTACTGTATGAGCATTTAATTGTTGGCACATAGGGAGAGATAATAAATTTAGGATACAACTACAGTGGCTGCATTGCATCATCGGCCGCAGCTGATAGATAATCTCTCAGCTTCGCATCGTAGCCAAGTTTCCGCAGGTGGTCCTACAAATACTACGAGCCGTCAGGGCTTAGCATGCTTGGCCAGGTCGTTTGGCTATTACCCAGTGTTTCTTTAGTTTTTCTCATAAGTAATGCAGGCAAGCGAAGGTAGTGCCGCATTACGATTGCTAGTGATACGAAACGATGTGGCTACTGCGCACTATTCTTCTAGAGGCAGTCGCAACCACCCACAGATTATCATCATGTTGAGTGAATCACCAGGAGAACTAGTAACATTTGTTGGTGGATTAATCGTCGGTTTGTGGCCCAATGAATAAGACACCTGCCATGTAACGCAAGGGTCACCGGTTTAAGTCGACATAGGTGCGGGCACCCTTGCAGCATACCCAAACCAGACGCACAAGCGGTGGTGTTTTTTGCGGCAGCAAAGTGTCGGTACGATGTACCTGTGTACTGGTGATACTTTTTGTGCCGGAAAATCCAACCAGGTAGCGCAGTTCGCTAACCTTGTGTCCTGCTACAAAGCCTTCCAAGAGGGCTTAGCTCCGTCTCCATCCATGCTGGTGCAGCTGAACCTCGGTGCGACCATTCCACGTTCGTAACGAAATAATATCTACGTACAGAGTATTGCTGATGCCTTTGATACGTCAGCTCGACAGCAGGGGCGCTGGTGAGTAAATACAGAACGCATTCTGCACTTACCTGTTATGCAATTCGGTGGAACACTCATCTCTGAGATAAAACGAAAGCCACTATGACTTCTGAGTAACAACGCATATTGGGCTTTTTATGGGGGACAGGGACAAAACATCATTACATGTTCGGACATGGAAGGTTATAGGTGAACTTGCGGGGCAACGACGCACTGGTGCCAAAGAGGCTACGGAGCATGACGTGCGAACGCAGTTAAGTGTTTTGTGAGATGACAGGCGTAGCATTAGGTGCCCTTTCGTGCATTATAGGTACAGGAGATGGGTCAGTTTTCCCGATGGTATACAGTTAGTGGATCTTTTGAATCAGGTTCACACTTGCTGAGTGACCGGAAAAATACATCCGGATTTTTTCGAGATGCACGTGACGGCGTTCAAAACGGTTCTTTAAATTCCATCGATAGATGTAGTTCCAAAGGGTCTCCTTCAGGGCCTTGTGTCCTAGCCCGGGACAAGGACTTCGTGAAGCCAGAGGAAGTTCCTTAGCTCATCCACCTTGATGACGCCGTCACCTGGTGAGGAATCAAAATCGAATAACGCACCAACTGTTTTACAAATACATGCAAAATTAAAAATCACCACAACTACTAAGTTTCACACATTGTAAACCAGTAAGCGGATAATTTCAGTGTTGAGAACGGATGACAGAGAATGTGATGGTCCCGTTTCAGGATCTGCTTCATCGGCCTTTCTTATTCTAGCTATGTAACAGTAAATATTACTCGACTACCGGGTAGTCACCATCGCAATGAGGCTGCACCTTACCGTGGTGCGATGGTTTGCGTGCTTCAGTTATCCGTTGAGCTATGCTGGGTGGTGCTTTTTTCACCTGCAGAACCACTCATACCAGATTGTTCAATAGTTAGAAGCCAGACAAACTCAGTCTCCTGCTCCTCCCGATTGGGGGTTATAATGAGGGTGGCCCCATATTCCTTAAAACGGACTACTTGCAGTCCACTGCCAAACCCGCTACCTTGCGATCAGGTTTTTGAACCAAAGGCTTTGGTTGAGAACCCTAATCGTTCTGCAGTCTAGGCCTGAGCAATCTGACAGTATCCTTCCCATCCAATATTATGCATGCTTTCCAGAACAATTTCCTGATGCTCAGGCCGCAGCAGAGGATATTCAGTGGTGCCCTATCTGCTTCAGCGAGCACGGTGGATAGGGGTTTGGATACCAATGCTCAAGTTTTCCCACCTTCTTATTCCTTCTCTTACGCTTTTTCACCCTTATCGTCCCGTTCCAACTTCACTTTTATCCCCCTAACCGTTTTCAACCCCCAATTCCTGGCCCTCCCCCCACTTTGCTTTGATAGCGTTTTACTTTCAAGTCTCCACTCACATGTGAACACGGAGCGTCGTTCCTGCCCTGTCGACAAGCCCATATCCAAGCAAGCCGTCAAGCCCAGTTCATCGGCTTCCATTTGGAACGCTCGATCATCTTTCAGATGGATATGCTTCAATGCACGCACATTGCTACAGATCGGTCAACAGGCAGCACTTGCCCGAACATTAGAGACCCTCTCGATCAATATCTTCTGCTTATCGGTGACCCACCTACAAGACTCGAGCTCAGTGCCCACTCTGCGATCCCCTTCAGTTGACACCAGCAGCGCTTTCTCATGGAGCCTATCCGGTGGCGATGCAGCTTTGAGCACCGGCCAAGGTGGCATTGGTATTGCCCGGAGTCCCCGACATGAAGCTGCTCTGGTTGATTGGATCCAAATCAGTATCTGGATGTTTGCGGTCTGATTGGCTGGCTCGTTCGAAGCTTCGAAATCGCACGGGTCTAACAGGTGTCTATCCATCATCATTGCTTATGCACCCACAAACTCTCCGATGATTTGTTGAAAGACGACTTCTATCGCCAACTGAACGTGCTCCTTCGCCACAGACGAAGCTCGGACACTGTAATGCTGGTTGGGAATCTGAACGCCAAAGTTGGAAAATTATCCACTGATGAACTGCATCTGGGTGGTCAACATGGTGTAGGCTCCCGTAATGATAACGGTGAGCGGTTACTTCATTTGTGTAAAGATGCTCGCTTATTTCCTGCGAGCACTAATTTCCGACACAGCACCCGCTGGAGGGTGACTTGGCGCCCACCAGCCTCTAATTAGCTTTAGGCGCAAATAAATCAGTTACCGATGGAGCGGCTGCATCCAGAACTGTCGCTCGATTTGGAGCACATGTGTGGACACCGACCATGCACTTGTATGTGCTGACCTGCGAATGCGTTTTGGCGGATGCCCACGACGAGGTTGTGAGCGCTTTGACACTAGCCAACTGGCAAAGCCAGTTGTTCTGAATGCCTATCAAAGTACGCTGACATGCGATTTGGGTAAACGCTCACTGGATACAATTGAAGCTCATTGGTCTCATATTCACCAGACGTTACTAGCAGCAGGCAAATCCTCATGTGGTATGTCTAATCGCCAATATGGACACTGGGTCTCTTCGCAGTCTCTGGAACTTATCAATGGTTGCCGGCATATTCCGGCTGGAAGCGAACACAATGAAACTCGCAAAGAGCTCCGGGCAAAACTCCGTGCTAGCCTGAAGGGAGACCGCGAATCCTGATGGCCTCATCGTGCGTCAGAGATGGGAATCGCCGTTACCCTTGGTAACCATCGTAAGTTATTCCGCTGATACGGGAAACGGGAAGCAGGAGATCTGGTGTTAGTGAAATTATACTTGACGAGAATAGACTTCCTATCCAGAACTTATCAAAACGCTTAGAGCGTTGGGCTGACCACTATGAAAGGCAATTTAATCGGTCAGAATTGTCAGATTTTTTGGCGACTACTTGTCGCCGTGCTCCGTGGGCTGTCCGTTTGGATCCGCCCACTCGCTCAGAAGTCGAACGTGGGATCGGACTGTTGAAGTTAAACAAGGCCGCGGGACCAGATGATCCTCCTTCAGACCTCTTCAAATTTGGGGGACTTGCTTTTGTGGATGATGTACGCGAATTACTAGCGAAACTGTGGGAGCAGGAAACTTTCCCAGCCAGCTGGAGCCGCTCCGTCGTAGTCCCCATTTTCAAGGGAGGCTCACGATCGGAATGCGGCAACCATAGAGGAATCAGTCTGCTCTTCATAGCTTTCAAATTGCTTGCCTCTGTCATCCCTCACAGACTGACTGGCGCTCGTAAAAACCATATTCGTGAGGAGCAAGCCGGGTTTCTTCGGGGTCATGGCTGCATTGACCACATCTTTACTTTTCATCAGTTGTTGGAGCACCGTCACATATATTGGCGGCCCACCTTTGTCGTGTTTCTCAATATCAAAGGTGCATTCGATTCGGTGGATAGACGTGCACTTTGGGACTGTCTACTAGGGAAAGTTGTACTTGAGAAATATGTAAATGTTATTCGAGCATTATATGCGTGTGACTCGGACAGAGTGAAGGATTACGGCAAGCTGTCGTCGCCCTTTAATATTTCCAGGGGTGTGAGACGAGGTTGCCCGCTATCACCTTTCCTCTTCAACTTCGATATTGATGAAGTCATGGAAATCCCGTTTACAGGACATGACTTATAATGTGTGGATCTGCTCCCAGGATAACGACTTCTTAACTTGGAGTATGCTGACGATATTTCCCTAATCTGTGACAGCTCACAAACGCGGCCAGCGGTACTGGACAGTTAGCACTGGCTGTCAGCCGCTTCGGGCTTTGCTTTGTACCCTCGAAGTGCAAAGCTTTCCTCCACGATTGGTCCGGACCGCCTTCTACGCTGACCCTTGGTTGGGATCAGCTAGAAGTCGTTCAAAAACTCAACTACCTGGGAAGTTGTATCAGCGCCCGTGGGATAGAAGATAAGATCACGAACCGTATAGAAAAAGCTCGAGGTGTTTTGCTAGGCTTCGCCACTTATGGCGCCGGCGCGACATCACTCTCTCCTTGAAGGGTAGAGTATATAATGCAGCAGTATGTTCGACCCTACTGTGTAGTTGTGAAACCTGGCCCCCTTAGATCAGCGGACTTAAAGAGGCTAGTTACGTTTGACCATCGATGCCTTCGCAATTTAGCTCACATCTGGTGGGAACACCGCGTGAGCAACGAGCGTGTTCGACGCCTTGTTCACGGCACAGGATAAGGCAATAAACCGCACTGCATCGTTATTTCAAGCAGCAGACTCCGATTGCTCGACCACATGTTACGCATGTCAACCCACCGACATCCGCGACGTGCGTTGTTTGTACGCAGGTGGTGTGGATGGAAGAAGAGGAGAGGTGGCCAAGCGATTACTTGGTCGAGAGGAATGAAGGCCCCCACTTCGGAGCTGGCATCGTTTGGGGCGTCACGGCTCCCTGGTTGAGGTCCAAAGGACGATGAACACGTTTTATTAGATGCACTTGCTGACATGGCTAGGAGCCGACCTCAATGGCGTTCGTGTTGTGAGTTTCTTTGTCCCTCCCCATACCTTTTCTCCTTCCCTTCCATCCACGATCTCAGTTCGTAGCATAATATAATTACTGATTACTGATTTGTGGTTGGAAGCAGCAACCAGAGTTTTTGCTCTGTGAAGCTGCATCTAATGTCACTCCGGGACAAAGACCCGTTATGTTGTGTTGCGCCCAATATATTTTGCGTCGACCAAGTGTTTGTCCAGAAACTTCTTAAATTCCGAAACGGACTTTGCCTCAGCCACGTGCTGCAGCAGGTCGTTCCATACATTCACCACTCTGCGTTCGAAACAGAGTTGTTTAGCGACGCTCTTCAAATCCGGTACGACAAGCTTGTACCGGTGTCCTCGTGTGCTGCTTGGTGTACGCAGATGAAGCACTGGTCTCAACTTGGGGTAATCTCCCAGATATAATATCTGGTGCGCCATGATGGAATCAACCCGCATTTGACGATAAGCTAGGGTGTACAGCCCTGGTTTCTTAAACCGGTCTTCGTATGGCAGACCTCGTATGTTGGGAATCAGCCTGGTGGCTGCATGCTGTACTCGCTCAATCTTTTCTACCTCGCCCCGGATGTTAGGACAATACACGAGAAAGCCATACTCTAGCATTGGTCTTTTTATTGAGACGAAGAGGTGAGTGACAATAGACGTAGAGGCGAGTGGCAATAGACGGATATGTGAGTGGCAATAATAATAATAATAATAATTTTTTTGTTGCCTAATAGCCGGCTGATAGCTTTCCGGAACTTTGCTGGTAGCTCAGCTGGCTTCCATCTTTTGCATATTTTCCCTTTTTTATTTTATGTGTTGCGGCACGGTAGCTGAGTTCCCTTCCACCTCTAGCCAGTGTGTATAATGATGATGATGATAATGACCGGGTAGTTGCAGGTTAAAAGCCTTGTCAGCCGTTGGACCTGGTGGATCTCTTTTTGAATATAAGCCGGAGGGTTTTGTGTACTTCACTTTCATGACGTACGTTTGAGGATAGGAGTTTTGAAGAGTTGGTTATTCTGTGTATGTATGTAAGTTGGCTTGGGGTACGATATCAGTCTGAGCTATAGTTTGTTTTAAACAAACTTCAGTCACTCTAACGATTTTGCGGGCTTTACTCTCAACTCCGGTTGATGTTCTCCTTAAAATTCTAGAAGAAAGGGTATTCATTGGTATAATACAACGTTGGGACTAAACACCGTTACTTCAAATGTGACCACAGTGGGCACCCGGGCAGTAAAGCGTGATCAAATTTGCGATAGTGTGTCACAACCCGAGTACACAGTTGCTTTTCAGCAGCAAAATGTAACTGATGGTTGTTGTGAAAGCCGTAGCCCATGAACTCGGCGGGAACCATAGTCGACAACGCCTAAACCGGATCCTATCTATACGTTGGGCATTTTAAATTGGAGCTGTGGCTTGGCTCGGGAACTAATGGGATATGGGTAACAGCATACACCGGTAGTGCGTTTACTGTCGTCTCCCAACCCGTATACATGTTTACTGTGTGCATGACACTGAGCTAATTGTGGGGCAAAGTCAATCATTACGCTGGACAATGAAAGTCGACTAAACCTATCTCACCGATGCCGCCCTATCCTCTCGCAGTAGTTTACGGATTGTGGCTGTGCGTATATTTGCCTAAGCTATGCACCAGATTCCTCTTATCATCTTGTTTATCATAACCAAGGTGCCAACAACCGTACGGTTGTGAAGCATCATTTCAAATTACTAATGTGCGGTTGCTGATGGTGATGACTGGTCCCAAGTCTGCGCTTCCAAGGTTGGTGCAACTCAGCAATCGTAATGTTCACATACTCAACAATTTCTATAAGCTGCCGTTGAGTTGAATGCAAACCGAAGTACTTAAGTGGCTTTCTATCAGTCATCGCTGGAAAAATATACATTGCTCCTGACAAATCTGCATTAGAGTTCAATCTCTTTGAGGACTAAGTTTCTTCAATGCTACTGCTTAAATTAGATAGTTCTACTTGTATTGTTCATGGCGACTTCAATAGAAAGGATACAGCATTCCTGAAGACAATTGGCTTGGTAGACCTAGTGATTCTTTCGACCAGACAAGATGCCCACTTGGACGTTGTGTTCACAAATAAACGACACTTGTTTACCATACAAAAGCGGGCTCCGTTAAGCAGCTCACACTATTGTATGATAAAACAATGTCTAGTTACCTACACCAGGTGTAATTTTTTTAGCGCTGACCAGGCGTCCTTACAAAATTATCAAACGGTGAAATTGCTCCTTGGAAAATATCACAAGGCTCCAGACGGTGTTTTCCTTAACTGATGTTTCGGTCTTCAATGATGAGGACCTGTCGCTCGAATGTGGCCATCTTACGGACTACATCAAATATTGCTTTGACGTGTGTTGCCCTGTTGAAACGAGCCATCTAAGAGCAGATAGATTTTCATTACCACTACTAAAGTGGTTACGAAGGTTGAAAGAATGAGCGTACAAGTGCAGGAATGCTACTCGCGTCAAAAGCCTAAGCACAGCAATTAAATCCGAGAACAAGCGGCTAAACCACTTATACGTCGAAGCAGTCCTAGGCAACCATAACTGTCGCGATCTATGGAGGCTTTTGAGGTAGCTCTGTGGTAAGTGTTTGCAGGAAGGGCGGTGAAGTGGATGTGGATCAACTAAATTCGGAGTTTAGTTCCGCCTCACTAAGCTCACATTCTTTGCCCTCTTTCATTAGCTCAAGTCAAGCCGCGCCCTTCGGTCAAAGTAACGTTCACAAGGAACTCAAACCATTAAAGGCAAACAAAAATTTTGGTCCAAATGCTCTCTCACCATTAGCTTTGTAAGAATATGCTGATTCTCTCACGCTGCTTGTAACAGATATCTTTAACAAATTCCTCATTATGGGTGTGATCCCGGACATTTGGAGAACGGCCAGTTTAACCACAGTATAAGAAATGGATCTCATAAGTATCGCCCAATTGCATGTACATCTGTGCTTCCAAAAGTTTTCGAACGGCTGTTGATTCCGCGGATTTGTTCAGCTGCTCCTGGGAACGATATCTACCACTGAATATAGATCCCGGCGCTCCACATTGCACGCAGTTGCAAATATTGTTCATTCTATAGCGTCTGCATTAGATCAGAAATGTAAATCCGTACGGCTTCTCTTCCTGGATTATTCTACTGCCTTTGGAAGCTTGAATAGCTCAAGGTTGCTAAACCTGCTATCCGAAAATGGAGTTCATCTTGGTGTGTGTAATCTGTTACGTGACTATTTGACAGATCGTACTCACTTCACCAAGTTGAACGGTAAGAAATCCTCTGTCCTCCGTGCCGACTCTGGTGTTCTACAGGGAGCGATCCGATCACCTTTTCTGTTTTCTATATTTCCTATGCAAACCACATTTATAAGATGTAAATATGCTGACGATGCTATGCTGGGATATATGGCTTCCACTATCAAGGATTCCTCATCACTTCAACTTGGGTTGGAGGATTTGGTGGAATGCTCTTCATCCAGATCTCTTGCGCTTGATGCTTCTAAATGCAGTGAAGTACTATATACTTTTCTATGTGGCGATAAGTAACAGTCCCTCATAGATTTCTCCCCCACTCTTACTGCGCGTGAGAATCCCATAACCGACACTTCCACCGTCAAGTATCTCGGCGTATTTTTGTCCCAAAGCCTTTCTTGGTCCATGGGTCTGTAAAACTTTTCAAAAACTCATAAAGCTTTCTTTTAATGCCCTCAGACTTTCAGTACCTCGTACTTTAATGTTCAGGTTTGTGACCTCTTGCATTGGCTAAGCTGCTTTCTTGGAATCTTCTCTGAACTACTTCAGAAAAATTACATCCTATTGGTGCGATCTGTAAAGCACAATTCGTGACGTAGCGGCTTATCTAGAGATTCTGTAGTTGATTTGATCATTTCTAGACATCTTGGTGATTTCTCTTCTAAGGTACTAACTCATCGCTTTCATCCACTTCACAATGATCCTTCCGAAACGCTCTCTTTCTCTTCTACCCTTTCGAAATTCAGAATTTTCTTCTCCCGCACGTCATCGTATCGTAATCCTGTTTTGCCTTCTCTTAATGCTTGTTAACCCAGCGAAAGTCACTAACATGCCGCGCGAGCGGTTGTTTGAGTAACGATTATGCATATTTCCCACTTTTCTCCCCATACACGTCCGCAGGGGTGGTGTAAATGCTGAAAATGAACCCATTAGGGTTCAAAAAAGTTTATTTTGACGTGACGACTTGACTCTGCATGGTGGTTGCGTTTATTTTTCCTTGTAGGTTAGCATGATTTTGTGGCTACTCGTGAGTAGACTAAAATTCACCGAACGTCAGCAATAGCTGAAAAGGATCGCTTCATGGTCTTAGTGATACTGAGCTTTGCGATTCTTTTGTCCGGTTCACACCACTTACTTCTTATAAGGCCGTCTCCAGGCTATTGGACAGATGCCACAATTACCCAGCAATTTCCGTTATTTCGTGGATTGGTCTGTTTCCTTGCCACTCAGTAAGCACTTTATGGTTTGGATCAGTGGTCCATTGTGAAAGCGGCTTCCGGTAGTCATTGCTCTACCCACGACTGGCCACTAATCAGAAGCTGGGGATTTGCTTAGTCCAAAGCTCCCGGGAATGAATACGGGTGCTTACTCCCTCAAGTTGTTGACCCTCATTGGGGTCTCCCGAAAAGTAGACCTGTAGACCGTCGTATACGACCCCTGGTGTCCACTTTAGAAATGGACAACCGCCTAGGTTAACCTAAGATGACCGTTGCGGAACGGTTTTGAAGTGACTTTTCTCTGGAAGATTTCACCCAACCGGATCCTAAAGTCACAGCTCATATCATCGAACTCCGAGAGCGGGTTGCTGACCCACCGTTTCATAGTCATGTAATTTCTCCTACGAGGTTCAGTACTGTGGACCTAGTTTTCAGCGACTTGTGATTCGCACAGGAACGAACGCGGCAAGATGGATTGTCACACATCAAAACGTCCTATTTGACCTCATAAATCACACCGATTAGTCGTTCCTGACCGAACAGGTCTGTGATGTCGGGTGGTAGGAATTCGTCCATCAAATCGGCACGGCAGTAACCATGACATCAGATGCAAGTGTCCCCAACTCGGCAAATGCTGTCGTTCTTGAGGAGTGGTTCGCTGAACTGTAAGACCTTGGGAAAGTCATTTTGGTGAGCATGTGCATCACCGTAAACACTAAATTGAAAAGCCTGTGTAACTAATCCTATCCGCTGCGTTAGAAAGAATTGCACGGACAAATCTAAACACTGACAGAATCTGCCAGGACAATCCTCACCCAACCCAACTCATGGTTACAAGTATTTCGTCAAATACAGCTGGGTGTCACTGCTCCAAATGCTTCAGGTTGGTAAGTGCAAATTTCAGAATAAACGGTTAGCAATTTCCGGAAATGTTCGCGCCCAAATTTCACAGTCAATGCCATATCATATCATTCTCAACAGGCAGTGCAATACTGAAACAGTGGTATAATACGGGTAAAAAGTAAATGCTTAAAAAACCCCGCGGGATGGCCAAAATGTGGAACACAACACGGTGAAAAGAAAAAAGAAAATCGTTTTACTAAACGCATCATAGTGAGTTACACATAAAAGAGCCAACCTCGATTGTCTAGGTTATTGCTGACGTTCATCATTTTATATCATCTATCGATGCACACAGACCATATCTATCTCGTAATGTAGGTGGTTTAGGGCAGGACCAAGACGTTTTTCAAACACTGCTAAAGTGGGGCGCTTCTTGACTGGCAGATACGAAAGTAGACGTTTTTGCCGATGACCTAGCCGACTGTATTGCATGGCCAACTTGAGTTGGTGGCCCTTCGGATTCATTTTCTGATCAAGTTAAAGTAGGTTGCTGCAGACCTGATTGTGATTACTTGAAATTTGGTAGTCCATTATTAGATCGCCTAGTAGGCGCCGATGCTAACCGCTGTACAATCTTAGAGTTCTCAGCCCTAGTGAATATGGGGGGTTAAACCACCCTTTGATGTCTTTATTGGCTCTTACCCGTGGAGTCTTGAGTGGTGCGAGATATTACTTTAGCCAGCGCTGCCAGACCTGGTTTGCGTATTCCACATGAGGCTACACGTATGTGTTAAGCAGCTGCAGACAGAAATACGGCTTAAACCTCCCGAATACCCTCCGCAGCAGGCCAACGTGTCGTTTCTCTTTGACGCATCCTAAGATTGTTGTTGTGAGCAGCCCAATTCAGACTTGACTAGTTCTTTAAGTTGGCGCTACTGTGTGACTGACTGCAGGGAACGGTGTCCAATCTTGGATATGATTTTCGGCTGTTGACGAATGTGGACAACCCTGTAATTAGACAAATTAAACTGGAGCAGGTTTTGCACTGACCATTCATACGCTCTGTCCGGGTCTTGTTGATCTGCATCATGATTTTCTTGATGGACGATTATTCACCACATCTTAACATCGTCAGCGAAAAGCAAGAAATCAGAGACAATCAGACGTGTAAGATTACTAATGAACACAAAGAACCACGGGCTCGTTTGGAAGGAATGATATAATGGCTTGATCAGCGTTGATGCTCCTACCTTCCACGTTCTCGGGTGAATGACATCTATTCCGGGAGAATTGTAGGTGCGAGGTGAGAACACTTTCTTGACCACTTGTTTGGTAGGAAAGGCGACGTTGGTAGCCATTGAAATTAGGACTGTGCAAATGGTTACGTGACATCAGCGGACGTCTCGATGTAAGATTTGGTCATACTGCAGCGAGAACGATGTGTGAGGGGGGAAGAGCGTGCATTTCCACAACAATGTGCAACCGACAACTCCCGAGTCCGTACAGATTTGAACCGTGTTTCCTTCACATGACGCACTGCGAATCACGATTTGTGAGATGGACCATTCCATGCGCCTACTAGGTTGAGGTTTGGAGCAATCCCTCCAACATTTCATCCCTTATCTCCGCCTCACTATATCCGATTCTGGCCACCCAGGAGTCGTTCGAAAGCTCGCGATTTGTTTTCCCTTGGCTGCATCACTCGGCCTGCGTTCAGACTGGTGGGCTTCGCTAGCTGCGTATTTGTTTACACCGATCACCCTATGGGACTCCTTAAGGTTTAACTTTTGCACCACTACCATTGTTTCGTTGTCCCAAAACTCAATACCATGCTGACCACGCCAAGCACACCATCCATATATTGCACAATCCTAGATTATCTAACCCTTAGATCGTTAAATTAGTGAATGTCTAATTGCACAGCTAAATCTGGTGAAATAAACAAAGTCTAGTCCGTTGGTCCGCGGTGCTTCAATTCTAGCCAACTCAGATGGCTCGTGTTAATATGAACTGAACTGAGTGGCACAGGTGATGCGGTTTTTAGAAAACAAGGACGAGTTAACGTTAGATGTGACACTACAGTCAGCCATTGCCACACCTTAAACTACTTTATTAGCTTGCATCACACTTGAGTGATGGTTCTGGGTAAACGCACCAAACTAGTTATCGGTTGCCTAGATCTCTTCCGACTATGATTCAACAACCATCGCCTCAATTTGGAGCTTTGCATTTCCGATGCAAAACTGATATTCGAGGTGTCACTTATAGGTGATTTATGGTAATATCTATGGCTAAGTGTGCAGTAGTAAAAACCCTGAAGGTAGGGTTGTGTGAGTATTGTTCTGTGCCGTATTGTCCGCATAGGAACAGATGTGAAAAGATACTTTTAATATACTTTGGCTTTTACAGTTCCATTCCTATATGCCTTGGTTGGATTAGACAAGTGCTGCACCTGGAACCAACACGTTTTGAACGGTGTGCATTTACAAAGCGATAGAGTTTTAATGCTCTAGTAACCAAGACTTCTAAACATCTGGTTAAGACGCAGCGGAATGGACCGATTTCTAGTAGATTTTATCATTAATTAATGAACCGAAACAAATATGCTGTCAAATGGCACGTGAAAACTACTAAAAGTCATTTCGAGACGCCAGACTCAGTTACTTAAGTGTTACCATCTTCGCGGAACCGAAAGACTATTATGCTGTTACTTCAAAGCTGGTGGAAAATTAGTGATTAAAATGAAACCGACAAAACAGAGTTCGGTGTATTTCAAAAGCGCACCGATTTGTCTGGAGCTATAAATAACCTTTTGGCATCTGCCGTCAGGTGAAACTAATGCGCTAAAAAATGCCCCATAAGATGCCGAAACAGCAGGTATCCAGTTGGGAGTATTCGATGTAGTCGCATTACGGTTTGCACTGTTAATTCGTAGGATGTTTGTACGTCGATGAGGCTAGTGGCGTGCGTTCAGCGAATTCACCTACATAGTGCACGTGGCCTATTAAAAGTTAAAACCGTTCGAACCAAGCAGTCGGAAACCCAGAAACTGGTTGACACCGTTCAAGATACAACTTTTGGCATAGTTAAAGCAAATCCATGAGCACCGTTTGTAGGACAGCGGCACATGCTTTTCATTGTACACTTATCTACTTGCTTCCAGTCGGCTAATTGGCCGAAACCTGGCAGATGGTAATGCAAACTTTGAATTTAAGTTTATTGATCATAACGCAGGATAGGGCTATATTAACGATCTTGTAAGTCAATGTTTGCTACGGAATTACAATTTTTTCTCAGTTCTCCATTCTAGTTTGTTAGCATGCTGTGCTGACACATTTTTCTTTGACACAAGTTCCTAAAATCTAACCACATTTGAGCATCAATCGTGACTTTCGAATATATTTACTTTACTGCCCAATGTCTCAAGGAAGCTGAAATTTTCGTTACGCTGTTGAGTGACACAGTTCCATTATGTGCCAACATGCTCTCTAAGTAAACTGCCATTTAAGCAAATGACATAGCTTAGTTAAGAACTACACACCACACAGCAACCACTGCGTATTCTTCTTGTTGAGCGCTGTCAGTGAGCATGTGAACTATGCCTTCTACCTACTGCATGCATCGAAATCAATCAGCAGTAAGCACATAGTTCGGATTTTTTGATACACTATCGATAGACTTTTTGAGGATACCTCTTGCTGTCTTCTCCGGTAGACTGGCTGGCTGAGATCCAGAGTCTGAATTATCATCGACTCCCCTGTAATCACTTACTTGACAGATACGTTTGAACTGTATGGCACTTCACAGCATGGATGCCAGAATCTCGAGGAATGCTATACTCTGATTAGCTGAACACCACATGACTTTTGGTGACTGGCAAAACTCTAGTTCCTGACCTGCAGTAGATCAGTATAACATAGGCCGCCAACTCACTGACTAGCTTATCATATGTTTCATGACAGATGTTAGCTACTCAGATGCGAGAACCAAATTGAGCTACTGTTGCATTGGAGATATACTATTACCATAACACCTTCCCGATACTATAGGAGATAGCTAACCACTACTTCGAATGGCCAATTCAAAATTTCGTTGCATGATTTTCGTATGTATGTGCACTTAAATATTAGCCGTGTATCCATGCTTGCTATACCTAATTAGTCTCGACCGTTATAGCAGTGGTTCGATGACTTGACAGCCTCACTAAGAATGACCACATCTTATTTTGCTTAAAGCGGTGAGAAAGGAATGGAAGTGGACTGGTAACAACGTAAATAAGTCACCTGTATCACTTCGGCCAAAGTGATTACATTCCTTACGAGCTACGAGTTGTCATTTCTGCTGAACCCTTCATCAACCATCTGACGGTCATGCATTACATTGTACGATCAGAGATACGCTCCACGTAAGCAGCAAGCAGACGTGGTATTCTGGAGAAATAGCAACTAGCGTGCACTAAGGTGACCGAACATGACGGCTGTTAAGTCTCTGTAGATATTGCTTAGGTGTCAATGTGACAGTTATTCTATTAAACTTGTGCTGTGTGAGGGCGGCCATCAACACAGTTTGTTCGTCGCAATCCCACGACTATGGAGAACGTCATGAGTTGCACCTGGTTACTGAGCTAAATGCAGTATGATTTGTAAAAAAAAGTTATTTGACTGCTTACAGTTCTATTGAGGAAAAATTGAGTTATAGAGCTTCTGTTTTTGCACCATGGGCTCACTGAAGTATTATAGCTTGTAAAAGGCATTCCTCATTTTGCTTGCTCCTAACGTTTCTGGTAACTATATGCTTCGCCTTTTTTGGTTTTTCTGAATAATACTTCCTGGCGTGGGAATTGAGTTACAAAAGTCATAGTCATTGAATTACCTACTTTGTGGTTGTATGGCATAATTGTGATACATACTGCCAGGAAAACCTTTGCATTGGAAGTGGGATTAGCTCTAAAAATTCGCAACTATAGACGGGATTACTTTTTGAAACTCGAACTGGTTGCTATACTATTATACTATTTCTCTACTTCTCTCCTACTCATATCATGATTAAACCAAACGATTTTGTTCACAACGTTGTGTGAACTGCGTGGATAGGGATAAGCACCATTTTGTTTCATTGGTCCCCTAATTGCGACAAGCAACTAGCACTGCATGTTACCAGCTGGCAATGCTCGAGGTCTCCTCAGATGTGTTCCTTCCCAAACCAGGCAAATCACACAACAATGGTTAACAACTCTGAACCACACTCGTCACTCTTAATAACCACCAAGTTGGTACTACCGGTACACATGTGTAAGGGTGTGAAATTAACTTGATGTACAGTCAAGCATATGCGTGTATGGCGACATTAGAGCTTCAGAGACCAAGTGTACCAAAAGACAAAGTATATGGGTATTTGGTGACATCCTTTTAAAGTACTCGTTGTACGGATAGATGGCGATGCGCAATGAAGCGAACCCTGGTCAATTCGATCACGGGGACCGTAACCAACTGATGAAAAAGATGAAACTAGAATGTTTCTTGCTTAAAATACCCTGCACTTCACGATCGCTTTCGAGATAGTAGGCACTGTACCTTATCTGCCACTGAGTCACGATTGGCAACACTTATCACAGCTGTTAATGACTAGCTGCAGGTGTCATTTTGGAGTACTCGTTAAGTGAGTGGATTGCGACACGTAATCCTAGTGTGGACCACGCTTCTCATTGAAGTGCACCTTGGTGAATTCGATCGCTAGGACCCTGACTGAAGCAGACGGATATTGGGTGGCTTAGTTGACCTAGGAATGTGTGATGTTCTGGCTTGTCCGCCAACGCGGGTAGCGGTAGTAAGTAGTGCGATATGCTTCAAGTAAGCTAAATGCTTGGGGACAATAGATGATCTAAGATGAATGTAGTCATTCACAGTAGGCTTAGAATGTTCATAATTATGTGTACCATCCTCCTTCTATAGTCGGCTAACCATTAAACGATTCATTAAACAATCCTACAACTTACTGTAGGTGAGATCAATCACACGTCGCACGAGTGGTTCATCTGCGGAGGGCGGTTTGATCCCTCTGTCTGTTCGCAATCCAGGTGTGGCATCCCTGGCACAAATAAGCCCTTGCAGCACTCGAGACGCCACAGCGATAAGCCAGGAAGCACCTCAAATGGTTGTTTAATCTTCCTTATCACCTTAGACTGAAGACCCTAAAATTATACAGTGGCCAGTACCGGCAGCTACGTGGCGACCTGAGTATGGCCTACCAGATTCTAAGGAAGCCCAACCACGTCTGCTGTCACCTACTACAACCGAGCCCCAACACGAATTTGACGGACCACCAGTTCAACTTAGCCACGCAATACAGTGGGCTAGAATGCCGACGGAACTTTTACTCTCTTCGTGTGTTTCAGTCTTGGAACGCCCTCCCAAATTACGTTGTTTCCGCCCCAACTTTACCTGTGTTTAAAAAATGTATTGATGTTGCCCTAACCCACCTACACTACGAGCTAGAGCCAGTGTGTCTCGATAGACGATATAATGAGACGAACATTGCACAACCAGCATTAACCTAAACAACTGTGGCTGGCTCTTTCAGCGTTCCTCTGTTTTAACACCGTGGTGAGTCCACCAAAACAAGTTTCATTTTATCTATTTGTTTTCTATTCACCATGTTGTGGTTCTCTTTTTGGTTATCCTACGGGACTTGCTAAGCATTCACTATTTGCCCGTAATATACCATTGTTCCATTGTGCTTGGCTGAGCCGTACCAAAGAATTTATCAATTGATTATTTAACTTCGTGAGCACGAATCCGTTCTCGTGGTGTCTCATTGAGGAATTGCGGTATCCAGAAATTACTGTTGGTTATCAGAAAATGCAGAGCTTCCCAAATACTTTTATTACAATTTGATTCATTTGCAGAACTTTTAAACACTTTTACTACCTACGATTCCAGTGCCAATTAGGATTAACGGGTTTTTACCGCGTTTGCACATTTTAGCTGAATCATAGCAATAAAAGGCACTGGGCGACTTGATGTACTAATATGTTGCCCTGGGCCTAAATCTTTTCTCCAAATGCAGTCGGTTACATCCACCTGCTTTGGTAGCTGCTGTTGCCTGATAGGTTGAGGCAAGATATAGTATGCGGAAGCGAGGGAACTGCACTTTTCATTAAATCGGTCCCAGAAAGACTAAACGACCACCCAGTGATTTTGGGATGTCCGGTGATGGGTCAAAAGAGTTCACTTTGGACAAAGTCCACAAAAGGTGAAACTTGCAGTTAAAGAATCTGAAAACTGTAACGAACTGACAGTGAATAGTAGTGCAGTGTTTTCGGGGGAGCAACACCTAATTGGTGCTGGCAATGAATAGCGTTTCGTGAGCCAGAAGTGTCTGCTATTAGTGGCGCATTTGTACCATGCAGTTTTCTGGATTTATTACGCTTATCTAAGTGTTTTCTAGTACCGATAAGTTTTATAACATTAGTGAAGATTTGCCTTCACTTGAGGACGATCTTATCTTTCTAGACCATTTCTTTTTTGTCACGAGTCGATGTATGGAGTCTTCAGCTGACGAATTGGAATGAATTAAAGGAACGTGCTTGTTTATCCGTTTCTTCACAATGCCTAAAGCCTATGGCGGGTAACAGACGACAAGTCCAATCTGGAAACTAGGGCAACCGAACACAGCGGGTGTTTTGTTCTTCTGAGTCTAACATCAAACAGTTATTTAGCTGTGAAATATATATCGCCAACGCATACACACCTGTGGATGTTCATTAGTCATCATTCCACCGGAATCGTCATGCAGTTAATAAATGCCTCATACATAGCACCCTCTAATTAACTCTTCATTTGTTTACAAGGTAAACAAAATTTATTCTCCTCCTTCTAGCAACTAGGCTTTAACTAGAAGGTACAAAGACCGTCTCGAGGAATAATGGCAAATTCCCATCGCTATGTAGATAATCGATGTTTCTAGGTTTTCGCCAAACGGACACTGCAGCTGATGCCTGCTAATTCCCGGGTTAGTGTACACCATCAATAAACACTGTGGTTCAGTAGCACCCAGTTGCCTATGTGTGCTCGTGCAAGATGACATTTGTTGTTTGACGCAGACCGAAAGTGCATCAAATATAGTAAATCAGCACTTCGGCATCCTTCGTTGGACATTCGCAAAGCTCGACGCTTCGGTCTTTCCAAAAATGTTCGGCGCATGCGGACTACGCTATCCAAACTTGGCAACCCTGGCAGAAGCACCACCTCCACGCGTTCGGTGCCACATAATACAGGGCGAGGAAGAACCTCAAAGGCTTGTCCTGCCTTTCCTGCTTACCGGCTCAGGCTAAACATTGAAAAAGCGTACAGCAATCGTTTTCGGTGTCTACGGCGAGATCTGATAATGGTGCATCAGATCCTAAACAACTCTATCCACACATGCCATCATCATTTGAACCTCCACAAAAACACATCTCTACGGGGTCATAACCTTAGGTTGACCACGCAGTACAGCCGACCGCAATTTCGACTGAATTTTTTATCCTTCCCAATGTCACGGCTCTGGAACTAGCTTCTGACGCATGGAAATAGTGCCCCTACCTTATCCCTACCAAAAAGCGCCTTGACGACACCCTAACACATTTACACTGTGTGGTGTGGCCCATGAGCATCTTTGACAGCATTAGTGCAGAACTAAAGCAGACGATGTCATAAACCTCTTAAACTCCAGGTAGGAAAGCTCACACATGTGCTACTCCATACCTCTTGGTGAGTCATGCGCGTTCTTTTGCTGACACAGTGTTTGTAATTTTCACTCTAACCATCCCACGGGACTTGTCCAGCATTTGCTCTCACACCCGTTATAAACCATTGCCTCATTACTTGTTTGCTCTTTTTGCTAAGGACTATTTTATATTAACCAGATTTTACTGGAATTAAGAAATTGGTGTCATCGAAGCAATCAACTGGTTACCTTGCTTGCAACGTACTGCATGAGACCCATAGGCTTGACGAATTTATCATCTAGCTGCACAGTGAGCACTGCATCTCAGCGAATGCACTTGAGCGCTTCGAGTCCTGCCTCTCTCTTCACAAGGTGCACCCTATCAAACATACAGTTCACCAAATTCATAATCACGTGATCGCGTGAACTGAGTATGATTATGTCGGTTTAAAGCTGGCTCATGCATGTACATATCAATGCTGTCGGAATCAACCTTGGAGTTAATGACTGCGAATTCTGAGGGATTCAAAGAAGAGCACGCTGTTTCGGGTTTATTATTATGCCGAAATGTTCCTCCAAGGTTTTATGCTTCCCTAATGGCTATCTGACTAGGAGTCGTTACATTGGGCCTCTCTGATGTTTCATGAAACTCTGTGTACTGAAGCTAACATTCTCTTGGCTTTTCTGGCTCTTACTTTCACATAACTGTGAAATTAAAGAAAGCAGTAAACCATTGATAGACCTCAGAGATCTCAGTGGCTATTTGAATCGAAGCGAAGCAATGCTTTGAACGTCGTTCACCCAAACAACTAGCATGACAGCTATGTGAAGCATTTTACCGAGGTGGCACCGTTGTACCATCCAACTACAAATTATCTGTGGCTTGCGGCTGTTATGGAATTCGATCATCTTTTCCCGATACTTGTGATGTTGTTGACGGAATAAACGTTATGCTTTCTGTACTAGCTACTTAGAAGGATTATAAACTAGCAACATTCAAAGTATAGTTGACTGGAATCAGTCATGTAAATATTTGGAACGGATGACATCATCATCTGGTGCGATAAACCTTTTCCTCATTTTTAGCTGTAAAGTTTATTCAGTCTCCTCGCAGATCCCCCATCAATATTAAACGCGCCATAAGATGGAGAAATCCGTATCATTTATCCACTTTGCTCGGTAGATTCGTATATATCCTGAGGGCATAACCCAACTAAGGCCAGTGCACCGCTTGCTGCAGTGGACGAACATCCATGCGTTCTCACGTTATCGTTTACTGTCGGCGTCTTGGTAACAGTTGGAAACAGGTTCTAGCGTTAATTGGCCTCCCCAGTTAGTCAAATTCATTATAGGAAGACAAGGTTTGTGAACGCTTACGATTGGTGATAGATAAGGACTAACGTTGTTAGAAATTGTATAGAGGTTACTGGTGTGGTGGCCCCATCCTCGTAAATAGGAGATGAAAATGCAAAACCTACTTTACTGCCGCACGTTATGGTGTAAGCACCGCCCGCAATCACCAGTCACTGGACGATTCGATAGCTGAAACCCAGCCCATGCAAACGTCAGTTTTCACCTCGATGAACTAGTGAGCATCTGGACTCGTGCTAACTAAAATTCAGGCGACTTTTCAGAGCGGGTGAAGTATCCCTCATCCAGGTTAAATAGTCCAATTAATTCGAATGGGTGCGGTGTGGTTTGAAGGACTTTGAACATGTTAGTTGGATACACTAGTTGATATGGCAAGGAGCCGACATCAATGACGTTTACGTTGTGACTTTCTTTGTCCCTCCCCATCCAGATTATCCTCCTTCAGACCACGATCTCCCTCTTGACGTGTAATATTTTACGAAGCATACTGTAGCCTCAAATTCTTGGAAGATACTTGGAACCGATCGAGTAGTCATGAGTTCAGAGAGGTTTGAAATTACTATACCAAACCGATTGTTTTCAAACCTCTCTGAACTCATACTGTAGCCTGTTCTTAGCATTCTATAATTTTCAGCATCTTGCTTTTTTCGTTTATCTTATATGTATGTATTGCGGCACAATAGTTGAAGTGTGTTTCTCACCTTCAGCTTCTGTGTTTTGATGATGATGCGTTTCAGTTATTTTTTTACTAATTGGAAAACTAGCGTAACCTTCCGAATCCGGCAGTCCAAAGACGTTGAATGCTCTTGATTTATGCATTCGGTGGATCGTGGTAGCTATTTTCATAATTAGGTTCATACGCTTAAGCCGGGCAAACAGATACATTCGTTCTCAGAAAATCGAAATCTAGTTACTCGTAACCACTCATCAGATAATCGTTGCAGGTGTCTTGAAATCAGAACGAATCTAGCGATGGGTGCACAAATTGATTTGATAAAGATCGCTTTTATGCTGAGTCAGGGTAAGTTTTTAGATATTGATTTTGTCACAGTACCTAACACATGCGAGTATCGCTAGAAACAGATCTAACCTGTGAGACATATCCAGATGCTGTCACCCGACACTCATACAACCTGTCGGTGAATGCCTTTATCTATTCCAACGCACAGTAACATCTTGCATTAATGCGGTTGTCGTTGCAAGACATTATGTACCGGTATTGGAATGTACCAAATGAGATATCTTTTACAACTAAACACGACTAATGCAGTGAACACGGCATGTGCCGAGGAATGCCCCGTGCAACCCAACACGTTTAGACTACTGTCCTCCCACATTTCTATCGAATTTTATTACCAACATTTGCGCATCAGATCGGTGCCAGACCCTAACAAGTTGGACCGGCCATTATAGGCCACGAATATTGTTCCAAAAGGTAGGTTATGGTGTCCTGAAGACATCTGATAGTTAAACAGGTCCCACACATAGAAGACACTTAGAGCAAACCTAGCGCAAAAAGTTGTAATAACGTGGTATTGGGTGCCTGTGCCGTTCGTGCCAATACAGTTTGGTACCATTGGTAACGTAGTGTACGTGTTTATAGTAAAATGCAATTTCGCAATTTTCATGTGGTACAGGCCAGTGAGGTGTTTTTCCAGTGACGGGACATTTTTTATCTCAAATGTTTTCGTAATATATAAGTTGGATTTTTGCCTAAAGATCCTCACACTACCTCAAGAGAAAATTAGTGGGAGGCAGCTAATTTCCAGTAACAGAGGCGCGTTCTGAGTACACTCTTCCCTCCTTAGCTTGCATACAATTGTGCCTTTTTTCACCGTAGATATTCACTCCAAAAATGATTCTAATAACCACAGATAGTCACTTACGATTGGTGTCAATTTCATCAAAAAGCGCCTCCACTGCAGGAAGCGTCCATCCACTCGCCAACCGTCGAAAATTCTGCACAACTTGATCATGCTTTGCGTTTCCCACAAGTAGAAAACCATTATCATGACGGAGAGTTCCTGAAATAAGCAAACATATGTAATCGCTAAGAACAAGAACTGCGGAACGAATCGTAGAGGTGTCTGACAGACGACTGGGGTGTGTGAAACTAGATTCCCGTGAGTAATTTACCATCGAGCAGTTGAGTTTTCATAAGTGGAAACCAGAACTGCTTGTCATATTTTGACAGACAGTCGACTGGCTAGAGTGACAATAAATTCGGTTTTGAGAACCTTTAGTTGGGTATACGGTTAATCTTTAAGCTCTATTGAGTTGGTGGTAATTTTGGGTACCTACGTGTAATTGTGGTCTCTCTTCGCATTAAGCGAATAATCCTAGCGGGAGCATCTAGGAACCTACAAACCTAGAGCGTTATCCCTATGGGTTACCCCTTGAGTTATCGGTGTTAATTTGCAATTAATTTTCTAAAACTAAATTCTTCCTATATTTCACTGACATCGCATTCTGCGTTGCACACGAGCCCTATCGTACTATCAGAGAGCTGTCGTAAGAACAGCAGAGTGCAGCCGCCATTTGGTTCCCGATGGACGGAGTTCGTTGCACGGCCTCGCATCTCGCAGTATTGTGACGATCTTTACCCTAAGTGTACACTTAGCTTATGTATATAAAGGTAACGCTTGACGTCAGCCACGGATGTATGTTGGTTTAGGATGTAGCTTCAACTGATGCTATCATTAGGTATTATTCGACCGCTGAAGAGCGCCACTAAACTGGAACACTTCCCTCTCGATCTGTGCTAGCTATAAAATGATGTACGTATTCTATTGATTGTTTAGTAAAATGAGTATGTCATTCTGTCCATTTTTCTTCAGATGCCTTTTTTAAGGAGTGAATCCAAATGGCTTTCTGGAGGCAACCATATTTGGGGTGTGTAAGACTGTCCTTGCTTGTTTGCGTCAAGGAGATGAAGTAGTTGGTTTGAGGTGAGTGGGATTATTGCGCAGCGGGGAATGGAGAATTTACAGTGCTTGGCCTTGATATCATTTGCTTATGTTCGGATCGTAGGTTTAACTTTGTGTAAGTCATTGTCAATGAACCTGGTTGCATCACAGAATCCCCATAGAATAAGCAAAACCGTTCACTTTACCTTCTATACGCATCTACCGATTGCGAGCTTGAATCAGTAAGCGTTAATTGACCCATTAGAAATCCTGTTAAGCAATCCTTCTCATCCTATTCGTAATAGTCAATAAACGGTTAATACACTGCATGCTAACAATGTTAACCACTAGCAAATTCGACTTGGTGTGAATATTTACCTGAAAACAGCACCCAAACCCAACTTTGCACTATTAAGTAGTCGGGTTAAGATAGTTGTACTGGATTCGCCACACTTCAGTATATCTTTTCTTCAGTATATCTTCTTCTTCAGTATATCTTTTTTGCTGAACTGAACTGGTATTGAAGTTACTATGGGGCGGTTGCCCGGTGCAGTCCTTCTTCAATACCGTGTGCATTCAGTAATTTGCTCAGTTTGGTCAACCGAAACCACGACTACTCATCCGCCTGAAGTGGCATTTCTTTGTCTGACTAACGCGAAAACAAGCATACGTATCCAGTCCGATTCCGTGAGTATCCATTCTCACGAAAGATCCGATAAAATACTATTTTCTAAGACGGTTTTTTTCAAATCTACAGTGTTTTCACTCCCAGTACAAAACGTTACTTCTCCTGGTCTCACCTTCTTAATACCACTTTTGCTGGTCAGATCACTTTCATTCCATTTCTGTTTGATCCAACGAAATGAACCGCAGCCCGATCTAATGGGTCACTCGGCTCTTCTTTTGCTAGTTACTGGTTGTCGGCCGGTCGATCTGAATACTGTTACGAAGCGAGACCCTTTACCTGGCCGTCAGCTCAAATAGGCCGTCTATAGCTGTCGTGAATATGTTGGTTCCACAACCTTGTTGGCTTGTTATTCTGTAGGGTAAAATCTGATCCTACCGCCCTATCCATTGGCGTGAACCGCTGTTGCAAGCTACGTTTAACACACAAAACAGAGAACTTTCATACCCTCAACTTTCCTTAAACTGTTACCTGAATACCAGTCAATTTTTGGAATTATTTTTAGCAGTAATTGGTAGAAAACACAGCGAATTCCTCACCAGCGTCGACTTGATTTTACCTGATTATAACGAGCCTCTCCAGGTATTCTGGTCCGTAGCACCACTGAATTGAATGGAGTGCACTGACGGAATTGTGACTATTTATTTGGGCATGCAGAGGCACCCCCATAATATCAATATATTGCAGTTTGACGTAGTGTAGACGTTTGGCGACCCTTACACTAATGGCCGATAGAACATCCGAGTAGTGAAATTGTCTAGGGACACATTTCACGGAACAGTTGGAGTAAATAAATATTATTCGGTGAAACAATGCGTATCTAGGCAACCTAGATTACTTTTGACTCGAAAGATCGTGGCGTTTGATTTGTAATAAAGTGGCGTCTAATAGAGCTATTTTATCTCACAACTTCAGGCGTTGATTCATTCAAGGCCAAACTACACATGCCAAACTTGTTATTACTTGCGGCCTCATTATATTTTGGAATAAAATCTGCTATTTTCAAAATAATCAAACGTTGATTCCTAAATGTAAAGTGAGATGCCAACCTAAGGAAACTGCTGGCTGGCTATAGAGCAACTGAAACCCACCATTTTCTAGCGTGTTTGTCGGGTTCAAAGTCTCGGCACCCAGCATTAAAAATTTCGTCTGTGCAACGCTTGACTTCATTGCAGCCCGAACTGGTGACCACGATCAAAGTGTGGTGTTCTTCGTTTAAAAAGCTGCTAGCTGTTGGAGTACATAAATTTCACTCTTTTACGAGTAGCCAAGACCTCTCTTACGTATTCATTCAGGAGCTTGTGTACTTTTTTTTGCAGTTAAAAGCTGGCATAGTTTCACGTGAGAGAAATAGCCCGTAGCTCATCGTTTGTGTCATCAACCCTGCGTCACCACCTTTCCAGATATTAGTTTGGATTACAACTGGCGCAGATGCTGCTCCACAGTGGACTTGCACAACTTCTGTGATTGTCTCCTCGATCGCTTTGTGCGTTGAACCAACAGCATGTAACCATAACTGGCCTAGTGGATATCACGCCATACGTTTGTCCTTTGGATATACGTAACACTCGAGATCGAACTGCGCGCATAGTATGATGCGAATACCATGCAAAGCAAAAGTTGGATTGTTGCATCTTCCCAAGTGTCAGACCCGTTTTGCGCTTCAACAAATCTCAATCAAAACAATTCTGTTTGATTTGTCTGTTAGGACCTTACGACATTGGCCCCACTACTAGGTAAGTTAAACGACATGTAATTACTTAAAAAAGCGAGGTTTCGGCGCAATGGGGCTCTAACACGGGGGTCACAGTTTTCATTTAATCCAGGTTGATATTACCGTTTACCCATGGTCAGCAACAACTAGTGGGTTAAGAGATTCCACAAATCAAATAGCTGCTGCCCCGATGCCAGAAGTGTGAACGGATTAGCGTTCGAATGAATCAAGGGAGTCAGAATCTGAGTAAATAATCTTAGTCGGTAATTCTCATCAGACTCAAACATTACATGATGACGACAAAGTGGTAAATGTGCCGGATTGGGCTGCGTATTGATCAGAATGTTTAATTCCAACACGAACAAATCAATAAATCATGGGGTCATTGAAGGTGGCAAAGTCATCATGTAATGTTTGAATCTGATGAGAATTACCGGAAAAACTCTTTACTCAGATTTTGCCTCCCTTGATTCATTCTAATAAATGGAATTGTTTTATTGCTGAAGACCCCCATTCCCCGTGATTCAGACAAGCTTTTGGATTAGCGTTAGACCACAGATACAAGCGAAGCACTGAGTAGGGAATGAGCCGCTTATATGGTATGCGGTTACTGGATTATGATTAGGTGAGCCCTGTTTGGCGCCTCGGCTTAGGGGCTACTGAGCCATTGACCTTTTCTATACTGATCATCATTGTGGCGTTCTTTGGCGGTTCCATGCACCAAGCAAAAGATGGTCAGACAGGAATCCTTATGCCTATGACGCTTTTTCCGTTTTATCTCGTTAACTATGATCACTTCTCCTCGGTTAAAGTACTCAATGCTTACAATTAGTAAGCACAATCTAGTTGACATTTAGCGGATGGTTATCACTTATCGTCCACATTGTAAAGCACATCATGAGCTAAGCTTTTGTGGCAACTGTGTGGATGATCGATTACCGACAATGTACAACGCGGCCTAATCTCTTAACATGAAGCGTCTAGTCCAGAAACTCATTTGTACTGGAGAGAACGTAGCTTGCGAATACTCGTTTCATGAAGGTCGTAATCGGATTATCGCTAATGCGGGGTTTCATTTACGCCGATTCTCGGTGAGCCAATGGACACTGTCTTTCATTTGCTTTCATTTCTGCAAATTAATTTACACAACCTCTTCCCAGTTATGATCGTTTTCACCTTGCATTGTTAACATTCAAAAATATATATCATTACCCGCGATGTTAAATTCTTATGCTTGGCTCCACTGTAGAGTGATTGGTAGTTAGGTAAGTGATAATTTAAAGGAATTTGTTTACCATGAACTACGAATATACTTCAATTAAGAGTTAGCCGTTTGTCAGTTTTAATTTAAGTGAAGCATACTTTCATCAAACATCTAGATGGCAGTTTGACTCACTAGTTTCTTGGGTGTTCCTCTGGGAATACTGTTCTTCGGAAATCGGTGGTAGTGTAGGTATGTTCAACTGTGCCAGTCTCCTCTCCTCCTCACGATATTCCTTCAGCCGAACAGACACTTCATCCTCCGTAATTGGTTGGTAGTTAGATGGATGACCAACAGCATTAGGACTAACATCACTACGATGATAAGCGTAAGGTACCTGCTCTTCGACCGTAGGATTATTCTGCCATCCTTGTGGGTACGGGTTTACGTTCCAGGGACCATTCAAATCATGTGGGTACGATCCATACCAAGGGAACCTGTCGTTACTCATAGGTTGCCCCTGGTTCTCATACGAAACTCGGTGGGATCGAAGATCTGGGGGACGAAAAGACTGCATTTGCCGGGATGCTTGTGGCTCATATCTGGAAGGATTTACACGTAGTAGGTCATGGGAGACGTATCCACTATGAGGCTGGGAAGGTTTAACATGTGCATGAATTCGACCGCTTGGGGAGTTGTAACTTGCGTCAGCATACTGCTCTTCAACTGCCAGACTGTCCTGCCCGTGGCTATCATAATAGTAGTGCGAGAAACGTGACTGAGGCGGAGGTGCTCCCATGAGGTTATAATAATTTCCTGAATGATCTTGATTATTTCCATTCGGCTGCCTCCACTTCGAATATTGGGACTTTGCCTCTTCGGTTGGCACTTTGTATTCAGACGCGTGTTGTACGCGATCCACGTACCAATTGTTAGATGCTGATTGATCTGACTGGTAGTTTTGCGAATGAGGTCTTCTCAGCGGTACACCACGATCAGAGGATGGTGTTTGCCCGCGGAACCCCAAATCCAGGGGTGGCATGAACACTCTTGGGGGTTTACTTCGTTGGTGAGTCTGTGAAGAATAAGGTCGAATATTGCCTAGACTCATGGGTTTCGCTCGAACCTGGCCGACTGATTCGCATGTACTCAAAGAGCCAAGTAAAATGCATAGAATTCCAAATGTGCTCTTCCTGTACCCGAAGCCGAAATTAGCGATACTCTCCACGGTGTGAATAACTGGTCGGTCACTCCAGCCTCCGGTATCACTAATACCAGAGATTGTGTTCTCAGTTTTAAGATATTTACTGAGAAATTTCTGACAGAATAGGGCTGCACAGGGGAGCAAAAACTGGTAAACTTTTCCAATGAATGGTTGATAATCCTGGTGATACAACAAAAGTGTATTGGAGGTTACAGGTTGCCGTAGAAACTTGACGCCGTCAAAAACGTTAGACAGCGCGAGATGGAGAAAGAAAAATATAGATGAAGGGAGCGGCGGTTGTGTTTTCAGATGCCAGAGTATTCTAAAACAGATGATTTGTTGTTGAATTAGCGTGCATGGATGCCGCATATAGAATGAGTTTCATCCGGCACACAGGACCTGGCGTACATAAGTTATCCGAGTGGTTATATTACTTCTGATCACTGTGGCACTATTCACTAATAAACGTTCTATCACAATTGTCGTCTTCCTTTTCACCAGCTATTCAGTAGTATCACATAGTTCCGTTCACTGCTTTGTTATGGTCACCAATATCAGCAGCTTTCGCTGCGCGTAAATAGTTCCGGAAGAATTAGCCGTCGGTCTGTCAAGCAAATGGATGATTGTCATCAGGGAGCCACGGAAAGAGGATACGGGCAGCTGGAACGCGGCAACCGTGCTACCGCTTCCAGGCGTGAGGGCACATATACAAGACACCAGTAAAGCACGTTACTTTCAGTGATCCGAGGTATTCTGCGTTTGTCGTCTCATACGCGCTCTCTGGCAGATGGGCTCGACACACGCACACATAGCTGCATACAAGCCGATGCTATCCAATGACAGTCGGGCAGGTGAACGTGTGTGTAGAATTGCGTTCCGCGCGTAATGTGTGCGAGCACCACCAAGTCTCACTGATGCCGGATGGTGTCTGGTCAAACAAGCAGGTGGTGTACGAAACATGGGCGGTAGCTCGCGTTGAACAGCGCGTAGATGAGCAGGCCCATTTAGGTGTCTATTCTTCTGGCCTACCGCGCGTAAAGTTCACATGCGTACTTAGGCATAACTCTGGTGGTTTTGTACGCTTTCAGTGTATTGGCGAAATAGCTGGACATAAACTCCATATTGGCTAACCGTGATAAATCAGCGATTTTTCACTAGGGTCTCCAGGCGAGCGGGATAATCAGTGACTCATTTTCTACGCCGATCGATGTGAAAAACAATGCAACAGATCGATCAGAAGGGTTTGGTAAGCTTGACGCCAAGTGCAATTGGAGTTCTGCTCATAGTCAGTGATATCAATTATGGTGTATCTGATCCAGGAAATATGGCACCGAGTGTGCACATCCGTGAAAAACCGAATTGCGAGCTGTGTGCAACATTGATAATAGCATAAGACTGTTGTTCGGCAATGAGCGTCATTCCATCCAGTGTGTCAGTTACTGCTTCATCATCATTACACGTTAGCTGCAGGTGGAAAACACCTCAGCTATTGTGCCGCAATACAAAAGGTAAGAAAAGAAAAACAGTGGCACGCCCGCTGAGTCCCCAGTAACGGATGGACATCGTTCCGGAGAGCTAACAGCTGGCTGCCGTAAAAGAAAGTCATATTATGCCTAACGATTGAGATCGTGATTGGAGGGGGATGCTAAACAGGAGGGGGATGGACAAAGGAACTCACAACACAAACGCCATTGGGGCCGGCTCCTAGCCATATCAGCAAGTGTGTCCAACCAAACGTGTTCACCGTCCTTAGGACCCCAGCCAGGCAGTCGGGATGCACCAACCGACGCCAACTTCGAAGTGAAGGTTTTCATTTCTCGCGACCAAATCATCACTTGACCTCCCCTCCTCCTCTTCCAACCGCACCCACAGCGCGCAAACAATGCACGTCGCGGGAGTCGGTGTGCTGGCATGCGCAACACGTGGCCCAGCCATCTGAGCCTGGTGCGTGATATAATGGTGCTGAGCGGTTCACTCGCTCTTCCTGCACCAAATACGCGACGCCGAACACGCTCATTGCTCACGCGGTGTTCCCACCAGACATGAGCTAAGCTGCGAAGGCAGCGATGATCGAATGTGACGAGTCTCTTCATGTCTGTCGACCTGATGGGCCAGGTTTCACAGCCATATAGGAGAGTTGAACGTACGGCTGCGTTGTAAACTCTGTCCTTGAGGACGAAATGTCGCGTCTGCGCCACAGGTGGCGGAGATTGGCAAAAGCAGCTCGAGCTTTTGCTGTACGGTTCGTAACCTCATCTTCAATCCCACGGGTGCTAATAGAGCTGCCCAGGTACTTGAATTCCTGAACGAATTCTAGCAGATCACCACCAAGCGTTAGCGCAGGGTTGGGTCCCTGCCAATCTTGGAGAAGTACTTTGCATTTCGATGGAGGAGAAGTACTTTGCATTTCGATGTACAGTTACTGCTTAGTACGAGCTTGTATGCTTAGCACAACAGAAAGCTTTAAATATACTCCTTTTCAAGGTTGCCAGTGCAATCACACAAGAGACGATTTTGTGATGCATCATCTCTGCAGTTATATAGCACTTCGGTTGGAAAATGTTCGCCGTCTCGTGCACGTCATTTAACCGCGGCGTGTGCCGAGGTGGTGCATATTCGACGGATGTTTTGGCTCGGAGTACTGGGTGCTAGATATTTCTGGACTACCTAGAAAGACATTGCAGCCTCCACGATATTCATATTCCTAATGTTTGGTTCCTTCATGAAGCGGGTATTAGTGTTCTCACCACTCTAACCTAAGCACTGTAAGCATGTTTCCATAGAAATTGCATTTTTAGCGTGCGTTTTGAAAGTATATAGGCCAAGTCGATCGGAGTCTTAATGCGTTCTTCCTAGTGTGATTCCCCTGGGACTTGAAATGAGTATTGTAGGTGGGACTGTGGGTGGTGTATTGCACACTACACATCACCCGGCTCTAAGTGCAGGTGCACGGCCTAACGGATCCACAAACCTAAAGACGGAAGTCAGCAAATATGTGACGTACTGAGGTAGTTATCACCTTGCATGTATTGAGCCCGTAAACAAGTAAATGTCGTCTCACTAATTTTGCGCAAACCTACTTCCGCGCACACACGACACCACAGGATAAGATAAAGCACTCAGTTAAATCCTTCGTTTTCTACACAAATCACACTGATTGGGCTATTTACTTTCCCATAAGGGTAGTTAGTGCCTATATCTGCTGTCTTTACTATTTCACCAAATATCATTATTCTTCCTCGTCACAATTTATATCCAGACAGAGGGCACTCACGCTATGGGTTAGCCACCTGCCTCATCCATTGTTTGAAAACCCGGTTATCAGACTACATAGATAGCACTTACGAAAACTCCCTGGAATCACCTGGAACTCCTGGAAGACCATAGTTTATACCAGGGGTCACCAAACTATCGCCCGCGGGCTGGATCCGACTCGCGACGTCACTTCATCCGGCTCGCGGACTGCACCCGAATTAGCTTGATACATCGTAGGGAACACGAGACGCTGTGATAGAATATGCATCTGACACGGCATGTCACATTGTCAGTGACCTCACACTGTTTGAACACTAACTTGACCCCTTTTAAGGTTGTTACATGTGAGAACGTACTATCGTACAATAAGTGACCCCACGTCGTTTGAACACTGCTGTGAGTGTTCACACATGAAACCCATTCATCAGTGCACCCTAACATGTGTCTCTTCACCTCACAACTTTGTGCCACAATATTGGGATTGGTTGGATCACTCGAATCACGCGTCACAGAAAATGCCACTAGTTAGTGCATTTGTTATTTTGTAGATATATTTGGAATAAATTGCAGGTTGATAGTACGGAATTGCGCTAGAAGCGCAAATCATTGAGGATCATACATTTTGGTCAACCTGTCTAAGGCGAATACTCAAGGGACCGACAAAAGTGGTCGCCATAGGCAGCTTCAGGCATAGGGGCATTATTCATAGGAGAAAAAGTTGAGAATGCTTTTGGCTGGTCGCCATAGACAGGTGGTCGCCATAGCAGGTTGGACTGTATTACTACATACATGTCCCCCAGTGGCCGCTGATTCACTTTTTCTGACATTGTAATTGAATTTCTGTTATGTCTGTAATTCAACATCTTTATTTTGTTCGGATCCCATTTAGTTCAGTCTACGGACGAAGTATAACGAATGTCACATTTTGTTGTCCTTTTTCTCTATGTTTGCGTTCTGAATCCCGATTATTGCGCATAGTGATTATAGGTCCCACGCTAATCATTTTGTTAGGTATCCGACCAGCGTTAGTCATTTTTCCGGTAATCCATAAAAGGTTTTGGTGCCCCGTGGTTCAGACCATTAGATGCGCGTACCTTTTTCACACACAAGCCCGACTGAGGTCGCGCTTCAATTGAATGTAAGATTCAGTCATTTGGTGAGACAACCTACAGCTCTGCTTCTTCTCGACTTCGTAGCCCACGGTTGCTGTCACTTTTGTCTAGACTATTTCATTAGGGACGCGATTATATAAGTGTAGAGATTCGGATCCTAGAGTTTGAAATCCCTTTGGTCCTTGAATTGGATGGATGAACTGGAAATACGTACTGTATACTAAATTCTCCCAAAGGAAGTCGAACCTCGTTTATTCACTGACATATACTACTGTGACTCTAGTCCCACCTCGGATATGTGGGCAGTAGACGGTACGAAGACTATAAGCACTTGGAAACAAGGAAGGGCAAAAACAAGTAGTTGAACTTCGCACCTTCTGCTGTGTCTGTTACTATGTTGTAAGTCACTTAGATTGGAACAGAGCTGAATTGACAATGCTGTCACAGGCGCTTTAAGTCGCGTTACTTAACCCGATGACTATGTTCCCCCGGCCAGATGGCGTAATTCACCGAACCATTTTTTAACTTGCTCTTATAATTTTTTTATAAACCACTGACGTGCGAGTGTCGCACGCGTTGATGCCGCACCAACTCCAAGTTAGTTCACGCAGCACTTGGCGCCCAATCGGTGTTGGCAATCTGGACTCAATATATATTTTAAAACAGATTCACAGATTTGCATCAGCTTTTTTCGCCCAATTAATTTTTCTGAATTTTCCCTTCGTCGTGCGTCGCATCTACTTTCAGCTAATAAGACTACAAGCTCCTCACTTCCTATGCCCATTCCCTTATTTAGTAAGTAACCATATAGACCGTTTCATGTCATATAACCTGGATAAGTACATAACAGAGAATCTGCTACGTTAGCTGAACACCTCATCGTGGATTGACTCTGAAGAACTCACCCCATTTTTTACAGTGAGTTTGCTACAAAAGTAAATGAAATTATTTACCTGGAGCATGGGGTGCCTACCAACGCTTCCTTGGGTCTTAATACGGGGAACCCCATACATTGTAGTTTTCTTCTCGAAGGTCAATTCTAACGAATATTTTATTGATTGAAGAAGATATCACTACTGTATAATGGTAGATATTTATTCAGCCATGTCATGTACTTGTAGTTGTCTTGTAGGTCGGACAATCAATCATTGTTTGTACGAACGGCAAAGTATAAGAATGGTGCGGATACTCTACCTCCCCTGTAAGTAACTTCAGTTTAAACAGCAAACGGTGAATGAACGCACGAATACATGTTCACATGTAACTCCTTGCGTCCGACGGTTGGATTCATTCCTGAGGAGCAGTTGAATAAAAGTTGTGCAGCCCTATGCAACTGCACGAGCATATATATGCATATATAGTAGGCCCATATGTTTCCGGATTTTCCTATCAAGTCTACTGCGAACAGCCCATAGACACATGCGCCTACAAAATGAACATAGATGGCTTGCGCTACATCGCGCCAAACTCAATTCACACACCTCGTATCCAGTGTAAATCTGAAGGAATAAGACAGGCATGCATGTATATAGGATCCACAATTTTCTCGGAGTCTGTCCACACTCCTTCAGTACGCACATTGTTTATTTGCATTGGCGAAACATGTATATCAGAGGTGCAAAGGGCGGTTACCATGACGTAGCCTATTCCACATGGGATGGAACCAATCTTTGAACTTGCACCTCGTCTCCTTCAGAAATGATCAACTGTCTCATGGTACCAGTTTAACCGAGGTAACTGTTTTATACAAGTCGGAAGCTGGCCAACATTCACATCAACTACAACCATACCAGGGATATCAATAAATAAACACCTAAAATGCAGGCTAACAAAATCCACGAAGTAACATGCGCATTACATCTTCCGCATAATTGCCCTTTGTTGGTGAATAGTAGAAGAAGTAGTGTACTTACCATGTGATGACATCCAAATATTGAACTTAGTCCTTGCCTCCTGAATAATGGTCCCGCGAGGCGACGTTTTTGGCTAACCAGACAAGCTTTGCTGAAGCACACACGACCTCATGTGCTTTCACCTCATTTGCTTGATGTCGAAGGGCCAGGCTCCATCAGCACCTGTCGCTTCCGTAACCGGTGTTACTCTTTTAGAGGTATCAACCTTTTCTCATGAACCTGGGCAACAGCATTCTTGTTGTAATCACACCTCTAGCGGCGACCTGTTGCCATTGCTTCGAGATAAACTCAACTTGATAATGTCGTGGTAACTTTGCCCACCTTTCTCTTGGTTTTCTTAAGCTGGCCATATAACAGGTGTTTCTCTAGCGTTGTCGAATCCAGACGTCGGACACGTGCGAATCACCTCATGTGTAGCATGAAACCAACTCCGTACATGCGACTCCGGCAAAGCACTTCAGTTGCTCCACCGGATGCGCGGAAACCGACGCAGGCTTTGTTAGTAAAGTCGTTCCAGATAACGGATGTCCCTAATGTAGGATATCCAGCTTTTGCCACAATAGAAGACTACTGGTAGCACCATTGATTTGTATATCGTTTATTAACCGGATACAAACACGGTTGGTGGCATCCGGTTTCGGATTTACCTGTCACTGTCGCCTCCACAGAAAAGCCACAGGACGCCTGCCCCTACACGGGACCATGGGTGGCTTGCGCTGTGCCACCCACAGCTCCATCCACATACCCCATATCCAGTGTAACCCGGAAGGAAGAAGACGTGGAAACATGTGGATGGGAGCCAGGTTTCATCAACTGAGCCGGTCCGCACTCCTTCACAGGTAGACACAAGCACACTGCATTTGGGGAATCAAGGGCACACAATGCGGTGGCTAGACCGTGGTACGCTCTACACACAAACCATATGTATGGAACCACTCTTCGACCTTACTACGGTCACGAGGACCATACACCCCATCCCCTCCAGCAACGAACAACTGTCTCTTGGAGACAGTATAGACGAAGTGGTGGCTAATAGCCAGGTAGGCACCTTGTCAACCTGCACGTCAAGCGCAACCACACAGGGCATGTCAAGCAACAACCAAATACTTGGAATCATGATATCAAAGAAAACAGATCGGATAAGGCATACAGATATGCCCACTTAACTTTCCTCTACATTAGCATACATAATAAGTTGGCTATCAACAAAACCGCGATAGGATCAGTATATCAGAAAATGTATTTAAGAAAATGTCACAAACGCGAAAATATTAACAAAGTTAACAACAATTAGCTTAAGAGACGTGTACAAGTTAATAGAAGATTATTCAGCTAAACGTTAAGATGAGGTAGAAATATGCATTATAACAAGATAGCAAATCACCTGAAGTAAAGAAACTCGGAATCCAAGCACGCGGTTAGTAAATCGAATGCAGCGTACCTACAAACGCTGCGCCGGTTCTGCTTAGGTTCTCAGCATGACCTGTCGACGTTTCGTAGCTGGTCCAGAGTTTCCTTGCTCGTGGCTCACTAGGCCTGCCTGCTTAAGGCACTCGCGACCGGATGTGCTACAGCCCCATGTCTATGGACTACAACCCATCGGCGCCTGCCGCTTCCCCAACTGCCGCTTCTCTGCATGCACGAGGGCTTTCTCTTGCACCTTTGTTACCAGATCTCCCTATGCACGCCGATCTACCGTCTTCGATTCCCAAAACTTGAAAGCAAGATAAGAACGTGATGGACTCACTTTGATCGTGTCCTGATAACAAAGCTTGAGTTTCCGAACACGCCATATAGAAGTTGCTTCGGTATCCGCCCCGAATGCATACGCCACACATGACCGAGCTACCTCAAATGTCTCAGCAAAAGTATGCAGTCCACTGCGTACATTCCACTTCAGCGGCACACTTCTGTATCTGCAACCCTGTCCCCCAAACAGATGCGCAGAATCAGTCGCAGGCACTGTTGATGGAACCGCTCGAGATATCGCACATCCCGTCGCTACATCGTCCAGGTTTCACTGCAGTATAGAAGAACGGACAGCACCATGGATTTGTGCACCATCAGCTTCGTGCCAACGGTAAACTGGTGGTTGATTCACACCCGGTACTGAGGCTTCCCGAATGCCGCTGCTGCCATCGATACGTGGCTGCAAAACTCACTGTGTAACTGCTGCTAAGTCGAAACCACACTCCCAAAGTTGCAGAAGTGGGAGATGATTTCCAGTACTTCATCAACAATGCTGTTTCGCCGCACGATTGCAGATCGCACCTCCGGTGAAGGCTGAAAGAGACAGACAGTTTTGCTTGTGTTGATGGTGAGCCCGAATTTGGCCGCTGTCTAAGCCAGAGCACTAGTCATGTGCTGCAGCTCATCCGCATTGTGTGCAAACAACGCACAGTGCGCAGCGGACAGTAACCTACGGATAGTTGTCTCACAGACTAGGATTCTCGCACCGAAACGACGGATGTTCAGCAACCCACCATCCATACGGTGCTCCACACGAACACCATAAGCACAAGCGGCATCAAAAGCATAAGACATCATGACATGAAGATAAATAGTAAACAGGGCAGGAGTTACGATGCAGCCTTGCTTCACACCAGAGACAACTGCAAAGTCATCCGAGGTCTGTCCACTCAGCTGCACCCTCGCCCGCAAACCACTGTGCAAACATTCAATTACACTCACAAACGTACGCGGGCAACCAAACTTACCCAACACCAGCCACAGTGCCTCGCGGTTCACCGTATCAAATGCCTTGATGGAGTCATCAAAAAGCGAGTACAATTGCTGGTGTCGTTCTCTGCACTTCTACTGCAACAGAGGAACCGCAAACACCATATCTATAGTGGTGCGACCTGAACGGAATCCACATTGCTCTTCCGTTACGTTCGGTTTTAAAACCTGACTGAGGAGGCGGTTGTGCAGGATTCGGACAATCACCTTGCCCACACAACTCAGCAAGTTGATGCCACGATAATTCGTGCAACATTGCTTGCTACCTTTGCACTTGTACAGTGGTAGCACAAGGGCATCCTTCAGTTCAGGAGGCACCTCCTCCTCAATCCATACGCGTTGCACCAAGTGGTGCAGCGCAGTCAACAACGCGGGTCCGCCGTGTTTCAATACTTCAGGCGGGATCCCGTCGACACTGGCACACTTGCCGTTTCGCAGCTGTGCAACTGTTCTCTGCCTCGCATCCAGTGTCCGCGTGTCCGCCAGACTCGCCTTCACCTCGTGCTGCTTGAGGCCTTTCCAAGTAGGCCAGTCGATCTCCGAACGGTTGTTTAAGAGACGGTAAAAGTGTTTCCGCCAGATCTACATGATGTCTACAGTCTGTACGCAGACAGCGTCTGAACTGGCATCGAGCAACGTCCTCGGCGACTTTAACCTCGGTCCATACACCACCTTCAAGGAGTTAAAGCATTCCTTGTGTTGGTGGCGTTCTACGTAGCATTCCATCTACTTCGCGTTCGCCGTCCACCATACATTTTTAATACTACGGAGCTCTCTGATCAGTCGTCTTCGTCGCTGAGTCTGCCACATGTGCAGCAAATGTTGCATGCTTCTCTGACACCAATGCGCCAACCATCGCATTGTTGTCATCAAACCAATCGGGTCGTTTACAGTTTGCGCGCCCAATAGTTTCTTTGGCGGCAGCAGTCTCTTGGTTGCGAATGTGACGCGACTGGTCTCCTACTGTGGTTATGCATTCTACATGATACAGGCGTGCGGCCATCGCTTTCTCCAGCTCAATATGCTCCTCCACAGTAACGTGGGAGAGAACGTTTAGTTTACGCTGGTTAACGGCAGGAGTGCAATATATGGATCTACGGAAATATAGGTACTGTTTGGTCCGCACCAACTTGTGATCAGTGACACACTCAGCTCCACGCAGTACACGCGTCACGCTAACGTACGATAACATAATCGAGCAGGTGAGCGTGACCACTCCGTGGGTTCGTCCAAGTTGCTATATCACTCGCACTCAGTGCAAACCGAGTGTTCGTGCGCGTCAGGCCGTGAGTGGCACACAATGACAGCAGCCTATTACTCTTCTAATTCGAGGATCCAGTGTCACATGGGCCAAGGAAATCTGTCCGCACCTATGCATAGGGCCCAACACGCGCGTTGAAATCACCCTGCAGAAATACTCGTTTGCTCCTCGGCACAGACCGTATCACGGAGGATAGCTCAGTGTAGAACTGATCACGCGTGTCATCAGGGTAACACATGGTCGGACCGTACTTGCTTATAGTAGTAGCAAACTTACATCTTCCGAGTCGTAGGCGAACAGTCATCAGTCGCGCGCTGATGCCTGTTGGTTCACCCACCAGCTGGCCCTTTAGGAGATCGGATATTGCCAATCCGACCGTATGTACACGTGGTGGTGAGGTGGCGTTGGCAACCCAGTAGAAGGTATAGCCAGCCCTAGCTTCATGCAACTTACCTTGCTCAGCTAGCTGGGTTTCACTGAGCGCCACAATATCGAACTTGTAACGCGCCAGCTCCATCGTGATCAGTGCAGTGCGTCGATCAGGGCGTTCACTCGAGTTCCGGCTCAGTAATATACGCATGTTCCACCAACCGATGTTGAGTGCTTTGCACTCATGCATACGATTGCATTGGCGAGCAATCGCACGCGTGTTGGTGGTTGTACTTCGGAAATTTGTTTGAGGGACTTCTCCCGGGGCCATTGACTTAGTAGCGTGACCCACAAGGCAGTGGGTGATTTGGAGGCTCGCTTGAGGGTCTCCGCCCGAGGTCATTGACTCAGTAGCCTGACCCACCAGGCGTTGGGGAGCATGTCCATCTTGGTAGTGTGATTACAGATACTGATTGGTATCTGCTTGAGGTCTGCCACACACAGCCTTTGAAGTACTGGAAAGATTTATATATGTTTTGCGGCCGTAGTAGGATACGCACCTGCGACCACGGCCAGACGCAGGTGGGTTTTGGCGGGTTGGCACCAATTTGACAAGCGGCTGCCTGGCTTGAAGCGGACAGTAGCAAACCAGTGATAAGCCGGGGTGCTCTCCTACCGTCTGAGAAAATGCGTGGTGCTCGTGCTTTACGCAAATCAAGCAGTGAGCTTATAACCCGTAGACCTGTTGTCTCCCATGGATAGGTTTTACGGGAAGAGGACCATCGACTATTTCCTAATGTCCGAAATGAAAACGGTACGGCCTAAGATACTGGCAGAGCGCCCACACCTGACAGGAGAACGACTCGGGTCCTCAGCCAAAGCCTTCGATAAAATGTACACCCGAAAGGCAGCGGGTCTAGCCCATGGTTATTTCACTGAATTATACGGATCAGTGTCCTGGAGAAGGGCGTAACCCAACTTCCACTCAGGGGTCGCCAAGAGGACGCGTCCAGGACATGAGCCCATGGTCGAGCAGTAGCAACAGTGGGTAGACCATCTGTCAGCGTCTAGCCACCACAATTTCGGCCCATCATAGGCTCTCCCGCCAACCCTATACTAACATATATATATGGGTATCCTATGGGTTTTCTCATTGCATACTACCCAAACATTCAAAAACATTTGTACTTACTCCTCCGCCGTCGCTTGGTTTACCCTCTATATTGACTATGAAGTAGCTTCAGCTCAAGGTCACTGTCAAGTGGACAAAACACCGAAACCGATGATTAGTACATTTTGTACGCTATCGACGTGCAATCTGAGCGGATTTTGGATTAGCATATCCACTCAATTCCTTTTTGTGCGCTGTTTCAGTCACCGGATGATAACTGGATGGATATATAACACTTTTTATGAAAACTATGAAAATCTTTTTAAATCATCCCGTGATCCGCCTTTCAGTGTGGTTTTCCCTACGCATTTCATTACACATCACCTAGATTTTACTCTTTCGACACGGAATTACCAGCTCTATCCAGTGGATCGCCAAGCGTAGGAATTATTCCATTTCCTTATCACCTAAATCGTCTTACGGGTTTCGGAGATTTGTCATCTGGCCTTCCGCATCGTCTGACCAGTTTTATCGGTTGACAGCGATCGATCTATCCTGCAGTCGTCTCAGCCGCGCCCTGTCGCGAACAGCGGTCCCTCAGTCACCTGACAGTGCGGCGTTTGGACCGGCATGTGAACTGAAACCACCGTGCATCCGTTTCAAGTCCGGGCAGGTTGGTTTTATCGCGTTCTCACTCCAAAGGCCAGTGCGTGACCAAGAAACCAAATGTCCGCATCCACCCGTCTGACTAGGATACGCAACCGGCCAATCGGAAAAGTACGCAACCTCAACTAGACTGCCACATTATGCCAAGGAGCAGAAGGCAAGTGGATACAAATCCAAAATGGCTCCAGTCGAAGGGTAAATGAGGGTCCGCTGAAGATAACCGATTAGTCAAATTCGGTGTACTTTGCACACACAGTTTCAGATGGTACCATACAAAATGTGCAAATCTTTCCCAACAACATGTGAGAGCTCGAAACAGCGCCCATGACGATATCTGGTTTTGTACTGTGTGTTCGACCATCCCACTATTCAAATGTATACTTCTTCCAGTCCCAAAGTGAGAGTGGTTAACAGAAGAAGTTGAACAACGAACGAATGCTAAGATTACATCATTGGAAGCGAGTATGCACCATGATAGCACAGTGGCTTCAAGGAGAAGCATTAGTGCAAAAGTTGTATCGATCGAACCACGATTGACAAGGTCCCCTTTGCCGTTATCCTCTTCAATTTTGGAAGAACGCCAGGCGAAACACAGACCGTAGCTCTTATGGACAAGCGGTACACAGGGCCCCAAAAATCAGGCACCACACAAAAAGCTTGATCAATCAAATTTAGCCGGTCTTGACAACTTGTATCTATCCGGGAATCAGATAAAAACATAAAAAAGGGAAAATATATAATGATGATGGAAAGCTGGGCTGAAGGGAATCGTCTACCCGTGCGGTCGATCAGGCAATGGATCGAGCGGACGAATGCATTTTCAAAACACTCGGCTAATTGGACTTTTGCCTCGGAATTGAGAGGACAGTGTTTTCGGCGACATTTTCTGGCTACGTGGGCAGAGTTTTTGTTAACACGTTTTTCGTGGTCAAGGCTGTTGGAATTTTGATTTTTCTTCGGCTGGGCTAGAATTGCTGCGGAGAAAATTTCTGGGTGGTTAATTCGGAATAGCAAAAAAGGGAAAATCAAGCAATGGCGACGGATAAGCACGGAAATGTTACAAATTTTTCTGCCGAACATTTTCAAAAGCTGCTTCTTCAGCAACGATCCCAGATGGAAACACAAATGAAACTGATTGAAAGTTTAACGCAGTGCTTAAACGTACAATCAAACGGAGCAGCTACACGGGACACGCAGGCTGTTTCACTTGATCTTCTTACGAATTTAATCACTGAATTTCATTATGATGCTGATTCCGAATCCACTTTCGAGGCGTGGTTCAAACGTTGGGAGGATATGTTCCAGACGGATTTCAGCCGTCAAGATGATTCATGGAAAGTGCGCATTTTGCTCCGCAAGCTCGTAACTAATGAACATACAAGATTCCTTGACCACATATTGCCCAAAGAGCCGAAGGATATCACTTTCAACGAAGCAGTGGCAACACTCAAAGAAATTTTTGGTGAGTCGACATCTTTGTTTAGCATTCGCTATCAATGTCTAAAAATCGTAAAGCGTGATGCAGACGATTATGGGGCACTAGCAGACATGGTTAATCGTGAATGTGAACGTTTCAAGTTACGCTGTTTGACGGATGACCAGTTTAAGTGTCTTATATTTGTCAGTGCTTTACAGTCTCCACGCGACGCGGAAATCCGCACTCGGCTCCTTGCTAATTTGGATCAAGACCCAGATTTGACATTGAAGTCTCTTGTACGCGAATGCAAACGGTTAATTACCTTGAAACACGACACGGCTATGATTGAGCAGAGTCGCCCCACCATTGCCGATACTGTTCATGCTGTGCAAAAAGCAAGAAAGCCTGGCTCGAATAAGTCGTTCAACAGAAAGCCGAACAAGCCGCCTACACCTTGTTGGTCATGTGGTGAATGGCATTTCGCACGATACTGTCCATTCAAGCGTCATATTTGTGATAAGTGCCATAAACGCGGCCACAAGGAAGACTTTTGCCATCAGTCCCGGCCAAGAAATGTGAAACAGTCCTACCGAAAGAAGAATTTCAGAAAACCTGGCGCAGAATCACTATCGGTGATTGCTACGTTTCACAGCGATTCTAAAACACGCCGCCGATTTATCACTGGGCTCATCAACGGAATCCCAACCCGGCTGCAGTTCGATACGGCATCAGATATAACGATCATTTCCAAGAACACTTGGAAACACATAAAGAAGCCGAAAATGATTGATTCCAACAAAATCGCTCACAATGCATCCGGTGGAGTGCCGAAGTTGGTCGAAGAAATAAATTGCAAAATTGCATTCAACGGAGTGGCAAAGGCCGGAACCTGCTACTTGTTTGATCGACCAAACTTGAACCTCCTTGGACTTGACTGGATGGAAAAATTACAACTGTTTGATGCTCCAATGAGTCAGATTTGCAATACAGTACAAACCGACCCAGTACATTCATCATTGTCGATAGAAGAGATGACCAGAAAGCTAAAGCAGCAGTTTGTCACCTAGTTTGAAGATGGTCTCGGCCACTGCACTAAGTTCAAAGCAAAGTTGTGTCTCCGTGAAGGAACCAAGCCAGTCTTTAGAGCAAAAAGACCGGTACCGTATGCAGCCATGACAGCAGTTGATCAGGAGCTCGACCGACTGGAACGAGCCGGTGTCATCACACCAGTGAACTACTCTTCATGGGCTGCGCCGATTGTTGCTGTGAAAAAGCCGAACGGTAAAGTGCGAGTCTGCGCCGATTTTTCGACTGGCCTGAATGCCGCATTGGACGACCATCAATACCCCCTTCCGATACCAGAAGATATCTTTGCCAAGCTGAATGGTGGGAAATGTTTCGCCAAGCTCGACTTGTCCGATGCCTACCTCCAGGTTGAGGTTGATGAAAGCTCAAAAGAATTGCTGACCATCAACACTCATCGTGGCTTGTACCAATACAACCGCCTCCCTTTTGGCGTGAAAACAGCACCAGCCATTTTCCAGCAGCTGATGGACACCATGCTCGCGGGAGCTTCTGGAGCCGCGGCGTACCTGGATGATATCATTTTAATGGGTCGGACGGCAGAAGAACTATTTCAGCGGCTCGCTGAAGTGCTTGTACGTATCCAGTCATATGGTTTCCGTATCCGCGAAGATAAGTGTACCTTTTTTACACCAACCATCAAGTTTCTCGGTTACATCTTCTCAAAAGACGGTCGTCGCCCTGATCCAGAAAATATCCGAGCTATTCAAAAGATGCCCCCACCTGTGGACTTGCAGTCGCTGCGTTCATTCTGTGGCCTAATCAATCATTACAGCGCTTTTCTGCCCGAACTACATCGTCTGCGTGCCCCATTGAATAAGTTGCTGAGCAATGGCCAAACCTGGAATTGAACGCCAGAATGCCAGACTGTGTTTGAACGGGTCAAGTCATTGTTGGCTTCAGACTTACTCCTAACTCATTTTGATCCTTCCCGGAAAATTGTCCTTGCCACAGACGCATTGAGTCTAGGAATCGGTGCCGTAGTTTCCCATACGTTCCCAGATGGATCTCAGAAGGCGATCGCACATGCCGCCAGGAAGCTAACGAAAGCTGAAAGAAACTACAGTCAGATCGAGAAGGAAGCATTGACCATAGTGTTTGCTGTGAAGAAATTTCACAAGATGCTGTATGGTCGCCGCTTCAAACTCTTGACGGATCACAAGCCGCTGCTGGCCATTTTCGGCTCGAAGAAGGGAATTCCTGCCTATACAGCCAATCGACTACAACGATGGGCACTCACCTTGCTGGGCTATGATTTTGAAATCCGTTATCAGTCAACGAATTTGCTGGGCCAAGCAGATGCGTTGTCACGCCTCATTGATTCCCAGCAACAAGAACACGAGGACACCATCATTGCCTCAGTTGAGATCGAACCTGATGTCAAATTCCTGGTGAACGAGGCACTACATGGTATGCCAGTTACGGCCGATGCTGTGCGGGCCGAAACGCTTCCAGACCCAATCCTGAAGAATGTGACACACTTCCACAGAACCAGCTGGCCACGTTCGTGTTCATCTGCCGAAATGCAGCAGTTCTATCAGCGAAGACATTCGCTTTCCATTGTGGACGATTGCATCATGTTCTCAGACAGAGTAGTCATCCCGCAGGCGTTGCAGCAAAGAGTGCTGCGACAGTTCCATGAAGGACATCCAGGGCTCAACCGAATGAAAGCGCTTGCCAGAAGTTATGTGTATTGGCCGTTTATGGACTGGCAGCTGGAGCAGCTAGCTAAAAGTTGTGGCAACTGCGCTACCGCCTCAAGTGCACCGCCAAAGACTGAACTCCGCTCATTGCCTAAACCAACTAAACCTTGGAGTCATGTTCATGTAGACTTTGCAGGCCCAATCAATGGCCAGAACTTTCTCATAGTGGTCGACGCTTATAGCAAGTGGCCCGAAGTGTTCCTCATGAGAAGCACGAAAACAAGCGCAACCGTCTCTAGGTTGCGACAAATCTTCAGCAGGTTCGGCTGCCCTGAAACATTGGTGACGGACAATGGAGCACAGTTTACTTCGGCCACATTCATGGAATTCTGCCAACGTTGCGCCATAAAACACGTGCGGTCTCCACCATTCCACCCACAATCGAATGGCCAAGCAGAGAGGTTTGTGGATACATTCAAACGCGCTCTCCTCAAATCAAGGAGGGAGGGAGACATAGAGGAGGTGATCGACCTCTTCCTATTTCTGTACCGATCTACACAAAATCCACAAACGCCGGGTGGAATATCACCAGCAGAGGCAATGATGAAGAGAAAACTTCGCATGCCATATGATGCAGTTCGGCCATCCTCAGAGTCCATAGCTGGTGAAAGGAACCTAAAGATGGAACGTGATTTTAATCGGCGGTTTGGTGCCAAGCAACGTTCGTTTAGACCGGGTCAGCCAGTACTTGTGCGTGATTATCGGGATGGACACGCGAAATGGACGCCAAGCACGATCCAGCGCAAGCGCGGAAGCGTCATTTACGACGTGCTAGTTGGAACGCAGGTATGGGTACGCCATGCAAACCAACTGCGAACAACAATGTGTCAACCACAAGCAATAGAATCCGCCAAGCTACCATTTGACCTGTTGACAGACAGCTTCAACTTACCTACAGAGCCAGTAGAAGAACCCTGTCATCAGACGAATAGTACCAGACCGCAGAGTACGGAATTCGAATCCAGAACACTACAGCCAAGGCGATGCACCGGTAGGCGAAGAATCCCTTCCAGGAGGCTCCAGCTTTATCCCCGGCTAGCATCCTACACAACGGCAACAGCTTTAGGAGGGGAGGTATCCGGGAATCAGATAAAAACATAAAAAAGGGAAAATATATAATGATGATTGAAAGCTGGGCTGAAGGGAATCGTCTACCCGTGCGGTCGATCAGGCAATGGATCGAGCGGACGAATGCATTTTCAAAACACTCGGCTAATTGGACTTTTGCCTCGGAATTGAGAGGACAGTGTTTTCGGCGACATTTTCTGGCTACGTGGGCAGAGTTTTTGTTAACACGTTTTTCGTGGTCAAGGCTGTTGGAATTTTGATTTTTCTTCGGCTGGGCTAGAATTGCTGCGGAGAAAATTTCTGGGTGGTTAATTCGGAATAGCGAAAAAGGGAAGATCTAACAGTATCATTAACAAGGATAAGACAGCCGAACCCGAGTCTAATACATTTACAACCCAAGGGTCTCTGGTCGAGTTCAAATCGCTAGCGGCTCCAGTCACAAATGCAGAAATCGCTGCGAGAATCCGTCGGGATGCTACCTTTGGTGTCTCCTCTGTTGCAAACACCGCTAACATCAATAGAGCGACAAACAGTGGGCCATCATCACTTGGCATGAGGCCTGGCCCAACGGTTACCCGACCTTGCAGTTCAACAAAAAGGGCCCCAATAATAACTCCCTGACTGTCGTATGCACCAATGTCCCCGAATCTACCGCCATCACATTGCAAGGTAAGTTGTCTGACGACCAAGACCAGTGAAATTCACTGTACCTTTTAATGAATGTAACAGCCAAACCCACAAACCTAGTGAAAGTTACTCTTCACCCGAACTCTGCACACTATGGCGAACCCAGAATTATTAGGGTAACACTGCAATCGGCGATTGATGCAGAAAACTCCTTACTCTGCAAGTGCGCCAGAATACAGGCATTGTAAGGTACGCATCTATCCTGAGGTCCCTTGGAACACGCGACAATAGAAAAGAAACATCACAGGTGAACATAGCAACCTGGATTATCCAAGCACCATGTTTATCTATGGCGTGCCAGAACTTGCTTCTTATCATAGTTATGAGGCCGGTAATTCCACTTTAGAACAGTGGCGATTCATTCGTGAAACACGTTCCTTGGACAACGTTGTGGCGCGATCTCTCAAAAGTCTACTTCTCTCACCAAATTATAGAGGAAGCGGACCAAGAATCTTAAAAGTCCTGGTTCAGTCAGAGGAGACAGCAACGGAAGTGTTAGAACGTCAGCGGAGACATCGCAAATGCCTTCCATCTGAACTTCGGTTAAAAGTTGTTGATTTCTTACGAATACCAGACATGAACCTACCTGATAAAAATCCCATTAGCGATTACGCATAAGCATCACTTCCGTTCTGTTACGCAATGCTGCAATACGTCCGGACGGGGAATGGGACGTATCTTGGTCAAATCAGTTTGCGAATGACGTATCATCATCATCCCATCAAGAAAAGAATAACGGCCGACCTCTCATCGGTCGGCATGCTACCACACTTGATTACTTTGACTCCATGTGGGCTTCTAGAGACCGTGAAAATATCCTGCCATTATGCAAATGCTCAAGACATTTTTACTAAGCTGACCGAACTGAGGGATAGCCAAATTTCGAAGCCATGCGATATTATCGGGGTCACAGAGACATGGTTGCACAATGGGATGACAGACGCTGATGTCTCGCTGCCGCGCATGTCACTCATACGAAACGATAGGCTTGCCGAACAACCTCCTCGTGGTGCCAGCTGGGTGGTTCGGGTTTTTTCCCGTTCCAGGGAATGGTTCGGCGGCAGTGTTCCAGGACGTGGTGGGTTTTCGCCTAGCAAGCGTTCTCCCTATAAAAAGCCACATATGTCCGTTTAACAACACTGCGACGTGGCGGATGTGACTCGCCACTAAATAAAGTCACTGCCCCTTGCCCCTCCCTGAGAGGCATTGTACTTTAAGGGTGAGTTGGGCCCCTGGTCCTTCACGGACCGAAAGGCGTATGAACCATCTACTTGGTCACCGGCTCCCAACGGGTTGCGACGCCCTCACATCGCCCTGCTGCCTTGTAGGTTAGATCTTTGATCAAAGGCTCGGGGTAGGGCCCCCTAAGACAACCCTCTACTTCGGCCTGGGCAACCGGGTAGTATCACGCCCACTGACGAATCATGGACTACACCGCTCACTACTACTACTGTTATACCGCTCTTCTGTCTTAACTCAACAGCTCAACGTCCACTCACAGACCACCCCACCTCCCGTCCTTCACATACATGTACTCTTGTGTCTTCTACGGTCACCGTCACAAACGACCCACGTCTCGCAGCTGATGGAAGTAACAGCCAAACTCACGGTTTTCAATGTCCTGCGATCGCAACCGCCTCTCACTTCACCGAAGCTTCAGCTCTTCTTCGACCTGGTTCTCCATTCATCCTCGCAGTGTTTAATGTTCGAACTTTAATGCAGATCGGACGACAAGCATGTCTGGCCCGTACTCGAAACGCTATCGGTAGACATCTGTTGTCTTTCAGAGACCAGATTACAAGACTCTAGCGCCGTCATCAGAATGGCCTCTCCGGTAAACTCTGACGCCAAATACTACTTGCGCCTTTCCGGAGACCCAGAATCTGCCGCCACTGGTCAAGTTGGTGTTGGGGTTGTATTAAGTGCTACGGCTGAATCAGCTCTGCTTGACTGGATCCCAGTCAACAGCCGACTATGTGCAGTCAGACTAAGAGGTTCATGTAACGTAAGCAGGCGTCGAGATGTTAAGCGTGCCTTATTTGTCGTCTCCGCCTACGCCCCTACAGACTGCAGCCCGGATGCAGTTAAAGATAGCTTTTACCAACAACTACATGAACTTCTGCGTTCCTCCAAACGGACGGATATAGTCATTCTTGCCGGGGACTTTAACGCACGGGTTGGCCACCTTCTACCAAGTGAGCACCACATTGGGGGTAGTTTTGGTCTCGGTGGCAGTCGATCAGACAATGGAGACAGACTACTTGCTCTTTGCTCTGATCATCGCTTGTTTCTTTCGAGCACTAGTTTTCGACACTCGAGGAGACAGACTGCTACCTGGCGCCCGCCCTCACAAACGCAAGAGTGCTCCCAGCTTGACCACATAGCAATCAGCTACAGATGGCGCGGAAGCGTAACGGACTGCCGATCGTACTGGTCAACTTTTCTAGACTCTGATCACGCATTGGTTCGTGCTAAGATTTGCATGCGTTTCGGAGGATCACCTAAGCGCGCCCACTACCGACCGGACGTCGCGAATCTACAAAACGCTGCGGTTTTAACCAGGTACCAAGCCTCACTGTCAACTTTGCTTGGCTCAACTATTGACGGTGATCTCGATTCGCAGTGGGCGCATATCAAAGATGCGTTAGTTTCCGCCAGTATCGACACTTGTTTAGTTACCCGTCACCCACCGAAACATTGGATTTCCGCCGACTCCTTGTCGCTGATGGACAGAAGCCGCTTGATCCCATCGGATTCCAGACACGTTGAAGAACGCCAATACCTTGGTCGAGAGTTGCGCAGGAGTCTGCAAATGGACCGCGAAGCTTGGTGGTGTGAACGTGCTAGGGAGATGGAGCTTGCTAGTCTCTCTTGTAATACCAGGAAACTCTTCCATCTCCTTCGAGTCACCGAAGGTGTTGGATCTGGTATAAGTGAAACAATATGCGAAGCGGATGGCACCTTAATCACCAACCTTCAATGACGGTTGGAGCGATGGGCCGAACATTTTTGCTCGCAGTTTTGTTGGCCCCCAGCTCCATCTGCTACCTCTGGCGCTCGCGCTGGGGCCGAGTGGTCTACCCCAACAGACTCTTCCTCTTCCCAGGAAATCGAGCAGGAGCTCCGGCACATGAAGCGTTATAAAGCCCCCGGCCCTGATGGTCTTCACTCAGCTCTATTCAAAGATGGTGGCGCATCGCTGGTTCGAGAACTCACCGCTTTGTTCTCGAAAATTTGGTCGAAAGAGAAGGTTCCATCATCTTGGGGTGAATCGATAGTCGTACCCATCTTCAAAAAGGGCCTGCACACAATCTGCTCCAACTACAGAGGAATAAGTTTAGTCCCCGTCGTTTGCAAGCTGCTGGTGTCCATCATACTTCGCAAGCTATCCCCAACACGCGAATCGTTGCAACGAGAAGAACAAGCTGGCTTTCGCCCTGGTCGCGGCTGCATCGATCAAATCTTCAAACTTCGCCAGATCCTTGAGCTCCGCCATGTGTATCAGAGGCCAACGATTGCTGTGTTCCTGGATATCCGTGCAGCCTTCGATTCTGTCGATCGTACAGTACTGTGGCAGTGCCTTCTGAGGAACGGTGTCCCCGAGAAGTTCACCTCCATACTGCGCGCTGTATACAGTCTGACCTCGGGCAGGGTTAGGGCTTATGGCATGCTTTCGCCTACCTTTGTGGTCTCCAGTGGAGTTCGACAAGGATGGCCTATCTCTCCGTTCCTATTCAACTTTGCCATTGAGGATGTCCTGAAGAACGCTCTGAGCGATTCGTTGAACGCTGGCGTTGAGCTCTTCTCAGGTAGTCGAGTTGTTGATTTGGATTATACTGATGATATCGTCTTGCTGGGTGACGATCCACAGGTCGTCCAACTTGCATTAAACCGCTTGGCGATTGAAGCATCAAAGTACGGTATGTACTTTTCGCCGTCCAAATACAAGGCTCTCCTTCAAGACTGGCAGGTGCCTCTGCCTGCACTCACGCTTGCTGGTGAGACACTGGAGGTTGTGGAGAGCTTTGTCTACTTGGGAAGTTGCATCACTGCTGGCGGGGCTATTGGAGACGAGATTTCGATACGCATCTCGAGAGCACGCCTCGCTTTTTCTAGGCTGAGGCATTTGTGGCGTCGCCACAACATTCATCTCTCCATCAAATGGCGGGTCTATTGTGCAACTGTTCGTGCTGTACTGTTGTACGGATGCGAGACCTATCCCATTCGTAAAGATGACTTGCGCAGGCTATCCGTCTTCGAGCACCGCTGTCTGCGGTCCATTGCCCGTGTGTGGTGGCAGCACCACGTAAGCAATGTGGAAGTTAGACAGCGTGTCTTGGGACGTGGAAGCCACTCGCAAGAGGAGCTCATCTCACTGCATCAACTGCGGTGGTTGGGACACGTATTGCGCATGCCTGTCCAGCGTTACCCCCGTCGTGCGTTGTTTGTACTTGCTGGACCGGGCTGGAAGAGACGGTCTGGTGGACAGCCTACAACATGGAGAAGCCGCATGAAAAGTTGACGAAACAATTGGCCTCGGCCGGTTGTTGTCGACTACCTGGTTGGGGTCCGAGAGATGAGGATACTTGCTGGTTGAAAACCTTGGAAGTTATGGCTCAAGATCGATGTCAATGGCGGACGTGTGCATCAGTGTGTTGCGGTGTCCCTTCTTCCTCCTCCTAAAAAAGAACAAACTGAAAAAAGAATTTCAACATCAGTGAGTGGTAAACTTGACCAAAAAAAAGCATTTCTTGTTGCTCTTTTCTTATTATTCATATTGTTTTCCTATTCAGCCATGATTCCGATGGCACAATATCTGTACCACAGATTGTGTATAATATTTATATATATATATATGTATATATATATATAAGGAGTAATTCTGTATTACCAAAGCAACCTACAGTGCGAGGCCATTGAGGATTCGAACTTATAGTTTACCGATTCCCTTTGGTACCACCTGCACTTACCTGGCAGAGATACCTACATTATAGCTTTGGTATACCACCCCACAAACTCCACCGGAAATGGACTGCCAACTTACGACAGCTTTAAGAAGTAGCCTAAAGCGAAAGCACACTTACATCCTGCTCATAGGTGATTTCAAGGTGCACTGTTTAGAAACGTCTGCTACAATCGGAGAATCATTCAAAGCAGATCTTCAGGAGCTTATACCCAGTGTTCCACTTTACAATCACGTCATTACCCCCACTTGTTCCAGAACAGATAATAGACCTTCTTTGCTTTATCTTGTTTTCAGCAACAAGTAATTTATGATTGACGTATTGAAGTTAGAATGCCCTTTGGGTCACAGTGATTATACACTCATCGGTTTCGACTTCCTTTGTTATGCGGAATATCGCAACCAGAACCCCGAGTTGGTGCGCATCATTAAGAGCTACGACCGTTTAGCGCAGGTCGTCATTACCACCACCTGGTCGTTCCTCGCTGAAGGACATCCGGAAGTCGCTTGGCTTGAATTTGTCAGCAAATTCGATCAACTGCCTACGGATGCCTCAGAGACAAGAGGAGTGGACGCAAATCCACTGCATTCGTGAGGAGCAGAACTTGCAAATGCATGGTTATACGAAACGTAGCCTGTCGAGAGTACAGATCATCACCCAAGACAGATGATTAGGACAACTACGTAGCACATCGTACACACTGCACTGGAATGCTCAGAGATGACAAAGTCGCATACCAGCAGAATACGGCGGAATCTGTTAGCGCTACCACAAACTGTCGTACAATTATATCAATGGACGTCGTAAGGTGAGGTAGGGAATTCCTCCTCTCCGGAAGACTGGTGGTTCAAGAAGAACGGATGTGGAAACAGCAAACGTGTTGCAGACGCAGTCTGCTCCCACATTTCAGAGGGTCTTACCATCAGGTCGTCTTACAAATTTTGTTTTCCCGCCCCCAGGACTCACCCACATCTCGCTTACTGCTGAAGCTGTTTTACGGAAACCGACGTCTCTGCGCAACTACAGCTCCCCGGGAGTCGACACAATTCGTATAGAACCAATAGCAGCAGCAGGACAACTAGTAAAACCTTTGGCATAGTTCCTCCAGCGCTGCTCGGACCAGGACCAAATCCCCGCGATGTGGAAACGTGGAGTAATAACTCCGATTCACAAAGACGGGAGCAGGACTGAGCCCTCGAACTACCGCCCAGTGTCCCTTCTCCCTGTATTATCCAACGTCGTGGAAGCCATCGTTTCCGCCACGTTGTTGTGTTATCTAGCAAGTTGTAACACTATTGCTCTCGAGCAACACGGCTTTCTTCGACAGCAACCATGCACGACGAATTTCTTAATCGTGCGGAGTAGTTGGACCGAGTCAGCTAACGCTGGAGAGGCCGCTGATGTGATCTACTTGGATTTGTCGAAGGCGTTCGATCGATTAGGTCATCAGGTTCACCTCTCCAAGCTCCAATATTACGGGATCCGTGACCCTCTCTTGAGCTGGATCGTCAACTTTCTACTACAGCGACAATTAGTGGTGTCAGGAGTTACCTATCCGAATCCATACCAGTCGAGTCTGATGTGCCCCACGGCTCAATACTAGGTCCACGGTTGTTTTTTGCTATTCATCAGTGATCTTGCACGAAATACTGTTTCAAATTTCCTGCTGTTGCTAACGACGTTGGATATGGCACCGGATTCAGGCGGATGCCGATCAGAATTTACTTTCGTGTGACCTTGCTACGGCACATGATTGGTCAACCTGAAATCTTTTACAGTTCAACCTGGAAAAATGCTAGGTACTCTCCATACGACAGCATAGTACTTATTCCTACAAGCTAGGAACGCAGGTACTGCAGCGGTCATCCGTCGGACGCAACGTTGGCGTCCTCGTTCAGGATAACGGGTTGTTCCAAGCAATCCGCAAAGGCTTCGAAAACTGATAACCAGCAAGTCGGCTTGCTACGACGGGCAACTAGACACCACTGTTTTCAGACAGATGCTGAATGCGTATGTTCGTTCCCATGTCGAATATGTAAACCAAACCTGGCAGCCATGACTGAAGCACGACCTTACTGCACTGGACCAATCTCAACGTCGGGCTTCTAAATAAGTCATTGGAATGCGCCATCTTCCGTAACAGCAGAGCCTGAAACGTTTGGGAGTATTCAGCGGGCGGTACGCCGACTGCGAGACGACTTGATTATGACGTATTTGATTTTGCACAATCCAATTCATGTGTGCCGTTCTTTACTGCAACTCGGCAGTAACCTCAAACTTAGAGGCCACTCTTTGAAAATAACAGAACAGTACAGCCGCCTGGCGTGCCCTAGAAACTTTTTATCCATTCGTATGTGCCAAGCATGGAATGCTCTCCTCGAATCTGTTGATTTAGCACCCACGCTAGTCATTTGTAAAAGTCGGTTGGATGACACACTCCGCCATTTACATTTTGGTACTTGACACGATTCTCCATCCTACTCCCGGGAAATATCTTGGATTTCCTTTTTTCGACTACTGAAGCTGTGGAAACGCTCGGGGTGCAGTGTTACTGAAGCAAAATCGACAAGCCCATTATTTTGACAGCAAAACTGCTAACTACTCTTTTCGCAAACGTTTTACGATAACCCAGCAGACCACAAAACGGGGCTTATAAAGCAATGCTTCTTAACCCGTATAAAATCATTCTTCATTGTAACCGCAAAGTACGAGGGCACGTTATCACCTGAAGTACATCTTAGCAACAGGTACTTTGGAAACTGACGAGTTGAGAGTTAGTACAAACTTGTGGATTCGTTCACAATTTGCGTGTCGCAATCCAGTCACACAACGTGTAATCCAAACTTGACCCTCAAGTTAGTCATTCACCGTTGTGACAAAAAGCTTTGCCCATCTTGACCCGGTAGCCAAAGGGGTAGTAGTGTGGGCTACTATTCCAATGGTCGTGGGTTCAACTCCTGCTGTCTCCACCTGATGAGATGAAATTACATCGAAACGCGTCGTGGCTGTGCAGTGTTTTCGGGTGGGCAATACCCAATTTCCATTAACTAACAGAGTAGTTAACTGTTAATAAAGTTAAAGAATTGTTTCGCGTCAGTTGCACAGACAAATGGCCTGGTAACAACTCATCGTTTGCAGAGTTCGCAATGCGAAAGTGCAGATAAAGATGGGGAGAAATGCTTATCGACACGATGTGAAATACAACATTCTCTTAACAGGAGTATTTCTTGCTGGATTACGTAGCTTTCTCTTTCATTCCTACCTCCTACTTTGTCAAATCCTTTGGGATTACTCAAATCGATGACCACCGGTGACCTATGAGAACATTGGCATATCTACATGTGGGATAAATATAATCTATCAGTCTATTTCTCTTATTCTGTACTGTCACATTCTCCATGTTGCTCAGACTGATGACCCGTTGGCGATCTATAAAAACATGGGCACCGCATTTTTCTTCATCTACACTGCTTCTCACTGTGCTCTTACTTAGCTTGAAGACTCATTGATGACGTCTGGAAAACATGCGCACATTGGTGGGTTGGATAAGCAGGCGTTTTACTTAGCCTTCATATATTGCTCCCTTTCCCTTACACAGTTAGGTGAAAAGCATGAGCGCCTGCAAGACACAGATTTACTGAAAGGGCAAACTGTTGATGTCCTGCAACTAACCTACCCAATGTATATACGTAATTGCAATTACCCTGCGTAATCTTACCTTACCCTTTTGTGAGGTGCGTCGTTAATTCCAATTGCTTCATGAAGGTGGTATTTATCGGTCTAAGCGTTTGTTGTGTTATCATAATTGCTCATGCACTTTCGCTTTTTATGAACTATTGCTGTATACCAAAGTTATGAATCCTTTTACTTAAATATTCTAAATGCATATTGTCACTCACCTAAAACACGGTTAATTTGCTTTCTTTTCCCAAGCATCTGCTTAAGTGTATCTGAACGTTTTGCAATTGTCGTGCATTCCATCGATTATTGAAAGGAAATCAATGGCACAAAAACCAATGGTCTTAGGATCATCAGTGTTTTATACAGCAGTTGGTAAAATCAGTCAGCATTTCCTTTGTACCTTAGGATAGGACCAGCTTAACTCGGCCATGACTCACCTAGTTGTGAATATACCAATTAAGCACCTTATCTAGTGCCAATACCAGAAGTTAGACTCGCCGGAATATATTCGAGGGGGCTACCAGACGACTGACGGATGAAACGAAACCGCAGCAACCGTCAACACAATAGCTCACCAAGCAACCGAGTTCAAGGGGATCTGGGCGGATGGTGGCGAGCAGTAAACTAAAGATGAATATGGAACGGTGAAACAGTGGTGTATTTTAGGTAAAAAAATGGACTGCTTAACAAGTCCCATGGGATCGAAACCATAGAAAATCTAAAAAAACATGCTCAAGGGAAAAGCGTTTCGGTGGACTCACTATAGCCGTGTGGAAGGGGTGAGTTGCTCGTCGGATAAAAGTATCAATCCAATGGTTAGAATTATGGAAACGTACCGTTAGATTGCATTATATAGCCTTCTGGTTAACACAAGTTATAAGATGAAATGGCAATAGGACAACGCTTGGTCAATACGTTATTTAAATGCCGTTAGATTGGAGGCAGCGACGGCCTATTGTGGGAGAGCGTTCCACTGCTGATACATTCGGAGGGAGAAGTAATTTCTACGGCAATCCAGCCGTCCATACCGTTTCGTCATTTTCAGATTATGACCTGTTAAGTTGGAGTTGTAGTTCACTTCCAGCATCGGGTGACAAGTGTGACTTAAATCCTTCAGGATCTGATAAAGCATTATAAAGTCTTCCGGCAGACGCCGATATCGATTGCTGCACATTTCTGGGGACTTAGATGTAAGTTGCTAGGTGAGATGAAAGAGGCTCCTAACATTCTTGTTTGCCCTGCCTTGAGGATTCTCGGTGGCAACACGATCCTGTTGCTACCACCGCTGCAACGCATGGATAACGTATTCCACGAGCGGTCGCGCGCAGCCATTGAGCAATTGTGAGACGATTGGGGGGTCAAACAGACCGAACGCTCGGCGAAGAAGCCCAAAGTGCTGAGTACTTGTTCTCATCACTTTCACTGATTGTTTTGAGCATTTGAGATCGTCCTGCATCAGTAGACCGAAGTCACCCTCCAGAGGGGCCTACTGCAGGTTGCGGTCTCCAAGCTTGTAAACGCTCACTATTTTGTGACGCAAGTGGATCAACTTGCATTTAGTTGTGTTCAAATGGAGTAGGTTCCTCCTTGGCCATTCATAAATGCAAACCAGATCATGTTAGGGGAGATCGTAATCTTTGTTATTAATTGCTCTCCATATCTTGACGTCGTCGGCGAAAATCAGGAAATTTGAGGATATAACTCTTTCCAGGTCGTTGATGACCACCAGGAATAAACGCGGTCCCTGTGCCGAAAACTTTAGAACACCATATTTCACCTCCATCGGTATGCAGAGTGATCTCCCAGCATCCACCTGATACCTTCATTCGTGTAAAATTTTGCAAATCTAACTACGAACAGAATCACTGATTCCGTAGCTCTGTTGCCTGTGAAGTAGAACGCGATGATTCAGGCAGTCTAAAACATTGGAAAAGTCGGAAGAGATGATGTTGACTCCGACCACACCATTAACCACTTCCGTCCAACACACTAGTGCTAGCAACAGATTGAATTTGCATGACCGGTGTTGACGAAGGCCAAGCTGCTCCGGTGTCAAGGCGTTGCATTTTTCCAGGTAGTTCACTAGACCCTCAGCGACCACCGCTTTTATCATCTTTGCGAGCAAAGAGAGGATAGTCATTAGATGATAACTTACAGAAACTGAACGGATACTGCCTTTGATAATTGGAGTACTAATGCTATGCTACCTCATAATGGAGACTTGTTCTTCATCATGACAACTTTGAATGAACTGGGACAGTGGATCGGCTAGCTTGGTGGTCGCAGCCTTCAATGCTTACGAGAGGATGTTCTCGGCTCCTGGAGACCTATGTTTGCGCAGTGAGAGTCACTTCCTTAGCACAGTTACTGAGTTGAAGTTTATGTGTAAACTTTGGAATCGATAATGCTTTTGACGATATGTGCTAAGTAGAGGCTGCAAGTTGGCAAACCGGGATATACTGTAACCGCAGGGTAATGGCTGTTTCGTCGGCCCATTGTGCTCCACCGCCTATTGTCAACATTGCAGTGATGCTGTAATTTAAACTGACTGTTATCATGCCTATACAGTACTTGTTGTTTGCCAGCAATTTTTCGGATGGGCACTATTGTTGAGTTTTTTTTCTCATGGTTAAGTGTGGTGTAATGGTTGCGATGGATCAGGAACTTGCCTCAAATCTCTGGGACTTGGTTTGTCTTGTAGGTGTGACCTGCTGCATGCATTTTTGTCATGCATTTTGTAGTCCTGCTTCTTATAGTTGACGGCACTTTTGCGGAACGAAGGGGTTTGCTCTCTGGTTCTCTATTAACAATGTCACTTAGTTTTTCAAACAACGCTGTCTAAACCTTGCCCAGGGGACTAGTATTCGAAAACTCCCAAGAGGATGCCTCGACTAATTCTTTCAGGATGTGGTAGCGCTTAATTGTATGACGTGCTTCCGAGTGCTTAGATGGATACTCTGCATAACAAACATGGTTAAACGTTTTTGCTCTATGATAGCTGATACCTAATGGACTCTCTATCGATAGCTTGCCGATCACGAGCCCTTCATTTGTGTACACAAGGTCTAAGATGGATGGTTTGTTTGCTGTCATGAATCTAGTAGGCAAGGTGATAGGATTTTGCAAAAGAATAGTAACGAGAAGTTTTCGCAAGTATGCTTCGAAAAGTTTATTGGGAAATGGCAATACCTCCACGTCGTGTACATTGAAGTCATCTGCGATGAGAATGTGGCTGTACTTAGCGCGTGTTGCCCTGTTCAAGTCAAGTAACAAGCTAGAAGCCATTTACGGAGTAGACGATGAGCGGCCATAAGCGACAGCTACGCGATATGCGTCGTTGTGTCTTAGTCAGAGATGGCGTCTGAGTGGATCGGTAATGTGTTTACAGGTCATCAACCAATGCAAGTTGCAGGTCACTGCGGTAGTAGATAAGGAAGCCATCACTTCTAGGACTGACGTATGGGATGAGTGACATCACTGCTATCTTAACCTCAACAACAACAACTTCTTGGTGCAGCCACATTTCGGTAATGGAAATTAAGCCCTAATCATTCGCAACCCAGCATACCCCAAGTACGGTGAGGTTACGGAGGAGCCCTTAGGCCTTAACATGGATACAGGAAAATTTCTCTGATTCCAGCGATATGTTGGGGATTGTGTAATTCATGCATGAAGTTTCAACGACCAGTGTGTGGCCGGCAACTAACCAATCTTTGGCGGGTACTTTACAACTGGCTGGGTGCCTTATTCATCGGCTGCGTAGTATGTCCCAAATCTAACGTTCTACCTACATGGTTAGGTGTCCGGTCATTCGCTTCATCTACAGGTTGTATGGGTTCATCCGACACATTACTGATGCTCTACTCTACTGTAGTTCCGATCAAGTTTGGTTCTTTGGGTAACATTTCGTCTGGACGGCATATCGCTCAATTCCTTCACCCGAAGCTCAAATAGCAGCCTGCAACAAAACATGAACCAGCTTTATAGCAGCCTTGTTACCATTTGTGTTGACTGTAGAACTACATTCAACACTCTGGGGCCGCGACACCGAGTTTGCTAGCACGTCATCCAAGCTAAGTGTCTCACGTATATAACACTATTATTCCTTATAATGGGCTGTTATTCCATGCTCATCACATGCTGCAGTTTCAAGAACGCCGTGTACAAGGATAATTTTGGGTAAAGTTTCCTTTTGCTGGTCTTCTAAGCTGCTGTTAATTCGATGATGCTCGCCCGATGTGGTGTCTGGAATGACACGGATGGAGCAGTGTACCTTTCTGAGTCGAACTGTAAGGCACAAACGTCTCGACTTCTGTGGCGAAGTTAAGCATAACGCGCGGAAGCATTGGGTATCTGTAAAGCTTAGAGGAGGGGTGCCTCATGATTGACACCATATGCATAGGTTTAAATATAGTGCCGAGTAGTTAGCCAGGACATACAAATGGTTATGATTGTCCAGCTAGCTACCTCTAATCCAAGTAGACTTTGATACCGAGACACTGCAGCGCAGTACGATAACTACAACCAGCAGCTTCTTCGCATCTCTTCATATGTCACGGGTAGTAACTGAAACACCAAGGGACGAACCACTGGAAACTGGTTGTCTTCGCACCACGAAAACGTGGCTCCCCTCCGCAGCTTCCAATCAACCTGATTTCCTGATTGATTGCATACGTAGCGCAATTGAATGGCTCTTACAGGCTCGGATTTGCATCCGCAAGCCAATTATACATAATGTTTAACCTCTTTAAATTGCGTCCAGTATCATTTCGACGCACCAAGCGCGCAGTGACCTTGGAATTGAGCTAATCCAAAGCAGCCGATGACAGTAGATATAATGACCCTTGCGTTAACGTATGAGTTGGTGGTGTCTGATGGAGACGCGTTGGCGTTCTAGCCTTCATTCAGCACTTTACCTTCATATATCCGGCAGAGTGAGGGTCTACGGCAAGCTTTCCTCGCAATTCGCTGTCAATAGCGGTGTGCGATAGGGTTGCCCTATGTCCCCATTCCTCTTCGACTTCGCAATCGACGACGTTTTGTCGAATGCTCTAGAAGGTTTCCAACATTTTGGCTTAGAGCTTCTACCGGGTGAGCGAGCGACCGACTTAGATTATGCTGATGATATCGCCTTACTTGGTGACGATCCTCAGAGTATGCAATTCATTCTGGATCGTTTGGCGGTTGAAGCATCTAAGTATGGCATGAGCTTTGCTCCATCGAAGTGTAAGGTACTGCTCAAGGATTGGCTTTCACCTGCTCCCGTACTCACCCTCGAAGGTGCACAACTTGAACAGGTAGATAGTTTCGTCTACCTTGGAAGCTGTGTTTCTGCTGACGGAACTATCAACAAAGAAGTTTCTCTTCGTATCGCTAAAACTCGATCGGCATTTGTCAATTTGAGGCACTTGTGGCGTCGTCGCGACGTCTCATTATCACTAAAGGGTCGAGTTTACAGCGCATCAGTTCGCTCAGTATTGTTGTATGGGCGCGAGTCCTGGCCGCTTCGAGTGGAAGACATGCGTCGTCTTTCTGCGTTCGATAACGGTTGCTTAAGGAGGATCGCTCGTGTTTGGTGGCAACATCGAGTTAATAGTAATGATGTTCGACGTCGCATCTTGGGGAATGCGAGTATTCCCTTCAACGAACTGGTTTTGTTGCGCCAGTTAAGATGGCTCGGTCAAGTCCTACGCATGGCACCTGAGCGTCTATCGCGTCGTGCACAATTCGCTCGTCAAGGACCTGGCTGGAGGCGACCGCGTGGTGGTCAGCCTTCCACTTTGCGGCAGCACATGAAATCGCTGACGTCGTGTCTATCCGCTGTTAGATCCGTACGTCTTCCAGGATGGCGACCCAAAGATGAGGAGTGCCAATGGCTTAGCACTCTTGAAGATATGGCCCACAACCGGAATCAGTGGAAGAATTGTGTACCGTATTGTATTGATTTATATGATTAATACTACAGAGATTAAAATGACAAAAAAGAGCAAAAGCGGCGTGTGAAAAACAAACTAAAAAAGTTTTGTTCTACTTTTTATCAAAATGTTCCATTCTTCCTGCGGCATATTAGTTGAAGTGTGTTGCTCAACTTCAACAAGCATACCACGATGGTTACGATGCGATGAATCGTAATTATCTGCTGATCTCCATGGTTTTATGGTGGCTCTATGTCTAGTTCATAGATTGTTGAGATTACATACATACATTACTCCACTCAGCAACGGTGTCTAATCAGGATCTAGTTCCACGCAGCTTAGGATCACAAGATTGTCCAAATACTTGGTGCGACTAGGTGGAGGTTTCAGTGTGCGTAAGCGAACTACCATGTATGTAAGGGCATGTCTTACGAACGGCACCAGTTGGGGGCGGAGGCAACGGACAGGCTAATGCGACACTGCATTAGCGGTCTTAGGCGCGGAGGACTTCGACAACACGGAACAGCAGAAAACGACAAGAGCAAGAAAGAGTATCCGACAGAGGCACCGGAATCAATCAGCATAACGCAGGCCCTACCGGACGAGTGGAAAAGGGACCGCGGGCGAAGACGGGAAGAAAGTCTGCTCCCGGAAGATCTCAAACGATACTGGCGGAGAGGCCAAGAATTCAGACAAAGACACCGATTGTTATGCCCCAAGGAATGACTCCAAGCCGAGTGACGCCTGGGAGATCAAGCAAGTCGAGAGCCTTCGCACAAATCCAGGCTGGTCGGAAAGCGACGTACAGGAGCGGAGATACGAAGCAAAACAGGCGAAGCTGAGTTGCCGAATTGTCGCCAATTGGCGGGCGGAGGTGCCCGTCGACCGCATCGCATTTCTGGTGCGTCGTGGTGTAGAAATGTGACTAGATGTGTGTGGGCGTGAGCGCGTGTGAGACGGATCGTGACGTGCCATACAGATCGTGCTTTATTGCCCCGTCGTTCTGGCTACATTGGAGCCGTGACCAGGATGAAATTGAACTGGCCAACGCAGTTCGCGGAGGTGATGTGGAGTCCTAGTTGGAGGAATTCGAAGCGATTGCCGCTTGCAATGGAGTGAAGGGAGACGGGAACCTACTGACAGCTTTGGGTACGCTGTTAACCGGACGAGCGAAGGCGACATATTTGTTGACTCGGAAAGTCAAGGCCGGTGGGTCGTTTGCTGAGATGAAGGCAGCACTTTGCCTGGAGTTTGGAAAAGAAATCGACCGCCAACATGCGCTGCAACAGTTTCACTTTGCAAAGTGGAAAGAGCCGGAAGATCTGATGGTTTTTTTCTACAGGCTGAGCAGACATGTGGCAACTGGACTCCGTGAGCTGGACGCCGCGGCAAGAGAACGATTATTGCGAGGTCAGTTTATACAAAGTATACCATGCGAACTCCAGGTGAAGGTAAAGCTGTAGTCAATGGTTGGGGTCGAAAAAGCAGAGGAACTTGTGACCATTGCACAAAGTTACTTGGGGTCGGTGAGCGTACGAAGAGTGCAACCATCCGAGCTGGAGCGCAAAGTACACCAATTATCGCGCATGGTCGAACAGTTGTCGGCGAGGGACAACCAGAGAAATACGGCACAACGGAATCGCTTCGGCAAGCAGAGTGGCGGCCGCTGTTTTCGATGCAATCGCATGGGCCATTTTGCCAGATATTGTACAAACAATAACTTTTATCGTTGCTTCTCTTTATCCATACCGAGCAGATGGCAAGTACCGATTCTAGAAATAACCATCGAGGGCGTGTTAATACAGGCCATAGTAGACACGGGAGCGGGGGTATCCATTACGAAAAGAGTCGATGAGGTCCCGTTAACTCAGTCATCTTTTGTAATGCAGACGATCGGAGGATATCGTTTGAAAGTAACAGGGGTACAAAGACTACGATTAGGAATAGGGAAGACACAAATCCGTCATTCAATGTTCGTTGTGGAGGGTGCGACGGAAACCATAATCGGCAATGATATTCTCAGGAGGCTTGGCGCCAGAATCGATTTGGGTAATGACGTGGTGATAGTCGATAAGGAGAGAATCGAGATGAACACAGGAAAATCCAACCGCGTGGGGTCCGTAGCAGTCATGCCGGATTGTTCAAGTCACGCAATACGCGAGACACTGCTGAAATACGCGCATTTGTTCACGGATGCGAATGATGACAATGGGTTCTGCGACTGGATAGAACATAGAATACGGCTAATCCCGGGCCAACAGTGCAAACCAGTGTTTAGAAGAATACCGCAGAAAACCATGCCGGAGGTACAGAAGCAGGTGGCAGAGATGGAGGCTAAGGAAATCATTAGACGAACGACTAGTCCGTACTCACCACCGGTTTTGCTGACGAAAATGACGGACGGGACCTTTAGATTCTGCATTGACTTTAGAGAATTAAACAGAGTAACCGTGAAGGACGCGTTTCCGATGCCTCAAATGGACGAAATTTTCGCCAGTCTTCATAGCGCAAAGCAGATTTCTTATCGATCTGCGTTCAGGATATTAGCAACTTCCAATTGCAAAAGAACTCCGGCATAAAACGGCTTTCAGTGTGAACGGCCAGCAATACGAATTTTTGAGGATGCCATTCGGACTGTGCAATGCTCCTGCAACATTCATGCGACTGTTACTCATGATCCTGGAAAATCTTCAAGGGGTGGTTGTTTATGGAGATGACATCAGTATCTACTCCGAAACAGAACAGGAGCATGCTACTAGACTCGCGGCTGTATTGCAGCGATTGGACGAGGCGGGCTTGAAACTCAGTCGAAAGAAGTCACAAATAGCCCAGAAGTCCATTGTGTGTTTGGGTCACATTGTGGGAGATGGCCAGGTAAAACCACTTCCGGAGAAACGGGAGACGATTAAGAATTTTGCAGTGCCAAAATCCAAGCGTCAGCTCCGATCATTCTTGGGAATGGTGGCGTATGCTTCGAGATTCGTGCCTCACTTCGCGGAGATCAGTCCTTTATTAAAGCTTCTCCACAAAGGCGAACCATTCGTTTGGACACCGGAAGCGGATCAAGCTTTCAGCCACTTAAAGACATGCGTCACAGAGGGACCAGCGTGTTTACGAATACCCAGTCCTGGCGAAAAGTTCACGGTGTCGGTCGACGCAAGAAACGTGGCAATTGGAGCAGTACTGTCTCAACCAGCCGGGGTGATAGAGTATGCCAGTAGAGTGCTGACGGCTGCAGAGCAGAAGTATTCGACGACAGAGAAAGAATGCCTCGCCATCGTATGGGCTCTGGAGAAATGGAGAACGGATCTCCTAGCTAGTGAATTCCGCGTCATCACGGACCACAAGCCGCTGTCGTGGTTGATGACCTCGAAAGACCCGCGGGGGCGCCTCGCACGATGGGCATACAGACACCAGGAATTTACGTTTACAATCGAACACGTAGATGGAATGAAGGACATACTACCGGACATGCTGTGGCGGCCAACTTTGGATGACCTCATGCCAGAAATGGCCATACCGGTGTGTGCGGTCACTGCGGAGGATAGCAGTCTACTGGAGAATCAGAAAACAGAGGAATTGGTGCGATTACATAGCGAGCATTTGCAAGCAGACACCAAGGCAGACACAATCGGGAGAAATGAATGATCTCCTCAATATCTGGGACCAACTGCATGTCGTGAAGGGCAATTTGCTTGTGTCAGTAAACGGGAAGAAAGTACCTTATATTCCACAAACTTTCCGAGAACGTGTGATCCAAATGACCCATGATAACGCTCATATGGGCTTCGAACGAGTTTATGATTTGCTGCGGAGAAGAGTATTTTGGCCAACCATGAGAAAGGATGTAGCGGCGTATATCCGGAGATGCCCAAACTGCCAAAAATGTCACGAGATGGATGCGCCGAGACCACCAACGAAATCAGTTGAAGTCAACGAACCACTACGGTGCTGGGGATTGGACGTTTTTGGACCGTTACCGGTGAGTTGATGGGGAAATAGCTACGTTCTGGTTATGATCAACCACTTTACGCGATGGGTGGAGGCCGTACCAATGAAAGACCAGACAGGCGAGACCGTGGCGCATGCATTCAAATTCAACGTGCCGGCGAGGTATGGGATACCACAATATGTTATTACGGATTAGGGTCCATGCTTTGAATCGAAGGCAGTCCAAAAGTTATTAAACAAGTGGGGCATCGAGAGACGGCGTACATCACCCTAACATCCTCAAACCAATAGAATGGCGGAGCGATTCAACCGAACCATGAAGGAATGGATAACGTGCACAAAGTTGGCATGGGAGGATGCATTACCTGAGGTTCTGCTGTCGTATTGGGCCAGCATACAGTCAGCCACCAAGGTTTCGCCATTTGAGCTACAGTTTGGTAGAGAGCCCCGAATTGCACTCGATACATGTATATCGGAGGTGTGTGAACAGCAACATCTAGCACCACATCACAAAAGATTGCAGGATATGGCCAGCAGAGGAACGAGATCACGGCAACAACGGAACAAGCTAAACTATGACGCCCGATATGCGACTCACAAATGGAGACCATTCAACATCGGAGATCAAGTCAAGGTGCGCAAGCATGATCATCCAATACACAGAGGGCCCGGGGCAAGCAAGTTCAAAGAACGCTGGAAAGATCCCTACACTGTAGTTGACCGAAAAGGAGTGAATGTCAAAGTTGACAATGGAATGATGAAGAGCTGGATGAATACAGACCTGATGAGTCCATGGCATACGAGCGAGCAACAACTTCGAGGAGCGGCGGGTGTAGAGGCGCGGAGGACTTCGACAACACGGAACAGCAGAAAACGACAAGAGCAAGAAAGAGTATCCGACAGAGGCACCGGAATCAATCAGCATAACGCAGGCCCTACCGGACGAGTGGAAAAGGGACCGCGGGCGAAGACGGGAAGAAAGTCTGCTCCCGGAAGATCTCAAACGATACTGGCGGAGAGGCCAAGAATTCAGACAAAGACACCGATTGTTATGCCCCAAGGAATGACTCCAAGCCGAGTGACGCCTGGGAGATCAAGCAAGTCGAGAGCCTTCGCACAAATCCAGGCTGGTCGGAAAGCGACGTACAGGAGCGGAGATACGAAGCAAAACAGGCGAAGCTGAGTTGCCGAATTGTCGCCAATTGGCGGGCGGAGGTGCCCGTCGACCGCATCGCATTTCTGGTGCGTCGTGGTGTAGAAATGTGACTAGATGTGTGTGGGCGTGAGCGCGTGTGAGACGGATCGTGACGTGCCATACAGATCGTGCTTTATTGTCCCGTCGTTCTTGGTACATTATGACTAGTTTGGCACTGGAGCGGCCAAAATGTTTGGACGATCTACCAACGCTCGGGCATATGAAGGTATTGTGTACGGAAAGCGAGGCAGTCACAGGTGCATGACTGCGAATTACGGGGACCGTGATGGGCTTGAGAGTAAAGCAACAAAAGGAGATTGCGCAACCGAAACCCAGGTTGGAAGTGACCGCCTTGGGTTTTAGAGAGCCGTCTTGAGCGGTGTTCTTCTGAGAAGGCTAGTGCCGAAATACGATTCTAGTACTTTTGTTACAAGGCGAGTAGCTCCTGTTTTGTTACGGCAGGCGTCGCTTGCCGTCATGGCGGGTGTAGTACAGCGACTTTCTGGTCCCTGAATCAAATGAGATACCGCAACCGGGATGCCGACATTTTGCATGTACTGGTCTGTAAACACATGCATGGGCGGACTGGTGCAGACCCGACGTTAGGGCAACTGTCACGGAAGTCGATGCACACCAATTGAATTCGTGTCCCGTAACCAGTTATGTGATATGTTCGCACATGGGAGTCACTGCACCGTTGCTTGGCAGCTTTGTATGGCCATTTTACCGGCTGTTCTCCAGCAAAGCTACTAGGCCGACCCAGCATGTAGGCGAACAACACCCAAGTTCCTTCCTCCAGTAGTTATACCTGTAAAACCCATAATCCGGTGAGCTCGATAACACGCAATTTCCTACCTAATGGCCTTTGAACACGTAGTCCAAAATCGCAGATAGCAGAACACAGGTATATAACTGGTGAAATAGATAACGCAAAACGTTTCTGGGTGGTGCCTGGGATGCTAGTCGCCATTAAGTGAAACGTAAGAGCCGTGTCAAATATGAGACGGCATGTAGGTTGGTGGCGACTGTACCCAACGTGTATTGTACAGGCTACAAACGTAGGAAGCGAATCAACCAGAGCGAGAAACGGTGCAACCGAGTACTCATCAAAATAATTTGTGTCCACCGAAGTGCGGTCAGTAAAACAAGTGGACGTTTTGAAGGTTAAAACAACGGTAAAATCCAATCTTGTCAAGTAATGAAAGGAGGTGTTTTCCTGTACACTACAAGGGCCTCTCACTAGAAGGCTGAAGGAAGGAAGCCTTCGATGGAGCTGTTAGTTGGGGAAAATAGAAGGTGAGGATGTGTGCCAATAGTAGCATGGCCTTGCACAAGGGCTTCCAAGATTGGGTGTGTAGTAGAGTTCGTTGGGTCTAGGCCTTTTTATTTTATATATATATATATATATATATATATATATATATATATAAAATGTCGTGTGGACCAAAGTGCATCCTCGGTGGGCCGTCGGGTGGGGCTGTTTGGTCTTCAACAAAAGGCTGACATGTCCAGAAAAAAGGCTGACATTACATTTCCTCCGCAACAGACCCGACGGTGTGCTTGTGAGTTATCACCGTTCGCCCTACACTCCAGCCAGCGGTCCTCGTCCAACGAAGAAATTCGCGCGTCGTCGTCCCGCGAAGAAATCTGTCGTCATCGTCGGCAACCCCTAGCCAGGCTTTTGAAGACCAACCCGTTCGTGGCTGTCTGCGGCCGAGGGCGACTAATTGTTCCTTGTGTAAGGAAGCGAGCCTTGGCTCGGCTAGCGAGTCACTCTGGGGTTGCCTTGGCAGTTCCACCGGTTGAGTATCTGGAAGGTAGAACTCAAAGGGGGCGCGCCAGTTTCGGGGAATTTGCTTGACACCGGAGAGGGAACTAGCATGCGTGATAAAAGCAAATAAGCTATTTAAGTTTTTAAAATGTTTTGGTCTTTTTGTCGATTTTGCAGAAAGTTTGTGGACGGGATGCCTGATTACCACTGAAGAGGAAAATGATGTGTTAACGGAAATTGCAAACGTTTGCAAAATGTGTAAAACGGACCGGATGTTTCACCTGCCTATCGCTTTAGTCGTTTGCCTGGGTTGAGGCGCGGTCGGTTGAGGGTCAAGGGGAACAGAGGGTTTCGGGATATCCAGTGCTCCGGAAGTCACCGCAGGTGCGGGTGATTGTGTGATACCAACAGAATGGGTTGCAAGTTGTTCGTCAAAGGAAGCCACTTTGAGGCAGTGGATGGACACCGTTGTTCGGTGACCGTTCTGGTCTAAAGTGAAATGTTTTTGAGTCCATCGCAGAACTCTGAAAGGGACAGCGTAGGGACGCTAAAGATAGCATCGCACTGTGTCGATGCGGTGGAAGTCGTGAATGCAGGTAGAGAGTCCGCTGTGCATTTGCACTTCTGTAGTCTGCTCACTGGTCGGGGTCGGGCGTAGTGAATGCATGCGTTGAGCTAGGGAGGAGCAAAGTTAGACGAAGGCATACTAGACGATGCCGGCCGCAAAAGGAATTGGCCTGGCAACTTTAGCATTGTGCCGTACACCAGCTCTGCTGGTGTACATTGTAAGGCAGCTTTGATTTTGCTGCGAATGCCTTAGAGTACGAGCGAATTGTTTTCGCTCCCCCTGGGGTCGGTGGAGGTGCAGAACGGGACTTTAAGCTGTCTATGGAAACGTTCAACTAACCCGTTGGATGCTAGGTGATACGCTGTGGTATGAATGCGGCGACAGCCTGAAAGCTTGCAGTATGTATCGAATTGTGTAGATTCGAAAGGCTTTCTTTGGTCAATTGTAATAGTGGTTAGGCTTCCATAGTGCGAAACCCACCGATCTAAGAATGCCCGGAGAACAGTCTCAGCTGTTCAGTCTGCTACGGGAATGGTTCCTGGCCATCTGTTGAAACAGTTGACAAATGTAAGCATGTATACGAATCCGCGTGAAGGAGGCAATGAATCTTCCAGGTTTAAGTATACATGCGAGAACCGAGAGTCTAGGGCAGGAAATGAACCAAGAGGACTGCGGGTGTGATGATGTATTTTGGAGCGCTGACATTGAAGTCAAGCGCAAGCCTAGGTATGGACATCTTGGTTTACGCATTGCCGAACGCTGCTTTCAGTGACCAGTTTTAAAGATGCACGGATACCGGGATGTGATACTTAGTGCAGTGCGTCAAAAACTGTACGTCTGAAGGAGATGGGCACTATTGGTTTAGGACAACCTGTGGAAGTGTCACAGAGAATGGTTCCTTATGTGGTTTGGAGAGGAACAGGTTGCAAATGCAGCGAAGTGGACTGCAGGATGCGTTATATATCTTCATCATGGACCTGAGCCGGTGACATGACGGCAAGGTCGACGGTAGGCAAAGGCTGCAGTGAGGTTGACGCGTGAGAGAGCGTCGACGACGGGATTGTCGATCCTTGTGACATGACATAGGTCAGCACTTAACTGCGTGACAAAATCTAGATGTCTGTTTTCCACTGGTGAATATGGGCCGCAAGCAGAGATGAAGGCGTAGACGAGTGGCTGGTGGTCAGTATAGATCGTGAAAGCGCGGCTTTCGAGTGTGTCGGGAGTGCCAAATGGCTAGGTAAACGGCGAGCAGTTCTCTACCAAACGTGTTGTAGCGGGATTCCGCTAGCTGCAGAGATTGGAGAAGAACCAAATATGTTGCCATTGCCCACCAACATGTTGTTGGAGGACGGCTCCTACCACGACGTCTGAGGCATCAGTCGTAATAGAAAGAGATGCAGTTGATTCGGAATGAGCGAGGAGGGCTATGTTGGAGATAGCATCCTTGAGCTCGGCGAAGGCTGCCTGTGCTACGTAAGGGAAAGCGAACTTACATTCATTCCCTCCAAGTAGGTCAGTCAGAGGCTGTATGCGCTGAGCGCAATGCGCAATGAACCGTCGATAGTAGTTGACCAAACCACAAAATGGATGTGGGTGCTTGAAGGAAGTCGGAGCTGGGAAGTCCTTGATTGCCTGGATCTTATCAGGAAGGACTTCCATACCAGACGATGAAACGAGGTGGCGTAGGGATTCTACCGTTGATTTGCCGAGTTCGCACTTAGTCAAGTTGACTGTGACACCGTGTTGGATCAAGCGCTGGAAGAAAGTTTGAAGTTGCTCGAGGGGCTTTTGTTCCAATAAACTGGCTACTAAAGTTTCCTCGATATAGGAATAAGCGAAGTCCAGGCCACTGGTGACATGGTGGGTGAAGTGTTGGAAGGTTTGTGCGGCATTGTACAGTCCAAATAGCATTCTCAACAACTCAAACTAGCCGAAAAGTGTCATAACGGCTGTTATAGGAATGTCATTTTCTTCTACAGGTATCTGGTGATTGGCGCGAATCTGGTCAATCTTGCTGAAGATTATCTTACCTGAGAGGAATGCGGTAAGGTGTTACATGTGTGAGATGGGATACCTATCTGGAACGGTTAGTCGATTGAGTGCGCGCTAATCACCTCTAGGACACCAGTAACCAGAATTCTTGGGGACCATCTGCAGGGGGGCGAGGACCAAGGGCTGTCAGAAGGACGGATTATTCCAAGTTCGAGCAAGTGCTCAAACTCCGCCCTAACTACCTTTAGTTTATCGGATGATAGTCGGCATGGACGGCATGAGACGTGTGAGCCATTCGTCCGTATATGACGCGTGACTGGAGATACCACAAGCAAAGCTGCATTCTTTGGCTGAAGAAGCTTGGAATACTGGAAAAAGAGGTTGGTATAGACTGGCGTGGTCTATGGAAAGGCGTAGATGGGTCTTACAGATGCGATATCGGCGGTGATGCCACGTACACTGAGTTCCATTGCAGTGTCGACTGTCATCTGGCGTTTTGCATCAACCGAGAAGTCGAGATGCCGGAGAAGGTCAATGCCGATGATGGAAAATGGGACTGTTGCTGCGATGAATACTCAGCGGAACGTGCGCCAAAGACCTAGGTCCAGAGTAAGCGACCGATGACCGTAGGTAGCTACTGATGTGCCATTGGCGACACTTAGGCTTGTGGACGAAGCACCGGTAGGCACACCTGGCATAGGGGGAATGACGCTGAGTTCCGCCTTGGTATCAACTAAGAAGTGGGTCTCGGAATCATAATCCCTTATGTAGATGAGACGAATTTGGGCTTTGCCGACGTTCGTGGCCATTACAGGTCGGCGTAGCGGGTCATCTGTAGCGGAGTAGCTACGTGGCTGTACGTACTTTCGAGAGTTATTAACGAAACACGTGTGGTAAAAGCAGTACCCTAGGTTATTAGGTTCTGTGCGACAAGGCGATGATCCAGAGCAGCTGCGGTGCTTGATGTTTAAAGTGAGTTCCTCGATCTGGCGCTGAAGCGACGCTATCCGCAATGATAATGCGTCTATTGCTGACGGCTGGCTAGTCGCGGGTGTCAGTGTGGTTGCGCCAGCACAAAGCTGCTCAGGTGCTTTGGTTTCAGTCTCTGGCTGTGCCGTTCGATGACGCGGTCTGCTAGATCTGCTATTGCTGTGGGTGGCAGGTCACTTGCTACTTCAAAGATAGCTTGAGGGGTTTCCAGAAGGCGTTGCATCCACAACTCGTGGAGAAGCCCTACGTCCAAGTTGTAGGTGCCGATGAGCTGTAGCATTTCGCGCAACAAGGCTGAGGGCATCCTATCTCCTAGTTGCAGATCACTAATTAGTTGTTGCAAACGGACCTTGTCAGAAGGCGTGATTCGCTGAATAATAGCGGATTTAAAAGTTACGTATTTCATTACAAGATGGGGCAAAATATGATGTCTCTCACCTGCGAGAATATACTCAGAGGAAGGCAAGATATTAGCTGATTATACATGACGAAATCAGAAGAAATCCTACGAATGTAAAAAAACGGATTTTAGCTGCAAAACCCATAACGAAGGATCATTCTCCCAAAAAGTTGGAAAGGCAAACGCAACTGTATTGAACAGGAGAGGCTCTACTGGGCTAACAGCATATGGAGATGGACTATCCTCTAAATCATGCATTGCAGGAAGTGAATAAGAATGTGGTGGGCGAGAAACCAATGTGTTCACAAGTAATGCATCACAAAATCACTGGAACGAGCTCACCAGAATGAAAGTTCAACATGACGGATGGTGTGTTCTTGACCGGAGTCACCAGTTGTTGGGTGGCGCCTGGGATACTAGACCGTAATCTATGACACGTTAGAGCCGTGTCAAATACCGGACAGTATAAAAGTCGGACACGACTGAACCCAACGTGTATTGTACAGGCTAAAAATATAGGAAGCGAATCAACCAGAGTGAGAAACGATGCAACCAGGTACTCACCAAAACAATTTATGTCCACGGAAGTGCAGTCAGTAAAACAAGTGGACGTTTTGAAGGTTAGAACAACGGTAAAATCCAGTGTTGCTAAATACTGAAAGGTTTTCTCAGTACACCACTACAGGTCCCGTGGGATGGCCGTACCGAAGAGAGAAGGATTAAATAATGAACGTACCCATAATATGGAGTATGACATGGTGATTTAACAGAGGTATTTACTTGATAACTGGTATACGTCCATTTAGTTGCAACTGATCTCTCGCCGTAAGTTACATCTTCGGTGCGAAGTGGGAAATTTGATAACCATTTTGCATGAAGACGTAGGGTGTGGGACGATACTGTTAAGACAACCTACCAGCGCTCGGGCGGGTTCGGTGTGTCTGGCTATCAAGACAGTCATAGGTGTATGACTGAATGACCGGGGTCTGGGGTGACAAAATGATATGGCGTGCTTGTGAATAAAGCGATATAAGGGCCTGCGCAACTTGCCACTGAACTCTGGGTTGACGGGTGACCAGTTGGGTAAAATAAAGATATTTTGAGCGGCGCTCTACTTGAGGCGCTGATACCGAATACGACTTTAGCAATTTTGACATCAGAAACGGAAAGTAGCGGACAAGCTTGTTTACAGGGCTTCATCATCAGGCTAATACAACCACAATAAAGCAAGTTAGAATAGGCACAATGGGTTTAAATTGGGTCACGGAAGCAGAGTAACTACTAATCGATAAATCTACATGTTTGGTCTGATTGAGACGAGGTCAAGTGATGTGGCGTGACTGCCATCGTTAATTGCGCTGATCTGAGGCCAAGGCAAGGTTAAAGTATGGACGAGTTTTTCTGTGCACACAAGTCCGGGTTATATAGCCGAATTGCAATCGCCTCTGCTGTTGACAGCAGGCGACATCCGACTGCCTGTGTGTAACGTCCAGGGACACAGTAGATCGGTGTGAATGCTTCACGCGAATCCATTTGATGATCGGAGTCAATTAGGTGCGTCAATACTGCACTCGTTACATTCTTCATCACGCCGCTGTAGAGCCAAGCTGGGCAATGCTCTCGATCCCTAACGGACAGTCGCCTGGTCGTTTTCCCAATATACCTTGCTCGACACGAGCAAGAGAAATTGTACACACAGGAGGTCTGCGACCGAGGCATCCTGTCCTTAAGTTGTTGGCGCACAATCGGTGTTGAGGTGAAGCTTACGCGGATATGAGTGGCAAAATACTTTCTCTCTGTTGCATTTTTGTTGCTTGTTTATGTACTGCTTTGTTACAGCAAGCGTCACTTACTGTTAGGTTTTTATTGAGCTGATATAAGTAGAATGTAATCAGATGGCAGCATATCCTGGTGAACACCCGAGTTGGTGCTTATTGGGTAGGAGCATTTGCCACTGACTCGTGTAATCCTGGTGCGTCCAGTAAAATGGTCACTTAGCAAATGGATTTTGGTGTGATTTATTATTTGAATGAGTAGATCTTTCGGCAACGTTTCGCAGTTTACACAACGGTATGTTGTTGTACTCAAGAAAACAGTTGCGAGTTGATCTGTTTCTGTTGTCATGTGATGACGATCTAGAAAGTACGCGGCGGGCCACTGCATCTACAGTAGATTTCAATCTATTCTGTGTTTTGAAGGGGTTTTTCCAGCGGGTTTGGGACAGTATAATTTCACGAATGATTTTCTCTTGAAGCTTCTTGGCAACAGAAGAGCAGCGACAGGTTGACTTATGTTGAACCCTTCTCTTGATACCGGTGCGATGTTGCTGTTTCCCAGAACAGACTAATATTCACTTGATGATGACGGTGTAGCTCTTTCTTAGTTCGAACAGTGTGAGACCTCACTGAGTTGCCCTTCCTTTTCTTTAAACGCGCTCTCCTTAACTTCACCCATCCTCTTCAAATACGGCAGGAGAACCTGTGTGTGCGAATGTTGTGTTTTTAAAGGACAGCAGATGTCAAAAAAGCAATTTAGCTAGCTAGTCACCTTATCACAATAGTTAGACTCGACAGGGACGTAGGAGAAACGCATGCGGATGAAACTATGCTACGAGGTAGATCGATATTTGGTAGACTCCTACCTCCACGTGAACCTACTTACACCAGCTCGATAATAGTCCCCTGGAAGCTACCCTAGTAAAGCATGCTGGCGACATCGTCCTGGATATCAAGCGTCGAAATGCCGATTGCTCTACCAGATTGCAAAATCATCTGCGTGACCTCAATAGTTGGTTGAAATCTCTTCATCTGTCTCTTAATGCATCCGAGTGTCATAGTATGGTTTTTTCGCTACACATAGGAGCCAGGTACGAGCAGATCCCTACACAGTGCCCCAAGCAGCTTAGTGGCAGTAATCGATTTCACTCTGCTACATCAGTAAAGTACCTGGATATGGTACTTTAGTTCTGCTTTTGGCCGACTGACAAACCTTGAATATACGGATGACATAACCCCCTCTGGGTCTGATCCAGGGGCTATGTAAGAATACGGAATCGACTAGCGTGTAACGCTGCATGATTCAGCATGTGATTTGCACGTACGAAGTGCAAAGTGTCGTGACAGCATTGGTCCGATCAGCCACCTGTGTTGATTGTCCTTATGAACGGGGAACTACAGAAGTCATCCATAGGGTATTAAACAAAGAAATAATAGGGCGGATTTACCAGAAGTGTCAAACGGTCCATTCGACACTGGTGCATTTGAATGACTTATTATTCCGCAGAGAGGAGGAAATGGGGCATGAAATTGACTTGCATAGTTGAAATCTTTAGGAAGGGTTTGCGATGCACACTCCAAAGGCTGGCTACTGAGACTTCGGAAATTGCCAAAGCCAACGGCTGCGTAGAGATAGTAGATGTTGAGAGGATTGTCCTGTTGTGGTTATTGCGTGTGTGGCGGGTAGCCTTAATCTGGCAAGTCTGAGGGGCATTGAGGAACTGAACTGGGACAGAGCGTTCTTACTAAAGCACTCCTATTGACATAGCAGACAGATGACTTCATACAATGAACCATCTGGGATCTTGCTACCTCTGTTGTGCCACTTAAAATAACACTTTGACCTGTAAGCTGGTTAAGATCCGGCCGACATCACGATAACCACAATTATTGTCCTTTTCGTTCGCTTGGCCTGACGAAGCTTTCTTGTCGGACGTAAAACGTTGCTCACCAACTACACTATGGGCAAGTTTGTTTGGTTTGGTCTCTTTCATGAAATCTATACCTTCCTTTTTTCACAGGTTGGGTATTTCGGACAAAATATCTTTGGGGAGATGATGGTGGTGGGAAAGGTAGTCAGAGTTGTCAGCGATCTACGATGAGCCATTTCGTCACGCGTAGTTACTTGGTATAACCTAGGACCGAACAAACTAAGCGCTTGTGATATGTCCCGTAACCGTATTAACAAGATCGGCCTGTTTGTGTCATTAATGTGTACCGATCTAGATGGTACTCCCACTTGCACAGGGGCTGTACGTATCCGTAGTTTGCAAGCCGCCTAGTCAGCTAATTTACCGTCCTATGGGATACCGCACAGGCTAGCAGATAAGAACCGATGCTGTCTCATTAACCCGCTCCATAATGTGCGCAGTGCCTTACTGAACGGCCAGTTACGGTGCACCTAACGCCTGTGGGCTTAGACACAGGCGTCCACCTTCCAATCCGCATTTCCCTCTCAATTTGCCCAAGACCCTTTTGTCGATGTACTCGCAAGAACGTCATAACATTGTAGCAGTACAGGTCCCCATCTGTCAGTGATTTATCTGTTAGTATCGATATCCAGATACACCGATGGTGTGCAGTCGTGTGCCCCTTTTTAAGTTGTCCTAAGCCTTAACCTGCACAACTTGCAAGCGCGATGCGGTCGTACACTTTAGGTAAGGTATACCATTATGAGCCTGTATCTACAAGCAAAGGTTGGCCGTCTGGTTACGTCAAATGTTCAGTGCCAACTGGTACCTTTGGGGTCACACGGCATAGTACTCTTAGTGTACTCACAAGTTAGAACATAGATATGGTGTCAATGTATCAACCATGAGTCGCACGTAAACTTACGTACATAAATCATACTGTTGCCGGGAATACAACTTGCCTTAACGGATAGGTGAGTGGGATAAGTAAGGTAGTGCAATGAATTACAAGATTGCATGGGTCTTAATGATGATGAGTATGGGACGGGTTTGACAGTTGGGGTAGGAGAGCCTGGTTTAAATCGACTAAACACAGGGTTGAGACGAAAATTTCACATTGAAAAGCGTCACCATTGTTGTTACAGTTGCTGAGGCCGAGCTGCTTGTCAGTCGCGATTACGTTTCACTCCAGGGGTTTCATTGATGGGATGGCCACCCTCGTAGGGCGGTGAGGTTGAATCCAGAACCACACTTAGGTGCATGAAGTAGTCATATCAATGGGTTTGATTACGCTTAACAAAGCAATTTCCGCAGGCAAATAGGGAAAAAAGAATGTGAATATATCAACAAAAACAAAAGTAGCACAAATCAGTGAACACCAAAGTTTCTCTGGTGTACCTACTTTGGTTATGTCCTGATGTATCGCAGTAACATTGGTTAAGCCTTGTAGTGCATGTGTTGTAATGTCTCCTTACGTTGGGTTTCGATTTCAGTCAATGCAGAAGCGGAGATGACGGAAATCGGGAGATCGTTCCACCACTGACACACACAAAATGAGAGAAAATGCCGGCTGGCTGTACTTTGTGCTTCACTTCAAGTGATGGCCTCGAACTGAAGAGTTGTGACTTAATTTCAGTAAGTGCCGACATGCGTGGTTTGAATCCTTTAGGGTATGAAACACGTAAATATGTAAAGCAACTGGGTGACCTCCAGCTTGCTGTACTCAGAATGGTACAAAGAAGCACCCTACACGCCATTCAGAGGAAGTCAACAACAAAATGCTGTAGGCTTAGGAGGAAGGAAACAACTAGCAGAAACTTACATGTATACTAAGGGTCAACCCGAAAACCGTCCTCAGTTAGCCACGAAGACTGAAATCAATCGAACAAAGAGCAAAGCATTGTGGGGGCGACGAAGCAATCTGGCAGAATGCCACTTGTTTTCCTGGTAGAATAAGTATCGTCGGAAACCACCCTCACCCACCAAACACTTCACCTGCAGTTGAACGCTAAGTTCATACTTGAGGTGACCGTTAGCACGATAGCGCGACACTTGGATGGGGGTTGATACCAATGAAGAAATTACACACAGTTCCGGAATCAGCAAACACATAGGAGTAAAACGTGACGAAAATCCCATGTTTACAGAAGATTATTAAGGGGAGTAAAGGTAGGAATCCCTAACAACTAGTCATCTTACGCCCGGAAAAGCACTGTACCGTAGTGTCATCCCTTCGGGAATCATACCTCAGTCGTCTTAACCATGGCCTGTCAACAAACGAGTCGCCGACTTCGAGCAATAAAAGGGCCAACTGGAATGCGCACTGCTGACACTTCCCGACAATTCCTTCTTGGCACTGCTGCAGTTGGAGGTCGAAGGGATATGAGCAGTGTTAATTGATGAAATAAATTGCGATCTCTTTTGTGCTCGCATCAGTGGCCGTTCACTGCGTGCAACCCGTGCGCTCTCTCAACTGCAGAACACTCAAAGACAGTACCTTCATTTTCTTGGAGCACTGACGATCAATGGCTTGATAGAGCATATTATCGTGAGAGGAAGTTGTAACAAAGAAGGGTGTGCGCGTTGGTTGCGTGCACTGTTGGATGCCAGGGGTTCCACTTTAGTCAAACACTGCCTCCTGATCAGCGATAATGCGCCAATCCACACGCATGTGGAACGCGTATGCAAGGAGCATTCGTACCATTCGGTCAGCGTCCTGCGCCTTCTTCCATACTCTCCAGTACGCAACAAACTTTGGAGCATTTCGTGCATCATAAACGTATATTTGAGGTAAGCTGTGATGCAACGCTCTACCGAGATGCCTCAGCGAGATCCTGATGATGTACTTTACAAGACCGACTGAAGGCCGTGTTTCATGGAGCGAACTATGTCAGAGGCATGAGGCTGCACGACGTCTCAGCACTGCTAGAAAATGATAGACCATGTGAGGAGGAATTACGCCAGCGCACTGCATTGCACTGCTTTGTAAATTACTTCCCTTTCGTTGATATCCATGTGGATAATTTGAACTCGTCTTGTCATGCCTATGCGTCGCAAGGACATTGATTCGACATGCAGATATAAATGATGTTTTACAGGCTACCCGCTGTCGCAGAGAGTTCCCGCATTTTCTCGCGTTACACGTTGCGAGACAATCAGTGGGTATCCGGATGATCCCTGGCAATTAGGACTACCTTGATGATAATGATGAGAGGTCATGCGCTAGAACGTACTGTAGTGTTTTGAGTTAAAGCCACTTAGTAGGTATCACGAAAAGGAATACGTGAGCAACAAAAGAAAAGCACGGAATGACTTTGAATATTCGTAGCTCGGGAGGATTGCTCAGTTGTTATAGAGTTCTCCGAGCAGTGCAAATTGGTTGCAGACGTTTCGCCATAATTCGAGGTGGCATCTTCAGTGCGGGATCAATAGCAGTTAAGCAGCAGTGACTGGTAGAAAGCAAACCCAATAATGGATACTGTCAGCAACCACTCCGTTCCCTATACAGGCATACGAAGCTATTAATTTTGCATCGTTCTCATTGGTGAATCCTTGTGTACAGCGGTTGTGCTCGGGTCATTGTCATTGGCTGCGGAAATGTTGTTGCGACGTGTTTGGGATTATCGCACTCGGATTGGTGCAACAGGTGTGGGTGAGTAGTCTAGGCTCATATTGACCATGCTGTTCGTTGTCCGTGTGTTGGATTAGGTTCTTTCAGACAACGGTTGTTGATCCTCTTGAACTCTCTCTGTCTCTGCGGTTGATATACTGGATCGAGGTCGATATGCATGTTGATTGAGTTCGTGGTTGAGAACCAGGCTTCGAGAAACTCCCTCCCTTTTTGTGTTTCTCCTTCGGTCAAGATCTCTACCTTGTTCCAGTCGAACCTGTGTCCCTCTTCATCCACATGTGCTGAAACCAATGAGGTTGCGTAATGGTTCTTGCACGCTCTTTGGTGTTCATGTATCCTGGTGGACAGCTTCCTTCCTGTTTGTCCCACATAGTGCTTTTCACAGTTTGCGCAGTTTATTCTACATACGACATTCCGTCGTTCTAGTGTCTCTCGCTTTCCTTTTGGTTTTGACAATGTTTTCCTCAGAGTGGCAGTTGGCTTGTGGGCTACCATGACATGATGTTGTTGAACAATCTGGCAGTTATTTCAGACACGTTCTTTATGTATGGCAGGACTATACGTTTCGTCATAGCTGACGTAGGTTCGGTTTTCGAGGGCTTGTGATTTAAGTACCTTCGGAGGAAACTTCGTGGGTATCCGTTGCGTTCAAATGACCTGAATAAGTATTTTTCTTTTGCTATTCCATGGAATAGCAACTCACTGCAGTACGAAAGAAGCGAAAAGAGCAGAAGAAAAATACTTATTCAAGTCATTTGAACGCAACGGATACCCACGCAGTTTCCTCCGAAGATGCCTAAATCGCAAGCCCTCAAAAACCGAACCTACGTCAGCTATGGCGAAACGTATAGTTCTGCCGTACATAAAGAACGTGTCTGAAATGACTGCCAGATTGTTCAACCAACATCATATCATGGTAGCCCACAAGCCAACCGCCACTCTGAGGAAAACATTGTCAAAACCAAAAGGAAAGCGAGAGGCACTAGAACGACAGAATGTCATATATAGAATAAACTGCGTAAACTGTGAAAAGCACTATGTGGGACAAACAGGAAGGAAGCTGTCCACCAGGATACATGAACACCAAAGAGCGTGCAAGAACCATTACGCAAACTCATTGGTTTCAGCACATGTGGATGAAGAGGGACACAGCTTCGACTGGAACAAAGTAGAGATCTTGACCGAAGGAGAAACACAAAAAGGGAGGGAGTTTCTCGAAGCCTGGTTCTCAACCACGAACTCAATCAACATGCATATCGACCTCGATCCAATATATCAACCGCTGAGACAGAGAGAGTTCAAGCGGATCAAAAACCGTTGTCCGAAAGAACCTAATCCAACACACGGACAATGAACAGCATGGTCAATATGAGCCCAGACTACTCACCCACACCCGTTGCACCAATCCGGGTGCGATATTCCCAACCACGTCGCAACAACATTTCCGCAGCCAATGACAATGACTCGAGCACAACCGCTGAACACAAGGATTCACCAATGAGAACGAGGCAAAATTAATAGCCCCGTATGCCTATATAAGGAACGGAGTGGCTGCTGACAGCATCCATTATTGGGTTTGCTTTCTACCAGCTACTGCTACTTTACTGCTATCAATCCCGCACTGAAGATGCCACCTCGAATGGTGGTGAAACGTTTGCAACCAAGTTGCCCAGCTCGGAGAACTCCACAACAACTGAGCAAGCCTCCCGAGCTACCAATATTCCAAATCATTTCGAACACCTACGGGCGCTCAACGCTCCGCACTGCTCGTCGTTGGGAGGATTTCGCTTGCCGAAATGCTTCCACACGGCAACAGCTCTACTTCCTCCATGAGTGCTTGAGAAGAGACCTTCTTCCTCGCAGTGTCAGCTATAGACCACCGGTGAACCATCCACAGGCATGGACAATTGCACGGCAATTCGGAAAGCGTATGGTACGAATGATGATCACAGACGCCCACAACCGTATCCGAAAATATGAACGTTGTCTAAACGAACATCGAACCAATTGTTTACAAACAATTGGGCAACAACTGACTGAACAAGTGCAACGCGCAATAGATCGCAGAGCTAAAAACACAAAAGCAAAAAAGCAGACTGCGCTTCACAAGAAGTTGACCAAACTGACAACCAGCACCGACGAATGCATCAACAATGGTTGGATCAGGAACCTGTCAAAACGGCCACTCAGTGGTACGGAACAACAAATTCTCATCAAAGGCCTAAATTATAACTACAAAGACGCGACAACTACGGATTTTCTGGCACGATTTGAAAGCGCTTTGCAGTCCAACGGACTAGACGACGAAACACAGAAACAAATCAGATACACAGTCGTCCCAGCCATGACGCATTTAAAGCAATGCAACCCTCTATCCCGACAAGAGAAAGAAGCAATAAAAGCTCTGAAGTCGGACGAATCAATTGTTATCCTACCTGCTGATAAAGGACGGATGACAGTAATTATGGACAAAGCAGATTACACCGAGAAAGCGAAGCAGCTCCTGAACGATACTACAACCTACCAATGCATTGAGAATGACCCAACGTCGCAACTAACCAACAAAATAAACAGAGTGTTGGCGAAGCTTAAGCAGTCGAACGAAATATCGGAAGAGGAACGAGAAAAAATGAGGGCTCGCGACTCGAACATTGCACAATTCTATGGACTACCTAAAGTACACAAGGATGGAGCACCCTTAAGACCAATTGTGTCACTTCCAGGCACGCCCACCTACTATCTGGCAAAGGAACTATGGAGGCGCCTCAAGCACCTAATCAGTAAATCGCAACACTCCATAAACAATGCCCAACAATTCTTGACAAAGCTCAAAGACCTACGAATAGAACACGATGAAACCATGGTGTCCTTCGATGTAACCGCCCTATTCACTTCCGTCAACTTACAGCTGGCCAAAGAAATTATCGCAGAACGTCTGGACAACAGCGGAGGGAAGATTGGGAACATGACGACCAGAAGCGTATGCGAACTTCTCAACTTATGTCTCTCAACTTACTTCGCGTTCAACGGAAAAATGTATAAACAAGTGAAAGGTGCACCGATGGGATCACCTGTATCCGGACTCATCGCAGAGATTGTCATGCAAAAATTGGAAGAGGATCTACTACCAATGATTAATCCGAAACTTTGGGTTCGCTACGTCGATGATACGTTTGTGATACTCAAACGTAGTCAAGTATCGGTTGCACAACAACTGCTTAACAACGCTATGGACGGCATACAGTTTACCATGGAATCAGAGAAGGAAAACAAACTTCCTTTCTTGGATGTGTTAGTAGCCAGAACAATGGACGGCGAATTGCAAACCTCAGTTTACAGAAAAAGCACGCACACCGATCAGATTTTGAATTTCAACAGCAACCACCCAAGATGTCACAAAATAAGCTGTGTGCAGACACTGTTCCATAGAATAGCAACTCACTGCAGTACGACAGAAGCGAAACGAGCAGAAGAAAACACTTATTCAAGTCATTTGAACGCAACGGATACCCACGCAGTTTCCTCCGAAGATGCTTAAACCGCAAGCCCTCAAAACCGAACCTACGTCAGCTATGACGAAACGTATAGTTCTGCCGTACATAAAGAACGTGTCTGAAATGACTGCCAGATTGTTCAAACAACATCATATCATGGTAGCCCACAAGCCAACCGCCACTCTGAGGAAAACATTGTCAAAACCAAAAGGAAAGCGAGAGACACTAGAACGACGGAATGTCGTATATAGAATAAACTGCGTAAACTGTGAAAAGCACTATGTGGGACAAACAGGAAGGAAGCTGTCCACCAGGATACATGAACACCAAAGAGCGTGCAAGAACCATTACGCAACCTCATTGGTTTCAGCACACGTGGATGAAGAGGGACACAGGTTCGACTGGAACAAGGTAGAGATCTTGACCGAAGGAGAAACACAAAAAGGGAGGGAGTTTCTCGAAGCCTGGTTCTCAACCACGAACTCAATCAACATGCATATCGACCTCGATCCAATATATCAACCGCTGAGACAGAGAGAGTTCAAGAGGATCAACAACCGTTGTCCGAAAGAACCTAATCCAACACACGGACAATGAACAGCATGGTCAATATGAGCCCAGACTACTCACCCACACCCGTTGCACCAATCCGAGTGCGATAATCCCAACCACGTCGCAACAACATTTCCGCAGCCAATGACAATGACTCGAGCACAACCGCTGAACACAAGGATTCACCAATGAGAACGAGGCAAAATTAATAGCCCCGTATGCCTATATAAGGAACGGAGTGGTTGCTGACAGTATCCATTATTGGGTTTGCTTTCTACCAGCTACTGCTACTTAACTGCTATCAATCCCGCACTGAAGATGCCACCTCGAATGGTGGCGAAACGTTTGCAACCAAGTTGCCCAGCTCGGAGAACTCCACAACAACTGAATAAGGGGGGTCATTCTGTTGATCCGTATGTTAAGCATTATTGCGGAATTCTGCATGTTGCGTAGGGCCGCAGGTTACATATCGCCGCGTTAGGTCAGACACTGTGAAGTACGCTAAGACACCGTGTCCGATATAAGTCACCGATCCATCTCAGGCCACGAAATAGATGTTCGTCGCTTATTGTTATGCATTTTAGAGGGCTATACGGTTAACTGCGTTCGCTTCATTGTCTAAGTTTTGCCAATGTATGCCCTGCATCAAGCTCGTCCGCTGATCGCTGGCGGTGCTGCGTTCAGATTATACGACGCACTCAAACGACTAAAGCAGACATCAGCGCGATCGCCTACATATCAACCACCCAGGTATAGCACTTTCCTCTTAATGGAAGCACCTTATGAAAACTGCAGTGCTTTACCTTTTTTGAGCTGAAAGTAGTGGCTACTGCGTTCGAATTACGATGCACAGACCTTCCGTTACATACACGCGTATGAACAAGAATGTCGCAGTCGCATTACAGCATTGGCCCAATCAACAGAGTGCCGCTCATGATGTTTTCACTTTACCCAAGTGATCAAATGGCAACCCAGAGATAAGTGACAAGTTACGCAGGCCCTTATATCGCTTTGTTCACAAGCACGCCATATCATTTTGGCAACCCAGACCCCGGTCATTCAGTCATACACCTATGACTGTCTTGATAGCTAGACACACCGAACCCGCCCGAGTGTTGGTAGGTTGTCTTAACAGTATCATTCCAAATTCTACGTCTTCTGATGTTATTATTTGAAATTTCATGCAAAATTGTTCTCGAATTTCCCATTTCGTACCAAAGATGTAACTTACGGCGAGAGATCAGTTGCAACTAAATGGACGTATACTAGTTATCAAGTAAATACCTCTGTTAAACCACCATGTCATACTCCATATTGTGGGTACGTTCATTCTTTAATCTTTCTCTCTTCAGTACGGCCATCTTACGAGACATGTCAAGGGTTATCTTTTTGAACCATTATATACCTTGTTCTACCATCTGCGATTTTGGACTACGTCTTCACAGGCCGTTAGGTAGGAACTTGAGTGTTATCGACCTCGCAGAATTATAGGTTTTGCAGGTACAACTACTGTAGAAACTAACTGGCGTGTTGTTCGCCCACATGCTGGGTCGGCCTAGTAGCTTTCCTGGAGAACAGCCGGTAAAATGGCCATACAAAGCTGCCAAGCAACGGTGCAGTGACTCCCAAGTGCGAACATACCACACAGCTGGTTACGGGATACGAATTCAATTGGTGTTCTCCGACTTCCGTGTCAGGTGCCCATGCATGTGTCTACAGACCAGTCGATGCAAACTGTCGGCAGTCCGGTCGCGGTAGCTCATTTGATTCAGGGACCAGCAACTCGGTGTACTGCGCCCGCCATGATGGCAAGCGACGACTGCCGTAACAAACCATGAACTATTCGCCTTGTAACAAAAGTACTGGAGTCGTATTTTGGCACTAGCCTTCTCAGAAGAATGTCGCTCAAGGCGGCTCTCTATAACCCAAGGCGATCAAGTTCCAACCTGTATTTCGGTTGCGCAATCTCATTTTGTTGTTTTACTCTTATGCCCGTTACGATCCCCGTCATTCGCAGTCATTCACCTGTGACTACCTCGCTATCCGGACACAGTACGGTCGTATGCCCGAGCGTTGGTAGACCGTCTAACCGTTTTGGCCGCGCCAGTGCCAAACTAGCCATAAGATCGCTAATACAGTGTCGCAGTAGCCTGTCCGTAGCCTCCGCCCCCAACTGGTGCAGTTCGTAAGACATGCCCTTACATACATGGTAGTTCGCTTACGCACACTGAACACTCCACCCAGTCGCACCACATGTTTGGACAACCTTGTGATCCTAAGCTGCGTGGAACTAGATCCTGATTAGACACCGTTGCTGAATGGTGACTAGAACGCCAACGCGTCTCCATCACACACCACCAACTCATACATTCATGCAAGGGTCATTACACCTACTATCATTGGCGTTTTTGGCGCAACTCAATTGCAAGGTCACTGCGCGCTTGGTGCGTCGAAATGATACTGGACACAATTCAAAGGCGTTAAAGATTATGTCGGATTGGCTTGCGGATGCAAATCCGGACCTTAGAGAGCAATTCACTGGCACAATGGATACAATCAATCGGTAAAGCTGTTGTGCAGGGGTTTGTTTATGTTAGAATTCATCCCATGTTGGCAGCTACCCTGATCTAATTTTCAATGGTACTGATGTGCTCTACTTCTACGCACTCCGTCAGGAGATTTGAGAAAGCCTTGCTTGCAGTTTCTCCGATCGAACTGAGAATCGCATTAGTCGAATTCGCGCCACTTGTGTTATGGAAACAGCGGTCGATTTTTGGCTGTTGTTGTCGTTTTATTTACGCTGTTTCTACTTGTTCTCCTCAGGTTTGTAGCAACACTTACTAGGGCGGCGTGGGTTGCACGGTCTGCTGTGGTTACCTCAGCCGTGGTGATTTTCATGGTCACTATTTCCTCAGATTTTGTTTGTGACTCTTCCTATTCCTGAGATAGTTAGGGCATGCCTTTTATCAGTGCAATGGATGCGCAATGCACTCATATATATATATATATATATATATATATATATATATATATATATAACACTGGAGAAGCTGATGACTATCCGACTTCGCGAAGTCGACTGCATCGCATCATTCGGCGACCTATGGTGACACATCCGTGAACAGTTGAGGGCTGCAACCGAGGAAACCATCACGCTCGCATACTGTAAGCTGCCCGATTAGTTCCATGACAACCATTCAACCGTTGGCACGTTGGAGTCGTTGCAGAGTGCAGCGTTTGCTTCACATGTGGCTTATCCTGATTGAGAAGGAGAAGCAGTTGCACAAACTTCGACCGTGACTGCCTGGATAGCTCCGTCGCTTCCAGGTTGGACCGCACTACGTCCCAGCCACTGCCGTGTGTACATCTGGTACGTATGGTTCCCTACCAAAATAGACAGATATGTCACTGCTGTGCATGTTGAAGGCGTGCGGGCGGGCTCCGTTGAGGATATGTGACTCCCACTCGCATCCCTCTCGGCCTTATTGCTTCGGATTTACACTGGATATTGGGTGTGTGGATGGAGCTTTGGGTGGTGCAGCGCTAACCACCCATGATTCCAAGCATATTACTAACGAGCGCACAAACCCAAGTAACAGAACAGTTATCTTGAAAATGAAACTTTCTCCTGCGTCAGTGTTTTCCTTACGGTGGCTGATTATCGGAACTCATAGACCAGTTGACCGACAAGCCCGAATTAGGAACTCATGAGAACAAATTTCTTCCCGTGTTTGTCGCTTTTTACGATGAAATCAGTTTACAAACAGGAGGCACTCAAATGTCATGTTGAAAATATATCAATTCGGTATGAATATAACTGTAAACTTCAAATGCAAGCCAGACGTCTGCACATTAATACGTTGCACCTTACTAATATGGTTTGTTAAATATACTTGCATGCGAATATACTTGGTTCATACTATCGGGTACTGCTGCACACGTAATGGAGACAACATGAGATCTGAACTGTTTATGATCTATAGGCTGATGGGATTCCTTCTGTTGAGCATCTAAATTCAGTACAATTGCATGGAATTAAAACACCTATTGTAGGGTAACATAAGCATTTTTAGAGTGTTTAGATCGCATGTCACCGTCATATATCGTCTAAGAGTTGGGATGACAGACACTTTGCGATGCATAGACGTTAAAATTTTAATCTTTTCTATTTCCCTTCTCTCGTAGGAGGTAGAAATCTCTCCCTGAGCGTTCCTTTAGCAAGCAAAATGAGAGTTAGTAGAGTGTCAAACGACCAACCACTGCTGTATAATCTTATGATGTATTACCTAGCAGATATCTTGACCTGACGCTCTTAGTGGACACACACTTGAAGGAGTCATATGGTCTACTTTTAAAACCACAGAGCTGAAGAACAGCAAGCCAAGTTTGAAGAAAACAGAAAAATTTGGCACTGTGGCTCTCTCACCATTGCTTCACAAGCTTTGGAATGTCATAAATCACTAAAATTTAGTAAGATGGTGTGATTCGTTCCATTGAATAAAAATTGCTGGACCATGTTTTGCTGCCAGAAGTGTGTGGGTTTGACTCACAGAGGTGTTTGTGCAATAAAAACTTGATACGCAGCAGTATCCACCAGTGTATCCGTCGGCATTTTTTCTGAATGCGGTTAAACAGCCGAATGTGGATTGGGTGATGTTTACACGAGACACTGTGTAAAGTGTCGGCCCCCCGCACGATCTCTGTGCCTGTGATTCCTTTCCAGCCAGATAAGAGAGTTGAAAGTGGTAGTGGGATGTTTAATTCAGACCATTCTGCCGTGCCGAAAGATTAACACAGCTAGCAGGTCAGACCGAGTCCAACAGCTCTCAGCTTGTGTAGTGAGTTAGAAGCTCACAACAAACGGGGCTAGTCAACTGCCTTGTGGTGCTGATTGCAGTTGGTCCAGCCAGATTGGTTGACGTGGTATCGAGAAGTGAAAACTAAAGACTAAGAGACCGCATGCATAAAGTAAACCCAGGAATATGCTCCCTGAATACAAGTGGTAGCGCAGTCTATCAACTGTACTTCGTTTACTGGTGATCTTAGTTAACAACATATAAGTTGATCTTGGTAAAGAGATACAAACCATAAGTCGAAGGCACAGGATCTTTTGCTGCATTTTTGTCCCATCTTTTCAGTACTATAGTGTGCACAACTCACCACACTTTTTGTTGGCCTCAATCACGAGCAATGCATCTTGCTGTCCCCAATTTTCAATCTATTCCACTTCGCCATTAGTATTCTCTGCTTCGTGCGAAGTAGATAATGAACGGAAACGAAGAACGGGGCCCGATATCCATGTCTCATGACCTGGTCAGTAGTTTTGCTGGGCAGGTTGCGAAATCAACTACGGACCATTTAACCGCATCCCAAAGGCCATCATTTGTCGATCACGTGAGTTTTGTGGTCTCGGTGGCAATGCACTAACGACTTTTATTGCAGTTACCACCCGGTGCGCAAAATCGTGAGGTGGGTTAGAACACGAAGAGTGAAGGCCAGTGCAAAAGTAATGTTAACTGCTAAGTGGACTGCATGTGGTACATCGCATTATTTTGCGCGGAAGCTTAGGAACGCACGATAGTCACATTGATCCAGCTACTCTTATTTTCAAGAACTTGTTAACTGTTTACGGGTGCTCTATGCATTCCGTATTCAGAACCCTTGGCAATAAACTCAGAAGTCGCTTAATACACAGCATGGATGGGGAAGCAAAAGTTCTTATGGTTATTTGCCTATTTAATCCGTCCCACTGAGAAACACCTGCAAGCAGTTTTGGTGCGCAAATAAGTTTCGTTTCGTTTAACTCCAAACAGGAGTGTACCATCCACCCTGTCGGGTACTGCATGGATGGAGGCTGCAAAGATAGACATAATTAGGTTTCCGGCCGCAAGTTGCTCCATGTGACCGTCTTCGATGTTCCAGCCAGCCGACGCAGCAGGTACCAAGCACACACCTTCAAATTCTCATACTGTATTCAGTTTACCGCAATTATAAATTTGAATATTTGTGGAATCTGCACGAGCAACCACTCTTCACAGCAGCTCTAAAATTGCCGTAAGAGATGTAAATGCAAACAATCAAATTGCTTTGAACAAAACACTTTAAGACTAAAATATATATCCTGAGGAAATTCCAGTAGACTGCGTCGTCGATTGCATACCTAAAACCAATGATAAAGGCTTCGTTCAGTAAAAGAACTAGATAATAGTCATTGATGGTCATGGAATCCACAACAGAAATAGAGATCTTTCACATTATCAATACTTTTGGCATTAGTGTTATAAAAGCACTTCAAAAGCGTGATCACTAAGTCATCTCACAATTACTATCGCATGACGACAACGAACTTATATCGGTAATAGTTCTGCTGACACATTGGAAACTACTTACCTCTCATCTTGTTATCAGAGTACCGATGTTAGGAAAAGATACTCGCATGGTTTAAGAGAAAAGTTTACCTTAGAACTGCAAATTGATAAGATTATCCAAAGCCTGTACATATATCCCATTTTGGTTGCCTTTGTGTATGTGAAAGCTGTTTGCCAGTAAATTGGAGTTCCTGTCTTTTGGTACAACTCTTAAAACGGAAGAAGTACCAGTGGGCGCCTCGCCAGGGCTCTGATGCAGAAGAACGTTGTCAGTGTACCAAACCCAGTGACAAATTGACCCTTATTTGGCAGCGTGTATCTTGTAAAATCCTATTTCTTTCTTAATAATAAATCATGCGCCCAACAGGTTTAAAACAGTTTTCCGCCAGCGTATTGCACACAGAGTTAAACAACACAAGACTGAGAAATCCGGCAACCCAATGAAACAAACCGGGCTTTTTTAGCTACGCTTTAGTAGGATGAAGTGATAGCCATTTTTCAACCTGAGTCACAGCGCTTTCTTTTAGAGGGAAGTTAATTGGCAGACAGCAACAGTGCACCTGCTCCACTATGTGCCGCTCGTGATAACAATCAGACGGAGATTGAGAAACAGGATTTACATGATGTCAGGTACTTCAAAACTGACCTTGAGCATCTAAACCTAGTTGTTGCCATCATCAGGGTTTCCGTTTAAACTCAACTGTAATGAACACCCAGATCCCTGGTTCGTACTTGGCTCCAACACTGTGCAACTTTGTACACCACTGAGTGTTGTTCTGGCTCTACTGTGTCTCAGCACATGGCCAAATGCATACAGTATATTTGTTAGCTCTTGGTTCTCATATGAAACTCATTCATCATATTCCAACCACATGGGTCCTTAAGTTATCATATTGTGAACGTGTTTGCGTATGTACGGGTGACGATACTACGATGGACTGCCGGTGTACCATTGACGTGAACGGTGTAGTCGGACCGGCCACACACATAGTCATCACAAGTTGTACACTCGCACGTCTTACCCGAAATTGTTCTTGTTAAGTGATGCAATGATTCGTGGGGTCCTATTCATATCTTACCAAATCCACCAATGTTAAGTGGTCGGTTATGCTAAGGTAGGTGAGTTGATGATCTAGCCAATGCCCGTGACGTAGTGGTGGGCGTGTTTGATGTCCGGTTGAAGTTTTTCAATGGTTAACAATGACAACACTGAACCGAAGTGTAATTCGCTGCATAGACCTTGGCCCTTCTTAAGGGAACTTAATGCGCTTATGTTTGCGAAATGTAACTGACTTAAGCTGCTCATAACCTATTATTTAACTTTGACAAATGTGTCCAGTGGCCTAACAACCTATCAATGGTTCACGCAGACTCAAACTTGAGCGGAAATTCTTGCGTAGATCAAAACAACAAGAACAAGCCGCGAATCCAAAAATAGTAAACTTATTTAAATTTAGGTGACTAATGGAAACAGATGAATTGCGGTCGCAAGGTAACAGACACATCTGCTGGAGGATTCTGAGCACTTCGAACAACAAATGTTGCATTTGATTGCCACCAATTAGTAGATAAACAGGGCACATTGCATGAATAACCCCAACTCAGTCATCTCAAGCACGAGCTATCACCTTGCAACTGGGACCGAGGGAGCATAGACTTATAGACGAGCAGGGCCGATTGATATGAACGATCGTGCTGGTGTTCTATCCAGAATTGGTGGCAGAATTCAAGACACCTGGGGCCAGGTGACCACAAATACACCAGTAACGTTCAATTTTCAGATTGTTGTTGAATTGTGGCAGTAACAACCAGGGTCTTAAACCGTTCTCGGTTTTCTGGGTCATTCACCCAAGGTTATTGTGCCGCTTTTCCCTTGGGGGAAACGCTTATGCTGTGATCGCACTTCGACCTCCGTTCTCGGTGTCACTGAGCTAGACAAAATAACATTGATAGTCGGCTCTGTACAGCTCTAGGTGGTAGGTTGTGCTCATACACTTTGCCTTACTATTAGGCATTATGTGAGCAGTCAGTAATACCTGCTTTCGCTTCTCTTCCTAAATATCCCGTAATAATCTCATTGTGTCGCAATCCATTCACACTGCAGGTGCTTTAGAATGGCCCCACTAATTAAGATTTATCCAGTTTTTCTAATGTCGGATAAACTGTATGCTCAAGCGCGCACAAACTGCGCAGAACAAGTGCACCTATGAGATGATTAAGGTAACAATATATCCATTGCATCTAGAACCTACGACCAATGTACAAATATGAGCTAAGGACATATCAAACTGCACCCACTCGGATGACAATGTTTACCGCACAAACCGATCTCCGCAAATGTAGTTAATGCATTAGTTTTTAAATCGTTCTCACTAGCCAGGTTATACCTAAGTCATAAATGGCTTTTAAAAAGGCCTAAGGAACCAGCTATCTATAAAAATTCAGTTACACCCCAAATTTAACGAGTGGTTGGCATTGAACATCCGAAGCCCTGATGGTTCTGTTCGCCTAAACATAATCACATGTTACTCGTTATTGGCTAGGCATTGTTCGGTTATGCCACGGAATCCAAGTACCTAGGTTAAGTGTAACTTTCTCCTTGACAGACACCTACTTGTGAAACAGGTTACCAGTGCAAAATATGGGACTGGGTAGCACTACACATTTTCGTTCTGCATGGATAAATTTTTGGTTACTGACTTAGCATCGAATAGTTCTGACAATATTCATTTGCAATGATAGCTTATGACGTCAATTACATGAGCATTTCTAGTGGCGCAATTTGGGAAGAAACCATGTATCAACTAACATACATGACAAATCTACATCATATAACTGCCTGATTGTATATTATACAAGAGAACCGGGTAAATATATGTGTGCTGCCTCTGACAGCTTAGAAACTATGACATTGGGGTTATCATGTCTATCTTCACTTGTATATAAATGTGCCAACATGCAGTTTATTGCGTTATTTACGTTTGCCCAAAGAGTTTCATGACATTACATCGAATCCACTTATTTAACCGACTAGTAACTTACTATGCATCGGATGACAGTGGATCACAGTCTCCCAGACTTTCATAGATGACTGCAACAGCGCCCATCAAATGGATAGTGCACAGGCTCAACCAATCCCAAACAAAAAGATTGATATGATCGGCTGGCTAAACTCACTTTGCACCTATGATTCACCTGATCTGTGATCCAACATAATGGGCTGTTGAATTTATTATTTCTGTGTTGTTTATAGCTGGCTCATCATCCAACAACAATACACCAAGCCTCAGGTGGCCGAATAATTTTACCTACTGAAACTGAACAGGTCGGCAAAAGCTGATCGGGAGTTCTACAGACTCAATGGCGCACAAAGTTATACGAACCCATATAATGGTACTGAAGTGTCAAATTACTACTGTATGCCCTGTTTGGTAGCACGGCATGCAACAAAAGTGGTGATACTTTGCCGTACAATTCATCGTTCCTCATGTTGGAAATGCTTCCCGTTTATCAAGAAATGTGCAGATTTCTTTATTTGCACACAGTAAAACCTTCGAAGCTGACCACATCAACTATATCCTGACAACCTCTCCAATCTGACCGTTTATTTTTCTATTGTTTGTACGTTCACCAAGTAAACTTATGGATCCAGACTTTTGTAACTTGACCAAATTGGTCTCTTTACTGTATTTACGAATCCTTAGCAGGTGTAAGAAACATAGAGCCAAACAAATTATCGCACAGTTATGACTTGCACTGATGCAGGTGCACTATGGTCGCACAAGTATTTGTAGTGTCAATAATAGTCATTTGCATACTAGGGAGCAAACAATTTTGGCAATATTCTTATTTGGTTTTCTGTAACTAACATGGGTCATAAGCATATGTCATGTAAGCCGAAAAATTATATGCAGGTTTCAACCATATTCTAATTGGAGACCTGTTAAGACCTCATGAAAACATCGCGGCTCTCTTGCGTGACTGGTCCGTTTGAGTCAATTAAAATAGATAGTCTCAAAGACAGTAAATGCTGTTGTGGAGTAGTGTTATTGTGGTTGACGATAGGACTACATAATCCATATATCATTGTTCTCGGAGAAGCATGTCTTCACAAGAAGATATTTGTTAAACATTTCTTCGATTGGTGCGCATGTCGTTTGGCGTTAAACTAACCTTACTTCTATAGTTAGCCTAGCGAAAATTTATAAGCTGGTACGAACACTTTGAGAGTACATTTTTACCAGGATTTGCCCTTGAATATGCCGCAGTCGATAACGGATCCAAAAACTGAACTTCGATCTCGTTGGAAGTAAACGATTTGGATGTTTATTATTGATTTGCTCCACAACAAACTTTTTTATGATTTTCAGCTGAAAGATGGGTAATCATAATGAGAACTTGCAAAACGAAAGTTCACCTGGTACGTTATACATTGTTTAGCAACATGAGCATAAATGCCCCCATCAGCGCTTTGTATTTTGCGAGAAACCTAGTGACGAAGGCTAGGATGGGCTGTGTAACGGAACGCGAAGTTAACAATACACCACAATTCTGCTGACAAACTTGATCCACCAATGGTAAACGTTAAGATAGTCTAGAAGGACCATGTATAGTTTGTCTAAGCTACGGCTATGTAGCCACCGATATACCATGGAATCCTAATCGAATCGGTAGCAACGTAGCGAAAGGCGAGCGCGATTCGAAGTCACGGACGACGCGAATGTGTGCCCCTAGCTATTCACGAAATTGCATAAAGGCGAATACAAACGGACTCCTTAGATTCGCGGGTACATGTTAAAACCAAATATTTTGGAAGCATTTTACTATCGTACCTTAAGTGAACGGGAGAATAGTCGGAGTACTACCCAGCCTGTACCTGAACTGGGAGCCGTACGTGACCCTGCGGTCTACGTGAGGACTGTCCGTCGGCCACTGCTTGCACACTTCTGTCACATGCCCGTGACCACATTGTGGCGTGAGCATCATCTAGTCGCCTGTTATTTGATACAAATTGCGCTAGTAGACAAATAAAGCTAAAATGATTTTGACGGTGTCATGCGACTCTACTATTCTAATAATCCAGCAGATGCAAAATTCGCCCACACACCCACAGAAAATACGCGATTACCCATAAAGTGACAAGGGACTACTGGGTCCCCGCCTATCTGCTTCATCAGTTCCGGTCCCAGTGATCAAACTGGCCAAAGGTTACTTCAGTGGGAATCACAGTCCACGTTGAGAGTGCGCATCGCAATCCATTCACAAAACCAGTCTTCTTAATGACCCGCCAAAACTAGGTAACATTTGGTTAAATCACAATAGACCACGTGATCCATGAGTCGGACTTTCCCATATTCACACAGCTACACAGGTTTATGTGTGAAGTCAGAGGCACATAAACTACGCGAAGACCAATGCGGGGAGAGGGAGATACTCACTCACCGCCTTTGATCGAGACGATAGAGGATCACGATCAACGGAAGGGTATACTGTGGCACTTGCTGCTTATACAGTTTGCTTGCATTAGCATGACTAGAATGTGGTCGCAATATGGTCTACTCGCCCTACTACTTACTCATTTCTTGCCAGCAAATTGCTGATATTCATCTAGAATGCAACGTGTCCATTACGATTTGCAAAATGTCCAGTGGGTCCTGCAAAACGTCCAATGTGATTGGCAAAACGTCAATTTCTTGCAAAACGCTCAATTTAAAGTGAAAGTGGTATAAATGGTAGGGGACAGTTTGTCGTTCCTACATTAAGCACCCCTATGAATATGGGGCTTGTCAGCACTCCTTTCGTTTCCGTTGCCCACGATAAGTCGGTCAAAACACGCCGCAGCTTTGTGTGGTTGAGTGCGAACAACCTAGAGTCGACTGGTAGTATGCACGCGGTCGGGAGAGAGAATGAGACAGACGCACATCCCGACCAAGTGAATTTTCCCATGGAAAAAACAATAGAGGGTCAAGGGAGGAACGATGCGTAAATACCATGCTCATATAACTCCCTTGGCATGAGTGGCCCCATCCATTATGCCTAAAGGTACCTGGGGAACGTGCAATAACATAACTAAAACTGGATTTTGCCGTTCTAACTCTTCCACGTACTTTCATACCCAATTCGGAAACAAGACGCAAATCGATTTCAGGTTGCTTAGCAGCTGGCAAGACTCGTTTTTGGTTTTGCGTAAATTTTTAATACCGTCCCATTAGTCAAGGACGGAAGTGTACACTTTCAATGGCATGAAAGGCTGGTAGCAATTTGGGAGCAAATATTAGACGCCAAACTCGCTCTAGTAAGATCAAGCATAGCAGAATGTGTGACCCAGGCCTCTTCACTGAACTCACTGCAATCCAAGTCCACAATGCCGGGTGTACTACTGAAAAAGTGACTTAAGTAAACACGGAGTCAGCCACCTCGTTACTATTCGAGATCACTTAGTCGTTCTTGAACTCTTCATCTCTAGCTCATTTGCAATCATATCCCCTAAGCCCATTTCTTCCCACCAGACTTCGTGGGAACCCAAGAAAAAAGCCCATATCAATAGCATCTGGGCCGTATCTGCATCCCAGAACATGAAAAATCCAGCATCTGCAGTTTACACACCGCACCAAAGACTAATGTGAGAGTCGATGCTGCATTGGCAGATAGCGGGTCGCCCGAAATCCCAACCACTACTATACTCATATGAAAGATACTCAGATACAACGTGAGCACTGTCGATTATATGTACGAACAATCCCGAAGCAACGTCGAATTCAATAAAAGGAAAGTAGGTAGAGGATCTGAGCCAATGGGACACCATTCGCAATCTGCTCGATATTCCGACCAGAGCACCAACATCACCATGATCAACCGCCAAGAGAATTCCATGAACTATAGCGAAATCAGGCAACTTCTGATTGTGTTAAACTATGTCGGTGTGGTGGAGGCTGTCTTAGCCTAGACAGTTCATCTCCGGAACAGCTCCTGGTTTGTCCACGTCTTTCTAGACCTTTAAGTGAGCAAACGCAGTCAGGCTAAGCCGGGTTTGAAAGACTTATGCGTGGAAAACGTAGCTAGAACCGTTTTGTCCATGGCGTACTTTAGTCTCATGAGCACGATGAATGTGAAGCGGGGGTTCATGATCAGGAGCAGTGGCGCTAGTTATCTGACACCCTGCTCTCGCATAACGTTTAAGCTGCTCCTCTTTCAAGGCTGCAATCATCCCCAATCTACAAAGGGTTGTGCTTCAAACTGGGCAGATAGCAATGAACCCCCTGGAACGATGGTAGTCACTTCGAAACAGAGTGCAAACCGAGCTTCGGTTCAAAGTGGCTAGCGAAATTGTAGTCAGACAAACGAAATGGGGACCGTATTAGAACTGCACACTGGTAGCAGTTCTTAAAGAAATGTGTATGTTCCTATGCAATCAGTAATCACTCAGCATGCTTTGTACAAAGTAAATTGACAGAGTGGGTATTTACGTTGCCACCAAACACAACTCTAAATGACTCACTGACGATACCGCCAAAAGCAGCTTTTTCCTGACCCTACAATTGTCGGCGCAACCTCTTAGCCGAAGCAGGTGTCTTTCGGATTGCCGTTGATAACCGAACCACGTTCCTGCATGTGAGCCAATGCCCAAGACCGCCTCGAGAAAATGGCCGGGCTTCGGATGCGTAAGGAAACATCCATAGAGTTGGGAGCACAATGACACGCAATGCTTAGCCAAGGAAAGCTGGGCCTAACTCGGCAGAATTGAGCGTTAATTGTGGCGCAGAGAGCTATGTTACACTTGTGCGATTTTGAGTAGGAAGCACAAATTACCGTAAACCCCCACCCTTGATTTGTACGCTTTAGTCTGAGCGAAACAAAGGAACGTAATACTACCACTAACTCCTTCCGGTTTTGTACTTAGTGTACGGTTATTACACGTATCAGATGGATGACTGTGTTGCCAGAGATATTCGACAGACTGACAAAAATGGTAGAGCAAGCAACCACTGTTAAAGCTGCCCCATAGACACCAGACAAGCAGTGCCTCCAATTCGATGCTCAACATTGAACGCTAAATCAGAACAGTTTAGCGAGGCCGAACATAAAAGCAACGATCCAGATTTGACCACTATGATACTAGAGGCAGCTCATAAAAATGCGTTCGTCACACCTTCATCAGAACCACGCACAACAGCAAATACTGTTGGAGGACCGACTACATACATGTCTGTAGATTAACCACTTATCAGAAGCACCTCCCGTCGTAACCCTGCCTGCTGCCAAACTCGATACTGTTATTACTACCAATACCATCACTGGACTCAAGACCCTAACAACTGTCCAACCAAAGAACACATCCTCAGGTCCATCTATAAAAAAGACCATGAGACAATATCCTAATTCTCTGGCTGTTCCATACTTCAGTGTGACTGAATCTGGGGTGAACTCCATAAAAAGTGAGCTACCAAACGACAAGAAACCATGGGACTCCCTGTGTCAACTAACAGGGGCTCAAATGGAAGCCGGCCAGTATGACGCGCCTTATCCATCACCGGAAGGCCTTATATTAAGGTGAACCGCGGTTACTCCAGTTAACACTTTAGTCAGGTAATGATGCAGAGGCAGTTCTCTTACCAGCCACTCACCTCCATATAATCACACACATTGTTCGAAATTTTTCCGGATGATCCATGGAGCGAAAGCCAGAAATACAGCGTAAACTCGGATGATTACAGCAAACAACAAAATCGCTTCTTGTCCATCCTCTCCCTGAGCTTCAGAACCCAAGTGAGCTAAATACCAAAGCGCATGAATGGGATGAATAATGCTTTAACCGAAAGGTACTCAGACTCTAAAATGTGACTGTCAATTCTCTTTCAAGGTTGCCATCATCATTCTAGCTACAGAGGGAGCGGTCCAAGAGTGACAAAATTAACGCTGCAAATCAAACCTATGACAGATGTGGGATGGAAAGGTGGTGGAAATAGCGCAAGTAGCTTCTATTCGTCAAACTCAAGGTACTCCGGGCTACAAATGGACAGGATGACGCAGAACATGCAGCGCGTTTGGATTCCCCCGTCAGCATGCCGCTTAGAACCGAGATATAGACAAAACATTTCATCAGCTAAAGGATGTCTAAGTTTGCAGCTACATGTGACGTCGAGAACTCAGCATTCTAATCTTTAACTGCCTTTGGGCCTGCATTTACTGTTCAACAAAAACGATCAACAGCCGACCTCACAAAGGTCAGTATAACCCCCACCCAGAAATCGCATCTACAAATGCATTGCTAACCTATGATGCTCTCACTTGTTGGCATACCAACGCTCAAGATTTTCTCAGTAAGGTAACAGAGCTTCGTGCTCTTCTCGTTTCCACATCTTAGGAGATCGTCATGATTACTGAAACATGGCTGAATACTGACACCACTGATGCCGAAATAGCCCTGTCCGGCATGATCTTTCCACCAAACGATCGATCAAGTAGATGAGGCGGAGTGCTCTTGTGCTACCGATCACACATTTATATCGATATCATTGACGATCCAGAAACGCAACTTGCCGATTCTGTCTGGTGCGGCCTGCAACTGAAACGTGGTGATGTGTGCTTACTAGCAATAAATTACTGCTCTCTAATGTCCACCCTGGAAATGGATCACCGACTGACGTCTGCCATGAGGTGAGTCCTTGCACGGTCATACAGTCACCCCCTTTTAGTGGTGGACTTCAACCTGCACGCAAATCGAACTCCCAGCCTCACTTGGCGACCAATTCTAAGCGGACTTCCAAAAAATAATCGTCGTTAAACCCCTACACATCGACTTTACCACATCCACGAGATTCATCATTGAGGACGAAACATGTATCCCTTATCTTGCGTTTACCAACGAGAAAGTAATGATTGTTGCATTAAACATATGTGCACCACTTAGCCATATCCATCACGGAACGCTGCTCTCTCGCTACATCTTGTACGTTATATATATATATGTGAAAACAACGAAGAAGTTTACGTTGTCACCCACTGCGGCACACTCTCTGGCCTCGTTCAATAAACTAACTGGTATTTCCTATCTGAGCAATTTCCAAATTTCGTCTGGAAGCAATTTGACACCCTGTTCAGCGGGCTAGTGGCAAATGCGTCTGAAAGCAAAACCATTCGCTCGAAGCAAACGATGTCATTCCTTAGGAACCAGACGCGAAATGGTATGGCTCTAATGTATTCGGCCAGACGCTTCTTTACAGTTTATCCGGGTGCACAGGCCTAGGATGCCTATATAAACCAGCGAAATCACTGTATCGTATTAGTCAGCGAAGACAAACTAACATGCCAGCTGGGCTTAGCGAAGCGATTTAGTATTAGTCTTAAAATGATCTACAAGCACGTAAACCGAGTGCAGTTCGACGTGCAGTAGGTAGTCTGGCGCCCACTACACAATCGACGGCGAGCGCGTTTCGGCAACAGTTTACCCGCCCCTTCAAAAAGTGAATCGTCACCTCACCCGTTCATGACACAACATCCTCAGGAATAGTCTGCGTATTCTTCAACGTTGCAAACCTGAGGAAAAGGCTACTGCTCTTGTGTGTGTATAGTAATTCTGGTTTGAAGAATTTCAGACCAAAGACATTAAAAACTGTCGCCATGACCCTTGCTTAACCGTTGACGCTGTTCTTCCGACATAGCCTTGAGGAAATGCATCTTCCAAGCATGCGAAAACAAGAAATTGTTACTCCAATTTTCAAGAATGGGAATGGTGCGGAGCCTTACAATTAACGTCTAATCACCTCCCAATGTTGTCCAAAGTTATGGAAGGATAATCACAGAGGCTGGCATGGGATACATTGCGAACAACAACATCGTAGTGTCACCGCAGCATGAATCCCGACTAAATCCGTCTTGTACAACAAACTTGCTGCTAGCTAGAGCCAGCTGAACAAAATCCATCGATTTCAGGTTAGGAGTCGATATCGTCTGGCTGGATTTCTCTAAAGCTTTCGAACTCCTGTATCATCGCATTCTCCTTCATAAGCTTCGAAACTATGGAATAGCTGAGGCTGTGCAAGGCTGAATTATCAGCTACTTTATTCTACATGTGCTGAATGTGAGGGTTCGCAGATTCATCTCCGACCCGATTGAAGTTCATTGTGGTATGCCCCAAGGATCGGTACTGGGATCACATCTGTTCCTAGTAATCATCAACGATTTCGCTAGGTAGCTTGAGTCAGACTTCTTGCCGCAGACATGAAAAGCTGGCATGACATCCAGATAGCGGAGGACCACAAGACACTACAAAGAGATATCGACAGGGCCTACACATGGTCCTGCGGAAACTGGCTTCCGTTTAACTTAGAGAAATGCAAAGTTCTGAGCATACACTCTTGGTGTACTCATGAATATCGATTGGGAGAGCACCTGCTGCAACATGCTGCGCAGGAATGCGACCTCTGGCCAGTCGTGCAGTACAACCTTGTTTGTTTTAAACAGGCCGAAGGGCATCGAGAAGAGCCGGCTAGCACCTTGGTCACTAAAATAGGGCGTTCGGGAAGTTCCAGCCATTAATCTCTACGCAAACACTGAAGGCCTATGGGAGGGCATACGTGCAATTCGCGATCTAGGCCTGGCGACACTGGTGCGAACGCGGTACTGCTGTGCTCGAAGCTCCACAACCATGGGAGGGAAACACGGTGAACTGTTTCACCTCTCTTTCCAACGCAGACTGCAAGCCGTAGGCTTGTACAGCGGCAAATAGCGGCGCCTGCAAGAAGACGTTGCGATGGTGTATCAAATACTGACTAATTCCCATCATGGTTTTACAATCTGTTGCAAGTCAGGCACAATACCAAACTGAGAGGCTACCAGCTCAATCTGACAACACACCACAGTCGAATTGATTGCTGACAAAATGTTTTCTCCCTTTAAGTATCCAGGCTGTGGAACGTTCTTCATTCTCACGTTATTTTCACCCCCACATGAACGCTTTTGAAAATCCAGTGGACCACACTCTATCCCATTTATACTACACTATATCGTCTGTTCTCATCGAAAGATGAATTAACGCAAACGATGTGTCCATTTGCCCTCTCCGTTACTTAGCGTTGAGCAGACCATCAGATGCTCATGTGAATAACTCGGTGAGTCACCTCAAATCAGCATTTTACATTTTCCCTGTCACTTCAGATATTCATTTTATAAGCTGCACTCCGGTCATCCCACGAGACCTGTCCAGCAATGCTCTTTTGCCCGTTATAACTCATTGTTCATTGTTCAAAAGCATTGGATCTCATGTCCCCAAAACCGAATCTTAGATGTACTCAGAAGTAACGGATACTAAGATCGTCATTCGGGGGACGTCACAGTTCCGGAGCCATCGTTCGACTACGGAACGTGGTCATATCCTACGTTATCGCAGCGATTTACAATACGAACCGTTTGATGATCAGGAGAAGCGGGTCACCGATTCGCTGAGGTACTGGTTACTTCTTAGAAACAGTGACAACTGCATCCTCGCACTCGTTTATCGTACCTCATCGTCCACTTCTTAGATGGATTCTCACCTAATATCGGCATTGATAAAAAGTTTACCCCCAACTTGCAGCCACGTCCATAACTCGAAGATGTCAATATCTACGACGTGAACGCTTTGGCATCACTGAGCGAACCATACAAGGCCGAACTGCAAGATCTTATAGAAAATATTCCACTATTCAATGGCATCATCTCACCTGCCAGGTACGGAGCAGACAACAAGCCATCGGTACTAAACCTCGTAGCTACAACTGAGAAACTCATGACCGACATGCCACTAATAGACACCACATTAGGGCTAAGCGATCATGTCGCCATACTTGGCAACTATACGTGTTATGTTTGATACGCAGATGACCACCTTGAACCAATAGGTATTTGCATACGCCACATCATCCTGACCGATTTGACTGCTATTGCCAAGTGGAACCTCCTAAAAGTCGACTCCCCGACAGCGTCTGGTTTCAGTTTGTTAGACGTCCCAGAAGTCTGATGCCAGCTTCGAGTTCGTTCCAACAAACCGTCATCCTTTATGAGAATTAAAGCTCGAAAACGTGTCACTAAGGAATGCAGCGGGTATATGACCCAGCCTAATCATTGTAATACGCTTGTTCGTGAGGATATACTGACTTACCACCAATAAACTGCTTGTAAATTTGCCAAAAATAAAGCTGCCGAGCAAGCATGTGAACAGTATTCGTATAGTAACGCATGGCATCGCCACACTTATCCAACAGTCGGAAAAGCACAGAACGCTGCAGATGCAGCCAATGCTCTAAGGATGCAGTATCTCCAGGAATTCCAAGGAGACATCCATCCGTGTTATATACCCACCTAAATAGCTCCACTTTCAGCACTTCCTGACACTGCGTTTACCACCAAAATGTGTTGAGGAAACTGGTCTCACTTCACACTTATCCTCCCGGAGTAGTTGCCATTCACCGGAGGGTACTGTAGGGAGCATCAACATCGATGGCCGAGCCATTATCCAGTTTCTTCCAAATGTGTCCCTACCATATAGAAATGTGGATTAATCACGATAGTTTTCAAAAGTGGTGGTCTCTCGGAACCCGCAAACTACCACCCAGTGGTCCTTCTCTCTATACTCTGAACAGTAATGGAGGCAATCATCGCTGAGTCTTGGTCGACCATCTAGAGCGTTACAACAACATAGCACCTGAACAGCACGGTTTTAGTCAAAACTCTTCATGCACAACCAATTTATTGATTGCACGCAGTAGTTGGGCAGAAACGACCGACAAACACACATGGATTGGTGTCATTTATCCCGACTTCTCCAAAGGTTTTTACTATCTGCACCACCGTATTCTGCTTCTCCGGCTGAAAGATTATGGAGTTGGGGATCCTGTTTTTGGGTGGATCAAGAAGTTCTTCAACCACCGGCAACTGCAAGTTATTCGGAGTGCGCTGTTCGATCCGACTCATGTCGAATGTGTAGTTCCACAAGGATCATTTCTCTGGCCGCGTATGTTTCTCGTGTTCATTTCCGAGCCTAGATGCCTGCTTACCTCTGCTTACTTGCTTTTCTCTGAGGATCTTAAGGTGTGGCGGGTGATCACCGAATAAGGAGATTGCGATGTGCTTCAACGAGACCTGGATAGTGCGTATGAATTGTTATTCCAAAATCCGCTCCAGTATAATCCGTCGAAGTGTAAGGTGGTTTATATTCTTCCCCAGTCGGACGTCAATTACAAATTTGGTGATCATCTCCTGCATTCAGTCCCCTAGGAGCGCGATCTTAAGGTTTTAATCCTGACTGATGTTAGGAGTTCAGAATAGCCTTAGATGTCAAAAAGTGGAAACCAACACGTTGGAACGCTGCGGAGAGCATTCGGATGGTTTGATCCATCTGTCGGTCTGCAGTTGCCTAACACACAATTGCGGCCTCGTGGGTAACAAGCAACTTAGGCCTGGCAGCCGTGGCGCAAGAAAGATCTCGCTGCGCTTCTGACTCCAAAGGAGGAATTAACAAACACGTCAAATGATTGTTTTACTTCCCATATTAAGTAAGGCTAAGGATCCTAAGATTGTACGGTGGTCGGTATCGACGACTACGTGGAGACCTAATAAGGGCCTACTAGATTCTGAGGAACCCAAATGAAATCCACCGCCGCCTACTGCAACTCATTCACAACGCGAGTTAGATGGGTCACCGGTTCATATTGGTCCCTAAGGAACCTGTAATCTTCTGCGCATTTCTTGTACGTCGGTGGCTTTGAAGATATTTGAGCAAATTATTCCCAAAGAGATACTCACCTGAACACACTCAAGTAATCATTTTCAGTTGGCATTTCGTACTTCAAAGTGCGTTTATGATGCATTAGCTTTCTTCTGCACTCCGCGCTATCATCATTCGATAGGAGAAACAAACCCACCCATATCTGCTCCCTAGATTGTGCAATTTGTGAAATGCTGTCATACGATCTGCTCGTTGCCAGATTTCAACCTCCCTTAGCACTGTTTCTTGCGGACTACTTTACCAAAAGGTTTTCGGTTTACAAGGTTTGGGGAAAAAACTATTACACATTCAGCACAAATGCCAGTGTTTTTAAAGGAGCCATTTCATCCCCATTTATGTTCTTAATTACATTGGCTCTGTCTAGTTCCGAAGAAAGTCGCTCTGTTAAAGTATACTTATGACGTGATCCTTGGTGTACACAGTCGCTCCACAGATTCATCGATCAACTTACTGTACTGCTTGGTCAACCACTTGAAGGTCCAAATCTCGCCGTCTCTCAGTGAAGGCATCAAAGTGATAAAATGTTCGTTTCACACTGTCCAACGGAAAGCGTTATTAGTAACGCTCCTACCGGACACCCCGCAGCTTTGTATTGGCAGTGCCAGTGAATTGTACGTCAGTGAAAAATATCTGGGGATGTACAACGTGTTGTGATCTCACGTGGTCCCAGCAGGTGAACGAAACATTCACTATCCTCAGGAGACTAATCGTTCTGTCTCTTGACTTACGCCTTCATCCGGGCCTTGTTAGTTGATCTTACGGTTTGTCAGTACATGTGTATTATCAAACTCAATGTATTACTCACCCGCAATTTTTCCTGGACTTTTAAATAGGCCTTTCGAAGTGAGCAACAGGTCACCGAAGCATCTTGTTCGAAGTAGTGGCATTTGAACGATGAAGTTTACTGACATCATTCTATTCAATCACTTTCACTCCTGCGAAAAACGGATGTTTAAAAGACTCACTGATGCCAGCCACCCTCCGTAGTGCAGTGTCGGAATACATAACGTTTCATCAGCTAGAGAAACGTACAAAGCCATTCATGCTCGCACACCGACCTATGGTATACGTTATTTGCTTACCATTTGTCACGTTTTCTGAGGGATTAAAGTTTATTCAATCAGGAAGTGATGGCCAAACTATATTTGATAATATCACCTTTGTCACGTGTTCAACTTGCTGACGCATCATATCCGTTTGCCATGTTTTTTATTAATGTTACCTGTGTCATTGGCGTGTGTGTTGCTGCTGACTACCCACTCTTCATGGGTGCATTGTTGATTTGACTTGACGGACTAGCGAGATAGATCGTTGCCAAAACGTTTCTTTGTGTGTGTGTTAGCCTTGGAACGCCATCCTTAATTACCTTGTTTCTGCTCCCACCTTATTTTTAACTAATGCCTTGACATTGTCCCTGACATTACAAAATAAGGCATGTGTATGTTGAGAGTCGGCACAGCCAGACAAACGTTGAACCACCATAATTTAATTCAGTAGTCCAAAAGTTTACTATATGATGAAAAGCATAATTTTACAAGACCCACAGCCTGAAAAATGCACAAGAGAATTAAAATCAAAAATATTCCAAGGTGAAACTTGAATCATCGGTAGCAAAGTCATCGCACTTTATCACACTGGTGTGTGGCGTTTAGCACTAAGATGAAAGTCTACGAGTCTTCATAATGTCATTATGTTTGATGCGTTCACCATATGCTTTGGTAGTGCATTCCAGGGGTAACAGGTTCTAAGAGAGTAAAATTACTTTCTACAATCCAAACGGGAGTCTTGCCTTCATGGTTGCAGGTGATTGCTTCGTCATTGCATGGAAACAGGTCCCCTGGGGAAGGTTCCACGAATGGCCGCATTACTTTACCTGAACATTTGTTTAAACCTGCTTTGGTTATTGTTCTTGGCATTTTAATTTCTTTAATACCTTAAACCTGCCAATTACTTTGATACCCGTTTTGGATCCATTGTATAAAGCGTGAACAATTGATTATTTTGTGCGATTCTGCTGTCCACATTGATAAGACCACATAGTTGGACTGCACGTCGCATCGTCGAGGAATATCCGATTTCTTTCTTTCTTTAATGTTTTAAGGTGCTAGGGTCAAGAGTGCTGTACATGGGGTTCGTTCTCAGTAACTATACGGTATGTGAGAAGTAGATCCCCGCGAACCTGTCGGTATTCCGAGGTGTCATTCATAACTGAGACCGGATAGTCCACGCGTTACCTTGCTGGCTCTTCTTTGGGACTGCTCCGAGAGACGAATGTTTCGTTCCAACCATGGACGCCAGACTTGAACCGCATATACAAAATGGGGAAGAATACGCGATTTAATTAGCAGTGGTATTAACCATTGCACAAAACCGCCGAGAGCTCGCAGCAAAATCCTCAAGTTACAGTTCACCCAATTCGCTGCTTCCGAACATTGGATCAAATTATCAAGACCTCCTTGTACGATGATACCCAAGTCGCGTTCACTATTCACCTGTTCAAAACGTGCTGTCCCAAAAGGCATGTGTTGCTGAAGCTGCTACACAGCGTCAGCTGGTGGCACTTTGTAGTGTTCCGTTTGAGCTGCTTCCTGTCTGTCCATCCGTTAATTTCGTCCATATCCTTCGGGAGATAGGCACTGACGGATGTTGAACGAAGTTCTCTCCATATCTAAGCGTCATTCACAAATATTTGCATCAGCGATGAAATATGTTCTGGGAAGACATTTGTGGAAAATAAAAACAGTAGCGGGCTGAGGACAGATCCTTGCTGTACACCACTAGAGACACACAAGTTGTCGGAGGGAATGTTGGCTATTCTTATCTCGATTATTCTGTCGTGTAGGTAATCTTCAAATCAGGAAAGCAGGGAACCCTTGATACCGTAGGTAACAAGCTATTGGAGGAGATCAAAGTGACTGACCTTGTCGACTGCGTTAGAATAGTCTAAGTAAAGAACATCTATACAGACTCCTTCGTCAACCACCCTCGTCCCGAGCAAGAACCGGATTGTTGAGGCAAGCTGGCCTGCCTCTGAAACTCTGTTGGGCATTGGAAATTATTTGCACGCTTTCAAAATATTGCGTCAATTCATTTGCGATTACAGGTTTCATCACTTTTGATAAGACAGAAAGAAATGTAATAGGTCGGTAGTTAACCGGATTCGATCGCTTACCTGCTTTGTATCAAAGTGCTGAATCTATTTTCTACTCAGATGGGAGTGTGTGGGAGTCGAGCACACCCTGGCAAAAGTTGCCAGATCTGCTGGTTACTGGGGTAGGGTTTTAAGCACTTTTGGGCAGATCTTATCGATTCCCGATGCACTGTTTTCCATAAGAGACTACCACTGACGCTGGTGAGCATCTGACATTTGCTGGAGTTTGTGGGGCTTTTTTCCTTCGTATTTGAACCCAGTGAGCCAAACTACCGGAGTAGTAGGTTGGTGCCATCCACAGCACTAGTCGTTAGGCCACTAGCCGTCTTGTGTGGCGGTATTTAAGACCTAACGTTTCTTTTGGCATTCACATACCTGCACAGCGGTTTGGTGTTACCCGTGCAATTGTGTATGTACTAAAACAACAGGCATTCACGATTCCAGTGTTTTGAGACCTTGGATTTTATTCCTGTTTATGTCTGCTGATTGTCCGTTTGTTTAACTGATGGCATATGCAGATCAATTGCTCTTTCCTTGAATCACACTGTACATTACTGTCTGCTCTTGCTTACGTACCCTCCATACTTTGTAGCTTTTTTCAATTCACGTTTGGTCCAATCTATCCGTGCTTCCCCACTCTACATGCCTCTTACTACCCACCTCTTGAGACTAGTACCATGGTCTTCAGTCACCTGTACTTGTCGGCGCTGATGAGTGAAGTACAGTAATTTCTGATTGTATCGTGATTTTACCACTTGGTATCACATGGATTTTGCACATGTTACCTACAAATTTCATCTCTCCTACTGAGTGTTCTGCTTCGAATCCAAAGGTTGGTCCAGCGCGATTTTAATAAGGGTACAACTTTGAGGATTCTTGCATGACCCATTTAATTTTCACTTCATTCCATACATCGTTCGTCGAACTCTGCAGCTGGAGATCCCAGTCAGTGGTTTTCTCTAGGTTGTGAATCCTGGAATAGTCAGTAATAGTTAGTTAAACTTCTCCTTCTCCATCAACACTATTGGCATAACACACGAAAGCAAAGCTGAGGAATGTATGGTCGCTACTATCTGGTGGAAATTCGCATGCAACTGACTCAACCACCAGTTCTTCATTAGTCCAGCTTAAGTCCAGAATTGATGGCTTGTTGGAACCACGGTGTGTGGTTGACCGACGCACATAGTTATACAAAACTGTCGTATCCATGAATTCAAGTAGGTTTGATTTGAATGATAGCCCACTGGGGGACACTGATCAGATTGAAAGTACCTTGAAATCGCCCATTATGAAATAATGAGAGTGCTTTTTTGAAATTGCTTTTAACTAAATTTTATTGCTCTCTGCGGTGGAGCGATGGCATGTAAATAACTGTTAAGAGGCGAGAATCTCGCGTCTACTACTGTGATTTACCATCGACCGGCGAGCTGCAGTCGGCAAAAGAATGTTTCGTGAATAAGAAGAGCATCTTCGGCAAGAGCCTCACATGTAAGATAATTTTGATAGTAGATACCAACACTGGCACCGGGAAATGAAGGATCGTTCTGAATAACTACATTTTACTGAGTTCAGTTTCCGGATCAATATGTCTTTTGAGAGCCAAGTTTAAGTAACCACTACGATGTCCCAAGTTGTTGTTTCATGTCGATGGCACAGTCCCGAAAGGTTAGAATATAACTGTTGCGGGCACGTCAAATATTCCCGCAAAAACGCGCCAGAAACCCCAGCAGAATGGCTGTGGGAAGCGGAGTCCAATTTCTCCCCACAACGCAGCAGTGTTCAGCCACTCCGAGGCGCGTCCCAACTGCAAACCTTTTGACAATGCTCATTTACAAACTACCACCTCTTCGTGGTGACAGTTTTCCTTAACTTAATAACCCAAAGCACTCACTGTGATTGCCCTTTGTTGGTCGTAAAAGAGCCTACAGAGGACCACTTGTCTTTTCTTTCTCTTCGCCTCAGTTGGGAGTCGGCCGGGTCGCGTGATTGCGTGTGAATCGTTAGCTGGCCAGCCTTCGCGTCTAAGTCATTAGCGCGCGTCTATCGTACCCCCTCTCGTGTGCGTCCGTTTTCGAGGCCTCTGCGTCTATACGAACAAGTGCGGCTAAGATCGTTCCCACGCTCGTTCAATTTTCCGTCTCACCGGCTAAGCCAGCGTCATCAGGACAGCGCAATTCCGTTCGAGTGGTCAACGTAACAAGCAATTATCGTAGGCGTGCTCCAATCGGGCCAGCGACAATCTTATCAGGCGTTACGCAATCCATATCGAGAGGCGGCGTTCCCTCAATTATAACAGCGGCGACAACTAAGGCAATCTACACAATCTACAACAATAACCCTTAAATGTTGGTGTAGGAGCCTTTTATTTGTTGCCGTATTAGGGGATCAGTTCTCTGTGTTTGACCAGCACAAAAGTGTGCCGAACTGTTGACGTTTATTTGAATCGGGTGTTTGTACATTTGATTTATCTGAGGTAGGAACAACCGAGTCTGGTTCATGTGTAACTGGGGTCTGTACTGGTTGAAGGAATGGTTTTAACCGTACTTCTGTTGGCCCAACTTTCCCGTTGTCATGCCACCACTGACACGGTCTCAAATATAACCAAGGTAACTATCAAAATGTTCGGCCCGTGATAGTTTATGGGGGCAAGTAAACGGGTGACGTCCAAAGCTACGACATTTTGCATGTTGTAGAGCTTTGTGATGCGGCACTATTCGTCAAGGTCATGTTTTTGTCATTCATTGTTATCGTCATTCTTCAATTCTGGCACACCGTGAACAAGTACCACCTTCACCTCATTTTGAGGAGACGCTCTCGGGTTGCATTTTCGCTTCTGTCTTTCTGCCCATGGCTTGTCCGGAAAAAATGCGGGCAGTGATAAAAGAATTCACTAAACATTACTCGCAGTAACCGAGGTTCCCCTACATGCGAAAATGACAGATTTCGTGAAAGGCTTGTACCACTATTTGAGAGCACTTTCAGTCAGAACGCGCAGCTTAATTCGGCCCATCGGCTTTTCTCCTCGGTTTGTCTACATTTTAGTGATTCGATAATAAGTTATGGGACGTTTGAACGTATCACCGTCATCGCCTTTGGTCGCCTAGTAACTGCTTGTCGCGCTGTTCATTATGAGCGGAGACTGGTCGTGGGGGAAATTTTCTTTTCTCGCGTAGAAGACAGACCAATGCTACAGCAAGACAGTTCGTGTGCAACGCTGTTAGCCTCACTATCCGTAGGAGTCAAGTGTTGCTGCTCAGCTTGTAATAGAGGTGGTCGCGCAATTTTATATAACAGCAGCATTTTGTGAGACTTGATTGACTGTTCAACCGGCCTGTTGTCACTGCTGTTTCGCTGGATTATGTAGCATTTTTGTCAGAGTGGCTAGTCCTTAAACAGGTGTGTTATTTGGGCTACGTGATATACTAATATACAACTCGAGCTCAGCGATTTTCTACCCCAAGACCGCGACCAGTTCTTTTTGTTCTACTGACGTAATAGCCAACGTTTTACCGAAAGTGTTTGAACAACCTTAACTATGGGACTATCTGAACATACGTCACAGAACCACAAACCATATGTCTGTACGCCGCTCTTTCCATTATGCTTCAAGGTCACATTTGTTACATCGTTTATATTGGCACCGAACGAGCACGTGACTACTGAGATGTCCTCTTTTGCCCTTGGGGTTGTTATCCACAAGATTTCTGGCAGACAAACTTCTCCGACCCGCAGCTCAGTGGTTCTTATGCTCCTTTAGGTCGCGCTGCTCATACCGTTTGGGCTGCCGGCTGTCTGCTCAGATTAGCCGGAACTGTCGACGTGCCAGCTGGTATGCCAGCGGTGCATCACTGGTTGCACGGGTGGACAAAATCACACCTGATTTGTGCGGTAAGACGCAAGTGAAAGTGTCATGATAAATGTGAGGCGACAAAATAGCTATGGCAAACAGTGGGGCAGAGTACTTACGTATATGCTGTCTGGTAGCTTTAAAGTAGCTCTGTCGAATGGTGTCTCGATGTCACTGAGAAAGCTCAAATTAGCAAGGTTTCACATATGGCTTATTGAAAAAACCTCCGAAGACATCGTGCGGGGTGTACCGGCGTGTAGTTGGACTTATTTCGAAAAGATAGCTCCCGTTGGGTAGAGCTCAGGGATCAGAAGCGATTGAGCGTGCCTTCGACTATGTGGCACAAAAATGTAAAGGGATAAGTTCAAGTTAACATACACCGCAAAATTATTTAACCCTAACGCAATGGTTTGCCCACAGGTATGCTCCTTTACGCACACATTTGTGTGAAAACCATGGCAGGTCCACCAAAACGCTGTTCGTTCTATCACCATGTTTCTTTTAATTCCGTTCGTGTTACCCCTTATGGCCATAACATGGTACTCGTCAAGCAATTGCTTTTGTATTTGTAACACACCATTGTTCCACCATTGTAACTTAGCAGGCTTGGTTGAAGAAATGAGTGACACTGATTTCACCTCTTCTCCGAGTTGCATCAGTTTTACCCTACATTAAGAATGTGAAGATGTTTAAGTGGCACATTATAAGGTAAGGTGCAGTGTCGGATAACCTGCGTTGATGTCTAACTGCCGCTACCAAGAAAACTTGCAAATTAAGTTCTCCTTTAGACAAAGAAATGTAAGCACCGTAGCACTCAAATTGCGCGCAATCAATGAGGTGCAGACATCTGGAGATGCTTCTAGGGTTGTGTTTTCCCTTGTTTCATATTCGTTTACACGCTCTAGAGACGGAGAGAGCTGGCTTGTTGATCCATTAGGCTTAAAAACCTATAGTTACATCACTACAAACTAAAACAGCTAGAGAATAATGATGTTCTGGATGTGAACTGTTGATCCGTTCTTTCAACTTGGATAGAAATCTTGGTAAGGCCTCATTGACGGTTCGGCTAAACATCTGGGGGTTACTTTTGATGCTTTTGTGTGAATGCCATCTGCACTAGGCTAGCTATACTCGATCAAAAACATGAACCACTTCAGTGCATCCGCGGTGCTTAATGGTGCTAGTGGCGACGTCAGCTGATTGGGCAGGATGTAAGCTGACGCTGCATTTTGGAAGGTACGGCTAAATGTTTATTCACGAACGTCGGCCTCTTCCTATGCCGTTTACACTCCCCGGCGTACAGTAATTAGAGCAGGAAATCCGCGCTTAACTCTACATTGTTTCTTCATCTGTCTGTTAAGCAGTTTGGGCCCAGAGAAAACTCTTATCTTATTGATAATTTACTCAATCCTCCAGGACGAATGTGACGCAGTGGTTCATTCGTTTTGTACAGCGGATCAGGTGTCCTCGCTCTGTAATGGTTGTGAAGGCGCAACAAGCTGAGTCCCTCAGGGCTACGCATTTCCGAATCCACCTCTTTAAGAACGACTACATTTTTTCGAGCGTCGGATTTTGGTTTCTGAAGTTCTAACCTCTAGTTTGGTGAACTGGTTGCCAAATTCCCCCAGACTTAAATCCAAACCACCGGAACATTGGTTATATGTGCATAGATTGCTACAATGACAACCTTTGATGCCATCCCTAAAGTCTCGTCTGTTATAAACACCACTACAGCGAATAGAAAAATATACGGTAGGCAATCAACATTCGATGGAATGCCAAAACCAGTTCTTTCAGTACCTTGAATTTCAACGAAACAAAGATCTAACAGTAACCCCTAACTAATGTGTGCATAAACCTCCCGTAGTCTACCGCCATCACATTGCGGGCTAAACAGTCTGACGGCATAGAGAAATTTGACGAATTTCAAAGCCACACTACAAATCTAGTACGAGTTACTCGTCACCCGAATTCGGCCAACTACAGACAAAGCAAACTTACTAGAGTGAATAGACGATCTGCCATCGAAGAACACGAATGTGTTTATCTAGGCTGTTTCACTAGAGCACGGATCCTGTGGGGTGCGCGTTTATCCTAATGTCCCTTAGACGGTGCAGCCCTCGAAAACAAACCACTCGAAGGGAAACAACCTGGAAGATGTCCTAAACACAATATTTATGAATGACGTGCCAAACTTTCCTGCCACGAGAAGCAAGAGTGTAGCTATTAAGTTGTAACAATGCAACTCATCCTTTAGGCATTTTCCCGTAATAAAGATCTCAGGTTCTCGCTCAAAAACTACCTTACTCACTAAATTATAGGGAATGCCGCCCAAGAGTATTGAGGTTTCCTGTTCGATCAGAGCAAACAGCAACGAAAGGGTTAAAACATTGGCCGAACCATCGGAGAAGCCATACATCTGAACTCAGCTTAAAGGCTGCAGGGGCCTTATGGATATCAAATATTAGATCGCCCGAACAAGCAACGCTGCCGGTGATTACGCAGAAGCTTCATTTGATCGATCGTTTAGTTTATTCTGCAGTGGGTCCATACGAAAGATGAGACGTACCTCGACCAAATCGAATTTGAGATGAGGTGTCTGTATTCCACCAAAATGATGAGTAACGAATGACCTCACATGGGTCAGCATTCTCTAATGCCTGGCTGCTTTAGACCCTGTGGGGTCCCTGAAACCAAGAAACTAGCCTGTTTGTAAACCCGTGCTGGACACCTTTCCAGTAAGTCCGCCGAACTGGAAAACCATCAAGTTGCCATGCCAGGTGGTATCGTGAGTGTTACTGTGACTTTGTTACACGGCGGGACGACAGGCACTGAAGTCTATTACACAGGCTTGTTACTCATCCGAAGCGACAGGCGCAAAAATGGAAGGGGGTAATTCTTTATTGCCGAAATGACTCAAGGGCGAAGACATGGATGACTCAAATTCACGGACTCCCGAATTTCTGGGATTCTATCTGCAGTCAAAAGGCATGGACATTTGTTTTATATACTTGCTGTACGGTCCCCCCCCGAAGAGGGCTGTCACCTGTTGACCGCTCCAAGTTGTACTCTAAAGGGAAAGCCTCACACACCCATCAGAGTGGTTTCAACGTACAAATTTTTTAAAAACCCTGCCCCAATCGGAGACCAATTTAATGCCGAGTAACCATAGCTCATTGTCAGTGTTTCGATTAAAAAACAGGGTATTTCGTCTACTTGATTCAGAACAGATACCAGACTATGGTACCAGGCCTGGTACATGTATTCACTAATGAAGAGCATATGGTAGACGTGTTGAACGTAGGATGGTTTAATCATTGGCTGCGCTGTGGCCTACGGGGATCAGGCGGTCCTAAAATGTAGCCTCATCTGCTACACGAAATTTTAAAACGAGGACCGTGTGGTGGTAGCATAACTACACGTTATGTCCTCCTAGCTCAGCTTCTCAGGGCCACAAACTGGTGATTCCCTGATGAAAATCTCCTGGAGGTCGCTGATTGGATGCAGTGGACGATTTAAATTTGCTTAGCTTTTAACCTTTACAACATGCAAAACAGTTTCTTTCTGTGTTGCCAGCTTGTAACACGGCATGGCGTTGGTATAGATCATTTCCAACTTTAGATGCTTGGGGCGCGTACGTTATCCAACATGACCAATGTGTTCAACTGCGGAGAGAAGACGAAACGATACATCAACAAAAAATGGTGAAGACCTTTAGTACCAACCACAAAGTACTGCATCAACGTCATAATGACCTTTGAATGGTCAGGCGGAGACTTCTGCCCAGAAAACTCGTGCTTCAACGAAAACGGTTACAGAACCACCAGACACTCGGGAAAAGCAATATGTTCCCACTTTTCAGCGGGTTTTACAATAAGACAACCTTACAGCTTTTGTTACCTGGCCGCCAGGAATCTCTTACATACCTTAAGCCGATCAAGCTTTGCTACAAAATCCGAGAACTATGCACGAAGATAGCTGCCATGGAGTAGATACCCCTTACCCAAAAGCACTGGGTCGCATAAAATCTGGTGGTGCCTTGGGCTCAGTTCCTTTAGCAGTGATTAGACCAGAACCGGGTTCCTATTATGTGGAAGCTTGGAATAATCACTCTAGTCTACTAAGTTTGAAGCAGGCCTAGGCCTCCAAACTACTGCTGAATAATTCCTCCCGAGTTTTATCCAAGGTCATGGAACCTATCATTGCAGATGCGCTTTTGTACTACTTGAAAATCTCGACGTTATTGTTCCTGCGAAGCACAATTTCCATTGGCAGCCATCGTACACCACCAGATGACTAATTTCTCGGCATAACTGGACCCATCAAGCGAACGCTGAACTTCATGTTTAGTTAATCTGTCCTTATTTTTCGAAAGCATTCGGTCGTCTAGATACTCGAATTCTTCTTTAAAAACTTCGGTATTATAGGGTATGTGATTTTCTCTTGAGTTGGATCGCCGATTTACTCCTCTGAAGATGATGAACATGTTCATAGTTTAGATTTTCTTCCCTGACCACATACAAGTCGAGTAAGGTGCGTCTCAAAGCTCAGTTCTAGGGCTACAATTCTTTTTGTTATTTGTTAATTACCTCGCACAGTTAATCACTCTAACTTTCCTACTGTTCGTGAACGATATCCATATATGTCACAGGATTCAGGTGAATGCCCACCAACAACAGGTTCAATGTGACTTAGATATGGTACGTTAATGTTCATACTGAATTCTAATGCAATCCAACTTGCGTACATGCATGGCATGCTCCATACGAGACCAGAACACCTCCTCCTACCAGCTCGGAACGCAGTATTTTGGTGATCTCTTGCAAAAAGTGACCTAGGCTACTTGTTCAAGATGGGTTTGGGATTTGCTGGGCAATCATTAAATGTATCAGAAGCTGGAACCCAAATTAGGCTGTTGCGACGGGAGTTCGAATACATAGATATCACTCTTTCGTCAAATGCTCAGTGTGCATGTTCGCCATGAATGAAGTACCGTCTAAGTTAAGGCATGCAAGCACGTTTTAGGAACGCGCAAACTTTTCTTTGAACATAACTAGGACACTACGGGTTATTCAATGGATAAACTCCTCGATTGCATGGCGACCTGACAATAACCTATATGATCCTGCACGATTCAAATCTGCTGTCATTTTTGGATGCAGATTAGCAGCAAAACCATTGTGAGATGACATTCAATGAAAGTTCTACAACAGCATAGCTGCCCGGAATGTCGCTGAAATATTTCTGTCCGTCTATGCCTCAAGTAGAAAGCAACTGCCCAAATCGGTAGTTTCCACCCTCAAGCTACTAATGTTTTGAAAGGAGAATGGATTCCACACTAAACCACCTGTATTCTATCAACTGATATCATCGCTCCATTCCACTCTTGAGAAAATTCTTAACCACGGTACGTCAACTACTGTCACTGTAAAACTCGGAGAGAAGAAATACTGCGTCCCAAACACTTGACATGATATGTCCTATTTTTACCGGTATTTGTGTTAGTTGTCTACTTTATCAACCTAGCAATAAACGCACTAGCCCAACCAGCATGGCTTGTAAAGCCATGTTTCCTGACCGGTGTAAAATCATTATTTATTGCTCATTTATGCAACGTTCATAGGGATACACTAAGAGTTGGTTTCTTACTTTTAATATTTGATCCCCCATATTTTTCACAGAACTCGCTTAATTTTGTGAAAACGTTTGTTTTTAGTTAATGATTCACCGCGATGTCGTCATTTGGCTCCTGTTAATCATTAATTTTTGTTAACAGAACACCGGTATACTGAAGATCTTAAAAATCAAAGGCTTGAGTGGTCACGTAAGAAGGCTTGTGTGAATTACATGAGTTCAGCAAAAAGTGCTGCATTGAAGTGAAACAAATATCTGTGAACTAATCGTAATATTCACTTTAACACACACATTAAACCCATTTATCCCGATTTCGTGGGCTTTGACGAACATAATGTTTGTCTGCACCTTATTGTCACTCAATGAACAAACATAAAATCAAGTAACACAATTTGTGTAGAGCATCGTTGGTACGTTTCTTAACAATTGACAGTGTGGGTGCGGAATGACGGAAGTCGAAGTAACGTTTAACGGTGGAAAAATTCGAAGATAAACATAGTTCGATGGCATTACAGCAGGCTGTATTGGGTTCCCAGTATCAGATGGTGACCCCCCAATTTTCTGCTGCGGCTAAGTTTCAGGAGGCGGCAACAAATGTGCCAGGGGATTTTCAGGATTTGGTAGGTCCGAATGAGTTCACCTCGTAAACGGCAATAACTTCCACTACATGCTCACAATGTTTTCAGTTGCAAATTGTATGGCCTGTGGAATGGTCCTTTCACATTGTTGGTTGACACTCATTGGGATCTTAGATGCAACCAGATCGCGTTTAAGCCAGAGTTGCTTGGCCAGAATGTGTATGCTTTATCGAGTTTTACATAAACGTTGAGAATTTGAGGGGATACGGAGGGGTTAAAGCGCTCGAACGCCCTCCCTAAGCCATCAACATGTTGGGTCGCGGTGTTGGACGCCTTTATGGACTCCACCGAACAGCAGAAGTCGTCTTTTGTAACCAACCCAGGGTCGCATTCTTGTGAGGTGTTCTTTATGATATGGTCGCCAAACCTAAATGCGACGGTGGGCTTTCGGTGTACATGTTCCGTTTTGTACTTTCCCGCGTTGAAATGAAGTAGTTTTGCCTCTGACCATTTAAAAGTACAATCTAAGTATCGTTCGGCAGATGGTACTCTTCCAAATTACCGATCGCCCCCCATATCTTGCTGTCATCCATAAAGAGTGGAAAGCCGACTCGATGACGCACACAAGGTTTTTGATGGACCAAGCATAAGCGCAGCTCCATCACTGATCTTTGTGGAACACTGCAGTCCCCTTCAGTAAGATCAGAAAAGGAGCCCCGAACTTGAACCTGAGGCCACCACTGACGAAAGAAATTTCCGATACATCCAAGGACAGGGTTCCCAATTCCGTACGATTGCAGCTTTTAGAGATGTATGCTGTGATCTAATCGGTCGAAGGCCTTAGAGAAGTCAAGGTAGCTGACAGCAGTGTCGATCCCATTATCCAATATTTTGGTACAACTACCACGTGTAATCAGTAGCTTGATAGTGCATGACCGCCGCTGACACACTCCGTATTGCTCCGGCGCCCGGATGTTAGACCATATGAGGTAGCCTATGAATGCCTCAGCCTTGATCGACTCCATCACCTTTGATAGCACCAGAAGAAGAATCACTGGGCGATAATTGGCGTGCCTTGCATGACTACCACCGTTGAAAATCGGGATAATGATACCCAGTTTCCACACGCCGGTAACCTGTTGTTCATCCAGACATCTTTGGAAAAATCGTGTTAATGGCTCCGCTATCTTCATAGCTTCTAAATGCAGTGCTGTACGGGGAATGTTTTCAATATCGGGTGGATTGTGGGTGTGCAACGATAGCAGCTTCCTCAAAATGGTCGCTGGACTAGACGTAACGTAGGTAAATACTGGCTTCTGGTAGAATGGAACAGTGTGTGGCACATGCTGGTAGCGTGTCGGTAAAAAGAAGCATACTGAAGTCTAAAACATTGGTTTCACCGTCGACATTTTGAGTTGAGTGTGAGAACCCAAGATTCACTTTCCGGAGTCTGTTCACATGCTTTTACTAAAGCTTGATATAATGTCCATTAGATCTCAGAGAACATATAGTAATAACATTTAACTATGTTGGCTATGGGGAGTACCCATCGGCACAATCGCAATTACCTCATGCAAACACACAAAAGTTGAACACCTACGTGCGACCGCACGTGAAATCAGCCATCCAAACTTGGCAGCTGTAGCAGAAACAAGATCTGGTTATGGTCGAGAACCCTCAACAAAGCGCAACCAAGAATATCAGGGGCCTCTTCTGTCTGCCATACCAGCTTAGAATGAAGTACCTATAAATGTAAAGCGGTTGATACCGGCGCTGACAGGGGATCTAACAATGATTAACCTGTTTCTGAAATAACCAAAGCACATTTACCTCTTGCTGCTGGAAATGAACCACAACGCCAAACTAAGAGGTCATCCACTGAAATTGACTATGCAGTATAACCGGTTTTAATGTCATGGAAATTTATTCTGCCTGCGAGTGGGTCGGCCGTGGAACGATCTCCCAACTAATGTCGTCTCTACTCCCAATCTAGCGATAGATAAAAATGGCTTGACGAAGCAATGGTCAACGGGCATTTCCTTTTATAACTTGGGTTAGCCAGCGGGCTATATAACGCAACCAAACCGTATGTTTGCAAAATTCCAACCAATGGATATATACATTTAATACGTGAACATTTCCGCTCATCTACATATGCCTATTGTGTGGTTTGTGCCTGGTTCTGCCAGCCGCGTCAAGCGAAAGAAAACACACCGGCTATGCGCACAAGCGCTGTATTCACAAGTCTCAGGCAAAGCATAATAATGGTGTAGTTAAAAGCTCACTCGCCCACTCGATCGATCGCTTGATCGGCCGCATGGAGCCAGGCGCGTTCCTCCGCCTCCGCTTTTAGTCACCATCATAGTGAGTCTACAAAAATACCTATCAGTTTGCTATGAATTTTCCTCTTCTCGTTACTTTCAATCTCAAGGAACTTGGTAAGTGTTGCTTTGTTACCCGTAAAGCACCATTGTTCCATTGAACGAATCAGTCACGTTATCCGCTTGGGAGTTCTCGAGCAACAGCCCTCTTGACAATATTTGGACAGAGTTCGCTGAATGACTCAATGATATGATCAACCGAAAAATGGAAACCAAGCCACTTCGTCCCGTAAAAGTGCTGTCAATTCGCTGAAGAAGGAATTGAAAACGTAAAGCAATTAGGGAAACAGCATGGCATGCCTACAAGGCTAACCCCGAACCGGAGAATAAGATAGATTTCCTTACCCTTCGCAACAATTGCACCACAGTTATTCATGAGGAAGTAGTTACCTATAAGTAGTGCCTGGCCAAAATTTTTCTGGTAAACAATAAACAGTTGTGTAGGCGTGCAAAACAGCCTTAATGAAACAAAGCGTGGCATCCCTCCGTTTCACAACAGACGGTAGGGTGCAATGCGCCGACGGAGCAGCCGATGCCCTGCGGCTAAATTACGCCCTGATTTTCGACCTAGCAGTCTATCCCTGTCACATACCCTCATCCAATATAGCAACTCCAGCATTTGCACCTACAATTTTCAAACCAGCAACTGTGCCAAGGGAGTGACTTGTGCATCATCATCGTCAACAGCAGAACATCAGTCATTTAAACTGATGCTTCGCTGCCATACAACCATGAGGACCTATGAAATAAAGAATAAGAAGAGGAAGAGAAGTGGGACTTACCTGAAAACCCTAATGCCCTAAGCAAACATTCAGGGTCAAGGCGTCTGCACCTTGTGTAGACAACATACCGTCAAAAACAGCTGGCTATCGTGCAAAGTTAAGGCGGCATCGGCGAGACAGCTTCCTTGCGGCTTTCACTGCCATGAGTCATAATCAGCCATTACCCCGCAGATAACTCAGCATAAAACACACTTTAAATAGGTAATCCGACTAGGAGACAGCAGCAGACGCGCCACTGATGTCTACTGCGAGTCACTCCTGTAAAGTCTCGAGCCAAGCACAAGGTGAGTCACGTGGACTCCAGCCCGTAAGGCGAGACCGACCAACGGCACCCAGTTTGGTCGTCACTGTCTTCATTTCCCGCTGCCAAGTCAACTTCTGTCCACCTTGAGCCTTGCGCCATCCTACACCTGGTAGACTAAACAAGGCCCTCCTAGGTAAGCGGTGACCAGGCATAGGTAGCATGTGCCCGAGCCAACGCAACTTATTCAGTGCTATCTGTTGTTCTAGGGAGCTAGCATGATTATCACCACCTGGTACTCGCATACGCACATCATCGTTGCGGACAGGCTGGTGCCATCCGACACCAGCAGTGCTTCGCAGACAACGAGGATCAAAGACTTGAATACGCCTCAGATCTTCAAACCTAAGGGGCCAAGTCTCACTACCATAGAGCAGAACGGCCCTCACTGTGGCCTTGTGTACCCGGCCTTTCAGACAGAGGGAAATTCGCTTCTTTCGCCAAAGATGACGCAGGTTAAAGATGGCAGCTCAAACCTTTGAAGTGCTTGGGCTGACGTCAGTTTCTATGTGCCCATCGTTGCTGATGCAGCTGCTAAGATAAGTGAATTGATCAACCACCTCGAGTTCCTCGTTAGCAAGCGTCGATGGGTGGGCTGGTGGTCCTGCAGCAACACTTTGCACTTTGAAGGTGAGAAGTGCATACCAAATAATGGGTGCACTCCGGACAGGCTATTCATTGTTGATTGTGCCATCGCAACATCGTCGAAAAGCAAGACGATATCGTCCGCATAATCTAGATCAACTAATCTTTCACCAGGCAGCACTTCAACGCCTACGTCGTGAGATTCCGCAAGGGAACACTCCATGATAGAATCTACGACGAAATTGAACAAAATGGGGAAACCGGACAACTCTGACGAACGCCACTTTTTGTCGAAAAGCTATCCGACAGGTCACCGTAGACCCTGACGCGGTCTATAGTGTTCGAGTATAGAGCACGAAGGATGTTCACATATTTCGTGGGAACACCCTTCCACGCAAGTATTTGGAACAGAATCGATCGATCGACTGAATCGAACGCACTCTTGAAATCGAGGAACACAGCTATTGTCGGTCTGCGGTATGCGTGGCGCTGCTCTATCACCTGCCACCAAGTGAATATATGGTATATCCAGGCACTCCCTGGGCGGAAACCGGCCTGATTTTCCCTAATCCGAGATTCCCGTTCCGCAGTGAGGTGACGAATGATAATCGAGGCCAATAATTTGCTCACAACGTAGGCTCTAAATTAACCGTCATGGCTCATCCTGCATCACCTGAGTAGAAAGAGGTCCGGAAGCAGGGGGCCAGCTGAAGTGATCTTGAAAATGTTCCGCCCAACGAGCCATAGGGCGCTCCTTACTGTGTATAAACACACCCGCGCTGTGTCTGATTGTCTCACTGACGCCTGGTTTCCTGGGACCAGTCCTGCGGATCAGCTAAAAGAGCTTGCGCTAATGGCTTACTGCTCCTGCCTCCTCCATTTCTTGAGCCCGACTGGTCCACCAGGCTTCCTTGTCAGCACGTAGGCTCTGCTTTAGTCCACGCCTAATAACCCATCTGGTCATATTGTGTTCAGAGTAAGCCGCGACGTGTCTTCTAGATTCCAACAGGTTCACCGACCTCTCGGATATCCAGTGACTGGTGCGGGGATGATGGATTGTGCCACAAGCAGATGCTCCTTCCTCTGCATGACGGCCGGGATCCTATTCCACTGAAGCTCAGTGTCATTAAGACAAGACAGCGAAAGTCCGTTATGCAGTGCTTCTTGATAGGCTTGCCTGACCGAAGACTGAAACAATTTTTCAGTTGCCAATCGGAGGAGACGCTTGGTGCGCCTCCCGGTAAAGTTCATGGAGAAGCGGCAGCGTACTAAGGCAAGATCAGAGTGGACACAGGTACTCCAGTACGAACGGCAATCCAGGATGAAATCTCCCCACCTGTAACTTATGGCTATGTGGTCAGTTTGGGTCCATCGCTGTCCAGCTACAGGAGGACGCCAAGTGGCACTTCGGCGCCCACTGTGTCTGAAAGCAGTGCTACTAAGAAACAACTGGTGCTCCGCACACAGTTGCAGCAGACGCACACGGTTGTCAGTCCGTGCGGCGTTAAGCCCATAATTACCACCCAGCTAAATTTCTGAAGAGCTCAGATGCCCTACTTGTGCGTTCATATCCTTTAAATGTACTATAATATCTGTACTAGTAGCACTGCGTAGTAGGACGTTCTGTTTGTGATAGAAGTGTCCTAGGCTGTATTAGAACTGCAGTCGGTGGGAGCATAAGCGGAAATCACAAACAAACAGCGTTTTGTTTTGCTTCGCGAATTCACCTTAGCTGATGTCGTCAAACGGGCTGCACATAAACGGCTGTTCACCGGAATCCAGTCAACCAACAATGACTCAGCCTTGGAGTTGAGAATGATACCTACACCAGCTTGACCCGTGAGTGCTGCATCGGCGTCTACGGATGCGTGCAACCAATAACGAGAGGATAAGCCGGGTGCTGTTGATTCAATAACGCCATTAGGGTCATTCATCCTAGTTTCGTACACACAACACACATCAATACCCAGTGAGTCCAAGTGCGTGCAAGTGCAGCCTGTTGACCTGTGTGTCTTAGAGTGCGAACGTTGAATGTCGCCATGGAAACGGGATAGCGTGCCCTTATAAGGGACTTTTGTTGATAGGCGCTCGATAGGTGCTGTGGGATGGTGGCTGCAGATGGTTCTACTCCAGTGGCACCTCGGTTGCTGTCAATTAAGCTATGAATTATAGAAGGAAGATTAGTAATGGGGGTCGGAATTGGAGTAAGATAAATAGGTGGAAAAGAAAGAAGGGAGGCGTCAGCAGTAGCACGTTTTCGCTTTTCTGCCCTATTGTATGCAGCAGATAAGGCGACCGTTGATAATCTGCGCGACGGCCGATGCAGGACAAAGTTTATGTTTGAAGAAAATGTCATGGTTTTATGTGGGCTGAAATACTGCCAGGGCGCCTAGACCTAGACAGGAGGACGATTAGAGTCCTCATCCAAAGCCTTTGGCTCAAAAGCCTGTTCTCAAGGCAGCATGGAGGTGGCAGAAACCAGCGCCATCCCATTTCTAACCCTCAACCTGGAGGACCAGGAGACAGAGTTTGTCTGACCTCTCAACATTGATAAACCTGGTAGGAGTACCTCTAAAGGTGCCCGCAAGCATCACCCAGTATAGCGCAATGGGTCAATGAGGTACCCAAACCGTCGCACCACGTTAAGGTCCAGTCTCGTTGCGATGGACTTATTGCGCTATCATAAACCTCTAGCGGTCGAGAACATCCGTCCGAAAGCACCGAAGGCAGTAGCGAATGACTAGCCGAAACCATGTCGCAATTAATTTAAATATGTTTGGATGAGCAATGAGTTCACACTATGTGAAAGCATGATATTTTCAGTCCAAATTTTATTGGTGGTGGCCGTTCAGCTCCTGCAAAATATCACCCAGTGACACTCCTCCCTGTATTCTCGACGGTGACTGATGCAGTCGTCGCTGAGGCTTAAATGGACTACCTGGAAGAGTGCTACGTCTTGGCACCGCAGCGACATGGCTTCCGTCAACTCCGAGTAGGCACCACCAATCTGTTGTTGGCAAGCTGTAGGTGGACGGAAGTGGATGATGGTGGGGTTGGAGTGGTAGGTCATCTATCAGGGCTTTACCAAAGCTTGCTAGCCCTTCTATCACCACATTCTACTTTAAAGGCTAAGGAGATATGAGTTAAGAGGTCCTGTTCCTGGGTTGAATTGCAAAATTTCTTTGACAACAGGGGCTTCAAGTGCTTGTTTGGGAATCACTCTGTAAACCCATTGATGTGAAATGTGGTGTTTCACGGGACTCGGTGCTGGGACTGCGCTTATTCTTGATGTTCAACAAATACTTGGCAAGTGTTTTGGCCTCAAATATCTTGCTTTCATCGCTTATGTCAAGGTATGGCGACTGAGTAATAGAAGTGAATTTCACGATTTCCCTTAACATGACCTGAATTGCGTTCATATGTGATCATCGAGGAACCTACTCCAATTCAACAAAACAAAGGGCAAGGAGATCCACTTGCGTCATCACCTTGTGAGCACATATAAGCTTAGAGACCACAACTAACAGAAAGCTCCTCAGGAGCGTGACCTGGGTGTACTGGTATTGGACGATCTCGAATGTTCGGAAAGGTCAGAGAATGCGTCAAGGATTGGTTCTTAACACTCTGTCTTCCTCGCATAGCGTTCGATATGTCTGAACTTTCAATCTTCTCACAGGGATTAACACCTAATGAGACTCCATGTGGAATACACCATCCAAACGTGGCAGCCGTTGGCAGAAACAACATCTGGCTGCTCCATAGGCTCCTTAACGAAGGAAGAATGTTAAAGTTAGTGAGCGCTTCTCTCTACCAAACCAGTTTCGACATAAGTCCTTAACAATGTACAACAGCCGATATCAGCGTTTTGTTGATCTCATAATGGTTTACGAGGTCCTGAAGTAACTTAACCGCATTTGCCGCCCGCCGCTAGAACTGAACCACGACGCCAAGCTAAGAGGCCATTCTTTGTAACTACTAATACAGTATAGCCCGCTGGATTGCCGCAGCGATTTTTCTCCCTCTTACTACAAGACTCCGATTGTGTCAGTCGTCGAACGCCCTCCCAAAGTATGTGGACTCTAACCTCAACCAAAAGTATACAAATAGACTTGAAGAAGAAATGTCCCTTTGGCACTCCATTTAATAACTTGGGTTAGCCGGAGGACTACATAACGTGAGCAAACTGTGTATCCGAAATTCAAACCAGTAGATCCATACTTTTATAACTCGAACACCTCGGCTCTTTTACGCATGTCGATAGTGCGTCCACTAAAAACACCACAATTGTCACGAATTTTTCTGTTCTCAATATTTTCCGTCCCACGGGCCATGTTATTCATTGCTTCTCTGCTCGTAATACACCATTGTTCCAATGATTTTAGCACAAGAACATATCACCACTGTTGGCTGTTTTACCAAATTTTCCTCATTGACATGTGCGGTACATTCTTTACGCTGCATTACGTAGTTGGCTAAGCTTCCAGCGTTAGGATTCTCTATTTACTTATGCTACGATGCTTCTCTTTCCGCCAGGCGTTTTCGAGTTCTGCTGGTGCTCTTGCAGAACAAAGGGGCAAGATTTCCTATGTGGATTCAATTATGCTGCTGAACTTGCCAGCAAACTCCACCTAGGTAATCTCAATGAACAGCTGTCTGAAAATTCCAAGTGGCTTCTTTAACTAGTTCGCTTAGTATGTCGAAGTGCGCATTTGTCCCAAACGAACCAATAAGTTCTTGTGGATACTCTGCATAAACACAAACTCATAAAGCATCGTTACGTGATAACTCGGTATCAGAGGTGTTTCCATATTTGGACACTCGGTCACGAGCCATTCGTTCGAGAACACTAAATCAGGTACAGGTGGTTTATTTTCGGTTCTGAATTCACTGGACTAATGGACATAGCTGAATAACGAAACGATTGCAAAAACCTCTTGCACCTCTGCCTTCAATTGCTCAGTGAAGATACCCAAACATCTGTATTGCAAACATTGAATTCATCTGAGATGGGAACATATCTACTTCGTCGTCGCAGGACCCTCATCAGGGATAATGTCAAACCGGAGTCCATACCTCGGATCAACATGGCCACAAGACTACGGATTCTTCTTGGTATTCTTCTAGGTCGTGCTTTGCGTATTTATGCTCGTACCACGGTATATCTGGGTAGACGTCTGTGGAATATGCGCCATTCCGGAGGTCTGCTGTCGATAAAATAACTGCCTCTGCTTCTTCAGCGGAAGTCACTAAAACTCCGAGAATTCTTGGTTCACTGTTGTGCTCTGAGTTTGGGTAACAGATGATCCATGTCAAGATGTCGGGGTTGGCTTCAACACCTAGGAATTCATACATGAAATTAAACTAGTTCACAGAAGCGGGTTACTTTCATTTTAAGGAACTTGACCTCGATTCTGAAATGTTGGTGCCGATTACCGATGGTACACTATGTGCTCTGTTAATACTAATTTGTGCATCCCGAGTTGAGATCAGTCGTCAAGCGGTGCAGGCTGTAGTAGTACATGTTAGCATTATTTACTTATTTTTGGTTCAGTAGGAGTAACTGAACGTCTAATTTTCTGGTAACTTTTAGTAATAGCTACATTAGAACCACTTCCCAGCCACCTTCTACAGTTTTGAAGTGGAGACTAAGGCGCAGGACTTAAATTCGCTGTCTAGCATACCCATTTTCTTATGAAGCGGTTTTGGTGTTCCTTATTTGCGCCGTTCTTGTCAACTGTCTTCCTTGTTTATGCGATAATTCATATACAATCTTTATCAATGGAATGACCACACATACCGCGCAGAATTGTAGAGATTCTAGTCTACTATTGCGTATTTTCCACTGATTTACTGTGAGCATGAAACACGTGCTATGACGCTTCCTTAAGCAAATTGAACACTGGGTTCCGCTTCACAGATTTTCCGGACTGAAGAAGAGCCCACATATCATTGTCAATTTTGGCGCCGTAGAATGGGCAATATTTGATATGATTTTGCTAACGGTTGCGTCGATCCATAACTTTCAGGTCAGTGTCCGAACGAGTGTGGTTGTATGTCTGTCATCCATGCGTTGAGTTGGCCGTATTTTCATGGTCAGCACGACTGTTGTACGTTCGATACATCCAGGACTGGTAAGATAGTTTTAAGCGGCTGGGTCATCAGCTCGGTAGTCGCTCTGAAATACAAACAATGTGAATAAGCGACAGGGACACAAAACCATTAATAACTAATTCGCTTAGCGGTCAACAGCTACGGTTGATATCTTGTCGTATAGATCTCGGCAGTGGTCTTCATTTGTGATGACAATTGTGCAATGTGGCTCAGGATTCGGAAATTCCCGCACTTGTGTCTTGGTAAAATGGTTACGGAAAATCTTATGTGAACGAAAAAGGTGATTGGCACAAGTTAGATCTTAAAATGGAACGCACTAAATGGCGCTAATGGACCCGAATCGAATGAATTTAAGCACACGTGTGTGTTATTAGAGTTGTGACGGTAAATCCGATCTGAGCACGAGGCCTGATAGAAGGTATCCGGAATGCGGAAAACAATTATATCAAAGGATACATCGTCTGTCCCTTCCGTCTCTTGTTTTGTGTAAAATCATTCGGCTCATCTTGGCTTCACAGTTTTGAGGAGTCAGCAAAAGCAATTGTACTAAACTTGGAATGGAGTCGTAGTGTTTGTTTAGTTCCATTATACATGATGTTATCAGTTACACTGTACCACATATATATAAATGGTTTACTTTACTGCAGTTTTTCCGCACAGGCATTGGCGAAATCGAAGAAAGTTATAGTAGTTAAAGCAACATTAAGTTACAACTTGGGTTTGCAAGATAGGGTAGCAACTCTTATTATCCATCCATCTGTGTTTCTAGGATGGTCAATAGGGCATCAACTACTCACATACATTTGACATCCGAAGCCCTGGACAATAGGCGCGTTTTGAATATACATTTCGTTCGAAGCTTTGCTGCTTAGGCAAAAAAGCCATAGGATCTGTTGTGGTAATGTGCAAGCCATGGCGCGAATTTTCGCAGTTAGCTAGCTATTCGTGTTTCCAACACACTGACTACAGGTATCGGCTAAATTCACCTATGTTCGTTTCGTGTTCTGTGCGACCAGGATCCACTAGTTACTGTTGGGGATTTTCACTCTCCTATACTGGGGTTTCATTTCATGGAGAAAATCGGATACCTTAATGTACAAGAAAACTAGCGGTAGCCAATAATGTTTCAGTCATTGGTGTTCAGTAAAAAATGAAACATGAAAAATCCATCAAAGTTGAAAACTTTAGCCGGTCCTGTTCAACTACTTGTGGTTAGGAGTGACCTGTAACTTTCTTTGCGTTTTCACGTTGACAGTCTGCCTGTCAGTATTGTTGTTAGAGAGAGATCATAAGAGCACCGATCCTTATCGAGGGACAATGATTGTGTAGCGACAGCGTTTTGCGTGAATTTTCGCCAGCTATGAGTAAAGACCTCCCTGTTATATTCAAAACATTTAAACCAAATTGTAGATCAAGCACTTCATTTCTTAACGACAGTAATATTGCTTGATTCTTGAATAAAAGATCAAAAAATGGATGTCCTTGATTAAGGGTATAAAAGTACTGCTCTGGATAGTGACGCTTCTTTTTATATCTGTGGAATAGGTCAGCTGATGTCCGCTGCTTAAATTACCACTTAACTGATAAATCAGATTACTTCAACTGTGACGAAAAACCTCGTTGTTCATGCGACTTTGGCATTTGAAAATGAAGTTCACTACTTTCGCACCGGTATTACTGAGTGATCGTGCATCAGGATACTCGTATTTAGCAGATTACTTAAGCTTATATCTTATAGCCTGAAGTAACTAATGGCTTACCATGGAATGGAAAAAGTTAATACGTTGTTATATGATGGGTGTACAGATTTACTTTGATTAAATACTTCACTTGTGTAGATCGCCTATTCTTACCTCACCCAACGAGCTGTTACTCAAAAGTGGACATACCATTTGGCTTAACTGCCACAACGTGTGCCTCAGGGTCTGTATTGTTCAAGGTAGGGACCGCTATTTGTTAGCCAACTACGGCGTCCTCGCTGAGAAGAAATGCATCACATTCTTGAGTGAAATAACAGTCAAGCATTCTCTCGTAATTAACAGTTGGATTTAACGCATCTAGCGGGTAGTAACAGTATCATTGGAACACTTTTTAATTAGGAAACCTGATTCACAATTAACAGAAAGAGAACAAGACAAATCACAAATATCAAAGCATATACTTCCACCAGCTCACGCAGACCAATCTTTAGGCTTCTAACCTGTACAGAAATTTAACTACTACCCGGTGTAGATACCAAGAGTCTGTGGTAAGTGCTTCCCTTTAATCATGCTGAGAGTCCCGGTGAACTGGCTTATATCTAGTTCGCAGTCAATGCGTGTAACCACCAAACTTGCACATCGATCGGTTGAACGACTCCACTCTCATTCGAGTGACACGCAGCCAAACAGGCTAGACCACTAAATTGACTGTGCCGACTCGTGGAATGTCGCTGACGTAAACGAGTGGAATGGGCGATTTCCGTGAGCAAACAGAACTATTTGTACAGAGTTGATTGCTGACGCAAAACTGCGATAAAGACAACGATCGCCATTCTCTCTAGCTAACCATACCGTCAGCATTGTCACAATTCACATGATTGTGTGGTTCAAATGAACGAAGCGAATATCTGTAGATTTTATTCGCTCGTTTATTGAGATAAGCGATGCTAGTTTGGAGAAGGTTAGCTTTGTTTCCCCACTACTAATACACAAATTGAAAGCAAGACCGTAATGGCCTTACCGAATTCTAATCAGTGTGTTAACGTTTGATGGCAACCAAAACTTCATCCACGGGACCAGGTAGCTTCGTCATTCCGAACAATACAAAAAATACATGGACCGAACGAGGTCAAGACAAATTAGAATAAGGTTCGCAGCTTGCAGCAGAAGTTAACTTTTAGACGCGTCGAGTGGTCAGGTTTTTTGATACATCAATAGCGATAATCGATGCGAAGTTTGTAACAAACTGTTGATTTATGACCCATGGTGTACAGAAATCAATAAGTGGACAAGCACGCTGATTAACCATAGGAAGTAGGTAACCAGTGTACGATGACATGTTAAGGAAATTCCCCAAGGTATAAACACTGTACTGCTACTTTTCGAGGCACTAACACACGCAGATAGACCTATAATTTCGGAGTGATTGCTTAACAAGTGTACAATACGGGATCATGTTCAAGATATTTTCGTTTACCTTGCGAGGAGTACAACTTACCTTTTTCGGCAACAGAGTATATTTGTAAATATCTGAGGCATGCCTTTGAGTTAAGTTTTATCCAGAAGACCAATATGTAATACTTCAGGACAGGACAGGATACTATCCAGGGACGAAACAAGCTTCAGCTTAACGAGCTTTCCGTTTCGTGTGCTGGTAAGCGGAGAAGATCTTCCAGAGCTGTGACTTGATAGCATATTCTTGATTCTAGACTGGTGAAGAAGAGAAGCAAGTGCAAGACGAACAACACACTGTCATGAAGTAATGAGATTAGGGGCAGTCATGAAGCTTAAGAAAATTTGGAAAACAGGGTCAGCCAATGTTTGTCTAGGCTACATTTAAATTCCTCCACAGTTCCGCATGCTAATAGAGCGGAAGCAATTTCATTCCAAACAACACAACCCGGTTTGTAAAGAATCTGGATCTTAACCCCAGCCTAGATCTATGCTGCTACAATTTCATGCAATGGCCCTGCAAGTTGTCTGACGTAGCTGGTTCAAACAGCTCGATTGGCCTGAAACCTTTCATGATTTTCAACGTCTCTCTTAAGTCACCTTTCAAGCTGCGTCTTCTCATTGAGAACAAACCCAAGTTAACTAACCCATCTTCATACGGTAACGCAAGCTGGCCTACTATCATTCGTGTGGCCAGTCTTTGCACATGCTTAATATAAATAATATCCTTCCGCAGGTAGAGTGCTCATGCCTGAGCACCGAATTCCAGATCTAGTATGACTACAGGTTTGAACAAGAGCGGAAACATCTCTGACCTGGTACAACTCAGAACTCTCCTGAGACGAAATAACTCCTGTCGCTCTTTATTAGCCGCATGCCTGCACTGCGTCAAGAGCTTAAATTCACTTGTCACCATGAGACCTATATCACATTCCTCGGTAACATGCTGCAGTGTTAGGGACCCATTAGACGTATGCACTGTAAGCTCTTCATCACGCGGGGTTAGGATTTGACTTTTGATGGTGTTCACTTGTAAGTCCTACAAATGTGACCAATTAAGAACGGTAGCAAAATCTCTAGATAACGAAGCCCTGTCACCCCTACTGGCAAGTTTCAAGTCGTCAGCAAACAAATAGAAGTGGTATGCAAGTAGTGGGACCAAGTCATTTATATACATGTGAAATAACAACGGACCGAGTACTGATCCCTGGGGAACTCCACTGTGAGCAGTGCTTGCCGTCGAAATAACTTCACCAACCCTGACACGGAATCTCCTACCATAAAGGAATGCAGACAGCCATGAAAGCAGTTGAGGTAGGATTCCAAACGGGGACAATTTTCTAACAAGAAACGGTGGTTCACCAAATCAGAAACTTTAGTGCAATCAAGGTAACATAATTCTACTGGTAACCATCATCAAGACATCAGGTTATTTCATTAAGGAAACACAGTAGGTTGCTAAGACGTTATTTTCCTTTACGAAACCATGCTGTTCTGCTCCGATCAAGTTAATAGCGGCAAGATGTTCACAGATTCCTTTCCTAATGTTTTTCTTCGCCAGCCAGACCAACAGGCCGATAGTTATTGGGTGATGATTTAGTACTACCCTTATGAATGGCCACAACAACCGCTTTCCTCCAATCCTGTGGGGTCCTCCCCACACGAAGCGACATGTCGGACAACTCAAGAATAGGAACCTGGAGTATGTCGGCAATCGGCTTAAAAATAGCGGGATGTATATTATCAGCGCCAGGTGATTTGTATTGGTTTAAATCCTTCAATACAGAGAAGACATCTGAAGCAGTTATGACGAGTTCGTCCATTTTACCCTCACTTACGCGATGCGAAGACAATGGCATTGAAAAACCTTTGTCCGCTCAATGAACTCTCTGGAAAACAAGCAGGAACTCTTGCGCCTTATCAAGGTCTCCTGTAGCCTGTTGTCCATCTTCTGTGATTAAGCTGCCAACTACTTCTCTTAAAGTGGTTTTAGACTGGACATAGCTGTAATAACGCTTTCGGTTCTCTTTTTTACGTTTTGTGCCAGCCTAAGCTCATAGGAGTAGTTTGCCTGCCTGCAGTTTGACCGCCAGACTTCGACTTCTTTTGTACTCAAGTCACCTGCGGAAACCACCAGACTCATGATACCTTTTCAGCCCTTTCAACACCCGCTCAATACGTTGGCGCCACCAGCGAAGCTTATCTGAGTGGCGCATGCACAGGGGAGCGAACGCCACTAGCAACTGCGTGAGGCCACGTTTGATCATGGGCCACATCTATTCCAGGGTTGCTTCTTCTTGTTCAGGAACCCAGTTAATGCGTGCGGCTGTATTTCTTAGAAGCGTTGTCATAACTCGGCGTAGTTTCCGCGTCAGTCGGGGTTCAGCTGAGAGCTTCGGTACGCAAATGGAGCAGCAAAGAACGAAAAGACGGCTCTTACCTATAAGAGGCTTAACATTTTTGGATGACAAGCAACCATACTTGGTGATCACAACATCTAAGAAAGAGGGGAGGTTCTCGCCAAGACTACTTGTTGGAAAATTTACGAGCTGCACAAGGGCGTTTTCCTGTACCCACAGTACTAAGTTATCCTCCATGGAGTCCATCCAATTGAGAGCATGTTCTTAGTCGGCATGTGGTAGTTTCAAGTCGCCTACAATCACAAAACTTGGCGCAGAGTGCGCAGCTCGTTTTAGTAGATCTCTAAGCTCCTTGTCCTCTCCTCGCGTTAAGGACGGGCTGCGATAAACACAAACAATTAATTTAACTTTACATTGCACCCTCAGAAAACAAGAAGTAATTTGAATATTTTGTCTGCACATGATAAGCGGAGCTTCCCAGTGACCCTAATGACATCTTATAAGCAAGAGCACTCCACCCCCATTTGGATACCCAGGACGGCCTATTCTATACCCAGGGAAGTCGGCTAGCAGGCAATCATTTATTGAGTCATTTGGTGAGAGCCAGGTCTCTGTGATCGCAATAACCTCGGCAGATATACAACTCATCGCTAGCTCCCTCACTTGTTCTTCACGCTACAAGAATCTGTGTACCAAACATTCAGCGTGGTTTACCGCATTTGTTCTCCGCTCTCAGTCGCACTTTTAAAGTTCCCCACAAGTGCAGAACCCGAGGGGATACCCTGATTTTTGCCACACTTTCAGTAAGTTTGACTGGAAATTATTCCTGAGTCCTGAAATACAAAGTAGGACTGAAGTCACACGCTGTTGTTTCTTTGGCTACCCCGGTCACAACACTATTTTCATTCTACGGCGAGCAAATCTAGCCTTAGTGAACATAGGACTTGCAGTTGCAGCTGGCGGAGGTGATGTAGCGCCCCTGGACGAGTTGTTAGAAAGCATTCCTTTAAGGTCGGCTTCTGAACTAATCACCACTGCTACGGAACTAGATTCCGTTGCCACAAAAATGGCCGCTTCCGTCCTGGTCGATCGCCCAATTGCAAACTGAATTTCTGCAGGGTCCAAATTCATTAATGACGCAATGTTGGAGTTATGCAAGAGCGGTATTTCTGTAGCAACCTCCTTAATGTTTAGCTGTGATCCCGTTATGCTCTGTGGAGAGACGAGATGGGAGCGAGTAACAACATCCTTCTGGGGAAGTTGACCATTAGCTCCACTTATCGTAAGTTCTTTTTTGTGAAGCTGCAACCGGATTTCTTTGTCTGAGGCCGCTGTTAGCTGACAAAAGAGAACCAAAATTAGTATTACTTAAAGTTAATCCTGAGTTGCTTTTGATTTTGGAAGCGAACGTATAGGGGGCCGCCTGTGATCGGCCATTACTTCGGTTAGCCAATAGGCGTGCCCCGGTTTAGAAGTAGATCACGACAAAACGGATTTTTAAACTCTACCAAAATCAGCCTTGCAAGGCCCCTCTCGTGCAGCACATTTACACTCTTCCAACTACCAACACGACGAACGCTTTTGATGCCAACAACTGGTGAGATACCGACAATGCGAAGTAAGTCCTGAACACGCCTTCTATTCAAGTCACGTCTGGCCTTAGCTTCTCGTATTACCAGTTCTTCTCGGTTGTAACTGAGCACATTTATCTGCCTATCCATAGCGAGTTCAGTGAAACGCTCATAATGCTCGCAATATGAATGTAACATGTCAGTCCTTGCTCGCAATGCTTCAATAATAGAGCCACACAATTTCCAGCAGCAATATTCCGAGACTGCACCAGATGCCGCCCATCTAATAAACGAGAGCAGGTTTCCGCCAAACATACACAATGAATGCAAATCCATTTCAAGTTAAGATGAGGCGAATATAATGCAATAGACTCTTCTTCCAAACTCGAATAAATATTATGATACCAAGGTACGTACCTATGGTATTGTATTCCTTTCTCTACTACTCTATCATAGCCACGCTGTCTACAAAAAGAAGTGACCGTTGGCGACATGACCAAACTCGGAACAACAATGATATATGAAAATGGAGATATTCAATGAACAAACGATGGACAAATATATATATATATATATATATATATATATATATATCCTAAACGATACTACCGACAAACAGACGCAGGGATAAAAAGGAGCAATGATGTAGAGAAACCGAAACCAATGATAAAACCACAATTGCAGCAAACCAAGAAAAATATAATGGCACGAACTCACCGGGGTATTAAGTAGGACCGGCGGACAAATGAATGTCAGTGAGAATCCAGATAGCAAATTCAAAGTGCGAAGAGATCAGGAAACAGCGCGCTCAGATTTTGCTTCGCTTTCTATATGCAAGTAAGTAAAGCTACTTAAACGTCGAAATGCAGGTAGAAAGTCCTGGTTTGTTTGTTGATACCATAAACAGATCGCTCGTTAGGCGAGAGCCTATCTCGATAGGGCCAGCTCGAGTTCAAGTTCGGGTCGGGACCGTCCGACAAAGGAATCTGTCTTGATGATAGCGATCAAATAATGGAAGGAACAGAATAAAGTTTTCACACTCAGTCTCTTTAGAATACGCTTCCAAGTCAAATTTGAAAGCAAAACTACAAGATTTTTCAAAATTCAAACCTTGCGCGGGCTTGAAGCTAACCACGAGCCAAAAAATGACAAGCTTCACGATTTTGCGTGTCATCCTTCCCGTTTCTTTGATCAGAAGGTGAAAGTTCACTGTTGTGAGAGATTCCCTTGCTGGGACCTATCAACATATCTATGACTGTGTAAACACTCATCGCTTCCGTCATAAACATTATCTTTGTCGTTAAAAACGAACGTCAGTCGTCGAAAGCCACTTAAAAGAAAGGCAGTAATTAGCCACAAAAATTTGGTTATCTATTAGCGAGGATCAACTACACATTTGCATGCATGGCAAATGACAACCGCATGCCGTATTCGATGTGTGTCATGAAATATATTGATTACGGAACAAGTTAACCGCCTACATTTGCGATACCAAGTCTACAATGAATGTCCCTCATCCAATGCCCGTTTCCAGAGCATGAGACACAATAGAGCCTTACTCGGTATTGATTAGACAGGCCAACTAAAGTTGGTCTCTGTTCTCAATGGCTGAAAGCACATGAATCACACAAGGGGGTGTTCCCGTGTCACTTCGAACTACCGGTGGTTTTGTGTCCTGAAGAGCTAGTCTTCAAGAATCTTTCGCCGGTTCGGCAGGCTCCTGCAACGCAGTTCTGTCTTAGGATTCCGTTTATCTAAGCGGACAGATAAGGTGAGTGGTTCATAAATTCTCATTTGGGAATACTCAATCGCGTTAACTGCTCCAGTTTCAAGTGGTATACTAGTTTAGTTTATATCACAAATTTTTACGATGAAATTTAACATTTTAACTTAATATTAAATCCACTGTGAGCGTAAAATGTACTTTCTATCGAACTACTCGTGATAACCGTAAACTTGGTTGCCGAGTTAGATTTTCTTGTTAGCGAATAGCATTATTAAATGAAGCAAATTAATCTGTCTCACCGCGAATTTGGGGTAAAGATGAGGAAGAGCAAAACGAAGTTATCAGCCTCGCAGTTTTCTTGAGCTTTCAAATACTACTCGTTTAAATGATGTCAATGGCGTAAATACCCGTGCACCAGAAGAGGGAATCTTTTTCCCAGTTAGCACAGAATCCACATGTTCGGATTAGTTTCCACTGTAGGCAAACGCGCATACGTGGACTTATTCTGTTTTTGAACCAGGTACAGGTAAATCTTAGCCATTGCATGCATTTTGTTCATTCGCATTCATCGCTGTCATCTAGGCCGTTTCTGTGTATCCGTGTAAGAGCCAGCAATTTTCGCCGTATAAGCTACAGGGCACTGTAAACATAGGACAATCTACTTGCTTCGCCGAGTTACAGCATTATTTCGAAAGACCGAGTTGCCAAGTGTCATTAATAGGTTGCCTGCCAGGTGCTACCAATTGGTCGTAAAGTGAGCTTGAATTTGATACGTAACAGTATATTAATATAACTGATTTGGGAAACATGGGTGTATGCGGTTGGTACGTAAGTGTCATCGGTAAAGAATAAAGCACAGATGAGGCTGGCACTCCTTGGAAATCGGAAACACATTGACTTTGAGTCTTGTGCAGAGTTGAGGTGTACGCGCTGCTGATCGTCACGTCAAACAGCACTGGCCGGTTTGCAGGAGAGTTCCGTTTGCTACATAAGTTATACCCTAGGCACTTTCACTGAAAGTGCCTGTTTTATCCATATGGTCTCTAAAGATGTATAAGAAAAATACTTTAATGTCCTTGCTCATCTCTGGGTTGCACATAAGTAGGGGAGTTATGCGCGGTCTTAGCTATATTAATGAGACCGATTACTACGCAGTTTCGAGCGTATAACTTATCCAGAATTATAATTACATGATTGGGCATGAATAAGTTGCTTGCCATTTGCGAAACAATTGAGCACATGTGTGGTGGCTGAACTTGAGTTCAGATCTAAACGGAACATATTTTAAAAGAAGTACTAGAAGTCAGTTCATACTGGAGGATGCACTGGAAACCCATGTCCATGCGCTGAACTGTGACAGACGCATATTTGTATATTTGATTTTATCAGTTTAGGTAAATAATCTATGAAAAGGTAAACAGTGTGGACTGCCAGCAGTGCTTTCTTACACACATGCATTTGTTTTCCAACAGTATTTTGATGGCGTGCTAATTTTAACAAGGCAGATTTGCCCGAACAGGCAAAGAAATGACTGAATCGCCGTAATACGTGACCTCTAACCTGATCAGCGCAACTCCTGATCATGCAAAGTTTCGATTATCATCATCCAGTATTAGAGGATGTGATACGTTGCTTTTGTTGAGCATACACCAAATTCAAGAACATAAACCTGAGCTCGTTAATTAATAGAGTTCTTAGAAAAGAACTTAATGGAAGTTCTGACTAGGTTTTTTTATCAAGTCCGGAAGATGATTGTTTTGTATGGACCCGAGTGACTAGAATGCTGGCCTACTTACAACAGCCAGTATGGATGTATCATCTATCCGTCATTAGTCATATGACAGTTTACTGAGGCAAGAATGCTTCCACAACAAACGTCAAGAGTCCAGTGAATGTCAATTGCATGCTACTTATATCTTCTTGGTTGGGTGCTCCATGCTGAGGCTGATGTTGCATACATGATGCTTCTTCACTGCAGTTGGGCTAAACCGACTGACACTTAAACTTGATCTTTTTACGCTGAATAAATTTCATCCCACTTCATTTGGTTTGTTCTGCCTAGGCTTCCAGGCAAATCCGAAACCGGATGTCGCCAACCAAGTGTGCCTCATCCTGTGCCTCATACTCATGATGCTTCCCCACAGCAGTTGGGATAACCAACCTACACTTAAACTAGGTCTTTTTAAGCTGGACAAATTTCATTCCACTTTATTTGCTTTGTGCATCCCACCTGAATAATGTTTTATTAACTTTCACACTTTGCTTACATCAACTGAGCTTATCTTCCTTAACTTTATAGCGTTTGTATCGTTTTGTAAGTTCCGGACACTGTGTACTTATCGCGGCTTCATTGCCAACCAACTTATTTCATAGGCTAATTTATCGAATTGTTATGTCGACATAGCCGTATGAGTTAACATATATAATTTCTTTGATAATGTCATTTCAAGTGAATGGCTGTTGCTTGATATCCCCGGTGTGGCTGTGCTTGATGTGCATGTTGACAAGGTGCCTACCTGTCTATTACCCATTACCTCGTCCATGCTGGATAGTTGGTGTTGCTGGAGGGGAAGGGGTGCATGGTACCTGTGGCCGTGCTAGGCTCAAAATTTCGTTCCATGCACCCAGTGTGGAGCGTACCACGGTCTAGCCACCGCCTTGTGTGCGCTTGATTCCCAAATACATCGTGCTTGTGTTTGCCTGTGAAGGAGTGTGGGCCGGCTCCGTCGATGGCTCCCATCCATATGCCTCCCGGTCTTATTCCTTCAAGTTTCCACTGGATATGGGGTGTGTGCTTGGAGCTGTGGGTGATGCAGAGCAAGTCACCCATGATCCCTCTTAAAGCTCAGGCGTCCTGTGTCTGGCCACAGTGACAGGCAAATCCGAAACCGGATGCCGCCAACCATGTGTGCCCCATGTTGACGCTGATGTTGCATTCGTGATGCTTCTTCACCGCAGTTGGGTTAAATCAACTTACACTAAGTCTTTTTAAGCTGGGTAAATTCCATTCCACTATTTGGTTTATTCTGCTTACCTTAATAATCTTCTATTAACTTGCACAAGTTGCTTACGTTAACTGTGGTTATCTTTGTTAACTTTTAATTGAGTCCAATTACTACGTGCAATCAGTTGCTTTGTAGTGCATGAAGTGTGTTACCGGAAACCGTGTTGTTCCGGTGCTATGATGTTGTGGCGTTCTAGATGGTCTACCAAAGCCTCAGCGATGATTGCCTTCATCACTTTTGAGAGCACAGGGAGTAGGATCACTGAGCGATAGTTGGCGGGTTACGAGATATTACCGTGTCTCCAGATAGCAAGTACAATTTGTTTATGTAAGCACGTTTGGAAGAAGTTCGCTAATGGTGCAACCAGCCTTGTTGCTGCTCCTTTCAGCGCTCTTGAGTGAATATAGTCGATTCCGGGAAAGCTGTCTTTGCGTAATGAAAGCAGTTTTTTCAACACAGCTGTGGGAGTGAAATCGGTATACGTGAGTGTTGAATTTGAGGCTGGGATGTAGGTATGTAACAGTGGCAGGCGTCTCGTTGTAAGTTTGGGCATATTGCATCCGTAGGGCGTTGGCTGCCCCTTCCGCCCTCTGTGCTGCAGTAACCGTCCCTCAAAAAGCTATCCTTGATACACATTTGAGAAATGGACATGTGAAATTGATACATCATACCTATCTGTAAAAGCAGCAGATTCTCCCGAAAAAGGAAGCTATCAAGTAGCAGCCGCGCGTTTGCAGTTAGATGCGACAGAAATCTGGTTGGTCAGGTGGATTAGTTAACATCATCCATGCTCAGTGGACTGAACTGTCATCGGTGATTCTTCGCTTCATAGCTGGCTCTTTGCCCCATAAAATTCTTCTGCAGAAGTTAGTGTCACCTAGGTTCAATCTGTTAAGCGCTTCCTGCCATCAAATTAAACCAACGAATTCGCTAAGCTGGAATACTATAAACGCTGGTTGTTTTAGCTTTTGACGGTCATTGTATTGGGTTCACACCTATATCGGTGTTACCAAACCTTAGACGCCTACTTATTGAAAGAAGGAAGTCGTATGTTAGGGAAATAGGTTGGAGTAACTATTCGGATACCTTTTCGCAGCAGTTACATATGGATCACCAAATTTCTTACACTTTCATACAACTTACAGCATATCATGGGGAACATCGTGATTGTATTCACTGTGCGCTCTATACAAACCCTAGTTCGTAAGTCGAGACGCATAGACTCTGCGATGGCACATATGCATGCGGTAACACCTGCTGTTAGGTAACCTTGGCTCACCCGACCATGAACCGCTCTATAATATTCATTGGAATTCATGTGGTTATAGCAAGACTTGGTAGTCTGACGTAACTAGAACCATACATATTTGTAAACAAAGCGTTCGGTCTTATCGGACTAGTGTCTGCATTTCACATACATTTATTCGACCGATTCGTTCGACAGCGGATTGACGGACATATCGTCTGTGGTGGACCAACTGGTATACATAACTGTCGCTCCACCTCCAAACATCGGGAAACGGAAAGTAGGTCAAATGTGTGCAACATCAACGTCTAGCTGTGCTTATGAGCGGCCGAAGCCAGCGGTAATTATATCAAAGACATCCTGAATAAGTGCTCACTGTGAGTATATACAGTACATATATTCCACAGCATACTAGTGTATCGCTAACCTATGATGTGGTTCTAAACAGTCAATGAGAGACCCTTAGCTGAACGTAAATTGCAGACTCACAAATTGCGTGTGCCGTATAGTAGGTATACATATCTTAATCAGCATGATCTGCGAAACTCATTACGACATGCCTAGCTATTAGTAGACTCAAGAGCCTCTAATTGGTCCATGATATAATGAGCTCAGAAATCATCACCTGTTATAACTAATCTGGAATTGGGTAATCTTTTGGACTCCAGTGTAGAAGAGATACCGATGCGAACGCGGTGGTTGGTGATGCCATATTTATCTGGAAGAGAAATTGGTGATAATATTGCTGTTAGTGCTTTTGAGTTCATGTTCTCATATATATTCCATTTCTGCTCAAAAGTCTTCGTTCATTGTTTGCCTCTGTAGAATGAGATAATGTGCAATGCACAGTGTTGACTATCAAAACCGGAAAAGTCACTGCATTTTTTGAACTTGGGATGCAATCGAATATTACAGGTTCGAAGCAGTATGCTTCGGTAAACACATGTCCATAGGGGCGCTGGTTGACTTTTGATTATACGTTTGGTTGTGAAGGTCACTACTGCTGTGTAGAAGCAGTGAACTCTGCGAGGGAAAATGATTTATAATAGGTACACAGCGATTGCCATGTGGGGACCCGAGTTAGGATTATAAACCCAAAAGTTCAAAGGAATGAAACAGCGGGGAAAACGGGTTTTAACTGATTTACCAAGCTATTTACATGCACGCTGATTTGTAATTTCTCACTGCCTTGTTACAGAGATGGCTGCTGGGTAATTAGTTTCTTCTGTTATTTCGTCTCTCGAATGAAACGGACTATATTGCATAAGAGAAGTGGAGTAACGTGTCGTCAAGACGTTTGTGTTTGGCAGAAGATGACATCAGTTGGAATAGCGTTCCAGGACCGGGATACCTGGAGACAGAAAATGTTAATTGGATAAGCAAGTCGATTGCTGTGTAACCAGTTTGATCTGATGGTCTCTCAGATGGTATTGTGTCTGGGTTGCAGTAGGTTTGGAAAGGTGGGATTTGAGTTCCTCCATAGTAGGTAAACCCTGCTGAGGTCAGTTCGCAAAGGCAGATATTCGCTGCCGTACAACCCTAGGGTTTGCAGTCTGCCTTTGTAGGGGAGGTGAAACAACCCCTCAACGAATTTGGTCGCTCTACGTTATGGACCTAGAAGAGCATCAATATCGTGTTTACACCATAGTCACCAATGCTGCATCACATATTTTCACGTTAGGCCTCAGGTAAGCGTCCAGTATTTGCTGGAACATTGATGACTTGTACCTTCCGAAAGTTCTCCATAAGAGTCCCAGTTGCTGACTGGCTCTTTTTGATGCTTTTCGGCCTGTTTCGAACAGGTAACTTCATCCTAGACGATTATCCCGGAGTCACATTTCTGGCCAACACGTTGTAACTGCTGGTCCTTATGTCTCTATTCAGAAGTACGTTGATGGAGTATGCTGGCAACCTGTTTCACTACGCTGAACTGGAGCCGGTTTTCGGATGGCCAAGTATAGGCCCTATCGACATCTCTCCGCAGTGCCGTGTACTCGTTTACCACCTTGATGTCATGTCCAATCCTGACATCGTCTCAAATAATAAGAAGTCTGACTGGAGCACACTAGCATGATCGTTGATGAATACAAAACATAAACGTGGTTCCAGTACTGATCGTTGGGGCGCACCATACTGGACCTCAACTGGGCCGAAATTGGCGTTGCGGACTTTCACATTCAGCTGATGTTGAAGGAAAAAGTTGCTTATCCAACTCAGCACACGGTCACCGAGTTCATGGATTTGAAGCTTGTGAAGCAGAATGCCGTGAACCACGAGGTTGAAAGCTCTAGAGAACTCCAGATAGACGATGTCCACTCTTATCTGGCATCAACTGAATCTGTCCAGCTAGCTCGAGCTAGCAGCAGGTTTGTAGTGCACGACAGGTTTCGGCGGGATCCATGCTGTGGTGACACAATAACATTGTTACTCTAAAGGTATGTCATGAATAATTCTTCGATAATGCTTTCCATAATTTTGGATGGCACCGGGAGGAGAGTGATTGGACGTTAGTTCGAGGGCTCCGCGCGATTCAAATTTCGTAAGTGGGGATGACTATTCTATGTTGCCACATTGTGGGAACCTGTATTTCATCAAGGCGTTGTTGAAAGAACAAAGCTAACGGTTCTTTGATATTGATGATGTCTGGCTTCAATGTCTTCGGCCTTATGTTGTCTACGCCTGGTGAGCTATGTACGCAAAAGGACAGGTATTTTTGTCAAGTTCGCTGCCATGAAGGATACGAGGCTTACCCTCGGGAGCCAGTGAAGTAACAAATCACTTTGAAAGTGCGATTGATGTTGCCATAGCTCCTTTTGCCACCTCATTTGTAGTTAGTGCCGGACCATCTGCTGCTCGCAGAACTGTGATTCTGCGATGCAGTATCCGGAGCTTGTTGAGGTGCCTATACAGCACGTTAGGATTAACACTGGATTTCATCGCCAAGTCCTGTTGGTGCCGGAATTTGCCTCCACGGACCAGGTTGACACAGTGTTTTCGTTTGTTTATGCAGACACCCCAGACGTGCACAACTGGGCAGGATTTATAAGCATGCCAGCTAGAAACCCTTGATGTCATGTACTTTCCAGTGTGGCTTGCTTCGGGCGAAAGACTTCGTTTTCTGAAGCACTTGCCGCTAACCTGGTGGGCTGCATAAAAGTACCTCCAGGAGACACCGGGTGACTGCTTGTCTGGCAAGGACACAGGAAGTTGTAATGGGTGACCATTTGGGCTTCTCTTTGTTTGCATATATGTATTCCGCGTTGCAGATGTAACGAAAGAGCAGGGTTGCATGATCGTCACTGTCAAGCGGTGTGTCTGTGGTTAATGTGTCGACCACTAGTTCCTCGTCGTTGAACACAGATGGTTCGCCAGCAGTTCCCAATCGCTTTAGGAGAGGTGACGTATTTGTATAGAAATACATTAACGATTATGTCTTGCAAGTCTGCTATGAGTCGTTTCCTGACACAACCAAATATCAATATTATCATAGAAAGGACTATGAAACAGGTTCATTGTTAAAATGGTACGCCCCTCTGTCTACATGGTGCTAATATGGCACATAGAAAAGGGATCGTCTTGAGAATCCCGCTCAAATCCTGTGAAGCCAGAGTTTACATGGAAATATTGGTGTGCAGACTGCTTCTGTCTCAATTTTAGAAAATGAAACTAATGCAGTACCTAGCTATCCTTCCAGCGACCCAGATTGGAGATGGTTTTACTGCGCGCACTACTGATTCCCGTAAATGAGTTACTGAGTAATCCAGTAAACTAAGTTGCTAACGGAAAACAGCATTTGCTGTCCCATTTACGGTGAAGTTGAGGCAGCTTCCCCCTGTAAAATAGGTAGCTGTAAAATGAAACGGTAGACATTTTTGCATGATTCATCATCATCTAATATAATCTTAGTATATACACGGACAAGGAGAAAGGTGGAGGCATGTCATGAAGGAACGCTGAGTGGCATAGGGTTTAATTGGCTTCTCATTGCAGAAACACGGATATTGTAATAGCTCTAAATTCTACGCAACTACGGAAAATTAAAGTTTATTGATATGCTTTTAACCAGCCGCTTTACACCCAACGTGCGAGCGGGGATGAAAAACGTTTTGTGTGCAAGACACTGGTGTAGAAAGCAAATGGTAGGCTTTAAACTGAAACTCGAAAACAATACATAGATTGTGCTAGTTGGGAGGCGTTTGGGTGTACGCCTTGAAAACAAGGTATATAATCTATCCTGGTCGGCGGAATAAAACTGCTTTCCGGTAACAACAAGGACACTTACTTTATGGCAAGAACCAGATGCTTCTGTTGTGGCCGAATTTTCGTATACCGGGCGGTTGCAAGGTTTATTCATGTAACTACAAAAATTTAGACCCATAATGAGTGGGCGCAGCTAAAAGTGATTGCTACCAGACAAGGTTGAGGTACAGAGTGAATGACAGAAGTTTCTACCATTGTCCAAAAATACCCATGCACACGTGTATTATACAGGCAAGTAGACGTAGGCAAAAGTGTGAGAAAGATACCACCTTAGCAAAAGCAACGTGGGTAGTCACATCGATAGCAGTGAATAGTCCGTAGCACTTAGAACGATGTGTTGCTGCAAATAGGAAGAGTAGTCCACGTAATGTTTTGTGAACCGCTCGGAATCCCCGCATGAACTGCTGTATAAATGCTGCGTATTCGCAATAGAAGCGCCAACCACTGGAATTCGGGGGACGTTTACCTTTTCTTGTGTTTTCTTGGCTTACAGTTCCAGTATTAGAAACAGCCAAAATGGATCCGAGGATATAATATACTATCCCGTTGGAAAACCCTGTGGCTGCCTACATCACTGTGTATTCGTTCACCGAAAATACCATATGAAAGCATAAGTTGACGCGAAGCTAACTGAAACAGTGTGGACAGCAGCACCGTTCTCATAACCAGAACCAATAGGTCAAATAGGTTCCTCCATTGGATTTGCCGTCAGCATCTGCTCCTGAAGGCCTGAGTTTAACGCTGCGGTTCATTAGAACAGGGTTACAATACATCCCACCTATCCTTCGTAAGCTAAAATTTGTGTTTATATGGCTTGGATTGATCACTAGGAAACAGCAATGTAGCATCTGAGTAAAAGTTTAGTGATGTGGTTTATAATCCCTCAGGATTCGATGGAATTACACACTGAATAGTCCAGAGGAGACAAACCAACACCTTGGCATTTTGCGTCTTGGCCTGAGTACAAGAAGACTAACCGAGCGAACGAATTGTGGGACAAAGGGCATACACGTTTGGCGTTTGCTCAGTCGCCTATCACGAAGGCAAGACACTGCAACTCGAGTTAGAGAAGTAGGGAGTCTAGTGTTGTGAGTTCACTGACCACAAAACAATACGCCCTGATTTTCGAACTTGCAGCCTGTCCCTGGCATATAACGCCATGCACTTTGACAACTCAAGGCGTTACACCAACAACATTCAACCCAGAAATTCTGTTAAGGGAGTTACTGTCATTACGCTATCATAACTCCGGAAACCGACAAGACGCGCGAAAGTACCGAAGGCTGCGGCGACTAATCTAACCAAGCCCCTGTCACAGTGTTGTCGGAAATGCTTTGGTGCACAACAAGTATGCACTATGTGAAAGTGTGGCATTATTATCCCAAGCTTTAAAGGCAGTACCTCTTCTGATCCTGCAAACCATCATTCGGTGAACCTCCTCCCTGTAGTCTCTAAGATGATTGACGAAATCGTGGTTGCGGCTCTAATGGACTACATGAAAATATGCAACGTATGGGCGCCGCAGCAACATATCTTCCGGCAACACTGATTACGCATCACTAATCTGTTGAAGGCAAGGTGTAGTTAGATGGAAGTGGCTTATGGTGGAGTCGGATTTGAGGTCATCCGTTCTCCATTGAGAACCGGCAATCAACTATTAGACTTTTTTCTATATCGTTCTGTCGATTTGATCCCTCAAGGTCCCCACCAAGTCCAAACGCCTGCGTGCGACCGCACATGGAACACGCCACCCAAACGTGGAACCCTTGGCAGAAACAATTTCTCATTACTTTCGAGGTTCTCAACAAACGGCAGCCAAGAAAGTTAGAGTACTTTTCGATCTGACTACCCAATTAGACTGAAGTCCCCAGAATATACAGCAGTCGGGTGGCCCAATCATAACTGTGATTACCAATCAGGACAGTCGCAAAAGTGTCAGGAAGTGCAGTTCGTGTCATATCGTAAGTTTGAACACAGATTTTACGTGGTGCTATGCGGACGCGAATTTTGGATACTTCGATCGGGCTACGTATAGCAACGTCTAGTGTTAGACTAACTGTGCTTGGAAGGAATCGCCTGTTCAGGTTGTCGAAAGGGGACTACTAGGATGAAAGCTAAGCTCGTGTTTTTGCTCTTTCGTGTTTATCTTTGGGTATGTTCGCTCCTTAACACCAGCTTAGGTCATGTCTTGTGTAGGTCTTGCAATACACACCACACACAGTTTCTTTACACTGGAAAAGCACCTAGGGATCAGCTTAATAACTGTAGAGAAAAAGTGACACTTTCGAACCATTTCGCTAGCTGTGCACCTGCTTTACCGCAGTCTCGTTGATGATCCGAAGAATAGTTTTGTGGTTAAAAGCTAAACCTTAACAAATCCGGTACGGGAATCTGGATGAGAATGGAACCTACGTAATCCAAAGCTGTAAACGAAAATAAACAGCGTTTGCGTGGGCACTGTATAATTCGCATCAACATAAGCGTAACTTCACCTAAATTCATTTTATAAGTAAGCTGGTGAGCACGGTATCTATTTACGCCATATCGTCATCCGGTGAACACCGTTTACATCATATAATGCGGACGATTTAACGCATCGTCAACTCACTTTTTCAATGCGGTGAATGTGGAGGCGAAAATGACGGATGTTGGGAGGACGTCCCCCGATCGATCAGCTCGGAAGATAAAATAAACAGTGTTGTTCCGACCGATTGTGCTGCGCGGACAACCTTAGCCAGCGGCCGATTTGCTAAAGTGCTAACGAAGTGGATAAGGTCCCACTCAGTGGTGGACACGTGTGTTGATTTATTACTTATCGTTAAAACGCTAAGAACAATTTGTGATTATGCGGCACTTCTAAATTGCTTTTATTTCGCCCATTTTTTAACATCCTTACTAATTGTGGTTTACATGTCCGTGCAGTTCATCTCACGGATCACCGATAATGATATATATATATATATATATGACATGCACATCTATTTCTGTATGCTTATCTATTAAATGGACAATATGTTGCTAATGCTTCGTATATGTTCAATGATCTGCGGGCTTCTTAGACTAATTGACATTGATGAAGCTACTTCCAGCAGGAATGATTATGTGTGCTATAGTCCACTCACTTGTCCTTCTTTTTATCGCATAAAATCAAACTAGTCAATGAACCTACAAGCGATTAGCTGGGAATGGAGTGAAATATGCCTCTACCGTCAAACCACGTCCGGGTGAACCTAAGCAGTCAACAACCGAAGCTCTGAAAACTACTAAAAAATTATGATTACTATTTTAATATGCGTTAGCCGCAATCTAACAACCCGAGTAGGGTACACGAGCTACAGCATAACGCTTCCAGAGATCTAGATAAGTGTAGTTGAGAATGCCAGTAAGCTACAATTATCAATAATTACCACTAGATATATGTAGATAGCGGGACACAATGTGACTATAGTCTGCTTCAAAATCTGCAATAATTGGTACGTACATTGTTGTGCATGAGAGTGAGGACTATAAGGAAAATATAAATCGCTAATCTAGATTGCGATTAATTTAGACCAAATTAACCCCAGAGAGAGGGTTGAACCAATTGAAACATAGTAAGTGCAGAGGAGAGTAAAACAATTGGTACGTACTTGCAGGGCACACGATTACTCTTCCTTATTCCACGCTATTGATTATTAATATAAAGAACACAATTTCAGTAAAAAAACAAAGGGACGGAATGATGGTAGCAATATGAAGTTTCATGAAGTGATAAAATGTTTTTACACATGTTAAGTTTCTTGCTCTACTAGTCACTTTGTGCGGTCCGATGAGAGTCATTGCAGACCTTTTAATCATTTATAGTTTGTACAATTTTTCGCCAAATCCTAGACTGGTGTTTTTTGCGTATGTGTGAGGTAATAGGGTTGCTATGTTTTCAAGCAAAAGGATTTTGTCACAGTGGAAGAGTAGAACGAAATTGCTGTGTGAGTGATTAGTGTCGTCGGGGAAATGATGTGTACAGGGAATACACATACGAATAGAAAACGATTTTTGAGGCATTCTTTGTTTTTGTACTGTTCGACGGTTTCAAGGATTGGACTCTCGGATTAGTTCTTATGCTGAGCTCCGGACTGTACCCAATTAAGCCAGCTAGTTTTAAATGGTCTGGTTTTCGGTGAGACTGTCTACTGGCTATTCAGGTTTTCCAAAACATGTTTCTATGAGAGTGCGTATGACAATAAAATAATTAGTAGCGTTGATTCGAATTGTGGAAGAAAAAGGAAACTGCCTTGTGCATAATTAGTCGTGCGAAAGTGATGCACCGTCTTTAATAAACCCCGGATTTGTGTTCCCTCGAGTACACACTTTAGCACCAATCGCTTCCTTTCGGTATAATCCATGTATTAGTGGTCAATATTTCGCTGTTTTTAATTCAAACGCCTTTACACATCTTTACGGGGTCTACTCAATCCACAGACACTTTTCCTCACGGCGGACACTCATGGGGCTGATAAGGCACTACTTGTAGAGCAGAGACCCCAGCAACCTATGTTAAAAGCAGCAAAAGCTAAAAATTTCACGGACCATCTAACTTCATCGCTCAATATGGGTAGAGGTTTGAAAAGTATAAAAAATTAATGCTTGAAGAGTCCACTATAATAGCAGACACGAACATTTATTATGAGTATTTACGCCCGTAATTATTACTATTAGATGTGTTGCATTTTTTTAGTTTCGCCATAGTTTTCCTAGCCTTTTAACTGCTTTTCTGACGGGGGTCAAATCAAACTACTCAAGGTTGTTAGTTTATTCGCAATTGTGCACATGTTAATTCATGCACCTTGAGCTATTAAGGCTGCGATTTCTGATTCATATGTGGTAGTCATATGCAAAATCCACTGAGTAGAGCTCCGGTTAAGCAACGCCACTTTCACAGTGGCCACTAACATTTGACCACAAGTGGTATCTGGGCGCGTCTATAGCATTTTTAGCCTTAGGTAGTTTACAATCAGATGAGGACAGAAGAAAATGAATGTGCAATTGGTACTTAAAAAGTTGGTTAATTACAAGTTGTTCCGGAGTTTGAGATTACGGGCTATGTATTACCCTGTTGGCATTCTTTATACCTGGCGTTTACAAGCATGGCAGTGTTTCGTAGGTCCAAGTAGTATGCTCAGCCCGGTAATTCCTGCTTAAATTCTCTTTCTCCACAAAACTTTTGATGGTTATTCGATCCTGTTTCTGTGAAAATCAGTTGCGAAACAATCCATGTTTCATAATAGGCTAAATTGATAGATATTGTGAGCAACACTGTATTGTGCTCTCCACTGCTACTTCTCCAATGTGTCCTACTTTCCATACGTGTCACAGGCACCTGCGGTGCGTTGTAACACTGCCGTTTACCTCCGTCCTTTGAACTGGTTCTCTACATATTTTCAGCTCAAGAATGCTGCTAATAATGATGTTGGTTGTTAAAGCAACCACGCCGCAGCACTTTCTGCCTGAGCGTTTCCAACTTCGATTTGAACACCCTGTGACCCGTAGTTACAAGTAGGGTCTCGATCAATTTTGCAGTACACAGCTCAGCTTATTGATTCAAGACCGCTTTCTTCTTTGTATGGTATTCAACTGTTTGTCACATTCCCAAGTAAAACAGTGGCGTGCTTACTTGTACTCAAATCGTTGAGGCAAGTGCTACTTAATCAACTGAGTAGTGCAGCTATCAACCCGAAATACATGGTATGCCTGGATCGATTCCCAAATATACTCATTCCCAGTGTAAGACTCAAAACTGCTGCGCAATACCGGTTTAAAGGATAGTCGCAAGAAAAATTTCCCTTTATTTACTGTTTATATTCAATGTAACTTGATGAAATCAGAAAATAATTAGTTAGCTTAAGTGCAACTGGTTTGTTTACGAGAAAGGCTTTGCACAAATCTGATGCATACATATTTGATCCATGATCCTTGCTGCTGCTGAGTACATTAATTCACCCAGTTGAATATAGCATTATCTGGTAGTTGCCACGCCTAAGTGTTTCGACTCAAGATTGTTTATTTTGAAGGTTCTAGTTTGGAACAATATTTCAAGAATAATGGGTAGAAAAAAGTGAACTCAAAACCCCTGATGCGTTGATTTTGGCTCTTTTTGCCGGTAGGTATAAATTTGCGTTTATTTGCTGACTTTTGTGTCATCCGCTCTATTATGCCAATTTGTTCGGTTTCCCCCATGCGGCCGCTTAACCTTTGCTTGGTTTGCACCAGGCGTGTAGGGCATCGTTACAATGCTATCATGTGCGCAAGGTGTCTGCACCGTGTTCATACTCATGTGACGCTTCGCTCCATACAGCGGACATCGGATCCTGTCGCTCGCATTCACAAAGGGCTCTGCGATACATCTGCTTGGTTTGCGCCCACACCATTGCCAATTCCGGTCGAGATATCCCTAAGGACCGCTCCCTCACGATATGCCCTATGCTGGGTTAGTCTAACTAATCCCCTGCTGACCCGTCCTCCACCATAAATACACATACGCAGTTGATCTGGTCACCACAATTCGTTGCGCCTCCTGAAAACACTTCCAGCACAGAAGTACGTTTGTCTAATGTAGTAGAACGGCTGCGAAACCAACCGCTTATAGTCGATGGCCTAATTAAACGACGACACCAGAATCCCAGCCAACACCATTCAAATACCGTGCCGTCGTTATAGATTGACGATCCGTCCAGTGTTCGTCGACGACCAAAGCTCCCGGCGGAGGCCCAACAACTCAGTACGCCTATTGCCGCCCTAAGTTCGCGTCCGAATAAACCGACGACAAGTAGTTCCACTCCTAACTATGTTACATGTACAAAGGTCCCATAGTCTAGCGGCCTGCAAATTCGGGGTTAACATTCTCATGACCCCAACAGGTGCAGTACGATATGTGACGCGCTAAACCTCTCTGAGATTAAACCTACCAATATCACAAGACTGATTCGTCACCCTTCAACTCCGAGCGTCTGTAAGCCAAGACTTCTACGTGTAGATTTACAACAAGGCCCGACCATTTACGATGTTCTGTTGTCAGCATACCTATACAAAAACAACGCATCCCCTGACATCTAACATATCCGTATCTTCACCGATACTCTGCTGACTAAGCGCAGCGAGCGCATGATGTTCCAGAATTGGGTACTTCTGAAGCAACCTTACAACAGTACCAGTAGCACGGCTGCAATCACTGGCGGTTTTCTCGGCAGGCACTAAACATTGTTGAAGTAATCACGATGGACGTTCACCGCCCACGACGTCCCACAAGTTATAAATGAACAGCTCTCGGTCACTTGTTGGTGACATTCCTCACTGGCAACATGGCGCCTGGAGCGCCAATAAAAGGCGAGCATCACCGGATGTCCACCTGGGTCCTGTGAGCCACGCGATGCTGAAACTCCCAGCCTGCCACATATCCCAGCAGCAGCAGCCCCCTAGGTACCATCGCCACACCCTAAGCTGACCGCCTCTAGGTGGCCCACAACCCTACCAACTGCCCTACTGTCTGGAGTCACCTGCTCCGCTACACACTCCAACCGATAGCACATTAGAGCCACACGCCGCTACCCGTCTCTGCTCCGATGACCTACAACTTGCACCTCTAACTTCCAGCAACCTTAACGGCTCCACATCTCCAAATCAAAGAACGGTCTACTGCCGTTATTCTGTTGGCAGCACCGTGACCGCTCCCGCACTCATAACAGACAAGCCTCGCCTGCAATTGCACGGAACTCTAGCCCCGACTTTTTCAACGCCGGTGGACTTCATAGCCATAACCGAAACCCGGCTGTCCGGAGACAACACCGACGGTAAAATTCAACTTCCTCACATGTCGTTCCTCCGCTCCGACCGCGCAGCCTCAAATGGCGATGTAGCGTTGTACTATGACACTCTTCAATTGCACTATCATAGCACACACTGCTTTGCAGTCTCCTGACTCCCTCTTGGGATAGGTCATGTTATCCGACAAACAATTCTACTGTCTTCGTATTATTTGTCGACCCCTAACAACTCATCTGAGAAGGACGCACAACTTTTGCACGACGTTCACCTTACTCTATCTCAGAAACGCCCGCAATTTCTTATCATGGTGGATCTCAACCTACCACGTCTACTGCGCTCCATTCCGACGATTGACAGCTTTGCGTCAAGTCTCATCGTTCTTCTTCGAACGACCCCGCTATACAATCGGACCTACCAGCTGATTTGATTCCGAAACAACAACCAGCCATTCCCGTTGAATCTCATCCTCAACACCGAAGAACGGATGGTTGAGCACATCGACCGTCTCTAAACGATCACTGCATCATCCGTTTCGAATCTGTGTATCTTTTCGACAAACGCGTCTACTCGCTAACCTATACCAAATATTGGACTGTTTGAGTAAAATCGAACACTGTCATTTCCGCTACCAACTGTTCACCAGAACCTCACTTGAGCATCGGTAGCGCGTGGTCAACTTTTGATTTCCATTGCGTGGAGTGTGCTCCAATACTACGACCAGTAAACAGATTTCCTTAGGGACGTAACGCATTACACCCATCCGAAGCCCTATTTAGAAGTGGATTGCCCACAGGAGCGCGGCATGGATAACGTATCGTTCCAGCCCTACAGCTAACGACTTCTCCGTAACAATGCGTCCTACTTCTATGCGAAGATAAGGGAGAGCAGCACTATGAACTTGTGCGCAAATTCTTATCCAATCCCAAATTCCTGTACAGTCACGTCAATCGCCTTCGACATGTCAATCACAATGTCACTACACCGAAGACCTGCACAGTGCTCTCAAAATCTCCGAACGATAACGCAAAGTCCTGTCTCAAAAGTATGCATCAAAATTCAATGTTCCATTAGTCCCTACAAATACGGCGCCTTCTCCGATCTTACCCTCAACGTTCCTGACAACTGTACTGTTCCCTCCGGAGTAGGTCCCTGCAAAACTACAATCCCTGCGGCCAACGGCCTCTCTAGGCGCAGGCGGTTTCCACCCAAGGCTACTAAGAATGTGCGCAGCAGCTCTAGCCTTACCTCTAGCGGAACTGTTCATACATATCTTCCCGCATGGTGGAACTTCTAAACACTGCAAATGTGGTCCCGTTACACCAGTCTTCAAAACGGCGCGCGTAAGTACGCCGTTGAGTATCGACCAATAACTCTCCTCTCTACGATCAAAGTGAGAAATTTAGTCACCGCAGATGCTTTAGTGGACTATCTTACACCTCAGAAGGCACCTTCCGATTGTCAGAACGACTTCCGGCAGCAAACAGTCAGTTCTGAGTAACCTGCTGCTCGCCAGGGATAGCTGGACAACTGCTGCTTACACTGGCTTAGAAACACATATTATCTTCTTGGATTTTGCCAAAGCTTTTGCCAAAGTCGAACACATGATCCTAACTCACAAGGTACGGTATTACCTTATGTCTGGAGCCTTGATGGACTGGATCCGGAACTACCTCTATCACTGTACCGTTGCAGTACTCGTCGACAGAGCATTGTCCTCCTATATTCTTGCGACAAGCAGTTCCAAAGGGCTCTGTTAATGGACCGGACTCCCTCCTATCTGTCACTGACGATGTCACAACACAAGTCGAGCCGCTGTTGTTAATGCATGCCCACGACGCCAATTTGTCGCGCGCAGTTAATGCTCCGGACGTTAACTGCAAAATTCAAATGGACCACAACCTTCTGGGTCAATGGTCCCTAGAAAACAGACTCCTGTTTAACGCTTCGAGATCTTGCGTCTTCTCCATGCACCTTTCCGCTTCTCCAATATACTTCCCGAAGGTGTCTGTCCTCCAGATCTCGTAAGCAGAAAAGGATTCGGGAATCATCATTTAAATTAACTTTTATGTACCTTATTCCTGCCGAAGAGCAGAGCTGGTTACCAACCGCGTGCTGGGATTGTTAAAACATGCCTTCGGCCGAGTTGACCAGTGGAATTTCCGCTTCCTCCTAAACGCCTTTCTCTGCCTTCTTCTGTGTTTGCTATAAAGGCTTGGAGCCCCTGGTTGCACAAATACCAATATATACTTGGCACCGCACGACCTCAGGTAACGATATGAGGAATAGGTCTCCGAATCTTAGATTGTCCACAACCGCTTCAGCGCCTTGGTCTCTACTCGCCGAAATACCGACATTTTCGGAGCGACTTGATCCTTGTATTTAAAATCTTATGCAATCCTGGACAGCCCTGCTGCGACCTACTCAAACTACATCACTCATGCTCCCATCTCCGTGGTCATCCACTCCGGTTAACACGTCAACCCAGCCGACTGAAGTGCAGAGAGGACTCACTTTCCCTCTGCGAGGCATCGAAGCAAGGAACGTCTTGTTTGCCGAATTAGTCGCAAACTCAACTGTAGCCAAACTCAAAATTCTCCTGCACTGTCCTTTTGCAGAGCTGTATCGCGGTCTCCCCTGAGACAACTGACTACTCTTCTGTATCTTCTTCCTAGACTAGCCCCACTCAAATCTCGGCCGCTTTTCACCTGACGCTGCAACATGTTCTTCTTCAACCCCCAAAGCGCCCGATTTACATTTTCAGGTTGTCTACTTTTTCTACTCGGCCCTTTTCTTTTGTTGAATGTATCAGAGGACGTGGTGGGTTGTCATGCTTTGAGCCGGCATACATTCTGTTTAAATGCCACATAAGGCTAATACACTAGTCCAATCCGCTTTAAGGGTGGTTGGCCTTTTCGTAAGACAAGACCGTAACTCTTTGCATCCCATTGGTCAGGTAAATCTAAAGATTTTATTCCCAGTTAAAACAAATTTCTAATGTTTCCATGTTGATCACGCATGGCCAGTGCGTCACGTTATAAAATGCGCAGCAGAAATGGGAAGGAATACCAGAATCACTTGATGCTGTTTACTTGCATGGCGCGCTAGCCGAGTGGCCTGTAGTGCTCAGTTAGCTCAGTTAATTATGTGGAGGTCTCACACCTACTGGCGTGTGATGAAATTTGCAAGAATAATGCAGTAATTAAGCTGTTTTCAGCAATCGCTCAATTTGGAAAATGCATTGAAAATGCCGCTAATTTAAAAGCGTAAAAGAACGGAATCAGCAGCATTGGTCGATATATTCAAGACACAGGTCAGTATTAAAACATTTTCTGGAAGTTATCTAGACCGCAACTGTGTGTGCAGCTAAGGTATTCGGCGTCATATACTGAACTAGAGATCAATGGGTTGAAAAGCACTTATCAAATATTTTACCACATGCGGACCCAGTCTGACAGTGATCATGCATGCGGTAATGGGCTAATCGTCATTTTCGTCCGGTAGTCGTGGTGCTTAACTCGCAGACTCGTAGGATCAAATTCACTGGTTCGGCCCTAATAGAACTCATCAAATGCACGCTGTTGAAGATGTCCGATCGGGAATACACGGTATCAGAGCACTTTAAGGGGTGTGCTGACCTCTTGACTGACCCTGGTTGCTATGAGTCTTCTCGAGAACACGTGAGCTGCTCAAAAAAATCCCCAACACTCTATTTTGTACAGAATCACTCTGTTACCAAGCCCATTAACTGATCACGGAATGAATCGATTCGAAAACGCCGACCCACGCAATGTTAGCCAACGACACTCTCTTTCCTTCACTCATGGTAAACAGTCATATTTGGGGACAATTTGTAAAGCATTATAGTGGCTTAATGTCGACGAACTTAACAGAACTATTGGCTTTTTAATGCACCGAATATTCCAGAAACAACTATGCACAACAAAATGCAAATTGTTACAGCGATATGTGTAGTTATTCTTTTGACACAATGGCTTGCCTGAGGAAGATCTTTGTGTCAAAAGCGAAACGTCACCTATCGATAAGATTAAGCAGTTGGACGACTTCGGTTTTTGCTCTCTCCTATCGGCCAACTCATAGTCTTAAAGATCATGAGCCTGAGTGTAATCCGAGGGCTCGGGTTCGATCTTGCATGGGGAACTGAGCGACTCCAGCAGTATCATTTGCTCAAGTGTGACTGATGGTGGTTGTGCAGCAGCAAAGCGTCGGTACTGCGTACCGGCGTGCTGCTGATGCTCTCTCCCATCCCTGCACTACACGACGCGTTGGGTCGTACAACTAATGGAAATGGTTAACTACAATGTAAGCCGGGGCCGCAACTGAGGTTGATTATCTCGAGACATGGCGGATGCTCTAAAACCTGGCAACCGACAGGAACCGGTTGTTTACAATGGCTTCTGAAACAATAACGTCCCACTCTTTTCTGAGGGTGTTCTAAGAGCGCAAGAGTTGAAATCTCATTCGTCCACGGAACAAGATTTGGTTTATTATTAAACTGGAATTCGCATAGGAATTGTCTTATTCCATAGAACGTGAAGATCCAGTGACCGCTTTATTTACAGTTTCTACTGTGGTAGTAAATCAGTTTGTTATCATGAAACGATCGCGGAAACCAATTTGAGAGTGTAACAACGCCTAATAACGTAGTTTGCACTGCAAAACATGATCAGTAACTAGAAAGTGACATGCAAAAATGTCTTGTTGCCTTGCTTTTCATGTATTGGATCAGCGAGGTCAACCAGTCATATCAGTCTTTTATCCAGCATTAAAGATAGACGAAAACTTGATCAGCGTCAGTTCTGGACAAAACTGACGTAAGAACCGATTCGTAGTTACCTTAATGGTAAATACATAGCCCACTGATATTTGTTTATGCCGCCTTTTCTTCAGATGTAAGCTATTATTTGGTAAATGGAACTTGTGTGAATTCAGTTCCTTCGTTAGCTTGAGAATTGTCCCTATGTGATGTCTCAGACACAAGGGGCCCAAAGCTTCTTAGTCTAGTAAAGAAATTTGTTCTCGGTTAAAAGGTTAACATCTTTACCTTAATTAGTATAAGGTTATTAACTTTTGCATGGTTACTGGGCGAATTTCAGTACCTTTACTGCATTTATTGATTGTTTCACTGTTTACACCTTGTATTTGTTAACGAGATTCTGACATAGGGTACTACTTATGAGGTGTTAGCGCATTGGCAGACTCAGAGGCTAAACTCAAGTTCAACAGCAGCGTGCCCCATTGGTTTAAGATTCGCTTAACTGGGACATCTCAGTAACTACCATTGATCCTTGAAAGCATTATACGGACCAAACTTTAACGGTTTAAAACTAGTTGCAGTAGCGGCTACCTTGAAATACCGCATAAAGATTTTACCGTCTTGCACGTGCTAGATACCACGTGACGAATTTTCATACCTAGATTCATGGTTGCGGTTTCGGGAGTCGGATCCAAATTATCGGTGTGGCACTTGTTTACATGCACATAAAGTTTATGGTATGAGAGAGCTTTGCCAAAGCGGAGCGTTGTAATCATCGCGTACCAAGAGAGATGCGTTAATTAGTGTCTAGCCGTCGGGATACGCTGGTACTGAAACATTTCAGATTTGCAATTATTGTGTCACATTTAAACCAACGTGCTTCCCCCAGACTATTGTGAACGCAGTGCACGTAACTCCTTTCGTCCAGCCCGCTAGCCCTGTTTTCTTAGCTATATGGATCGTGTGCTTTAAAAATGAGATATGAGGTGCAGCAAGGGCAAATCCATACGAATGCAAACCATTTGGTAGGGTTAACATGAAATACACTTTCGGCAGCATAATCCTATTCTGACTATTAGTACCTTACTGGTACTGTTAAAGGTTAGTCGGGTAATATGTGACACGACATCCTGCATAGGAACCACCAGACGAAAGCCTGGGACAAATGGAATAAATAATTGGACCACTTCATTGTTTTCCTTTTGGGTACTCGCGGTGAGCTAGGATTGCCACGTGTAATTCACGATTGGTTATCGGTTCACTGGGATGTAGATCTCAGGCATTCAGAGCACTGCAATGGTATCCGAATTGGAGTTTTCTGTAATACTTATTCCCAGCATCACTCTCCACGACGGCCCTCGTTTTCATCTGGGCTAGTCGTATAGAGTAGTGGTCACTAAAGTTCGGCCCGCAACCTCAGTTCACAATGCCAGCCGACGTCATTGGAACACTGAATACTGTATTATAGAGCAAGTATATTTGAATTCCGAACAACTCTTCGGTATATGGTGAAAAACACTATAAAAATTGTCAGCCGTGTATATCGTTATCGTTCTCACGTAACATAACATATCTGACTTACAGTATTGCAGGATTCACAAATGTGATATGTCATCGTAGGTGTACAATCCTTCTCTGAATCGAATAGCGGAAAGGATAAATCTAACAGCGTTTTGAGCTGCTGCACAGATGTTGCTTCCATCACATGTTCAGGCAAACTATTCCAAATATTTACCACACTCCGTTCGAAGCACAGTAGGTGGGAAACTCGCTTCACATCCGGCACGACAAGTTTGTATCTGTGTCCGCGTGTGCTGCATGACCCTAGGAAGTGCAGCACTGGCCATTGCTACGGGGAAGTCACCCAGATGTAGAATTCGGTAGGTCGTACTGAGGTCGACTTGCATCCGACGGTACTACAAGTTGTAGAATTCTAGTTTCTTGCACCGGTCTTCATACCCCAAGCCACGTAAGCTCGGGATGAGCCTGGTAGCAACGTGTTGGACCCGTTCAATATTTTGTGCCTCACCTCGGGTAATCGGAAAGTAGGCGGGCGAACCGTACTCTACCATTTGTTTGATTATGGAAGAGAAGAGGCGAGTGGCAACCTCTTCAGACCATGTGCCGAAGCTACGTTTGAGCGCCTAAAGCATGCGTAGTCTGTTACGATATAGGTTGTTCGTGTTGTCCAGTGGACTTCAACTAGTAGTGCCAGGGTACACCTGGGTCCTTCACGGAGGGTGTGATATATAGCAGTTGGCCGTCAAAGGTATAGCTTCGGCCGCCTGCAACATTCCCCAGGCTAATAAATACAGATTTGGCTGGGTTGATCAAGAGAAGAAATTTTGCAGACCATGTGCATAAACGGTTGAGATCTTGCTGAAATAAGCCACAGTCTTCGGGAGCGTCGATTTCTCTCCAAATCTTCATGTTGTCCGCAAACAAGACACACGGCGACCAGAGAAGCTGAGGTAGATCGTTTGTGTGGATCAAGGAACAGAGTGGGCCCCAGCACAGCACCTTGAGGCACGCCACGAGTAGAGAAATATCAGTCAGTTAGATGGTCCTCGACCTGTACCATCCGCTTTCTTCCAACAAGAAAGTCGCGTTGCCACCGGTGCAGTGAGCCACTGACATCGCACATTCTGAAGTTGTAAATGAGGACCTCATTGCTGACCTTGTCGAACGTGTTAGTGAAAGCGATGATTACCACTTCAACAGACTTCCCCTTCCTTATTGCCTTCAACCACTCATTCCTAGTCACAAGTAGGTACGTAAAGCATGAGCGGCCTTGCATAAAAGCTTGCTGTGAAGGCTTCAGGACCTCTTTTGACTCTACCAACTGTAATAATCTATTTTTCACGATTTTCTCAGCAACTTTTGCTAAAATATGTGTCAGACAAATTGGCCTGTATTTGTCTACTGTGCTAGGGTCGCTGCCTCTTGAAATAGGCTTCACCACCTGCATGTCCCGTGTCGCAGCTCCGGTTGTCTGCAAACTCAAGCATTGTGTCAGATTTTCAATCATTTTCATTTGCGCCTCCATTTGAGCTTGCTGTTGAAAAAGCAGCTTTTGAAATTGTTCAGCAGAAATATTCATCACATTTACACTTTTCTCCGTCGTCATTTGTTATAATCTTCTCACTAGACGCAATTCCAAAAATAACAGTTTACTGCTCCACAAAAGTTTTAGCCCAATCGAAGGAAAAAAGCAAAACGCCAATGACCTTGATAAAAGAACGTATTAATCGCCGTCAACGAACACTGTACAACGACTGCGGACCTTGGCTGTATTTATAGGTCTCTACCGACCTTCGACTTTTAGAATTGGAAGGTCAGCTGCCAAGGTTAGTGGTTCCCCATATCTTTTGCCGAGGTGTCAGGCGGCTTTTAATCACGTGCAGAAGAAGAACATTCCGGAACGTTCGAAATCGATGCGATAATCGCTAATAATCGATTAATCGCTAAAATAGGGAATTTCCAAGGCAATTCTTACTTTCTCCCAGACACCATCGAACATTTCTAGTCAATCGGCAACGAACATTCGGACAGCGACCTGTTGAAAAGGTCAGCCACGGCAGGTGAGATTATGGCCGAAAGTGATTTGAGAATCGCTGGGGAAATCCCATCAGGTCCGGCAGGCTTGGTGTCGCCACGGTTGGCGAGTAGATGACATACTTCGTCAAAGTCTCAGTCCAGACTGTCGAGTCTGGTAAAAGCGGTACACCTCGAACACCTCGAAGAGATACCTAGTCATTTGCAAATACAAAAGCGTAGTGCTCCGCCAGCGATAACGCAAGCGCAGTGCTGGAGGTTAGTGTCTGTCAGTCCGGACCATACAGCACTGGCACATCACCTGCCGGCTTCAGGCGTCGCTTCACGTAAGCAAAGTTTCTCTTTGGGGCGGTCTTCGCGGCGACTGCGAGCTGCTATTTGGAATGTCAGTGCTTATTCCTTTTGCGCCGTTGCAGAGGTTCCGCCGACTTTTATACCCTTCGTAATCATCGACAAGTCCAGAAAGGAGGAATTCGTCCCACAGTCTGCGCAGCCTCCGAGCCAGATTTATATACTTCCTGTCAAACCAATAAGGCTTAATCGGTCCAACTTTCCGACATTTCAATGGCACAAATTTGGAGCGCAATGATGTCAATCTCTCTTTTATATATATCCAACAGTCTTCTGCAGACACAACTTGTAACAGAGACCAATCCAGTTGGTTCGCGGCTCGGGCTAGACCATCGAATTCCGTGTTTCAGTAGCTGTAAGCTGGTTCCAGCGGACGTGAATACGGCAAAGGTAATTCCATATCAGCTATGAGCACTGGGTGGTCGCTTGTAGCCAGGGGCTCCAGGATCCGAAAGTCACGTACTCGTTGTGCGTAGCTCGTTAACATCAGGTCGAGACAGGACGGGGTTGAGCGTGTTGTTATGCGTGTTGGCTGGCATATGTGTTGCGATGCTCCAGTTTCAAGTACCAAATCCAGGAAGTTTGATTCAATCTCACTATGTCCAGGCATCAAATGTATATCAGGCCATCGTATTCGAGGACAGTTAAAATCACCCATAAGTAGAAAGTGTCGACGACTCATGTGGGTTCAAAGATGGGGCAGCCAATCCAAACAACGACTCAGGGGCCGCGATAAACTGCCCCCACAAGTATTTCTCCGCGCCCGAGGCGGATGGAGCACCACAGTAGCTCACACAAACCATCGTCACTTCGGTAAGTGCTCACAAGTCGCCCACGTAAGGAAAACCGGATGTAAATCAAGACATCACCGCGGGCATTCTTTAGTCTATCGCAGCTAAGGCACGATTAACGGTTGAGTTCAAGTTCTTGGGTGCATTACTCAGAATGCAGCCATGTCTCTGCGAGTCCCACTACCCCTGGCCGCTCAGACGTAAGGAAATAACAAAGCTCCTGGCGCTTGTTCATAACACTGCAAACGTTTGTGAAGGCTACTCGCAGGCTCCGTAAAAAGTACGGAAAAGCAGGCGTTGAGTTACAGTTTAAATATAACTATTTAGGTTAGGAGAAAGGGGAATTGCAATTGCAGGGACCTACATGCAGGGACCTCCAAGCAGAAACTTGCCTAGAATTTGATCCTTAAAGGTTAAAACAATTCTGTTGGCCTTTTGTGCTTCTATGTGATGTCCAATGCTCTGGAAATATTTATTTTCTTTTGCTTTTCATTTATTTTTTAAGTAGCAATAATTTGTTCGTTTGGTATCAGCAGGTAATAGAACTACAAGTGTTAATAGAGGCGGTAAAGTACAGAAAACCGTAAAAACAACATAGGATCCCTGTTTTAGTAAGAGAATATTATCCCTATCCTAGTAAACTTCCCAGGTCAAAGAATCAGTCCAAATGGCCTTTGAGTTGTGTTTTTCAAAAGTCCTGAAGATCAGATCTTCAAGAAATCATTGCTCTCGAAACTGTGTGATGATCCTATTTGTCGGTCCAAACATTTTAAAGTTCGTTCGATGGCAGTGGTTTCCATTTTAAGATTTCGCTCTGTTTCTGAAAAACTCCTGGCTGTCACTCGAGGAACTGCGCTTAAACAACTTTACGCTATACTGCTTATTCAGGTCGGTCCTATTTGTATACTTTGTCAAAGTTACTATTTGATGTACGAGGGTTGTTCAAAAAGAAAAAAAACAAACTATTAAATAGCGCGCCAACAGGCAAGGGAAGCACGCTGCGGCTACTGAGCGCATGGGTAGGTTTGCCTAAACAACAAACTGCCACCTGTCGCATTTCACTCTGACAGTTAGTTTACGAGTTTGTAGCCTTTAAAGTGAGCACGTGCAAAAGTTGTTCGTCGAATTCGTGCTAAGAGATAATGAAAGAGCTTGAAGAACTACGCAGATGTGTGAACTTTTGCTACGAAATGACGAAAGATTTACAGTGACATTTCAATCGCTTAGCCAAGCCTAGGGAAAGGACTGTATGGGTCGCATACAGTACTATAATTGGTTTCATTGTTTTAAACACGACAGAATGTCGGTCCTTGACGATCCTAAACCTGAACGACCTTCCCCATGAAATGACGACGACCACGTTCAGAGTTCGTGCTGTGATCCGTGGAAATCGTCCATTAACTGTTCGAGACATTGCTGACTAAGTGGGCACACCGTAGGATCATGCGATCGAATTCCAGCGCGTTTGATAGTGCTGTGCGCAGGAGCTCTGAACCGTTGGAAAAGCAGACTTGGATGTTGCAGTATGACAGTGCGCTGGCTCACGCATCGCTCTTTGTCCACAGCTATCTAGCGAAACATCGCACTCCCGTAATGCCTCATCCACCGTATTCTTTGGACCTTGCCACTGCAGCATTTTTCCTGTTTCCCCGACTTAAAACCAAGTTAAAATGAAGTAGTTTCCAAACCACAGAGAAGATTCACGACAATGGGACAACAGACCGGCGCGATATCTCAGAAAGCGCGTTCTACGAGGCTTTCCAAAAATTGAAACAGCCTCAGGAGTCGTGTACTGCCAATAGAGGGGACCACTTTGAGAGGGAAAGTGCTTAAAATTTTGTGCGATGGGCAATAAAGGTGGCAAAAGTTCCGTTTCTTTTTTGAACACATCTTATATTGTTTAACTAAAACTACGCATGAATATTTGAAATGTCTTAGAATACCAATCCTTTTTCCTATAAGCTTGTATCATGGTAATACATGCAAAAATGCAAGCCCATACAAATTTCATTTATACACTAGGACATAGCAACGTTTTATTTCCAAGTCTGTATGAACCTTTAGTGAACCCTGTCTTCCTCAGCCCTCTGTTTTTCTTGTTCCAATAATATTTAGTTATGTTTATGTCTCCCTATCTTCTTCATTTTCAGATACAGTTTACTTAACCATGTATTATGGCTACTAAGAGAATACGAGTGGTAACCTGGAGTGGGGTATTCAATTAAAAAAAGAAGGTTGAAGTGTTACTTTGTGAAAACAGGCCTAAATAATGCAGCGTAATACGCAGCGAACATACTGCAGTTTTGAAAAATTTATAATCCATGGCACTATGAAATAAAACGCCTATCAACTGCTTCAGACGTTTGTGGAATTTAGCCCTGAAAATTTGAGTCCATACTATGTGATTTAGTAACAAGAAAACATACGAGAAAGTTTACAGAGAAAGAATTTGTCACTCTTGCAAATTATAGTATATTGCATCAGATATTAGGAAAGAAGGTTCACTTTCGGAAACTTAAGTGTGTGATGGAAGGGGCAATGACCAATCATTTTAGAAAGCCCATTTATCTGGAATTTCCAGTCACTCTGAACCTTCATGAGTGCAAAGAAAAGAAGAACTTGGCGCGAACATAGTGTTGCATGGTGCTGCGTAGTTTGTGATACTAAGATATGTGCATACTAGCGTGACGTTTTCGCTAATGTTGCATTTTTTGGAAACGTTTTTGGCAAATATATGTTGGTTGTCTTTCTGTATGTGCAAATGGTGCGCCACTCATCCATGATTAAAATGGTATGCTGAACTTAGCACTTAGTCCTTTTTCAAGCGCCGTCCTTTTGGTTTGCAACTGTTGTACAGAATGTTAACCCGGTTTGCAAAACTCATTTTCAATAATTTGGTCATCCATGATATAAAGGTAAGTGAATTGCGATTAGGCAGAGACATAATGATCGAGGACTGCATGAGATCTATGATCTAAGCTCGGCACATCGGTCAGGAATTTGATGTCGGGTTTCAGAGGGCCATCCCTTTGTTTGGAATAACACTCGTAATCTTTATTGTGATCTCAGCCGTTGCGGTAGCTGGGAAAGTATCCGAAGTAGGAAGTTTTAAATGTTGCTCTTTCCTAGAAATACTTGCGTTCACAATGCTCTGGTTGATGACCTTTAATATACGTACACCTCAAAGTGGCAATTAATAAAAGTTTCATTTTGGAACTCGCAAGAGACGAAATACATGCTTATCGGCTGATTGATGTTAAGTAGAATATATATATATAGCTAAAGCCCTCTTCTTGCTGTTCTGCTGAAAAATTTGATAGCAAAGCCGTATAAACCGCGACCGGATACTAGTACGAGTGTTATTGGAACTGATTTTTGCATGATGGACGATGAGCAATGATTTTTCACAGGTAAAATTTTAGGTGTTTGGCAAGTCCCATAGGGTGGTTAGTGTGAAAATTAAAAGAACCAAAGGATACGTCAAGCGTCAGTTTAAGCGTCTACCGATTTAACTGCAATGCTGCGAAAAATAATTTGATATTGCAACTGAATGTGTGCACGCAAGGTAATATATGGAACCGCTTTAGTTCAGATACTCCGGGAGAGAAAGTAAATGGCGATGCAAACTCGTGTGCTGCATTCTTGTACCGATGTGAAAGGTTAATGCAGTTTGGGTACTTCTTATCGATGTTCTACCGTGGCGGCAGGGCGTAAAAATGAGCTGGTTGCTTGCTGGTGTTCTTTTGAAGCACCGACATGAAAGGCTATGTAGCATAATGTATGGGTGCATCGTCGAGGTGTTTCTTGAATACCGTTACTGTAGGATAAGAAACAACACAAGTAGGGGGCTGTACCAAGGTTGACACACAAGAAGAAACGAGAAATTCCGGAGGCTTTCAACGGGCTATACTGTGTGGCCAGCTTTAGCTGGTGACCGCTGAGAGCTGCATTGTGATTTAGTTTGAGAAGGCAGCGATAATGATGGTTTGGATTCCCGAAGGTCAGAATTGTCATTATCAAATTGTCACGCAGGCCTCGATAGTAACCACTGTATACCCCAAGTGTCTTCGACCTCAATTAGTAAGGGAGAGGAAACGGACGCTTTACGTACTTGTTCGCCCTTCGTTGTGACATTTTATCTACGGTGGGGTTGTGTTTGTGCCGGAGCTACCATGCGTGAATAGTGTATTCCCAGTGGGACCTAAGGTAAGCTTTGAGCAGCTGGGAGAAGCTTGAATTGTCAGAATACACATATGCCCTCCGCATAAGGCCAAGATGTTGGTTGGTCTTCCTCGACGCTTTCTCGGCTTGACGTAAACAGCCAAAATCCTCTTGTACCATCATACCTATATCACATTCAGTAGAAGCAAGATGGATTAATGGAGTTTATGCAGTGCCTTGCATTTGGTGGCGTTTAAATGTAGCATTTTTGACTAAACTATTTGTATACTCTAACAAGTTTATCTTGCAGCACAACGTGGTCACTTGTTGTTTTGACGGCCTGTTATATCTTGCGGTTATCAGCAACAAGTAAGAAATCGGAAGGGATCATTCTTGCGAGATCGTTTATGTAAATCAGGAATTGGCTTGGACCAAGTCCTGAGCCCTGCGGTATTCCGCACTGAACATCGATAGGGTCAGAGATGGCGCTGCGAAGTCTCACATTCAGATGTCATAGAAGCAGGAAGTTGCTTGTCCAACCGAGAACTAGGTCACAAGTTTCAAGTTCAGAAGCTTGTGTAGATTAGACATAAGTCCTTTTATATTGGGTTCTGGTGCTGGTCGCAATAGCATATCGAGAAATGAGATATACACATAGCGAAATCACAATCCCGTTAAGTACAATAACAATCGGGAATTAGCGGCTGAGCTGTGTGCGTGTGCAAAAAGAGGTGCTAGCACACATTCGTACTGCGGTTACTGAGCACTTCACATTTCCCCATTACTACTTTTCATGCATTCATGTAACTTATGCTAGGGCTGGGATCGCACTAGTCGGGACGTACATAAGTAGCACAAACCCGTTTTGCTTACCACGGCCTAATTACTCACCGGTCCAAATGATTACCTCCCACCAGCGTCCAGGTGATTAGATGAAATCATCGCACTGCTCTGCGGTGCATTGCGAACAAAAGTTTAGACACATAGCTCACAGCAACCTCAGGAGTTACCTGTTTGCCGGAGACGAGATGATAAGCCGCTTTGTAAGTGATTGCTTCTGCCATTTCTCTAGAGGATCTGCGATACCTACCCGTGTTTTACTGGCGTGATATTGTTTGCTTGACTAAACACAAGGCGTGTCCTTTTATGGTTTGAATTACACTCAAGTTTGTTTGTGTAGCTTCATTTCGAGTACGCTCTCCAATGAAGGTAATAAAACTTTATCGTTGCTTGTTAAAACACCGATTTTCTGTGATAAAATTGGAGTAAGGAAAGACTTACTTTGTTAGTGGATGAAAAAGTTCTCGTTTTACACAATAAGAGCTTTAGGATTATCTAAATCGACCTCATATAAATGTAGCCACAACAGCAAACCGTTACCTAACTAATAGCAATCATCTTGTAGAGCACCCGGAGTAGTTATTATTTCCTTATTCCTAGGAAGTGCATAGTCTACACCAGGGGTCAATGAACATTTTCACGGCGAGTCGGATTACAAGTTAAATGACCACTGCGGGTCATGCTAGATTTTGAACAATACTCGAGGGTCAAAACGCAAGCTCTTGACACAAAAATAATAACTGGATAATGTTTATTAACCATGGGTTGGTTCAGTGTACAAATCGAGAAAAGCAATTGACATGGTAACATTAAAACATTATCAACGGCGTGACCAAAAGGATTGTTACCACCGCAGTTCAATGCCGACATCAAGAAGACGAAAAGTAGACAAAAACTATTAATTAGATTTGTGAAAATGGAGTCCGACTTTAATAGTACCATTAGCACTTGGTTCGAAATGGTTGCATCCAAACAAGAGTAATGCATTCAACTGTTCATCAGTTATTTTGGTCGGATGAGTTGACTAGATGGACTTCATTTTTGCGAAAGTTTGCTCGGATATAAGTTGTTCCAAACACTGATGTCATAACAGCGGCAGTCTGTCAATTCCGAAGATTGGATATCAGGTCAGTAGGGGCAAACGCCAACAAGTTTTCCTTCCCTGTGCTTCTGTTTCAACAAGTCATTTACCTGAAAATCAATGGACACCAACTGCAGTTCAAGTGGAACATGTTAAACTCTGCAAACCAACGTGTTCTGAGACAGAAGGACACCTTTTGCAATCTTTTTCGGAATCTGTTAAGCCCTATAAAGCTTTCTCTTCAGATCGCGAATACATTTTTTGGGAAACCAAGAGAGGCAGCTTGGTGATGGTAACACGAAACGCTTTAAAACAGTAAAAAGAGCAAGCTTCCCCTCCATTTGTGATTAAAGCAATGAAAGCTTTTCTTGAAACCCTTTGATGTTTCTCTAGAAATTAGAGATAAGGTACTGGTTTCTACAATTTGAAGCTGCGTTCATTTATCTGGAATGTGACATCAACCATAACTGCCAATTTTGATAGCCAGGTAAGATCTGATAGATGTGGGTTAGATCTCCCTGTTTCAGAGAAAAACATCCATTTCGTCTCGGCGCTTGTAAAAACGATGAAGCACTTTACCACAACTGAGTCACCCAACAGAGATGTGATAAAACACATCACATACTACAGAATCAGAAGCTTCCAATACGACTGGAACTGATGCTGAGTGATATGTCTCCGAATAAAGTTAACGATTGAAACGATGGCTTTCAGTACAGAAGACATTTCCGATATTTCCCCACAGACCGCGCGTCGATCCAGGGTAAGGTGTATGAACAGTGCGACTCGTATGCGCAAATCATTTAACGGAGTCCTGATCTGCCTCACCATACCCTTCCACACTCCAACCATGTTTCTCCCTCTATCGTTCGTAACACATCGAAGCCGATTTCACGGAAGGTTATAGTGACGGAAAATTTTGTGCAGTTCCATGAAAATGTGCTTTTCAGTTGTCGTTCCATGCATACTGCCTACCGACACTAACTCTTCTGTTAAGTGAAACTCCGAAATGACATCGCGAATGGACACGGAAGTTTGTGACGTACTCGAGAGACTAATAGGCTCATCCTGCGACAGAGAATTCCTCATGAAGTTTCCCGGTTGCTGATGTACCTACAGCACTATGATCTCTTCAACTTCTATTGTTCTCTGCAAAGCTGCACTTGCCGTAAGGTTCACAGTTGCAAACAAATCGATTTTGTCAGGACACAAATCGTGCTCAGCATCAAGTACAAAATTTTTGCTTATGTCTTCGGTGAAGAGAATTAGTTGTGCTTCTAAACCACGTTACATGGACTCGTATTTCGCCCAGCGTTGCTTTCCTGAAAAATTGGAATACCCTGATAGGTATTTCATTTCCTTGTGATCCCGCGGATTGTACTCTTTCAAAATGGGAACCTTTTCGCTGCATATTGTGCAACTCGTTTTCCTATCTGTAGATTACACTGGGAAATATTTTACTTCCCATTATTCGTTGTAAAGAATAAATTCAGTGTCCATTTTTCCTTTTTAATAGCCATAAGGAGCAGCGGAGTAACCGGGAGCTGTAAATGAGAAAGGCATTACATTGAAAACGTACTTAACATTCTACTAGAACATAAACAAATAGTTAATGATATCTAATAAAGCTACGACCCACCACAGATGCACATGTTCTTTATATTATACAGTTATTGGATAATTCTGGTAATATATGATTGCACATGAGCACTGTAAATATATGCATATGGCAAGCCTAAATAAACAACCTGAAATGTTGATTTTATCAGCGGGTCTGCGAATGTACGTCAGAGTTGCCGCCTAAATCCAACGCTTCCACCAATCCGGTTTATCACGGGCACTCTGCGCCATTCGCCTTCTACACAGTTAACAGAAATGTTGCCTAATTTTGGACATCTGTATCACGCTCCCCGTGTCGTAGCGAAGTTGCAATTCTCGTGAATATCATGGGCGCGAAAACTCTACCACGAAGCAGCGAGATACTCACCACCACAAGAGTTGTTCGTACAAGCTGCTACGGCACTATGGCACACAACACTGTGCCATTGCAAATAGGACGACAGCGTAGGTCAGAATCAAGTTAAGTCAAGTAAAGGTAAGCTGTATCTACCTATATGAGCGCATTTTCAGAAATTTACAGTACCAACCGCGGATTAAGTAGGATGACCTCGTGACAAATGCACAATCTTATAAATGGGTACAGCAAATTGAAAAGCGCATGCTGGTGTCACTCGAGTCAATTGGCTCGTGTTATTGAGCGTTGAATGCATACTGCTAAACAGAATTCTTGTGTTTATTTTCCAGCCGACAGAGTTTGGTTTTGTGCGTACATTTCTTCTTGCTTTCAACTGACATAAAAGTTCGTGGCCAAAACCAACAGACCGTGAACAGTGCGCGGTATCTGGGCTTGGTATACAAACTATCGTTCTTGTTGAACTTGGAAGTATTTTTGACAAAATAGGCGGTCAAATTCTTCCCCTAAACCTTATTAGATCCGAAGTAGACAAAGTAAAAATGATGACATGCGGAATAACGTGCAAGCGGGCGAGTGGATTTAAGCATTCAGGGTAAAGGAATGCCAAATATTATGAGCTTACCGTGTGAGCTTCTGCATAGCCGTGTGAGCGGTCTCTTTGAGTAGGTAACACACTGTGTATCCTCCAAACCGTCCAAAATGGTAAACGGCATGAAGGGGCCAAACACAGCAGGTCTGCGACGGTGATGGGGCATGAACGGGTTCAGAGCGGGTTCATGCAAAGAAACGACAGAAAGTGCATTCATTCGAAGACCATAAACACAGTTTGGATGGGTAAATGGATTATTTGGGTGTGCAAATTCGATTGCAGTTATCGGGACAGATAAAATAACGTCACCGGCTAGATCTGACCTGAGGACTGTAATTTTATGACTCCAGTGCCACACCATAGGTTAGCGTGGTTGGCACGTAGGTGAGAACCGTGGTAAGTACGTAAAGGTTCATACAACAGTCTAACAAGGGAAGAGGATTCCGAAAGACGGATTTACTCATGCATTTAAAAGTTTTTCTGGTACTAGTATCACTTTATACGAGTGATACTACGGTAATTTACAGGTCGGAACACTCGGTATTCTGATGACGCGGTCCTACGTTTTAGTGCTTTGTACGTCTAATATACCTTGCTGTTTTGTGGCATTTTCGAGCATGATCAGATTAAACACTTTGGAACTAACGTTCACTGCATTGCACACGCTTTTATTGCAGTCTACAGCATTCCTTTGCCTGTGCTTTCTTAACTTAAACACAGTAATGAATGCTCTGCATTCTGATAACTTAAGTCCATTAGAACGCTCTATAATCTGCAATGCCAACGTCTACATTCCTGGAACTCCGTCTCTCACAGTCGGTATCGATCGCAAGGTGGGAGCATGAAATTCCAGAATATCACATCGGCACATTTGAGTATAGTTGTGCAAAGAGGCGTCGGAATCAAGTAGCACCGGTAACGTCAAATAAGCGAACAGTGCTTCTATAATGTTTACGCTGTCGGTACTTGACAATTCCTTATGTGCATCAACCATGTTATTGATACATTTACTGAGGTTCGCCGATGATATTAAGGTAGTGTACACTCTAGACCCTGTACACCAAAATCAGCAATTTGTAGCTTAACATCTGATCTAAATGTCCTTGAGAGGTTGTGCGCTATTTCAAAAATGAGCTTCTCAGTTGAAAACAGCAACGCTGTGGTATTTGATCTGGCCCAATAAACTTATGTAAACCACTTACTTATTGTACTGAAGTCCATAAGTTAGGATAACATTATTCTAACAATCTTAGCTTCAAAGTCGAAGATAAAAAGATGACATGTTTCTTAAACTGCTCTATTCCAGGCGCTAAGTTTACGGTGTTCTTGAAGCATCCAGTGCTGGAGTACTATAGTTTATCGCAAAACAAGACCGTTCGATCCATTGGTACTGGAGGACGTTCGTTGCATATTATTCACATATTTTTTACTTTCCCTCGAAGAGTTACACACCCAGAACGCTGCAGAAGTCTTACAATTCGCAAGGCTTGGTCCAGTTGGCTTGAATTTAGCCTGTTGCTATTTTACCGTGGGATGCATATACCCATCGGTTCTCTGGAAATGTAAAACACCACCTTACGAAATACTAAACAAGGCATTCACCCTTCCAAAATCAAATTTGCGCACCAATATACACGCAGTTCATCCTTATTACATATACAACCATCTGGAACATACTTTCAGTTGTCTTATGGTTCTACGCGCTCCCACATGAATTCCGTGAATGAATAAGCAAATTCCTCAAGATTGATAAAGCAGTTAAACTATTCACAATGAACACAGTATGTTTGCACCAATTGGGTTTTAGCCGTCGAATTGCGGAAGCATCAGCAAACGGAAGCAAGCGATCATTTCATTGTTGGTTTAGTATACTGAACGATTCACACGGACTTTGACATTGGAGCAGACTAAGATGCATTGAGCAACGGAGCTACGTGGCATCCTGGGATCATTCGCGATCATATTACGTGGAAAATACTCTGAACTCCTAGTCGACAGCCTCTCAATTCTGACTACGTACTTGCTACCACAATTACATTGAAAAAAGTAAACACATGAGGCGGTAGCTTGAAGTTGTATTTACTTAGCAGTTCCTTAGTTGGTGCAGTAATCCAAGTTGTATCGCGTAATAGCACCTTTTACCCTATGGTGGAGACGGTGCCGAGATCTTCTGTCATTTTGGTTTCAGATAAACGGTATCGTTATGAACACTTTTTTCTTAGGGACGTCTGTCAATCGTTTCTCCCTGCTTTATTTTTTTGCATATCGTGCTATATATCTCTCGCGGTATCTGTTTTTGTGTAGTGTTTATTATATTTGCTCCAGCTCGCTACCGATCATAGATTCAGAGCATATTTTTCGAGCTCTCAAGAAGGCGGTGTGTTAGTAGTTTCGAAAACAACACCGCTGAAGTTAAGGTGCTGTTTGAATTAAGCTTACGATACGCGAATCTAGTTAGCGTATCGTTTGAATACCTCGCTAGCTTTACATCCAAAATTGGAAGATGATATCTGTTTCACTTTCCTTCGGGCATTTGATTACAGGCTGCCACGCGTTAAAAGTATCGAATAGATTTATTAACCCTGGAGAGGTATCAATCACAAAATTCTTGTCCTCAAGGTACCTACTTTGTATGTTGTTACGTAGAGTAGAGATCTCCACGTGGGCCTCAAAAATATCGACAAGAACTGGACCAAGTGAGCTGCCCATGGCCATACCATCAATCTGACGATACATCGCTTCATTTAATGGGAACTGAATGCCTTTTGTAAACAATCGTATGCATAACTTAAGGTGATGTTCCAGAAATCTTAATTTATCAACGTGTACGCAGATGAAAACTAAAGTCCCTCCCAGTGGAACGTTGGTGAGCAGTGAGCATACATTAAAACAAAGCGCGCATTTCCTTTCTACGTTTAAGCCTCGTAGTCTGTCGAAATAGAATGTATCTTTGATAGTGTGTCCATTCATATCACGTCGGATCTCCTCAGAACACTGGGCTAGTCATCGCGTTTATCGTTGAGATTATTGGACGCAGCGGAATCTTCTCCTTAAGAATCTCCTGTAACCCGTACACATGAGGAAATTGATATCCATGTGGGCCACGTTGCATCATTGTTTTTATGTCAATCAGGCTAGCTTTCAATAGTCTTTTCCGTTCACGGAACATGGACTTATTATTTGCTCGGTTCTCTCACGACCTGTCAACTTATGAATGAAGCGGCTAGTATCTGCGAGAATCGACTGTATTTTCTGAATATAGTTTTGCTTTTCCATCATGACTACTCCCGCACCCTTGTCAAGTTTCAGTTTTACCACGTTTCCGTTTCGGCGCAGGCTTATCAACGTTTCCCAGTGATGCTTTTTAGAATGCCACCTTTCTTGCATTCATCAGAAAAAATGGTTTGCTAAATCTACCGCTCGGATAGCTCCATTGCACAACGCATCCTTAACTTCTCCAAATATCAAAGTCCCTGTGAATTATTCAGTATACTTAACCGATAAATCAATGGTCGTCTGCTTCAGTTCATTTGGAGGGTAGGCAATAGTCTACATATCATCAAATCACTTTGGCCCTTACTGTCAAACTACAGGAGTAGGTGACTGTAATCTTTATTATTGCCTGAAGGAGAATTGCAGCAATTTTTGACGGGTATAAAAGCGAAAGCTTGACACGTCCCGTAAAAAGATTAAAGTTGAAAATTGAGCAAATGCAAAAATATGGTTTCAGTAAAAGTTAATGAGAGATACATGACTCACCAAGTGGTTTAGAGCAGTACGTGTACGAATATTCCTGCCTGGAGTTTAGGATACTTAGGACGCCTTCCAATGTTCGTTGTGCACTAACGACATCATCTAATGGCCATAGGCTATATCCAGTAGTGTGAATATGTTGGAGTATGGTGAAGGTGTTTTTGAAATAGGTATGAGCTGGGGCGTTTATTCCATGCGCCGAAAGAGCGTCCTAGGGTCATGATTCTCGGAGGGAGAAAAAGTTCGTTTTTTGAGTTCTTCTTAATCGGCCAACAATTCAGATACCTTAACTACCAGTCCTGAACAGCTTTTCTTATCTTGTTGGTTGTGTTCTCAGGATTGTCGGCTGATTGCGACGCACATAAATACTCACAGGATTCCTTCTACTCATAATCGCAATTTCGTCTACACTCAGGTCAGCTGTACTGCGGGGACAACCCAAGGTAGTGACCACTTAGTGATGTGTTTTCCCTGAGTTTCAAAAGAGAGCAGCAAGTGTAGTTTGGGTTTCTCGGAATCCGATTCACTATTTTTATATCTTTCGTAGACGCCGATAACGACCGCCGTACCTTTCGAGAATTCTTAGTCGGAGTGGCACAAACCTCTGACGTCCGTTGTGTCCCTGCGATGTTCAGTACCGAGCGCGGTGAGCTGGTGTTACTACCATGGTTGCCACGCTTGGATAGTGTATTCTACGTGCGGTCACACGTATGTGACAGGCATTTTCGAAATGATTGCGCCGTCAAACTTCCTGAACGCCGTAAGAAGAAGGCGAAAGCGTTGGTTTGCTCACTTTCATGACTTCGACCCGCCTCAAACACCCGAGGTCCTCTTGAACGAGCACGCCAAGTGCGCACTCACAAGAAGCCCGCTAAAAGATGTGTGGTCCTAGGCGATAGTTGTGAGTACTCTAATGGTGTATGTTCAGAATTTTTACTTGGTTGCATTTATCTCCAACAGTTTCTCGATGGATAAAATGTCCGCTTTGTTCAGGTTATCCAGTAGGTCTGGTGATCCTCCACTAAAGTGACAGCACGCCATATCTTTGGCTCATCGGCAACTAGTAGACGGTTTGAAGCCAGTACGCTTGCGAGAGCATTTCTGGAGACCAGGAACAGTCGGGGACCGAGTTCCGAGCTCTGTGGTACACCGCACCGAACATCGTTTGGTTCACATAGGGTGCTGCGAACCCTCATATTCTGGTGAAGCTGAACGAGAAATTTGTCTATCCAGCCAAGAAGGGGATCTCAGATTCCATTTTTTGGAGTTTGTGCAGTACATCGCGATTTTCCAGATGGTCGAATGCCTTTGAGAAGTCCAAGTACTCTGCGTCTACTTCTACATCAGCGTCCAGAGATTCCGTCCAATTTGCATGAGTTATCAACAGATTTGTTGTTCAGGACCGATTTGAGCTAATCGCGTGTTTCTCCAGACCGGGAATTTTGTTACCCTGCAGGTACTCCGTGAGTGCCTCAGCTCCAGTGGACTCCATAAACTTGGAGAGCACTGGAAGTAGTGTTATTGGAGGGTAAATTACTGGTTCTGCACGGCTGTCACTTTCGTGTATTTGTGTGATAATCTCGTGCTTCCACATCGTAGGACACGCTTCTCGTTAGAACCTTGCGGAAAGACTATTGCTAACGGTTCAGCCAAAAGCATGGCAGCAAGTTTCAACGCCGTCGGGCGAATGCTGTCCACAGACTGGGAGGCGTATTCGCACAAGTTCATCAGCCGTCTCAATACAACTGCAGGTATGAAAGATACGTGGTTAAGTCCTGGTGGCGGCATGATCGACGTAGGCATGAGGTAGGGTGATTGCACACTTTGGAAGGTACTGTCAAATTGTTATCCAATTATATTGGCCGCCTCTTGTGTGATTTGTGCTAACATGCATGCTGTGCGCAGAACAGGCATGCTGGGTTTAACTCGGCGAAACTTATTTAGTTGTATGCAAAACGGCCTCGGGTTGTAGCAACATTTTACCACAAGGACGAGTTTGACACAGCGGTTCCTTCATGTTTCATGGACCACCCAAGTGTTCTTATTCGGAGAAACTATGTGTGTCAGCTATGCTCAGTTTCTCAACACCATGCGTTTCCGAGTCCGGCGTCTTTGGAGTGACTTCCTTTAACTGGGTCGGTGAATTTTGGTTTCAGTTGTGTTTGCCACGAGCCTGTTGAATCTGTTGAACACCTATATTACACAAAGAAACCACTGTGTCACACTCGTCAGGGAGGATAAGGTAAAGAGCCAACAAGATCTTGTGTCAAAGTTCTGCGTTAACCCAAAGCTACTATACAAACACATAAATAAGCTTCGCCGCGTTAAGCGCGGAATTCCGGCTCTGCGCACAGCTTTCGGATTAGCACATACGGCACAAGATGCGGCGAACGTCCTAAGACAACACTTCGGCCGCACTTTCCAGTGTGTGCAAGCATCCTGCACCATATCTAGGCAACTTATTCCGCCATCAGGCCTTAACCACATTTCCTTCACAACTGCAGCTGTATTGAAGCGGTTAATGTCGTTGCGCGAATTTAGCTCTCCGGGTGCGGACGGCATTCGGCCGAAAGCGCTGAAAGTTTCCGCCACGAGCTTAGCTGAACCTTTGGCGACACACTTTCAGCGATGCCTTAACATGATGCACGTCCCAACGATGTGGAAGCACGGAATCATCACTCCAATCCACATAAACGGTAGCCGTGCAGATCCAACTAATTATCGTCCGATTACCTTTCTTCCGGTAATCTCCAAGATCATGGAGTCCATTGTAGCCGAGGCCCTCATGGAGTACCTGGAGAAAAACAACATCCTCGTTCCGGAGCAGCAAGGATTTCGCCAAGGCAGGTCCTGCACAACTAATTTGCTGATTGCTCGTTCAAACTGGACAGAGTCTGTGGACGCCGAAGTCGGAGTGGATGTAGCCTACTTGGACTTCTCTAAGGTATTCGACCGACTGGACCATCGGATTTTACTGAACAAGCTGCAGCGTTGTGGTATCGGCAATCCTATTTTAGGATGGATAGGCGAATTTCTCGTTCAACGTCACCTGAATGTGAGAGTCCGAAATACCCAGTCGGAACCAATCGAAGTTCAGTGTGGCGTACCTCAGGGCTCGGTACTCGGGCCTCGCTTGTTCATTGTTTTCATAAATGATCTTGCAGTTGCACCATCTTCCAACTTTCTGCTGTTTGCAGATGACCTAAAGACATGGCGTGCCATAGCTTCAGGAGAGGATCACACAGCCTTGCAGGATGATTTGGACAAAGCATACAAGTGGTCAAACGAGAACATGCTACAGTTCAACACCACAAAGTGCAAAATCTTGAGCATACGCCATCAGAGTGCGTATAACTACCGCTTAGGACCTGACATTCTACAGCGGTCCTCTCATGAGTGCGATCTTGGCGTGCTTGTACAAGGAGATCTTGGGTGCTTAATGCAGACCGAAAAGGCCTCCAAGAGAGCAAACCAACACTTCGGCCTTCTGCGTAGAGCGTTTGGGAAGTTTGACGCCTCAATCTTTCCGAAAATGCTTAGCGCTTTTGTTAGACAGCACACAGAATACGCTATTCAAGCGTGGCAACCATGGCAGAAGTGTCACCTCACTGCACTCGATACTGCACAACGCAGAGCGACAAAATACGTCAAAGGTCTTTCCAGCCTTCCCTACCCACTCAGGCTGAAAACTCTTAACTTATACAGTGGACGTTACCGTCGTTTGAGAGGCGATCTCATATTGGTGTACCGGATACTGAGAACCCCCAACCACACGTGTCATTCCCTTTTGAAACGTGGTCAAAACGCATCCCTAAGAGGTCATCAGTTTAAGTTGATCACACAGTACAGTCGACTGGAATGTCGACGCAATTTCTTCTCCCTCCGAGTGTCACAACCTTGGAACGCCCTTCCAGAACATGTAATTAACGCTCCCACCCTATCCCTTTTCAAAAAACGCCTTGACGAAACTCTGACACGATTGCACTATGTGATATAACGTGCGACCATCGGATGATGGTATTAGTGAACAACGAACGTGGACATAATCCATTTAAAATTCTTATTGGATTACATGTTTATGTGCATCTCCAATCCCTTGGTGAGTCATGCATTTCACACGTACTTTCATCGATACGATTTTTTAATTTTACGATGTTAATTCTCATCATCCTACGGGACCTGTCAAGCATAGCTTTTATACCCGTCATAAACCATTGTTCCATTGTTCCATTGCCGCAGGCCATCTCAGGGGACTATTTGGCTAGGAAAAACCAGCTTGTTGCACCAATGAATTCGGACAAGTTGTCATAGTTGGTTACGATTTAAGATTCCTCGGTGTGTTCTTTAGGATACGCTACATAGCACAATTATTGGAACACTGGCGTCACATAATCGCTGCGACCCAAAGCAGTGCACCTTGTGGTTTCCTGTCCTGAAACATGTTGGAGAAGTGACATGGTTTTAAAGCGGAGAACACTCGATTACTTCTTGCAGTTCCTTCTTGAATTGTTCAGTATCAATGGCCGGGCTTTCTAGGGCTTGCAGATTAAAGTGCACTACTAAGAGAACGTGGCTGTAAGATCGTTGCAGCAGTATTTTATGGCAGAAACCAGGGCCTGGTCCATTGCTAAAGTACATGTTGGTGGATGGCACACAATGACTTTAGGTGAATTTCAGAAAACTTGATATATACGACCGGTTAATGTATTTATGGTAATAGACTTTAGGTGAAGGCAACACTTTAAGGCGTCTCCGGTTTGGATCTCAGGTTCGTTTACGAGGTTCATGTGAAGGTCGGAACCGTAGTAAAGAATTACACCGTCTCCCTTTGTGAGGGCTTCCTTTTACTGTTGCAACAGAAATGCCCAGCTCGGAGAACAGGACAATGCTTTCAAATATGATTTGTGCCAGATACACCCCGTGGAGAAACCAATCTCTGCAAAATTGGGGTCGACGTTTTGACAGACCTTGTTTGCTAGATTGTTTGCTAGTTCCCGCGGTTGGGGTTGTTTGGCTCTATGCTGTTAACTATACATTGGTTTTGGATATCCTGTCCCACTTTTGTTAATATATTTGCTCAGAAGGAATCCTGTACTCATGCAGCCAACTGCAATGCGACCGCTATTCCAGGAGTCGCACGCCGCACAATCACCGTCAGTTTGTCACCTTTTTGAGCCAGCATAGGGATGCAACTTATGAGTGAGTTGATAATACACTCCGTACATAACTAAATAAAGACTCACTTCAATTCACTTACTAGCAACTTCTGGATTTGGGCACATTTTCCTACCCATACTGCTCGCCAGAACAGTTGCGATTTGGCTGAAAGCTTTGACATAGCGTTTCGGGTCTTCTGACCGAACCCGTTCTGATAAACTGCACCGGCTTTGATGGTATGACTGATCGACCAGTAACCAAGTTGTAAAGCCATCGTAAAAGATCTCCATTCACTATGATCCGGTCACATTTATCGAACCGTGTCTCGCCTTGCCGAGAGATGTATTACTATTTATGCAGTGAAGTATTCATTAGTTGATCATCCAAGTGATTGGACCAAAGTGATGGCCAGCATAAATAGGTCTGGATCGTTAGGATATACATGGTGTAAGTTCAAGAGATGGAAGAACCGGTCAGCTTAGAGAGGTGGTCAGGATATAGTGGTGCATATTCGGAAATTTCTCCGTATTTGGATTCCTCAGGATCAAACCATGCTTTTAATCATCTTCTTAAGCTGAAGCACGATATCACTGTGAGAGGTTACAAGCTGCAGGTGACGACATAGTGTAACCAGCTGGATTGTCCCCAGAATTTCTTTCCGCTTCGCTTGTGCCAACCTTGGAACGCTCTCATCCCAACACTAACAGTATCCAAGAAACGTCTTGACAGTGCATTCATGCAATTACGGTACGCCATATATCCTCTATATTCTCTATATCCAACCTAGTATTACAAATCACCGTGTGCATTTTCAGTTTCAGAACGTAATGTGTACTGCAGAAACTAGATTTACAAACCACTTCGGTCGAAGAAAACTGTAGACGAGTAACTGATGTCATTTGCATTGTTTATTTTTTTCTCTCGTATTACGTGAACTATAACCCCTCCTCATAATGCTTAGTGTGCGCACATTAACTTCACATTTGAAACCACCGTTTACAGCAGAGCCTTTAAAACTGCAATCCCTTAAACCAAAGATTCACTTACCCTTTGCTGCATTTTTCTCTCAATCTAACCACGCTATGGGTCCATTCAAGCAGCGGCTTTTTTACCCGTTATAAATCACTGTTAATTGTTCATCGTCCCCTATTTCACTGTTGGCAACAGCTTGCATGTTCTCGGGAGGTAATGGGTTGAAGCTCCAAATTAAATATTTGTGCTAATGCAACGTACGTTAAACTCAGCTCACAGTTTTTAAGAACTTTACTTGAAATGGCCACAAGGAGTGGAATCTTAGAACAGGCTGAATGGATTAATCGCCAATGATATATGCATGTAAACATCCCTTAATATGCAGTAACGAGGTGCTAGCTTACGTGCTATTACGTCACACATACAAAAGCCTAGGTGAAGCATGGAATTACGAGATAAAATTTGCATGGTAATACCCGACATGTAAGCAGGTTACTTGCAGCCGGTTCTAGAGATGGCCGTGTGATTTTACTTGCATATTTGGCTGTTCCTACATTCACTTTTGTTCCTAACTGCTCAACCCATCTGATACACCATAAGTTCGATCTGGGGAACTCCAAGGGACTTGAAAGAGTAAAGAAACTCGGAGCCTGAGCTCCCCGAGGCTTAGCATTCAGGCCAGAACTCAATCAACAAGCATCTAGAACTCGAAGGGGTCTACGAAGGTCTGCAGGTGAGGTCAAAAATAAGTATCAGATCGATAGGGCGTAGACATGTTCACTTCGCCGACCCACACGAGCCAATCGAAGACACATTCAAAGCAGGAGACGATCAATAGTCACTTGGATCGTGCAGTGGCTTACGAGACTGCAAAGCATACTTCTATAGCCGCACTGATGATGTTGCCTAGTTTGGTAACGCAACAGCTGCAACCAAATTGACTAGCTCGGAGAAACCAACAATCTTCTTATCCACATCCCGAGCTACAAGTTTTCTCAATAATTTCCAGGACGGATTAGTATTAACATAAAATTTTGTCATTCCTGCCTTGTAACCGTACCATAAAGCCCATAATAGAGCCAAACTGTAATTAGCAAACACGGACGATTCAACTAGCCAAATAAAATTGAACCGTCTTATTCTTTGAATGATTCTACATGCCTACTTGCGATGAAGTGGTCAACGTTACCACTTATCGCTTGTTCAAACTTGCATACGCCCATATGCGCAGGGAACAAAATTCAGAATACGAGATCACTTTAGTCAGTAATTTAACATTCATAGAAATGGAATGCCGATTATGAGATTATGTGAAAATATAAGTTTTCTTTATTACTATACTAAACTTCCTGCTACTTGGTTGCTGTCATTAGTCACTGTGTATTTCCCAAACCAATTCGAAAATTGAGCCTGAAGTTGCTTTTCCATGTATCTTGATGGTTTGGAGGTCTGCAGAGATGTATACACCCATATTGCTATTAAATTAACGTGATAGCTTACCGTGGGCGGCAAACCTTCTTAGCTCCTAAAGATGTCAATTTGTCCGTTCACCTTGGTAATTTGAGAACAAGCTAATAGCACAAAATCCAACCCCGGCAATCATTGCTCCTCTGGCACCAGTTTGTTTGCTGCCGCCAATGGCCGATAGGGGCCAATCGATTCTCGTAGGGTAGTTGAAACGATGGACATAATGAGTATTCCTCTTCGGATTTTTCGCTTTTATCTGTAGTTCATCAAGGCGCTTCGGTAACGGTATGTTTAATGAAACAGTGGACAATGGTGATTTTCACATAAAAAGCAAGCACTTAATCTAAACAGCGGGATGACCTGAAGGAAGACCCCGAATTGGAAGGACGCGGCGGCAAAATGAATAGTATGTTATACCGTAGGGTTTACACAGAGAAAACCAACGTATCCCACATCGCCTGTGATATGGAATACTGATGAGCGCACCGTCCGTCACATTAAATCGTCTCTAAACATACTACAGTAGGATCGGCAGCATCAAATCTGTGTAACAATGGAAAATGTAGGGGAGGAAACAGCGTGATTATGATGGATAATCCGAGGATGGCACACACGTAGACAGTAAATTCTCTGCAACATTCTACCTGGTTTAGCTTGTGGACTCCCATTTTTGTGGTATGACTGTCACATAGTTGGTTAGGCGCTGATATTGTTGCGAATACAATTTTGACAGTCCTACTCTCATTTGATGTAAAAGCCTAACGCCGGTGATGGCAAACTTGTTGATCTTGATTCCCGTTCGAAGCCTCATTTTTAAACAGGAATCCCGCTTTTTGGAAGAACAGGCGGCTTTCCGCCCTCAATGTGGCTGTATAAACCATATATTCACTCGAAGGCAGCTGCTAGAGCAACGCCACGCATGCAGCAGACCGATAATAGCTGCACCCCTGCGTACCAAGAGTGCAATCGTCTCAGTAGGTCCATGCATGTTGTTCGAAATACTTGCATAAAAAGTGTCCCGATGGAATAGGTGAGCAATTCACTTGCTGTGCACTCGATCAGCACTTTCCGTATCACGGCCTACGGTGACCTGTCGGATACTTTTCCGACAACAATCGGCTTTTGTCAACGTTGTCCAATTTCGTCGTGGACTCCATCATGCAATGTTCCCTTATGGAACCTCACGAAGCAGGCGTTGAAGTCTTGCCTGGTGAAAGTCTAGTTGATGTTGATTATGCGGACTATATAGTCTTGCTGTTTAACCATGTTGAGGCGGCGTAATAAATCATGTACAACCTCTCAAGAGCGGTCTCATTATTTGGTATGGGCGTCGCAACTTCAACATGCAAAAGGTTTTTGCAAGGCCATCAGCAACTTGATGATGATGTGACCCTAGATATCGAGGAACTCGAGGTAGCTGAACAATTCACGTACTTTGACAGCTCTATCAGCAACTATGTGCGTATAACAACTATAGCCGGTTTATTTATGGCGAAAGCCAGGACTGCCTTTATGAACCTGCGATATCTAGAGACAGAAAGGAGTTTCCTGCTGTTTGGAAGGCCGTGTGTAAGGACCGTCTTACTCTATGAAAGGGAGACAGCCCCTTCGATCTGAAGATCTGAAGCGCTCTCAAGTCTTCCAGCACCTTTGTCCGCGGAGTTTTGCTGGTGTCGGATGGCACCAGCGTGTCTGCAATGATAATGTGCGTAAGCGAGTACTAGGCAGTGATAACAAACCTATTTTCGTAGAACAGCAGATGGCACAGAATAAGATGCGTTGGCTTGGGCACATACTACATATGCCTGATCACCGGTTACCGGAAGTGGGCATGTTTTGTTGCAAGGTATAAGGTGGCGCAACGGTCGTGGTGGACAAAAGGTGTCTTGGCAGCGGTAAATGAAGCCAGTGACAATCAAACTCTTTGTCTTCGGTCCGTCTCGCGTTCCAGACTTGAGTCCACCTCATTCGTCTTGTGTTTGGCTTGAGACTTTAAAGACGGCTCGCAGCAGCGCGTTTGCTACCGTCTCGTTGTCCGTCCGCTTGTTTAAAACAAGTTTCATGCTGAGTTATATGCGGGGTATTAGATGATTTTGCTGCGGGGCGGAAAAAACTGTAAAGAAGCTGTCTCGCTGATGCCGCTTCACCTTTACACGATAGCCGGCTGTTTATGACGACATGTTGTAGACAAGTTTCAGGAGCCTTGACTCGAATATTTGCTTAGGGAATTAAGGTATTCAGGTAAGTTCCCTTCTCGACCTCTTTTTCTTCTTCGTTCTTTAGGTCGTTTGAGTTGTATGCCAGCGAAGCGTCAGTTCGAATGGTTGATGTACTGCTGTTGATGATGAAGATGTAGACACCGATAATTGCCGCTGTACACTGCTATAGTTTCCAGCCTGACTGGTTAAGGAAGGGGAGACAAACCCTTCACCTTCTTCGTCGCCCTGCGTTGTGTAGTATCGAGCGCGGTCGGGTGATGCTTTTGCTATGGTCGCGAAGCTTGGATAGCGTATTCCACATGCAGCCTCAAGTGCGCGCCAAGCATTTTCGGAAAGATTGAGGAGCCGAAATTCCCGAACGCCCTACGAAGGAAGCGGAATTGCTTATTTGCTTCCTTTGATTATTTATCCGGCTGTTTCAAGCAAGCAAGGTCACCTTGCACGAGCCCACCCAGATCGCTATCGTGGGAAGTGTGGTGTAACATTTGTGGCCCTAGCAGGTAATCTTGGGTGCTCTGAAGTCATATACTCAGAACTCTGCACTTGGCAACGTTGAACTGGGATATGTTTTTGGCTTACATTGTTTAAGTTTTTCCAAATCGCATTGTAAGAAAGTGCTCCTTATTTGCTGTGTAATATACCATATCCCTATATAACACTAAAGCAAGTTTTTATCTAAGTCATATATTACTGTAATGTATCTAGTCAATTCTCCTCAATGTGTGCTGAACACATTAGGGCAGTCCAAGTGGGTCTATAGCATTTTATGAGCCACACTGATTGTGTACATCACCAAATGAATGGCAATCACTTTCATCTATTATGATTAAAACATGCGAAAAGTAAACAAATGTAAAAATTATTAGATAGCTTTTCCCATTTTTGTTGAGTTGTTCGGGGGCATCTACGACGAGTAGCCAGCAGTAGTTAGCCAACATACCCTCTTCCCTAGTAGCCTTGTTCCATTACTGAGCTATCTTGATAAAATCATTCACTATGTTCGGAACTAACATGCCGCAGTTTTCAGGGGTGAAACTTCTAGCGGAAATGAAGAAATTGGTTCTTAAAAGCCATCGCTTCCAAATATCTGATTCTGCTTCAGCATGTTTTTAACTAGTTCGTTACAGTTTCGTGCCCCTATTTTCCCTAGAAGGTTAGCAGACGCTAGGCGAAAGGCCTACCAATCTTGTTTCAAGCCACTGTGCAACGGGCTGTTGTATTGGCATATTTGAATATCACCTGAATATGAGGTAACAAAAACTCCTGTAATAGTTGCGGCGCTGAGTCGAGGGAATTGCGGCACAAGTAGCGAAACCTTGGTGCAATCTAATTCATGTCCTCACGAAGATTTTCATCAAACCTATATTTATGTACTGTGTGGTTACAGGATTTTGTAAGCCTTAACCAGAACCAGGTTATTCATATTATTCTCTCTAACTCTGGACCTTTGTGCGAAAGTCCACTCCTTCTGCAACAAATGCTAATCCCTTGCTCGGCTATCCTAGTTGCGACAGAAAAAACGATGTGTCATGTATCTTGGCTGCAATCCCAATAAAATGGCAAGTATCTTCGACGCATTCCAGAGACGCCAGCCTTATTTGTTCTAGTCGTTGAAATTGACGTGCTGCTTCAAGTTCATAACTCTGTTTCATGTGGGCGGTTTGCGCTATTGGAAAAGGTGAACCAACTTCCGCTATGCAACAGCACCTAAAGTGTCCGTTTGGAGGCAACTACAGATAGTCCAATGCAGCAATCAACATCAACCTAAGAGGCAATGGCTTACAATTAAGTCAACAATAGGTTCGTCTAGATTGTCGACGAAATTACATATCATTCCTTGACTGCCAACCCTGGAACTTTCTTCCAGACTCAGCTGTTTGTTCCAACACCATGGCCATTTTTAACTAACGGTTGGATATCGCATTTCGCTCCCTACACTTTGTAACATGAACTGCTATTCTGGATATGTTAATGCTAATTAGCAACTTTAAAACTATAACCCATAGTGACGTATGTAAATCGGTGTCCACGGATGAGCGATCTGATTGTCATTCGCTAAGTGCATTAACAGCTTGTTGTTCTTTATTGTATAGTGCCATCCCACTCCTATAGCACAAATGTTATGCCATTACGCTTTCTTCTAACCACTGGGCATTTTATTTGGTCCACTTGCGTTGTACTCGATGTTACCAGTTATTAAATTACCAACCTACTGGACATGTTAACTTTTTGCTTTTCTATCATTCAAAAACTAGTTAATAATCTTACCGTTGTTGAAATTCACCCACTTTACAAATGTTGGCATACGAAGAGAAATTTTTATCGAGATAATGACACAGATGACAGTTTACACTAAATTCTGGGCACTAATTGTTATTTGATTGAAACTAGGCTTAACTGATAGTGCTTGTACCTAAAACACTAGTTTCTATCTGTCTGACTGACTTGAGCATTGTCATAATGAAAACCAATAAAACCTCTGATGGCTTACTCTAAACGTGTCCTTCAGGTAACCTACATTATCAAAGTCTGGCTGTGTTTTGTTTGGACAGTTTGACTGTGCACCAGTTCTACCATGAATACCAAAGACCGCTTCACTACAACGTTTAAGAGCGTGGCAAGCACCAAGTGCCGATGTTTATATCTATGGCATTCCAACTCCAATGCACACCCTCTTTCCCAGTCCCTCACCTCTAAGTTAGATGCCCGTGAAGCAGTGGAGTACATCTGTTTTTGGTTTGTTAGTTGTTTTTGTCAACGGTGCTGTCCCTAGTTGTGCTGGTTCAGCCATGTTGAGCCGCCGTTGATATCACTGGGCTGTGTTCACAGGACGCGACCGGTTGCGATGGAAGAGAGCACTGATAGTCATTCAGCATTACTGACAAAAGGGCCCAAATATTTGGCACATTCCGAGAACGAAAGGAAGATATAAAGTTGACCGCCGACTAGGTGGCCGGCGAAGAACACTTAATCTTTGTTGTCTTCGTACTGAAGTAGAAAAGGAGTGGCTAAACAGAGCACTGCTTTCTCCAATTTATTTGCACCAAACGATGAAATCTACAGCTGAAATTTTCCTACTTCGATACGGTCGTTATTTTTTCATAATTCCAGCTTTCATTGGAAGCCTCTGTCAGATGTACTATCCATTTTACTTTGCATGGTCTATTTGCTTTCCAAGATGTTCTTTACTATCTACACAAATTTTACGTGCAACACTAGCCCTATATTATGTTGTTTAAAAACTTTCGTAAAATTCTTGAATTCCTGTCTACAACAACAAGTAAATACATGTCATATAGCTGGATAGTGTGCGGCACGTTCCCGTTGACTTTCTCCGATGGTTATACAAAGGTTTCTTGCGGAGATTTTATTGGAAACAATTTCTTTTTATCGGTGAGAAATCTCGGTTCTATTTGCTGCATAATATCAAGACTTCATGACATCTTGAAGTCCCTAAAGCTATAAGGAGGTAGAAAATAAAAAATATTAGTGGGCCGCCTAAATCTAGTAATGGAAAACAAGTGTAAATAATGCTGGATCATGTTATGGAACTCATCTAAGCAGACCGTACAGCGCAATCCGTCTGGTATAAAGGAAAGCTTAGATAAAACATTTGTATTTAAACAACGAATACATTTTTGAGGATACCTGTTATTGTTGTCTAAAAGCATTTTCACTGACTGCCGGGTATTATAATCATAAAATAAATTCGAATTACCAATCTTAGGAAGTGTAACAGTGATCCGAATTATGTTGAACAAAATCTGAGTGCCATTGGTACCAACGCCTTTTTGCTTCAGCAAGTGAACGGTGAGTGCTAAAGCCAAGTTGAAATGGTGTTGCGTGTTCGGGTAGGCGCGGGTTATACAGTGAGGAAATGGGAGGAATAGAATATAGAAATAATGGTAACAGAGTAAAAGCAGCAAATTGGGCAGCGTTTGGAGAAGAAGGTAGGTTAGCATTTTCTTTTTAGCTTCCATGGGGACATGAAATCGTCGGATAAGATTGTCAATGTAATGACGGTAAGTACAAGGGGAGCAGGGGTAGCGCCAATGAATGCTAACCTGATGCACATACTTGCACTAGAGTTGTCGGATCGCTATTCTAACTTTATTCAAAAGTGATATTGAACTTAAATAGATCGCCCAACTTGTTCATTATTGGACTAGTTCGCAAGGGTCACCAAATCTTAATGTTTTTCTAGGTTATTCTGTGCAGCAAAAGTTGAAGTGGTGAACGGCATAAATTGCATCAGTAACTTATGGTTGAATAACCCGCACGACTGTCGGGATGGTAACATGAGTAAGCCTAGGTGTTTCGTTCGAGTAGTTACTGCTACGGAAAATGCCGATACAGTATGATAAATCATAAAGCTATGAACAGATTCCAGATCATCCTGAACCAGTACGCCCAAATCACGTTCGGTGGCAGCTTGTTGCAACACATGCGTTCCGAGCCTATACCAGTAGTTGCTCTGGTGTCGTATGGACAGCAATTGCATATACTCATATTGAATTGCAGTAAAATTTATATAAACCACTGATGTACCGTGTTTTGATCGCCCTGAAGCAATTGCTGGTCAGTATTCCCCTGAACCTTGCGCCAAATTTTGTCCTCATCGGCAAAAAGCAGGAAGTTAGATGTAATTGCTTGTAAGAAGTCATTGATAAGTACTAAAAACAATCGGGGACCTAGCGCCGAGCCTTGAGACACACCAAATTCAAATTGTATGGGGTCATAGAAGGAGCTCTGAACGCTGACCACCAATAGCTGCCGAAAGAGATAGTTGGCGCTCCAGCTTAGAACAGTGTCACTGATCCCGTGACGCTTCAGCTTCGAAAGCAGTATCCAGTGATCTAGACGGTTGAATGATTTCTGCACATCCAAGTAGATCATAGTAACATCCTCTTTAGCGTCAGTTGACTGGGTCCAGCTACTCCGTGCTATTAGGAAATTTCTTGTGCACGACTGAGTTCGACGGGAGCCGTGCTGCTCAGTAATGATAATGTTGGTTTCCCACCCACCAGCGTATCGGCTATGATGGATTCCATCCCTTTGGACAGTATAGGAAAAAGGGGAACTGGGTAGTAGTTTAAAATCTCTATTCTGCTTCCACCTTTGTGAATGGGTGTTCTTATTCCAAGGTTGCACATGGTAGGACTCTGGTTCTGGTCTAAGCTGCGCTGGAAGAACTGAGCAAGTGTCTCTATCAGTTGACTTGTTGATGCTCCCAGTACCTCTGGGCGAATAGTATCGACACCTGGGGTTTTGCGCTTACGTAGATTAGTCAGCTCCCGCATGCAGCTTTGGTGGTAAAGAAGATGCGAGTGATTCCCGGCGACGGGTATTAAGTGTTGGAGAAACTCCTAATCGTAATACCCAGTGGAAGGTATGAGCATCCTGCACCCGCAGCGCGTTTGCTGCTTCCGTAGCTCTTCGTGTTGGGCCATCAGCCGTCGTGAATGGCTGAACACCTTGCCTCACCTTCCGTAGACAATTGACGTGCTGATACAGCTGTTTGGGATTTGTAATGAAGGTTCTTTTTCTGTTCTGCTGATGCCCGGCTTTGTCTTCTCTGAACAGTTGAGTGCAGCGGTTTCGTTGAGTTACGTATTTATCCCGGCTTTCTGGTGTTGGGGATAATGTGTTCTCTGGCCATGCTGCGTTCCGTACTGTCAGCAATTTTCGAGTTCTGCGCCTTACGTAAGTAACGGTTTCAGACCGGTTGCAAACTTTGTCTCTAAAGCATCCGGAATCAGCCGATTAAATTTGGTTACGCACTAGGGCCAGGAGACATCCGGGGGCCTACGGCGAGGAACGACCAGGTTGTGGCACTGATGAGGAGGACTAATCGGTCGTAGCATGTGTTGGTTCGCGCCGTCTCATGATCTTTATCACGGTATTCTGCATAGCAGATGAAGTTGAAACTAGTAAATGCACGATCACTGGGACCTAACAGGCAGTCTGCAACCAGCACATCAATTATGAGTTTTATGTTGGTAAGCAAAAGAGAAGCACATATGGCCTATTACCGATTTAGAACCGAGTGGGCGAAGTGCCATGTTTGTAAAGCGAAACACTGGTTACAAGCTTCCGCAGATCGGCTTTAAATTGTTCTCCGCTTGTGGCGGGGTTTTCTAAACAACGCATAGTGTAAGCATCTATGGTTAATATATGAGAATTTCTTCCTTTTAGAGTTTTCCGTGGGGCAGTCGCAATCTGGTAGTTCGTTGCAGATGTAAAATTAAGGGTAAGTTATAACGGTACAAGGCAAGAGTCTCTGCCTCTTAACTGCAGGCGGCATCAAAGCGAATCAAGAATCAGCAAGTCTAAATCCTTCATGACCTCGCACTGTAAGTCGCCTCGGTAATAGAGAATTACGCTTCCCCCTTTTGTCAGTTTGTCGTTCCGAATGACTGACATGTTAAGGTAGCGCAATATCAGCGTCCTCCATTTCAGCGTGTAACCACGTCTCGGTGACGCCGATGATATCATATTTCTGGGAAAATTGACGACCTATTAGCTAAGCCAGCTTTTTGAAGAGGTCCTGAGCATTCGTGCATAAGCAGGCTAGTTTATCGGTCTCGAGTAGACCACAAGGGGTCAATGAAGTCAGGTTTATGGAGTGCCGACCGATGTGAGGTCGGCCAGCATTCTTCTTTGTTGTTGAGATACTGACACCACAATCTATGTTGCAATGCGTTTGTAAGGAGCAAAGCGTTTTCCAAGTCATTTGCGGACTCTAGTGTTACTCTTATAAACTAGGCTCGCCAAGTGTGCATAGTTGGGATGACGCATAATTCGTACTCAGTGTGTGGGTTTGGCTTTTAATTTCATCAAAAGCACAGGGATGCCCACGGGTTTGGGTCGTTTGACAAGTTACCTTTCAGTGTGATAGCTACGGATTTGGGTAGTTCGAATACACTACGGTCAGGGTACTATTGTTAGATCCCATTTTTCTTAAGCTGTGATGTTGGGGAACGTTTGCACTGACTTAATACTAATGATGGTTATTTGTTGCTTGTATCACTATTCAAGTTGGCTATGTATGTAACAGCAGAGACTGAAAGAGTGGACTTTTGGGTGAACTTTGAAGCAATCGCGGCATATGTGACTGAGGTTCTAAGGGAATTTGGCTGGGCAAAAGTCCCCTGGACTGCATCTGCTGAGGGTTGCTGTACGACTGCGTTGTCCTTTGTACATCCGGGTGTCATCAAGATTGATAGGCTTTGAGTACTCACGTTTCGGCTGGTGCCTGATTTCAGTTGTCACGGGCACTGTTTGTCTCACGAAGTTAAGGTCTACTTTCGCCTGGTGTTCTGCCAAAGATAGGGAAGACAACGGCGGTCGGGACCTGGCTGATCGTGATTCAAAAGCAACAACTTGTACACCAATTTGTTGATAAAATATCCTTAGGTTTAACTAGTGCAGAATTTCTTCCAATGAGATGGTCTTAGTGCACATTCGCTGCTCGGCTTCTCCTACCAGCCGGTCGCATTTCTGGGCTAGAACAAACAAACGCTTGACAAATGGGATGGTCGAACAGGTAGTACAAAACCAAATGCGCTTTTGAGAGCTATTCACCTCTCGCACCTACTGTAGATATGAGCTAGCACACTTCGGATGGTACCACTTTGAACAAAGCAAGCAAGCTAAACCCAGTTTACCTACTCGATTACATTTGCTGACCCAAAAATTACTTAGCTTGAAATCCGTTTGTATGGGAACTTACTCGATGTTTGCCATTCAGCCTGAGCCATCCAGCCAGAGCCAGTAGGATGACTGATGACTTTTCCGACTTCCTTGGCTGTGTGCACCGGTCAAGCGAATCTTGAATTTGTAAAGGCCAGGTGAACGGTCAATGGAGCTGCTTTGGCTGCGCGTCGGTCTCAGGGTATGCAGTTGCACTAGTTGACAAGGCCATAAATAACTCCAAAATGGCGGACTCAGACAGCCGTTAGGCCAATCGCCGGGATCTGATGAAGCAGCCAGAGAACATCCACCAAAGTAACACAGATTGCAAAATACAATTATTCACATAGAATACACGTATAGGACAGTACTCCGGAGGTAACCGTAGAATCTAGAACACGGTACTCCAAAAATCCGCTAGGTTGTGGCGTAGCAACTATATTTGCCGTGCAGAGCGGTGATAAAATTCACCACTATCTAACAGGTGTAAATGAATAAATCCCAAAATATGCTCGTGGTAAAGTACACATAGATTTTCCACGAAGTGGTCAATCGTTTGGTAACGGAAGTATATGTGGTGAAAGGGACTACAATGTGACAAGTAAGGGGTTCGCTGGGATAAACGTTCACACAGGTATGACACATGGTACAAAGGTTTTGGTGTTCACACATAGTAACATAAACATGTCCAACCCTCAACATTTCTGGAAGTTTTGGCCTTTCTATTTGGTATCGAATAATCAATGGTACTAAGATTGCTGCGCCCTGTCACATGACGTCCGGGAGGGACCGCCCCCCGCGTCCTTTATGCTACTCTTCTGACGCTACAACATGTACGTTAACCCGCTGTCGCAAAAATGGGCTTTACTGCTACGTACGTTTAACTCGAGATGCGTTTAACATAGTCAACATTCCAAAATATTAACTACGTGGCGATAGGCTTAAGCTTCGCGTTGTTGCAATTATGATTTAACAGAAAAAAATACATTTGTCAAAAGAGAAGCACCTTTTGTACTGCAAATAATACGCCTGGGACAGATTTCCACCTTGAACTCGAAGAAAATTATGAATCCATTATTCTGCAAGTTGCGGATTAAGGTCCTGTAGAATAACATAAAGGAAGGGATGCAACTTCTGCCAACAAATGAGTAGATGTTGCTACTAAAGGAAAGAGGGACAAAGCTGGCCCAGTCCAACTCAAAGCTATTTCTTAATATTCTTTACCGCCAAGCAGATTCAGAGCCTAACGACCTACATTCTTGTGCACATTAATTGAAGCAAACTACGTGTGTCTCTTTTTCTATGAATATCATGTTTTTATACATGAAAGCTGCCGTTTTGCATTAATTTTTTTATTTTATTTTGGGAATAGATATTTCATCATTGTTTGTGAATCAGACGATGTAATAGCTGAGCATGTCTAGTCGTTACATCACCCAAGATTGCATCATGCTTCTTATGGTTAGTAAGATTTTGTTACAACTTCTTGTTTTTTGTGATTCAGTCATTGTTTGAGATGGACATGACTCCCAGAAGGCGCATGAAGATCGTGACCTTGCACGAACACACAGACAAGACCTACAGGGAAATAGCAATAATAGTAGTCGTCAGTCCGGCAACCGTCAGCCGTGTGGTCAAAAAGAAAAAGGAAACGGGATGCATTTCACCAAAACGCAAAGGGAAATGTGGTCCTAAGAGAAAAACCACTGCCAGGGATGACGATTACCTAATACGGGAAAGTGTTAAAGATCCTCGAAAGACTAGTGACGCATTAAAAGGTGATTTGGGGGAGAAAGGAATGGAAATCAGTTCTTCAACGGTTCGCAGGCGACTCCTGGAAGTTGGTCGGAAAGCCAGACGGCCTGTGAAAAAACAACTTCAGACAAAAGTAATGAAAGTTAAGCGTTACAAATGGGGACTAAAATACAAAAGTTGGGCAAAAGAAGATTAGAGAAAAGTCCTATTCAGCGATGAAAGCCGATTCTATGTTCATGGTCAGAGAAGTTAGTATGTTCGGAGGTCAGAGGGAGAAATGGTTCGTGATTCCCACATTGACCACTTTGGGAAACACCCACAAAAGCAGATGTTTTGGGAGTGCTTTAGTTATTACGGCGTCTGCGCCTTGCATCCAGTCCAGGGCATGATGCGCTCTCCACAATATATAGAAGTTCTCCAAAGAAGAGCTGTTCCACAATTAAAAAAGGCATTTCCTGACGGATCTGGCGTATTTCAACAAAATCTGGCCCCGTGCCACACATCAAAAATGATCAAGACTTTTTTCAATACTAATCAAATAACCATCTTGGACTGGCCTGGGAATTCACCAGATTTAAACCCCATTGAAAATATGTGGTCTATTTACAAGCAACGCCTTCGTGGCGTGGACTGGACGACAAAGGAGAAACTTAATCAACCTTTAATTCAAGTTTGGTACAGGGACCCAAGATGGGCTAAAGTTTGTTCAAATTTAGTGGATTCCATGCCAAACCGTACTAAAATGCTACTCAAAAGTCGTGGAGGTCATGTTGTGTATTGATGTGAGTATATTAGTGAAATTCATTATAACAATTTTGAAAAAAAGATTTTTCAGTGTTTTCGCAGTTTGTTTCAATTAATGTGCACAAGGATGTACTTAATGTGGAGTTGGACGCATTCCGGGTCGAATTGTCGTAAAGTGTTAAAGTTCTGGTTGCCGTATTGCTTCAAATTTGAATTTCGGCTTGGATAAGTCCTATAACACTGCAGGACAAAGTTGAATTTTATAAAGCATAAAGAATCCGGAGATTGTAGTAGGCGGTCTTACTCACGTTGTCACCTACAAAGCTCAGCGAATGAAGGAAGCAACGAGACTATTTCTATTGCGCAACAGCAAATAACGTGGCTCTGAGTACGAGCTGTATAACAATGCAGATCAAATTATGACCCCTACTCAAGAAATCACACTGAATTGATTGTACGTCGGATCCAGAACAAAATTAGAGAGCCCCTTTACATAAACGCAGCCAGTAACTTGTGCAGTCAATATGAGACTTACGCAAACCACACAAACAATCCCGTTCGACTGGGCTGTTGCAAGAGGAATACTCAGATTATCCGTTGTAAATGCAGTGACACAATACCTGAACCCAGATTCAACCATCGATTATGAGTGAAAAATTTTCTCACTTCCTCTCTGGAGATATGCGGTACATTTTGCTCATTAACATGCTACGTTTCGTTGATGTCGCTGTATCCTCCAGTTTATGTACCGCTTCCACCCACGACACGTAGGGACACAGTAAGCAGGAACGCCTCTGCTAATTGTTAATAGCGCATACTTGGAGCTTAGTTAAATTTCCCAACAGTGTTTCTTTAAACAGACTTTCACAGACTTTACTTCTACGATTGTCGAACAACCAAAGTGCGTCCCAATTTCAGGTATTGACCGACGGTTACCTACTACTTATTACCAATCCTCAGTAGGCTTCCAGCGTATAGCGCCAGTCAACGACACTGCGCCACGTTTGGACATAAGAAACCGTCTGTCATCTTATGGATTGTTGTGGTTATGGAATTCACCTCTCTACCATTGGAGCTGCAGTTTTGTACATGGGTTCATTTTGGTACAATGGAACAATGGAACAAGTGTATATTACGGGCAAAGTAGCTGAAGCTTAGCAAGTCCCATAGGAGAACCAAAATGGGAACCACAGCATGGTGAATAAAAAATAAATGGACAAAATGAAAATAGTGTTGGTGGACTCACCACACTTTTAACACAGATGCACTCTGTAAGAATCAACCACACTTGCTTAGATTAATTCGGGTTTTGCAACGTTCGCCGCATTATATCCTCTGTCGAGACACACAGACTATACCTCTTAGTTTAGGTGGGTTAGGGCAATATAAAAGCGTCTTTTAAATACAAGTAAAGCTGAGGCGGAAACAACATAATTTGTATGGGTGTTCCAAGGCTGACACACACGAAGCGAGCCAAAGTTCCATCGAGATTCGAGCCGACTGTATTGCGTGGCTAAGTTGGGGTTCAGTTGTAGTACGTGACGACAGACGTGGTTGGGTTTGCTTAGAATCTGGTAGGTCATAATACGGTCGCCACATACGTGCAGGTACTGGCCACTGTATAATTTTAGGGTCCTCAGTCTAAGTTGATAAGGAAGATTGAACAACCCTTTGACGTGCTTCGTGGCTCGTCACTGTGGAGTCTCGAGTGTTGCAAGGGCTTGTTTGTGCCAGGGATTCCATACCTGGGTCGCGTAATCCACATGAGGCCGCACGTATGTGTTAAGCAACTGCAAACAGACAGAGGGGTCAAACTGCACAAATACCTTCCGTAGCATGCCAACGTGTTGGTTCGCGGTTTCGATGTCTTCTCAGAATGCTCTGAGCAGTCCAGATCAGCCTGAACTAATACCATAAGGTCCCGCCCCTGCATGACTGCTTGCAGGACATGATCTTCAAACTTTCATGTGATGTTCGGCTACTAGCGAATGTGAATCATCTTACACTTCTCCGAATTGAACTGGAGCAGATTGTGGACGGAACACCCATACGCTCTGTCAAGGTCTCGCTGAAGTGCATCGTGCTCTGCTGGGTCGGCGATTGTCCGCCACCTCTTAACATCGTCAGCAAACAGCAAGAATTCTGGACAAACTGGACACAGGTGAACTCAAGCCATTCGAGACATTTGTTAAACAAATAATCACAAAGGGAAGAAGAGAAGTGTCTAGCGTCCTTACAGCGACAAGTTGGCACCACTAAGGCATGCAGTTTATTTCCCCCCGACCCGGAAAAGTACGTTTATAATTTTTCCCCGTTGCACCTGGATAAGACACTGTTAGAGGTACTTTCACTTGGTCCGAAGTTTGTTGTCCCCGTAGTTATTCAAGATAACTAGAATTAGAGGTTCAGTTCGAAAACTTGTATTGTCAAGTGTCTACACTTACGCCCTCATCGGCATTAGCGTCCGAGCATTTTAAATCTATCCTGGTTAATACATGTTATCAGTATCTGAAGCACAAACCCAAACTCAGGTACTTGCTGAAGAATGACCACCTAGACGCTCTCAAAGCACTCCAACAAAACGAAAATGCGCTGCTATCTAGGCCGGATAAAGGGACAAGGATCCTTTTGATGGAGAATTCTGACTATTTTGACAAGATGGAGGTCATCCCCAGCGATCGCGCAAAGTTTCGGAAAATTGAGAATGAGAGGGACGAATCAGCGGTAATGGAAAAGCCAGTTACTAGGCTCCTGAAGCATCTGAAACAAGTAAACCCGACTGACTCTACTACGTTCGAGAAACTTCGACCCACGGGGACAGAAATTCCGAGAGTTTGTAGCCTGCCAAAGGTACATAAAGAGGGGCTTTCACTTAGACCCATATTGGACATGTGCAACTCACCTTACCACGCAAAAGCCAAGTGGCTAGCCAAGCTTTTAGAACCAGTGAAAAAAGTTTTATCCATGTATAGTCGTCGTGATATACTCAGCTTTCTGAGCAGTATAAAACATCTTAACCTAACCCGAAGAAGATTGTTTTCGTTAGACGTTGTGTCGCTCTTCACGAATGTTCTTTTAGAAGAAATCATACACTATTTATGCTACACCTTTCGAGCACATCAGCTGAACGTCGGCCTGTCGAACAATCGATTGAAACAGCTACTCATGCTGTGTACTAGCAACATACAATTTCAGTTTAATGGGGTAATATACAGACAAAAAGACTGAGTAGCGATGGGCTCACCGCTAGACCGCTGCTGGCAGATGTATTCATGAGCAAATTAGAAAACATCTACCTGAGCGGAGTCATTAGCGTAGTATCCTATTACGGCCCATGTGTGGATGTTATATTTTGTGTGACAGACAATCAATGATGCACAAAGCAATTTCCATCCTTTTTTAACTCAGCGCACGACAACGCTAAGTTTACCTTGGAATCTGAATGTCATGGTACGATGTCTTTCCTAGACGTCCAAATTAGCAGAAGATCAGATAGATCGATCCACCGCAGGGTGCACAGAAAACCTACGTGGAATGGACAATACATACATTTTACCAGCTTTGTCCCACTAAGTCAGAATCGGAACTTGTTTAGATGTTTAACCGAAAGGGCAAGTAAGATATGTAGTGAGGACACGCTTTCGGACGAGCTGAATTTCTTAGCAGGCTTTTTGAGAGAAACGGCCATTCCGAAAAGTTTGTTCGGAGAAATATGGAGTGCCGAGAATCAAGGGTTAAAACCGATTCGGTTGAAAAGAAATTGGTTTATCTGCCGTTGCCGTTCAAAGGGGATGGAATGGCGTAGGCAAGGTCTAGAAGGCTATCCGACGCCATAAACCGTACGTACTACGCGGTAAGCTTACGGCTAAGATTTAATTCAACACCAATCGTAAGGCTTCAACTCAAGGACAGACTTCCTCGGTCAAGTACTTCTTTCTGTGCATACTCCTTTACTTGTTCATGTCGAGCGTTATATCGGAAGAACAACCAGGGGACTGTCTGAGAGAATCTGTGAGCATTGCCAGAGTTGGCTGTGTGCAGGTGGAACTAAAACAGTGACAAGTGCCCTGTTGGCACATCTAGTTGATTTTAACCACCAGATCGATAAGCACCAAAGTTTTCAGTCAAATTACCGCGTATCTGGATGCTACACACGAGCGGTAATATGTCGCCTATTAGCAACAGCCGAAGCGATCGCCATCCGTCTCCGGAACCCAGACTTATGTGCACAAAAACAATTCGTTCAGATTCTTTCTCTTCAATGGCCCCCTATTACAGTACCCCCTTCTGAGAAACGTGCACCTGACATGTCATTGACCGTTTGTGAACCAAGCACTTGACCTTGTCAGTTAGATGACCTAGACCTTGTAATTTTACGCTTTGAACTTTATTCCCATCTGATGTTCTAACTCATTTTATTCTTATTAGCTGTGAGGTACCAGCCAGACGATATCCACCGAAAACGAGCTTGTTTGCTGACACTTGTTACGAAATCTGAAGTAATCAATCGCATAAGCTCGTTAATGAACACGGGAAACAGATGCGGCCTCAAAACCGATGCTTGTTGAACTCGACATTCGACATAAATTGGACCGGGCAGCTCAATTCGAACTCTGAACTGCAGTTGTCGATGCTGCCGGAAATTCCTGATCTTTCCAAGGACTGGGTTACCAACACCATTGCTTGCCAGCCGGAGAAGCAGAATGCAGTGGTCCAGTCGGTCGAAGGCTTTGGAGAAGTCGTGATAACTGATTTTTGCACCTTTGCCTGTATCGGCCGTCTCCGTCCAACTACTGCTTGTAATCAATAGATTGGTGGTGCATAAACGGTGCTGGCGGAGACCATGTTGTTCGGGTGCTATGACGTTATGGCCTTCTAGATGGTCTACTAAAGCCTCAGCGATGACTGTCTTCATCACCTTTGAGAGCACAGGGAGTAGGAGCACTGAGCGATAGTTGGCGGGTTACCAGATATTACCGCTTTTAAACATTGGAGTGATTAAGCCATGTTTCCACATAGTAGGTACAATTTGTTTATCCAAGCACGTTTGGAAGAAGTACACTAATGGTGCGGCCAGCGTTGTTGCTGATATTTTCAGCGCTCTTGAGTGAATATAATTGATTCCGGGAAAGCTGTATGTGCGTAATGAAAGCAGTTTTTTCAACACAGCTGTGGGAGTAAAATCGGTGTACGTGCGTGTTGAATTTGGGGCTGGGGATGTAGGTATGTAACAGTGGCAGACGTCTCGTTGTAAGTTTGGGCATACTGCATCCATAAGGCGTTTGCGGACTCTTCTGCACTTTGCCACTGCGACTGGTGTATTAAGTGGGGGGATACCAAGTTTCACTTTCTGGATGGTGTTAACATACTTGTAAAGGAGCTTTTTGCAGACAAATGTATAGGTCAAATTTTGTTGGTGAACCAATGTATTCTCACGTACAAGCCTGTTAAAGTGATTGCGTATGGTTGTTTAATCGCTCCAGATTTCTGCATAAGGACTAGCTATGTAAGTGTGCCAACCTACATTCCTTATTGACCTACGCCTGCGGACTCTACTTTTGATGTAAGACAGGTCATTAATGAACTTATTCAGGAAAGTTGCCTGGTTAGCGTTTATCCGTTTAAGATTTATGGTGTCCTCATAATAATAGTATAAATTTCATCATTCACAATTGCGCAATTACCGAATGTTTATTTATCTCCCTAATCGCTTTTGTTCTTTTCCATTTTCGTAAAGCTTGACTTATACGTATCAGAAAGCGTCAAAACTGTTATCTACTCCGAAGCTTGCTGGAACGTTATTAATGGTGAAAGAATTAACGGAAACGGAATGACATTTGGGCCCCTCTAGCAATCATTGTAACATCAACATGAAGTTCCTCATTATCCGATGATAGGACTAGCTTCGTTAGGCCTTGTCTCACCTAATTTGACATACTCCAATTTTCATCATTATCGTTCTTGGCTGACTAGCCGAACAACCTCCTCGTAGTGCCAACTGGATGGTTCGGGTTTAAACCGTGCCAGCAAATACTTGGGCGGCAATTTTCCAGGACGTGGTGGGTTTTCGCCTGGCAAGCGTTCTCCCGATAAAATCCATAAAATTCTACCTAATATCACTGTGACTTGGTGGTCGTGACTCGCCACACGATAAAGTCACTGCCCCGTAGAGATGTGGATAATGCTTTCTATCCCACGGACACCAGATTTTTACTCGCATATGGCTGACCATATCAAACATTCTAGAATAAAGCAGCACACTATCAAGCACAACTGATGATTGGCGACATCCGGTTTCGGATTTGCCTGTTACTGTGGCCAGCCACAGAACGCCTGCGCCTACAGAGGGACCATGGATGGCTTGCGCTGCACCACCCACAGCTCCAAACACACACCCCATATCCAGTGTAAACCCGAAGGAATAAGACCGGGAGGCATGTGGATTGAAACCACGTTTCATCAACGGAGCCGGCCCATACTCCTTCACAGGCAAACACATGCACGCTGTATTTGGGAATTAAGCGTACACAAGGCAGTGGCTGGACCGCAGTTCCCTGCACACTGAGTGCATGGAACCACACTTCGTTCCTAACATGGCCACAAGGACCGTGCACCCCGTCCCCTCCAGCAACGATCAACTGTCTCCTAGAGCCAGTATGGACGAGGTACCGGATACTAGACAGGTAGGCACCTTGTCAACATGCACATCAAGCGCAACCACATCGGGGATATCAAGAAACAGCCAATCACTTGAAATGACACTTTCAATTAAATTATATCTGCTAACGCATGGGGCTATGCAGACATAATTCTTCCCAAATTAGCATATGAAGTAAGTTGGTTAGCCACAAATCCGCGATAAGTACAAAATGTCCATAAGTTTCACAAAAATTATATAAAGTACACAGCTACGTACACACACTGTTATATACTTACATAACTCTTACACAAACATGCACTGCTATGGCAAACATATCGGATTTTTGCACATGCTTAATGACGCATTGTTATGTCAAAATGATCATGTCTTGAAAGGCGTGCGTCGCCTTGTCGAGAATGAAAGCTTTATTTATTATCAATAGAACGATTTTTCGAGGCATGCCTGAGAAGATGTTCAACTTAAACATTATGCCTTAGATAGTAGGTTGCCTTGCTCGAACGTTCATGTAAAAGGAAGATTGTTTTTTCTGTGATCTTAATCGTGATCCAGAGTTGTCCGTTGAAACTCTGGAAACAAAGAAAGATTCAGAAATTGTGTTTATTTTGACATAGAAGCATCGCTCAAACAGTACATTAAAACGTCGCAGACTAAGCCATATAAAACCAATTTAAAACGCGGCAAAGTCCTATGAATCTTATGCTGCGTAACACTTCCGTCAGATGATACTAGCATTAAGATGTGTAACAATTTAGTGAACAAAGCTAATCTGAAAAGGAATATATGGAAAACGTGAAACTGCGACTATCTATTGAAGAGAACCATTATGATTTGTGTGTGTTAAATTTAATTAGGTTCGACGAACAATGAACAACGATTTTAAAGGGGTGAAACACTGCTTTACAAGCCAGTTGGGTAGTCTCCTGTATTATAGAAAAACAATGAAGAAATGCAGTTAGTAGCTCTACTGTCATAAGAATGTACTTGTCCTATCCAGTGCATTTGCCATGCACTCCGATTGTTTCCATAGATTTGATAAAAAAAATTCCATGGTATTTTTTAGCAGTAGGATGGAGAGTAGCGTCAAGTTACCAAATGTCAGTTGCGGAGTACATCATCCAACCGACTTTTAAATACGGATAGCGTGGGTGCTGAAACAACAGATCTGGGGACAGCGTACCATATTCGACATACAGGATTGGAAAAGAAATTTCTACGGCAAGCCAGACGGCCGTACGATTCTGCTAATTTCAATGAGTGGCCTTTAAATTTGGTGTTATTGCCGAGTTGCAGTAAAGTGCGGTACACATGATTTGGATTGTGTAAAATCCAATACGTCATAATCACACAACAAATATAATCATTGCTAATCGCACGGGCAAGGTGAACAAACTTGGGTCAATAGACTGAAAGCCAATTGATCTTCACCGACACAAACTGAAGCATCGTATACAAAGAATCTGCACTGACGTCAGTAATGTTCAAATACAAGCCAAGTAAGAAAAAGCTAGAGGGAGTGCACCTGGAATCTATTTTTGAGAACCAGATTATTATGAAATAATTGCGAGAGAAGATGAGTTTTAAGCAAATCAATCATTTGCTATTGCTCATTGTCACCGAGCAACCGAGACTGCTGCGGTGGGCAATACAAGTCGTCAAGATACGCAAGCGCTTCCCTTATTTACTATGGAAAATTTTGTGCATCGTAACTGTGTTTCGGCAACAACACTAATTAAGACGTGACCGGTGCCTCAAACCGTCGAATTTGGAGCCACCGTAAATATGAAAAGTGAGACTTAACCCCTGTAAATCGACTAGATTTACTTGACCAAATAAACCACTGATTATTGCCGACAAAAGATTAATTACCCACACTGCTCTATCCGTCTATAACACTGCAATACTACATGTCCAGCATACTTGTTAGTGGCAGAGAGCACTATGGCATTTGGCGCACTGTTAGAGAGTGCATTCTCGCTTGATTGAGAAATAATGAACTAGGATTTTATATGGGTTAATAAGAACGTATTGCAGACCACGTTGGGTGGGCTGATGCGATTTGCGAAGAACATTAAATAACCGACAGTATTTTTAATGTCAAAAGTGTGGACCTATCGATTATGATGCAGTTCACTGCACTCTACGTTCGTACAGTGACTTAACAGACGATAGCTAATAAATACAAAGTAAATTCCAGGTGGGGAATAGCGTGATAGTGCAAAGTGACACAATTCAATTGGATGAGTGTGTCATCCAACCGACATTTATCTTTGGCTATTGTAAGCAGAGGAACAATTGATTCGGAGACTCTGTCCAACGGTTATGACACATGAACAGAAAAACTTTGTGTTGCACTTCAGGTGGCTACTGTTCTGCTAGTTCTAAGCAGTGACAGTTTCGTTTTGCGCTACTAATGAGTTGCACTAAAAAGTGGCCCATATGAGTCAGATCGTGTAAAATAATTATGGCACCATCAAATCGCCTCATAATCGGCGATGCCGTCCGTCAAATAATCCCGAACCTTTTAGCCTCTGCAAGTAAGGGAGATTGCGCATTCCAATGAGGTACTTGGAAACCCGACTCTGAAGCTGCTCCAGTGCAATCAGGTTGTGTTTTAGCCATGGCTGCTGAATTACATTGCGTATTCGATATGGGGCAAACATTTGCTCTGCGAATCACTCGAAAAATATGTACGTCTACTTGTCCTAGCGCCAGTCGCAACTGCCCGCTGTGTTCCTTACCAGTTTTCGATGTCTTTTCTGATTGGCGGGATGCGACCGGGTCATCCCGAAATAGAACGCCCAGGTCTCCTTCCAAGGAAAAGAGCTGCAGCACTTGCGTTCCTAGTCCGTTGTACGGCGAGCGCCTTTCACTTTCTCAATTGAATTGAAGCAAATGCAGATTGATCATGAATGTGCCATATCTAGATCATATTGAAACTAATGCTAGCGGGTAAACGCTTGAATCCTGCGCCATGACTTCATGTCCTTATCAAACAGTGCGCAACTTGAAGCGGTTGCTTATGCGAAGTTGTTAATGCGTGCTAAAATAACCGTTGACTAGAACTAAGCTTCGACTTGCTTGGGGTCATATAAGGATCCCCAAACTCTTACCATTTGTTGCAATTGAAGCAGAAAGTTTGAGATTCAGATCAGTAGTCGTCGATGCGGTACTACTGGAGCTTGGAAAGTAGTATGCGATTACCCAGACAAGCAGCTAAATTTGACGATTCCGGATGGATCATCTCAACGTCTTATTTGGCCGCAACTGGCTTGATCCAATTGCCACGTGCTAGTAGTACAATAATTGCATACTATCGCTCGCAACAGAAGCCGTATTGCCCTGGAGCAGTAATGTTACCATGTTACGAATAGCACTCTAGCGCATAGGCAATACTTGGTTTAATGAACCGGGAAAGTAGAAGAAGAATAACTACTGGGCGGTTGTTCAAAAACTCAGTTCTGCTTCCACCTTTGTGAATCGAGTTATTACTCCAAGCTTTCACGTGGTAGGAACCTGGAATTTATCTAAGCAGCTCTGACAAAATTGGTCGAAAATTTCTGCCAGACGTTTTGCTGCTGCTCTTAATGCTTCTAGACGGATGCTATGGTAACCAAATAGCCGTGGTTGGCAGAGACATTAGCATTTGTGACAGAGTTTCCGCGGTAAAACAGATGTAAGTGAGTACTTGCAGAGTGGTAACAAAATCGGGTAAATGGCTTGGTTACAATATTCTGAAATTTAGGGACATACGGTGTCCGCAAATTGTTTCCTGCTTCTGTATCCGTTCCAGTTGGACTATCAGTGGGGAAGGGAGTAGAAAATCCCTGTTTCTAATCACCAAAACTTGCGTAACAGTGTGTTTTGCGTTGCAACTTATGTGATTCTCTGCTTACTTGCGACTTTGTCTTCTATGAGCAGTGCAGTCACGTTACGTTAGGTCACATGTTTACCCAAATTATTTGGTGTTTGAGATAATTACTACGCGAGACGTACTGCGTTGCTTACTTCCAGTCATTATCACGTCCTGTTCATTACGAAAGCCATTGTTTTGTGCGTAATGCAAACTCTTTTATCTGCAGCAACTGGAACTAGTTGCTTGAATTTGCTGACGAATTTCAACCAAGTGATTACCATCGGGGAAAGCCTTCGAAAAGAAACGCCCGAATGTGGTACGTACAAGCTGTGGTAAGCGGTAGTAGCGTCTAATGGTTTCGCACCATCTCCCGGCTGTCATTTCGAAATTCCGCGTTACAAATGCAGTCGAAGATTAAGACTGCATTATCACTGCGGCTGAAAGCGCTGTCTAGGTCAACCACACCCATGGTACTTTCCTGGTTGTGAAACACAAAATCTAGCACCGATTGCATGCTGCTTCTTCTGGAACAAACGGGCAAAATGACTTGTTTGTAAAGCTGAACACTGGTACCGAACTCTTACATATCGGCTTTAAACTACTGTAAGTTGATTTGACCAGAGCACGTCCGCTTCCTCGTCTAGATATACTTCAGAAAAGTGGGAACGAACGGTGGCATAAATCACTTCTGTAGTCATCGGTAGGTTTAATTTTTCAATTGCTTTCATGTCTGGACGTTGGAAAGCTCCAGCAGCCTTTGACCGGAGTTCAGATGAAAGGCAGTTCCGATATTTTTGATGCTGTCGTTGCTGCTTGTTCTGAATGAACCGCGTTTTACTAATCTCTGGCGGTAAGCTTCATGATTTGGCCAGACAGCTAGTCTTTTGCACGATTGTGCAATAGATTTATAGAAGGAACTTTTTCTTGAATGAACCGTCACTGTTCCAGATCGTGACTTCCCGTCTCTTGACTATCGGAAGAACGATGATCTGACACAACATGGATGAAGATAACGTTTAGACGATCATGACTTCTGTGCCCTGCTGAGGTGTTTCTTTTGAATGTCGCACCCAAGAGTCATCAGGATAGAATTGCAGCCCACATGATTCGTGTCGCATCGCAGCGGCAGAGAGTAACGCGTTTTGTCTCTCAATAGCGGATTCTGTAGTCCCTCTAAATTTGGGTTCGCCATAGTGTGCAGAGTTCAGGTGACGAGTAAATCTCACTAGTTGGTGGGTTTAGCTTTTAGGTTCATTAAGATGCACATGGCATTCCACTGATCTCGGTCGTCAGAAAACATACGCCGCAATGCGATGACGGTAGCTTCGAAGACCTTTATACACACAAAAATCAGGGTGCTGCTTTGGATCACAGTTTTGTTAAGCTGCAAGGTCTGGTGATCTTTGGTCCTAGCTTGCTGTTAAGTATTGATTGTCTAGTGTTGATCTGTCTTTTTGCGTTAGTTCTGATTGTGACAGAACAGACAGTAAATTAACCGAATTAGGCGCTCTTCTACTGTCAATAATAGATGTATTATTTGTGAATCACACGGTATTCTGATCTGGATCAGTGATCAAGTGGCCCTTGTGCTGGATGGTATCAAAGGTGCTATTTAATTTTGCACCCCCTGTGACCGGGGAACCTAGTGTAGCGCGTTGTTGCTTGTCTTTTGGAGATAATGGTGTTGGACCTTAATCAAGACTGCACGCAGATGCACCGTAACAGTGCCATCCAATTATATAGTAATAAACTGGAACAGTTTGTTGGCATAGTGATGTTCCTGAGCGTTTTACGTTTGTCACGCTCAATGATGTACTGTCCTGGCAAATGTCGTATAGCGTAGGTGGCTAGTAGGATGTCCCGAAACAGATGAGAACCAATTAAAAGATTTCTTTACTCTATTGATAACAATAACACGGCAGCCGACAACGATGAAAACCTGTTCAAATTCAAACCAGTCATTGATTCCCTCCTGTAAAAGTTTCATTTTCCCTCCAGATCGAATGTTGCCAGTTGCCTAGTAACAAGGGAGGTCCAGCTTGAAGCAATACATCCTGAAAAATTCACACAAATGGGGATGCAAGATCTTTGTACTTAGCGATACAAGGGAGCTTGTGTATTCATTTAATAGATTCACGTGAAGAATTGATCCTGTTCCTAGAGAACCTAACATCCATGCAAGTGAAAACAGTTCTACAACTTGTACAAGTTATTTATGGCAATGTCAACACTGCTGTATTTTGAAAACTTGTTTTCTCCATTGAATTTCTTCGCTGCTCTTGCGAACGATGGAATGGTAGCTCTTGGGACAGTATGACAAAATCGTTTACCTAGGTGCAGTTTTTGCGGACACTGACATGAAGAAGAAGAAGAGAAGAGGGACATTTGAAGACAGGCAATGTGGATAGTATAAAACTTACGGATATCAAATGATTTGACAACAGAGCAATTCTTGTCGCCAACATCTATATCAGTGCTCAACCAGTGTGTAGTATTCAAACATGGGACAGAAAATTAAAAGTGGATGTATCTGTGGTGTGTTCAAGCATCATCACTCCTTATGATCTGTTCATGGGCGATGTTAGTGCTTTGGAAGGACTGGTTGCTTGTTATCGGGTGCACATCAGGTCCGAAAATATACTACCACAGATTTTGTTTTCATTACGTTGACATGGTATTAGTCAAAAACTGTTTACTCTATCTACTTGATTGCGAGTCCTTAGCAGAAACTGAAAGATTTGGTTGATTGTAGCTTATCCATTGCAGAGGCACTGCTCAAGCAATCGAAAGACATATCAACGAAAATCAGGGGGCAGCCATCACTATCAACTGGAAGGGAGTTAAAAAGGAAGAATCGCCGTGATTCAGCTCAAACTATTCCATCGCTGGTGGTCTGGTAAGAATCTATGCGTCACTGACCAATGGTTGATAGTGCACGTTGGAGTTGCAAACACCTGAATTGTACGGTCCAGACAGCAAACAAGTGCAAACTGTGCAAATGCTCCCCTGTGCCTCTGTAGGACGAATAACCGCTTTGGAGAATTTCCCGAGTAACACGGTTTCTGATTATTTGACTTCTCTTGATTGTTACGGAATTGATGTGGCAAGTTGGCTTGTAAAGAGGAGGAAAGGACCAATTGCGACCTAAATAAACTGTTTGTATATCGGTGACTGGAAAATCTGTTGAGTCACCCTTTTGCCTAGTTGTACATGTTGTCGCTTTATTGCATCGTTCCGAGACTTATATCTAGAGTATATTTTGTGAGCAAAATAACTGTTTCAAACATTTTGGCGCCTTATTTTAGTGAAATTACAACTAATCTTTTGTTATCAATGGCAAAAAATAAATTCGGCGCGAAGGGATTAACACACGCACCAGATCCGGATCTACCATCACCATTCATCAGTATACATGTTAGCTAGTGTTCTAAAGAATCTCAGCTACTGTGCCGCAATGCACAAAAAAGCTAGAATATATACAACAGTTGTATGCCAGCTGAGCTACAAGCAATGGATGGGCGTCGTTCCGGAAAGCTAGCAGCCGGCTACTAGACACCAAGAAAAATAATTAGGTGAAATTATATTACGCTACGAAATGAGATCGTGCTTGCAGAAGTAAGCTAAAGGGATGGGGAGGGACAAAGAAACTCACAGCATGAAAGCCACTGAGGTCGGCTCCTATCCATGTCAGCAAGTGTATCTAGCCAAACCTTTTCATCGTCTTTTTGACCCTAACCACAGAGCTGTGAAGCTCCCACCGAGGCCAGATCCGAAGTAAGGGCCTTCATTCCTCTCGACCAAGTCATCGCTTGGACACCCCTCCTCTTCTTCCATCCACATCCCCGGTGAGCAAACAACGTACGTCGCGGAACTCGGTGGGCTGGCATGCGTAACACGTCGCCGAGCCATCGGAGCCTGGTGTGTTAAATGATGGTGCTGAGCGGTTCATTTCCTTTTCCTGTACCATAAACAAGGCGTCGAACACGCTCGCTGCTCACTCAGTGTTCCCACCAGCTGTGAGCCAAACTGAGAATGCACAGATTTTCGGACGTAACTAGCCTCTTTGGGTCCGCTGATCTAAGGTGCCAGTCACCTACGATTCGTGGAGGACCCATGGTTCATACCTTGGTCTATGCGTGGCCTGTACCAATGTAAGCAGTCTTAGAAACGAGCGTGGGGAGTTGTGTCGTTGTGTAAGAATTAAGCGGCCAAACCTAGTAAGCCCAGAAATTACCCGTGTTTCCACTGGGGTAAGCTACTGAAAGGTCGTAGTGACGTCTTCCTCTGCATCCGACCCTCTCTGTGTGAGATTATGGGCAACAATCGAAGCGACGATAACCTATATAAGCGGATGTGGACCGAGTTTCACCTCACGTGCGGACTGCTTCTTGTGGGGCAGCCTGTCGTAATCCATGTGTCTTCTATTTGATTAGCTGTCACATGTTATAAAACACATCAGTTGCCCCACTTTGGACTCAGTGATTAAAACAGTTCCCGAATACGCTGGTCAGTAGCTCGCTTAACACGTACATTGTTACAGACTCTGCATACGAAGTCTCGTTGTCGGTTGCAAATCGACATTATCCTGACCTAACGCACAAGTCGTGGCCCCTAATATCCATATGAAGACCGTACAACCCAAGCGGACAGCAGTGCAAATTTGTAGTTCCTGATCTGAAAGAAGTCCCCGTCCACTGTACCTTGAACATCGATAGGTCAAAGTTTGGAACAGTCTACCAGAAGGCAGTGGAGCTGAACACTGTGATTCAATCACATGCTTCAATGGATTTGTAATTTTTCACTGTTAGACTCAGCGATTTCCCAAGAAAAAAGAAATCTCACTTTTGTTAGTTCCGTGTTGTCGCGTCATGCATATTTATGACAACACATCAGCGATTTAGAAACAACTGCTCTGTTAACACGTCACGCGTGGGCTTTACTTTTAACCTGTTTAATAATAGTTCGATGGAATTGTACATAAGTAACTTTTTCATGCCATCACTAATGCAGTATTCGTTACACTAATCGGCGAAAATATATGCTGTTTCGATCAATGGATTCAGGCTGCTGCGGAGCCTTTTGAAATTGAAGCTAAACAATTGCCGAAATATTTAGCGGGAAGTACGGGTGTAGGTTACACATGTAATTCGGCAGTGTAAATTCGATTCGTAGGGATGGTTCATTATAGTATTCTAAGATGACCGGGAGTGAGGATTAGTAAACTAATTTTAATATGTTCAGGAGAAACAGGGCGAAGATTAAAGCAACTCACTAACCCATCCACATGAACACAGATGCCGGCTGCTGCACCGCTAATATCCGAAGAGGGTTGGTGAGTACTTTATCTAGGTTACGTTATTTTACCTGCCGATCGAAACTGACTGTATTACAACGTGTAAACGGGGAAGCATTTTATCAGAGTTTCCTCCGAAATGTGTTAATCCAAGTGAGTTGAAGACATTTTCAACTCCGAGACACAAACAGGGAGAACATAGTTTGTCGGTAATCAAGTCGGCCGTATTTCACAACAATTAAAGATGAAAACTAATTGCAAAAGTGTAGAAGAAGCAGGAGCTTGACAAGTTCAGTAGGATGGTTGGAGTGACAATTAAAATTAGAGGGATCAAATCAAAAGTAAACTATTATTTCACGTATCCCAGTTTAAGTGTACTGCAACATGACAATAGTCTGATATGGGAATGGAAGTTACACACATAAAAGGTTATGGAAAGCAGCTATAGTTAACCTGATCCACGAAAAAGACGTGCAAATGACAACGCTTGCTGGTATTCGCTTCTTTTGACCGATGCGATCCGTTAGTCCGGTTAACGCTCATCTAAACTATTCGCTTGAACATTTGTGCAATTTTCTAGCCGCCAAGTTGCGGATAGGGTTGCTAAGCTCAAACTTTGTTTCACGTTATGTAGTCATCCGAGTGAAACGGACTAAATTAAGTAATCCAAGTAGGAAAGTGTCCTCAAGGGTTAGGGAACCTGAAATAATTCTCCAGAGAGTTTGGTGGCTCTATATTGGAAAAACCCAAGTGCATTGACCTCGCGCTTGCGCCAGGAATGTCAGGCCTGGATCGAGTATTCCAAGTGGAATCTCACGTAGGCCAACAGCATTAGTGAAAGATTGATTGCTCAAACAATCCGAAAGCCCTCCGTAAGAGTCCAAGATGCTGACCGTCTCTTATCGATGTCTTTTCAGCCTGTCTCGAGCAGTCAAGACTATCTTACTCGATCACCACGAGCTCGTCTTCCATGAAGCATGTCGCAACTGCTGGTCCCCAAGTCGATATTAATTGGTAAGCTGATTTTGTGTGCCCACGACTTCACAATTTGACAACTTAAACTGGAGTCGATTGTAGTATGACCACGTATAAGACCTCTCGAGGTCGCTCTCTATGGTCGCGTGACTGTCCACTGTCTGGATTTTATACCTGATTTTGACATTTGCAAATAGCAACTACTTCTACTTCACTACACTAGCAAGGTCAATAAGAAACACTACGGATAAACGTGACCCCAGTACTCATCCTTGGGTACACCACACTGGACGTCAATTGGATCAGCAATGGAGTTTCGGACTCTCACATTCAGCTGAGGTTGAATGACGGAGCTACTTATCCAACCCAGCAAAAAACCACTTATTCCATAACTTTGTGGCTTTTGATGGAGAATGCGGTGGTCCAGGCGATCAAGCGCTTTGGATAGGTCCAGGTAGATGACACCAACTTCTACTCTGACATCAACTGACTCTGTCCAGCTTGCTCGGGCTAGAACCAAGTTTGTAGTGCAAGACCACTTCCGGCGGAATTCGCGCTGTTTGGGGACTCTGCTTTTGTTGCGCTCAAGATATCCCATGAATGCTTATTCGATAATATCTTCTATTTGTTTTTCTAACACTGGGAAGAGAGCGATTGGATGGTAGTTCGAGGGCTCTGCACGATTCACGCTTTTGTAAACCGGATTGAATATTCATACCGCCACATTTTTATAACCAGCGTTTCATCAAAATATCTTTGAGAGAACCAAGCGAACGGTTCAGCAAGGTTCACGACTGCTGTCTTCATTGCTTTCAGCGTAAGGTCCCCTATAACCTTTGAGATGAGCCCACGTAATGACAGTAGTCTTTTCGTCACTCTGGCTACTATGATCTACAGGTGGTTCAACCACGGTAGTGGCAGTTGTATCAAAAGCGAGTGAGATGATGATTCAGTTTGGAAAGTGAGAATGAATCGTTGACGAAGCACGTTGACCGCATCTTGTATATTTTTTGTCAAACCATATGTTGCTCGTAAAACGGGGATCCCGTGCGGTACTCTGTGCAGCTTGTTGACGTGTTTGTACAGCCATTTAGGAGTTGTCTGAATTTCGTCCCTAACTTCTGTTTTTGAAGGAGTTGGTCTTTGCGAATCAACTGGGTGCGGTAGTTTCGTTGAGTTGTGTAAGCACCCCAGGTCAGATTATTTTGACAGACTTAGTAAGCGCGCCAGTTTGAATCCCTTCAGACCATGCATTTTCTAGTACCGCTGCTAAGGAACCACGTTGCTTTCGGACGCATCTAGCACTAGTCCAGCGAATTAAGTGACGAACACCATCCAGGTAACATTCGGCTGCCTCTAGATTTGGAAGAACCACTAGGTAACTTAGACGAAGTCGGACAGTATACTTTAATGCATGTAGACGTAGATTTCGTCGCAGTCCTCACTGATGTGCTCGAAATGGCAAGCGTAACGACAGAGCAACATCGCGTAATCGCAACAGTGGTCACGGTACCGACCACTAGTTCCTCATTGTTTTGCAAACGGTCCTAACAGGTGGTGGGTCTCCAGTTCTGAATCACGTAGGAGAAGTGACATGGTTGTAAAGGGGTATAACGATGATTAACTCATGCAAGTCAGTCTTGAACTGTTCGTTGTGCGATGCTGAAACTTCGATTGCGTGCAGGTTGAATTCTTCACCAAAAGGACTTGACCGTATGGTCGTGCAAGGAGTCGCTTCAGCGCAGACATTAAGTGATGATACATTTCCAAGGTGGATATAGGTTGTCGTTAAACTAGTGCTAGCCAACACAAGTCACAACATCTTAGATGCATACGACATCAAAGAGAATTGACAGGTTGCGTTTTTGGATAGTCGATGATTTCAACATGCAGGTCAGATCGGGAATACAGGAGCTCTCCGCCTCCTCCGCTAGGCCGATCGTTTCTTAGGGAGTCACGCCAGGTAGAGCAATCTCAGTATCGGTGATCTCTACGTTCAGCCATAATTTGGTGACCAAAGTTTGTCCCAAGGCGTGGAGATCTGACGAATACGCATTTTGGTTAGCTTGCTGAGAAGACCGTTTTCATTGGTTTACACGCGGATGAAGGCATCTGAGGTTAGAAGCGTGTTTGTTAATGCTTATTTCCGATGGGGGTTCATTCCCACCCGTGAGTCGTCCGCTGCCGGCCGTTTTTGTAGAACCGATGATGTAAGCCCTAGATCCATTCCGGGTTGTTGTACCAGCAAGACGACCACGGTCCTCCTTCAGTTACCATTGTGTTTTTACACTGTCTGGGTACTGAGCTGTATGGTGACGGGTTGCACAAGTGAAGTTCTTGCTCAGTGTCACTTTATCTTTTGATGGCCGCGTGTCTATCGAATTTACACGTATTACGGATGACCAAATGTTACACATATTGGGCCACGTTTCGATCCTAATTTCTGTCATCAGTTTGAATTGTAATGTTACTTACATCACTCGGGGATCACACCATCTGTAGTTAGGTGAAAGCGGAATCCTTGATTTCAAATAACCTTTTCGATTGACAGCACTTCACAGATAAAACCCCACTCGTCCGCTCCATGTGCTTTGGCTGCTAGCTTGCTTGGGGTTTGGAACTCGTGAACACCGTGAACAAGGGGCGATTTTACGTCTATTGTTACGGAAGTCATCCGGTTTTTTGCGTTTCTGACGTTCACTCTAAGAAGGTCTAGAAATATTCGAACAGTGCATACGTGGTATGAAGGTGAGGAGCTAGCAAGAGAATTTCCTCCACGTCATTATCCGACCAAAGTGTTATATAGAGTAACCGCGGTTCACCGTAGTAGAATGAGTTCGGGTGATGGATGAGGCGCATCATAATGGACGGCTTAGCTTGAACCCTTATTAGTTGACACAAGGAGTCCCATTATTTCCTGTCGTCTAGTAGCTTATCTTTCATAGCGTTGGCCTCGGTTTTATTCACATTGATGTTTATAACAGGCAGAGAATTATGAGAATGCCTCATGTTCTCCTTTTTCCTCTTTGGTTGGACACTGATACGGTATTGCGTCCCGTGATGATATTGTTAGTATTGACTTAACCTGGTTTGGAAACGGGCGGGGAAATGATAATAAGTTCTGCTGTCAAGTGGGTAGCAACAACAGACCCATATGTTGACGTTCTTCTAACCGCATTCGATGTGGCGCGTGAATCTGTTTCAGGATGTGTGGCAAAGGCATCTTGATGCGCAGCCCATAGTATAGGGCTGGCTAACTCTGGATAGTAGCTATTATGTCCGGATTGGTTACAGTTTTCTAAATTGGACTATGATGTTGTGCAAAGAACTCGAAAGCACTTATTCGTATGATTCCTGTGGAACAGCTTTCACGGCAGCTGCCTGCTCTACAGTCTTTTTTTAGTCAGTCGCATTGCTGTGCCACCACGGTTATACATCTGATAAATGGCATAGCCGTACATTTATTGCAGATCCAGAGAGAATCAATGCTATTCTTAAGACTAAGCGGTGCAGGTCGAGGATGGACTTTTAAGGCAATTTGTGCATCCTCTTCCAAGTCGCACAATGTTACTACACCCTTCTGCGCTACAATAAACGTTCAATCCTAAAGCTTTAGGCCTAGCTTCCCCTGGGCATGCAGTTCATGCCATTTTGGTGGGCAGTTCTGTGGATAGCTTTCGGTGAAAGGCCTACACCAGGAGGCTGAATCCAATCGCTGTCGACTAAGTTAGCTTACTGTTCTGTGGACATAAGCACGTGCACTTACCTCCGCGCGTCAATGTCTAGTTCACACAGTGACGATGAGCTGATGTCCCTAGGCCTTCGCCGTCGTGTCTGCAGATTGCGGCTGTCTGTGTTTCTATCCCACGGTGGTATGGTTAGCGGATCCACGTAGCTCGGTCTATTGATCGCAAGGCGGATTTGCCTAGATGCTGAGGGGGTACGCTACGAGAAAAACGTGGATTATTGTTGCTGATCCATGCAGTGTGGAACTGGAACGAGTCAGAGCTTATTGGAATTCTGTTGATGGGATCTATTGAGTGGGACCAAACGGAATTTAACCATTGAGGTTGAGCAAGCTTCGAACTTGGGATACGCAAAACACCGACCGGGATACACGAATTCAGGTACAAGTAGGATGTACTGTAGTGTGCTGGAGAAAAAGTTATCCAGGAGTAGATCTAGGAAAAACAAGACGAATAGGTATCTACCCAGTAGTGCACGACGAAATACCACTAAGTAAGAGCAAACAATACGGAGTACGCAAATGCGCCGTCAACACCCTCGTTCATAAACTATTATCTTCTCATGCTATTACTCTGGCTTAATTGCAAAGGGGTCTCAGGATGCGATATTGGGGTTCGCAAGGATTAGGCACACCATGGTGAGATCTCGTAGGAACAGATATTCACCGCCTTAAGAGCCGGAATCTCTCGGTCAGAGATAGAATGACAGCTAAAACAAACAACTAGGCTTTCGGTCGAGCTACGTTGTGCAGCGGGCCATAGTGAGAAGCAATCTGTCATTCACTGTTAAAAAGCGGTCTTTAAAATCCCGGATGTTTTTCTCATTTTGCAGTTAGCTTAGTGACCAGGTATACATTGTTAAGTTAACTGCTGGCTAACCGAACAACCTACTCTTGGTGACAGCTCAGTGGTTCTGGTTAATCTCTTTCCAGCTAGTGCTGCACTTCAGCACGGAAAGAATTCTCCGTCCAAGTGCCACAACACCGCGATGTAGCACATGAAACTCACAATTAAAATAAGTTACTGTTAACCGTCTCTCTGGATGAGCTAAAACAGTCCAATGACCAACGATGAACCATTTTCAAGCTGACACTCCGATCGAGCACAATCAGAACTGGTAGCGTCACGGTTACAAATTCAAGCACCAGAGCTACACACATTCATCACTGGGTGGCGGCATCCAGTTCCGGAGTTGCCTGTCAGTGCACCCCCCACAAGAGTGCCACAGGACGCTTGCGCCTACACAAAGACCATGGGTGCCTCGCGCAGCACCAACCACACTCCATTCACACGCCCTATTTGAAACACAAAATCGAAGGAATTATATAAGGAAACGTGTGGATTGGAGCCAAGTTTCATCTACGGAGTCAGCCCCACTCAATAAACAAGCAAACATAAGCATTCCGGTTTACCTATGTGAGGAATCATGGGTACCAGACATACACAAGTTTTCTGAGCCTGAGCCGACTGCAAAGCAGATGGGACCACTTGATGAATGTAATACGGTCAGGAGGATCTTTTCCCGAGCAACGCTTCGCTGTCTCCTTGAGTCACTATTCGCGGTGGGTTTTTTGACAGGTAGGCACCTTGTCATGTCTGGTTTATCAAACAAACAACATATGATTTGTAGGAAAATGAGTACGTGAGACTGATACAGAATATGCAGCATCATAACGGAACTAAACAAATCAAATAGGGAGAAGTAATTTTATCCAAGTTAAGAGGATCTGTTTTAAGTCGGTGCTGATTAACTGCGGTGAAGTAACATGATGTATGCAGCATCAAACTCAGCTTGAGGCAAACAGTCTTAACAATATATTTGGCTGGTGGCATCCGGCTCCGAAGTGCAGTGACCTTGCGGCCTCCAAAGGATAGGCACAAGACACCAGCCCCCAAATGTGTGGCGTACATTACAACAATCACACCTCCATCCACACCCCCCATATCCAGAGTGAACCCAAATAAATAAGACTGGAAGGCAGGTGGATGGAAGCCATGTTTCATCAAAGGAGCTAGGACCCAACCCTTCAATGTGCGCAGCAACAGCATTCCTGTCTATCTAATTCGTGAAACTTGCAGGCAGTAGCCAGTGATCTGAGAGAAATACTGGCCGTTTTCTATCATCGCTAATCCAGAGGAGAACCAAATTTCGCTGATATGGAAGCGAGGGGCATTTGTCAATTAATAAGATAGGTAGTCGCACTGACCCCACCAATTACCGTCCAATAACCCCGCTTTCTGTGCTTTCCAAACCTATGGAATCGGACATCACAGATGTGCTGATGTAGTATTTGAAAAACTCTAGCTTTAAAACTCTACGGTGACATTGTTTCCATAAATATCACTCATGTGTTACTAATCTATAAATTGTACGCGATAGATGAACTCAAGTAGTTGATTTTGGAGCAGTAGTCGAAAGCATTTGCCTGGACCTCTCAAAAGCATTGATTGTTTAGACCGTCGAATACTACCACGCAAGATATTGAGTTACGGCACTGGCGACCCAATACTGAGTTAGCTAACTAATTGGCTTCACAAACGTCGGTTAGTGATGACAGTCTGGGTATCTCTGTCCTAGACAATTGCTTTGGAGAGCGTCGTGCCACAAGGCTCGGTGCCAGGGCCTCATGTAACCGTGATTCTCGTAAACAATATCTCGTGATCGACTGCTTCCATATTCTTATTTTTTGCAGATGATATCGATATATGGCGAGTAATCAGAGGTCCGGACGACCACAACGGCTCCAGTATGATGTTAACACGCTTTCGAACTGGTCAACTCAGAATGCTCTAACATTTAGTGTAGACAGATATTACGTTGGCCAACTACATCGCAGACATGGCTATGCGCACTCATTTGAGGCAGACAGACTGCAAACTAACTCCAAGGAACGTGATCGTAGTGTGCTCGTACAGAGCGTCCTCATGGTTTAAAACAGTCTGAGGTAGCTGTGAAAAGATGCAACCAGCACGTCGGCCAGCTGCGAATTGCATTCGAGCGATTCGACCCATCAATCTTCCCAATGCTGCTCACTTCCTACTATGTATACGCCATCCAAACTTGCCAATTTTGATTGAAGCGCGGTGTGGAGTTGTTACATGCACCACCATGCAGTACAAGAATTATGTCACGGGCACACAACTCCTTAGCTACCAAGGCTGAAGATGCTAGGACTTTACGGATGACACTGCCGAATAATGCGCGACAATCTCACATTGGTGTACCAAATTTTTGTAACCCAAACCATGTATGCCGCCATTTGCTGCAACGTATCTAAAACACTAAGCTTAGAGGTAAGTGCCTGAAACCATATAGCCGTCCAGAGTGTTAAACAATTACTTTTCTCTTCACGTTTGTCAAACCTGAAAGGGTCTCACAAACTCAGTTGCATCAACCAAAAGGTTTGAAATTTTCCGAAAAGACTGGAGGTTGCCCTTAGCTCCCAACACATTGATACACATGGTAGGCTACTGTGGATTACAGTAACCATGCCATGCTGCCGGATTTATGTGTCACATAAACCCAAGGGGTAGCGTATTATGGAACAACCATATTTTATTTTTCTCGCACTTTTCGTCAACAACCACTACACTTTGTGTTATTTCGTATGCTTGCCTTCAATTTTTATTTTACACTATCATTATTTGCTCACGCATTTATCTCGATATACGCTTGGTAGATGAGTTATGTGAGCTTTTTAGTTGATAGCATTCACCCCAACGACTTCTTGACTTGGAGTATGCGGACAACCTTGCCCTCCTATGTGAGAGTGCACAAACGTACCAAGTTGCACTGGACTGAGTAACTCTGGCTGTCAATCGTTTTGGGTCATGCTTTGCTCCAGCAAAATACCAAGTTCTTCTCCAACAAAGTCAGTGACCCACCATTGCGCTGCGGTGATCAGCTAGAAGCCGTTCAGGAATTCAGATATCTGGGCAGCTATATTAGCGCCCGTGAGATCCAAGCTGAGATCACGAACCGTACAGCAAAAGCTCGAGGTGCTTTTGCCAATCCCCGCCACCTGTGGCGCAGACATATCATCGCTCTCTCCTTGAAGGGTAGCGTTTATAATTCAGTCGTCCGTCCAACCATTATATGGTTGTGAAACCTGGCCCCTCAGGTCGATAGACATAAAGAGGCTAGGCAGGTTCGATCATCGCTGCCTCCGCAGCTTGGCTCATCCCTGGTGGGAGCACCGCGTGAACTATGAGCGTGCTTGGCCTCGAGTATTTGGTGCAGGAAGAGCGAGTGAGCGAGTGAGTGTATGTTCAAAGTTGATTGGAGTAAAGAGCCTCAATGACTCATGCAATGCTGAGATATACACAGTAGATAATTTAAAAATGATATTCGGCGAAAATGAATGAGTATTTACCACAAACACCCCATGGGAAAGTTAAGTACATATTATTTAACCCTTGATTAATCATTCTTCATTGTAGCGTATGTGTTGCAGCGAGTGACGTCACTAAATGAGTAAGCTTTACCCGGTCCGAATAACAAACGCCCCAACTCATTGAAAGTAGCAGCCGCGAGCTGGGATGAGTCGCTGTCTCGGTTTTTCCAGCGCTGTTTTGACCAGATGCCAGTTCCAACTGTGCGGAATCGTGGAATAATCATCCCGTTTGCAAGAAAGCAATCATGCCCCGCCCGAATAATCTTCTTACGATGCTTGCCTTATTCATGGAATCTATCTTTACAGAAGCAGTCAGGGATAGTTAGGCAATCACGGTATCATCATGCAGGAGTAACAAGGCTTCCGCCGAAACTTCCTATGTACACCAAATATAATTCTAACCCGTGCAATTTAGACCGATTTCGCTGCTGGTATATAAGTAGTCTATGCTACCTACTTGGATTTCTGGAATGCCTTTCATCACCTAGATCACCTTGTTCGCCATTACAAACTTGGAGCCATAGGATTGATGACCATATCCAGCTCCATCACCGCTTGAATCTGTAAGTTGTTGCAACCTGTCTGACATGAAAGGGATGTACTGTGGCGTCCCATGAGACACTTTACCAACAACAGGGCTATTTTTAATGCTCATAAATGATGTCAGTAGATTGCTCATGTCAAACTTTTTACACTTTGCGGATGATCCCAAGATTTGGCGGGCAATAATAAGAGTATACGACCACATAAAATTACCAGGTGATCTATAGAGAAATTACGAGCGGTCGGCTCATATGATGCCACCAAACATTAACTTATGAGCATAAAACACTGGTCTCCTACGAATATCGACTAGGAGAACTTGCTTTACATTGCACTTCGCATGAAAACGATCTTACGGTGCTCGTGCACGACGACGTCGGGTGCTCAAGACAGACGGAGAAAACAACGGCAAAACTTAGCGGAAAATTAGGCCAACTGCCACTAGCGCTTGGCCGGTTTGATCCCGCCTTCTTTTAGTAAATGCTAAATACGTTCGTGAGGCTACATGCGGAATACAACACCCGGGTATGAGATCCTTGGAATAGCCTGACCTCGTTGCTCTTGATATCCACGATTGACGGCGATTAAACTGTTAAGTGTTTGCTTTACCTCCCTACCCACCTCAGACTAATAACTTAGTTTTTTTGGACACCGACTTCTCTGTGAGTTGTTTTAGATTCTCACGGATCCTAACCACCCACACCAACGCTCAGGGAAACTCAGCCACAACAAGTCACTGAGAGGCCACCATTCTATGTTGGCCAAACTATATCACCTATATTTGCATTACTTGATTCAACACAAGTTACTTGGACACGGGAAAATGAAACCAAATTATGTGTACACATGAAAATTGCGGTGAGTCCACCGTCACACCTTATTTTTTAATACCCTACCTTTTTGGTCTCACTCTACACTTACAGAACTTGTCAATTGTTTTCCCTTTTATTCTTGGTAGATCTACGTTCCACTATAAATTCTGTTTTGTCTACGACCACTTTCACCTTAAGAAATGTCTCGATGTGTCAATTCCCCATTATTCTTCTAACCTCAGGCATTATAGTCAAATGACTTGGGTGATGCCTGCTTCGGTTTCCCTTTACCAGTTATCCTTCTCCTCCGTTAGTTTAATGTGCCTATCGGCTAGCACATACCGAGCAGGTAGTCAGGGATCTTTAACTTGCAAACTTCGTCACCTTGTGGCTTTTGGAGCCGATTGGCTCCGCCTTTGTTCATGTCATATTGATTATTTGCTCACTCCATGCTGAGGCAACACTGATTTCTCGTTCCGACTCTTGCAAACAGGTTATACTCGCATGCCCGGCGATTGACTCTCCATTTGTCACTCTACACCTTGTTGGTCATTTTTGTCCAAACTACCAGACAACACAACGGAAATTATTTCGAAGTATGCTTCAAAGAACCTAAGAATTTACCATTTCGGATGTTAAGCATAAAAATTGGTTTCGTACGGGTTCTTATTGAGGTCACTTTTCTGTCCTAAATCAGGTGTTGCTTCAGACGCGGTGAATCGGTACATATCTGGAATGAATGTTATAACAAAATAGGATTCATTGTTTCAAGCAGCCATTTCAATACTAAAACTGGCTTGGACCGTTCTCGATTGAGCTGCGTCAGAGGTCTTGACGTAGAAGCCATTCTTGCTTTTGTTGCGGCTGCTTTTAATGACCTTCGACCTTCTCGCTGCATTTGAGTTTAGCTGCTTACAGGTTTCAAAATGGTCAAGTCAAGATAGCCCGCCGAGGGTTTGCTAGATGAACTCGGTCTGTCATGCTCATGAAGTTTTGCGCTTGGTGATTTGCACCACTGTGTCAATTAACTATTGAGTAGTTGCTTCTACTCATCTAAAAATATGCTCCACAATATCCTAGTCGATTTCATGCCCCTTGTCTAGCGCATGTACCGTTACCGCCGAAATTTTTGGAAGGGAAATGTAATCTGACCCATTTCTCGATGAATTCGAAACCTTCCTGTTGCGTTCTGCTATACTTGTGCTCAGTTCTCTTGTACTTTGGTCTAAGTACACTTGTGTACAATTTGCAGCTAATTTTATAGACTCAACTGGCCACCCTATCTGTCGAAAGTGGATTCTTCAAAAGCACTAATGCTGAATGGAGTGTTTGCTTTTTGTGCAAAGTTAACCTTTTTCTCTTTGTTTATTACCTGCCTGATGACCTCAAAAAACAGTGTGGCCTGTCACGCGGATCTACCGAAACCTTACGTGTCAGTTGTACTGGTGGATGGGCTCTTAACACAATGAATCTCTGACTCGTGTAATTTCTCGCAGGTCGCATCCCAATTTGTATAAATGCAACGTCCGAAACCTACTGAATAGCCGTGTCTGAAGAGGCTCTTGCGCCAAGAGCGAAACGTGGTCGCAATGTAAACCCGTACTGGATGGTTTTGTAATATAACGTTTACTGAAGTTTGATTTGAAAGCATTTTGCTATTGAATCATGAGACACGATGTTCCCGAGATTTTCAATGTCCTCAATAGCTTGTTGTCAGAGCTTTAGACAAAGTTTAAGTCTAGTTAGTTGGTCTGAAGTTTGAGGTATCCAGTGGTAAGGATAGTGATGGATTACAAACGGCGCTTGACAAATTGCGCCAGTTGCCAATCTGGTGACGATTATCGGAAAACATCATAAATGCTCATTCCACCCGAATGGCAATCTTGAACCCATCAGCGCTTTCCATATTAGTGTTTTCCTGCTTAAAATAACACCCGAGAGAGCTGCCTTAGTTTAACTGTGCTTCACTACTAAGGTCAATCCAAGGCTTCTGGAAGAAGTTTGCGTAGAAGTAAATACCAGTTCTGACTATAGTATGTTATCGAGTATCGATATCAGAATGTTGTTGTGGTTGAACGCCGAGAACCATACTCGAATGGGCCTCAAGAAGCCATGGAGAGATGAAGCGAGACAGAAACACTGTGACTCACAAAGCGGACAGCTGAAAGGGGATATTGTCAGAGGGTTGGTAGGTGAAGAACAAAAAATAATATTGCGCAGTCAATCAACAATATAACGGTGCGTGAAATATATAAATTCGATTGAAATAAAAGTGAGACGGTTAGCAAAGGTTCATTTACTGACGATCTAACTGTTCACTGTGCTCGGCACTTTTGTTGTATAGGTTTCGTCAATAATCGACGTGAAATCATCGGCGTGTCGTTATGGTGTTGTCAGCTGTGTGTGGACGCCTAAATGAAAGTGCTTCTAAGGTTGCTTATGCCAGGAGGACGCTCCATGCGATACATTTGGTGTTCTTATACTTAACTCCCGCGATCTTTGGGCTGGCGTTTACCTCAAATGTGCACTTGCTCTTCAACTACTGAATAATCTGTGCCTATCCTCTTACCAAGCACAAATGTTACATGGCCACAAAGGCTCAAAAACATAGAATGAGCTATGTCACACTGCTAGGAGACATTTTATCCCTCCGGCTTCCAATAATGAACATAATCCCCTTGAAATGCTCTCATCGTCGCCGGGATGTGATTTTCACCAGACATATGACAAACAAGTTAGAAATGAAGTTACAAGAGTCATGCTAATATACAGCGAGTCAAAAATTCCCTTTTAATAGAATCAGTCAAAGGAATCAGATTTTGCGTGGTGTACTTTTTCTTAATTTTCATCAGAATCAAACTTTACATGCTGAGGAGTATGTGCTAGATATGTCGGACAGAGGCTGATTGATCAAACTATGATTTCGATAAAAACTACTTTAGTTATACTACATAAACCGAGAAGGATCCGAATGCGGTCCCTTCTTAACCTATGCAGTCGTGTAGTGGATGTACGATAATGCTTGCTGAAGCCAGTCGTCAAATCAAACGAGGAAAATTTCAATGGATTATAGAATCTTCTCCTCCTTAGTTCACCTAGATCATAGTGCTACCATCGGAATCGAAATGCTCCGTGAAACTCAGTTTCTCGATTACCAGAGTCAGTTCCGCAATGGCCAGCAAATGCTGGAGCAGAAAATGGTTTTGCATTCTAATCTTTACAATCCAATAAACCAATGAGCCAATTAGATTCATGAATAATAAAAGCAAATTTTTGCGTCAACTGTAATTATAGTTAAGCCTCATCGAAACGTTTTAATAATAAACTACGGAGAATGTTGGTGGGACCGCAGTTAAATGGCACTTTTGCACGAAACCAAACAGTAATGTTGAATCATTCTTTGAAATATCTTCGGTGATGTACGCTTTTTGTCATCCCTCATGCTCCCTCTTTTCCGTCGAGAATGCGTTTATCACTTTCCCGATAGCTACAAAATATAAAGATACTTGAACAACTAGATGTGTGTCGTCACTACATATTCCTGCCCGGATACTTAAAAAGTACGCTATCCTCATGTTGATCAGGATAACAACAAGAACCTTTAGAAGTTCTTATAACTAGAAGCCTTGGTCATGAACGACCCATGTACTTTGCTACTTAATCGGTAATAAGCGGGTCATGAAAATTCCAGTTCACTACAAATACCAGCCTTACTGCTATGTTAGATGCGACTTATTATACACGGTATTGGGCCTGAATTCATTGCTGTTTATCTGCCAACGCCTAATGGTACCTATAACAAACGCATTATTGGAGTAACCAAGCACAATCTCAGTATAAAAGGCTCGATTCATTTTTGTTGAAGGATCACGTTTTACTTAGCAGCTTATTGCAGTCTACTGAAAATTTCCCTACTGACTTGGACCACGTTGTAAATCTATACATTTACCCACGTTATACATATTTTATATTTTAATGAATAGCGTACATAGTTCAACGATATGAATTGACGCGCTAAAATTGTACGATGGTGCACTATACCACTCCGGTTAATCATCAACCAGGAGCGAAATTGCATTCTGTCATAACCAAGCCAATTGCACCTTTTATCCAACCGAAGCAAAGTCGGCGGGCATAAAATGCTCTTCCGGTGGGTCAACCCTAACACTCAATGGGACATTTGGGATTACAAATGGACGGAAATGGGTGGGGCACTTCAACGTTTGAAACGCGATAGTAGTTGACTGCGGGAAGCGTGAACTCATCAACCGCATTTGTTTTATCTCCCTGTAGACCCAGTTTTGAGACAATATGGCCTGTTTGCTGGTGTTAAGCTCTGGACAAACCATAATGTAGCCGATTATTAAGAGCTGATATCATATGTTACCTAAGTCAATAAGTGAATGATCGCATTAGCGGAAATCCATGCACTGTACTCCAACTAAAGCAAGGTGGTTGATGGGCAAGCTCGACCAGAAATCACCTGTATTATTTAGATACTTTTGTTGCTGACATGTACAATGCACTCTGTCTTCAGAAAGAGTATTACAAACCATACAATGGTTCTAGAAATCAACCGGTTGGGAACCGAAACTGGTCCGAGGATCAACCCCGAGTATGAAGCTGCTGTCAATCAGTATTACACGCAGTTAGATTCTCTTTGTCCATACATCTAATATTCTTGTGCTCAATAATTTCGAGCTGTCAATGTGATATCATAGGTGATTCTAATAGTTCTGTCTATCCAACAACGGAAAGGAAGCTTCCGTAATTCTACCATTGAGGATGCTAAATGGCATGCCGCCCTATCGCCTGGGTATATACAACGTATTATTTTCTGAAATTCTTGAGTGAGGTACATACTGGAATATATATGCATATATATATAGTTGGGTTAAATTCTTGCCAACCGCACTGCTTTCTACTGTTGGTCAGGTAATGAACGTGTGCACACTCTTCCCTGTCGCTCTTTGTTATATATGTGCCGAGCCATACACTATTTATCTATAGTAACGTATATTTGACTATCATTATTCAATACACTTTCTATGCGGGGTTGTCGGAGAAACACGAGTCCACGACTGCTCAAACATAAGGCAACGGCTTCAGCTATGGTCACCCAACTTTACTTACTATTAGTTACCGTCAAGCTTTGCCTATTAATAATGACATTAACTTTTTCAGTTTCCAATGTATGCAGTTTCTTCGATAGCACGAATAGCTTGTTATCCTACAACTCTGCTTTAGTCAATGAAATACGTAAACCTTTTAAATTAAATTACTTCAAACATCTGTTGTGTTTAAGTTAGTAAGGTCGATGGACGATAGTGCCGGTAGACATCTTTAGCTAATTCTTCATTTCGGATATCCAAAACCCACGTGTCACCGAACACGGCAACAGATTCACGTGGTTCCTTCGGATGTAAAAACACGTATGCCGAGTCCAGTGTGTTAAATCCATTTAGTAAGACAACTTACACCGTTGCGCGGTTTGCTCTTGGTTGCACTGCAAATGCACGTGTGTCATGAAGTGGATATCTTGCTTTCCAGTGACCAAAATATTTAAGAATTTTCTTCTTACGCAGTCTGCTTGTTCTACATCATCAACTCAAGAGACCCTTATAGATATCCAACTTGGTCACATCAGGCTCGCGGTTTACTGACGTATGAATCTATCTCTTTCACTGTAACTGGGAGTAGCAGACAGTTAAGCCAAAGCAAGTGGCAGCTGTCTACAATTGTTGTAAAAAATCCCACGTGGCTTAGTAGCAGACGGCTTCAAATTACTCTCTATTTTGCTTGTCGGACATTATGTGTCCGCTCTGATTGGCAGAACCCACGGTATCATTTTCATATAAATGCATGACGCGTAAAGCCTACTTGCTTCATATCGCCGAAGCTTCATAACTAAACGATGGAAACCCACCACATAAAACAGATTTTTTAACTATACCCACACTGTCTTGTGGAGCTTGATGATAATTTACTATTTGGAATGCAGGTCAAAGTTATATGACATTTGGTCATCCCATTGTCGTCAATGACGTTGCCTAAGTGTTCTCTTTATAACAATAGTTATCCCACATTTTGTATGTGTGCACGGCTGTGTGCACATAAAACAACCTTATTCCATACGCTTTGCTGATTTGCAATTCTGCTGACACTAAATTTAGCATTAGTGCCCCTTAGTAAGAATGCGGGGGCTGGTGAACTGGCTATGCTTAGCACAATGATATTGGGGTTCTGTAGTTTGAATATCTACTCACCAATGGCACTTTCTGAACTCCATTAATTCCTGACGAAGCGACTGAGTAGCCGCGTAGTAAACAAATCTGCAGCTTTTTCTCTATACTGAAAATAGGGGTCTTCGTGATGTGGATGGAAGTACCGCCAATCAGAAGCTTTATCAAGAAGCTTGACTTTTGCATTCAGGAATCCACAGTGAGAAAGTAAATGGGACAAAATGCTCGCAACTTCTCAGTAGACACCGAGTTCATGCTGATATTCAGCGGTAACCGCAATCATTATTTAAATTCCAAAATAAATGGGAGTCGTATGGTATATAACTAGACTATGTACTCGACAAGTGAACTGTGACCCGTGTTACTTAAGTATACATTAATGCACAATGGCAATTTAAGGGTTTCCAGTAACGTCGAGTTGGTTGTATAATATCTTTGATCCGTATCCAAAACACGTATCAGACCTTAAAAATTATAGCAAGAAATGGTTTGTACTCAACCAAATAATTCCAGTGTTCAATTGTGTACTCTAAGTAGATAGCTGGAGAGCAAATTTGTCATTGTGTCTACCTCCTAGTTCGGCCCAGTGTAGGTTCCAGGACAGTGAAAATACAGTCGTGGATTTTGTATCCTGCCAACGCTGCATCTGGAACTAAAACCCGTGCTTGTATTTATTACATCAATATAGTAATTATTGTACAGGTAGCAATGCGGAGCACCAAGAGCGGTGCATTCACAGAAACCACTGCTTGACACGTGCTCAATCCATTTTTGTCAAACATATTCGCACCTGATGTCGTCGAATCCACTGGCCTGGAAGCCCAACTTTGAAAATGATAGTAGGCTAGTCTTCAGTTTTGACCGTAAGTTTTCTCCTACTTACCTATGCCGTTTCTTAAAAACGTGAAATTTCCAAATGTCTAGATTTTATAAACGTTTATTTAGCTATCTGGCCATTTGAGCATTAGCAAAATTTGACATTTCAAATGATTTATGCGCTTCCTACTGGGAACATGGTAAGGAACCCAAAAATATGTGCAGAAATTATCATCAACGATTCATGCGCCCTTGATACTTTTAGCAATACAATGCCTTCATTCTACCGTGGCACAATTTAACCCGTCCAGACAGCAACATAAGCGTCCTCCATCATCGACAGCCGTAAACCAGTCGTTCGTGGTGTCGCATTACTGCCATACACATGAATTACGAACGTTTAAAGCATTAATATGAAAAAGTCTGAGGGCAGTTAGGGGCCTAATACAAAAAAGTTCTTCCGTGAAAACAATATCTTACAATGTCATGTGGACACAGACACTTGACAATCGCGTAAAACTGTGTGGCGTTGATGAAAAACTTTTCATGTCGTCTTAGCCAATCCGCCACACAGTTGAGCTTCTAATGCAAGACAGATAGTCCGTTCAGGGGAAAACGTACAACCTGGTAAATCGTTGGTTGTTTGGTGCATCCTGTACAGTCTCAAGCTGAATGTAGGGTAGGTGGCATAAACCCTAAGATATAAGTATAAACGAACCCATAGCAACTTATCCAGTAGTTGTAAAATTAGTTCCCCTTGCTGAGTCCTTGAACACTTCCATGACTCTGGAACCAAATAAAGTACAGTAACTAAATTGTAGCTTCTTACAGTGAATAATGGGTGAATAGATCAAACTGGTTTTCGAACCACTGATGGTTGTTTAGCTTGAATTCTTCGTCTAACCACTTGTCCTCCTCATCGTGGGTAGCACAGCTTTGGCTTTAACTTTGGCAGGAATCTATAATTCTAACCCGAAGGATTTACTAACAGACACGCTATTTGGCGCTGCATCAAGCACTTTGTCTTAAATTTTCAAAATGTTCTACAACTAATGACATGATTTTTACAAGCGTGATACATTGTAAATTTGCGTGCTTTCGCGCATATGAATTGGTGAATTTTCCCTGGTCAAGCCGTACGAGACAAGATAAAAAGAAGCACAGGAATGCCACATAAAAATACCGTGCAGGATAGCGGGTTGCACTTGGGAGGAAAAATCTCGAACAAGTAAGTCGTCGCCAAAAAATGCTTTGTGAGAACTAACGAGTTCATTTTCCGCATTTACACCACCATTGCGGACACCTGGATGATAATATCAATATACAAGCTTGGGTAGAAAAGTGGGAAAACGCAGAACTTTTACTCCAACAAGCGCTCGCGCAGAATGTTAGTGAATTTTGCTGTCAATAAGCAAACGAAAGAGATAAGGCAAAACAGTATTACGATACGATGACGTGCGGGAGAATAAAATGCTGAATATTGTACGGGTAGAAGAGAAACAGAGCGTTTTGGAAAGATTATTGTGAAGTGGATGAACTAGATCAGTTAGTACCTTAGAGGCAAAATCATTGCAGGCACCAAGATGTCTAGAAATAATCAAATCAACTAAAGAAACTCTCGACAAGCCACTGCATCTAGAAATGTGCTTTATAGATCGCACCAATGAGATGTAATCTTTCTGAAGCAGCCCAGAAAAGCAGTATAGCCAATGGGGAATAATACAAGAGGTCACAAACCTGAATATTAAAGTACGAGGTTCTGAAAACACTTACGTCTGAGCGCATAAAAAGAAAGATTGCTGACTTTTTGAAAGGTGTTACAGACGGGCGTGGACCAAGAAAGGTATTGGGACAAAAGACGTCGAGATACTTGACGGTGGAAGAGCTGGGTATGGGATTTTCACTCACAGTAAGTGTGGGAGAGAGCTATGAGGGACTGCAAGTTATCGCCACAGAGAAAAGAAAATATTACGTCACTGCATTTAGAAGCATTAAGCATGAGATCTGGATAAAGTCCATTCCACCAGCTCTTCCAACCCACGTTGAAGTGTTGATGAATCCTAGTCAGTGGAGTACATACACCCCACACAACATCATCAGCATATTTACACTCTATAAATGTGGTTTGTATAGGATGTTCAACCTCCAAGAAAAACAGAAAGGGTGATAGGATCGCTTCCTGTAGAACACCAGAGTCGGCACGGAAGAGAGAGGATTTCTTATCGTTCAAAGGCATCGGAATAATCCAAGAAGAGAAGCCGTACGGATTTACATTGCTGATCTAATGCAGTCGCTATAGAATGGACAATATTTGCCACCGTATCCAATATGGAGCGCGGGGGTCTATACACAAAGTGATAGGTATCGTAGATGTACATCCAATCGGGCGAGACTTTTAAGATCCATTTTTGGTACTGGAGTGATACTGGCCGTTCTACAGATGTTCGGGATCACAAGCGTAGTGCGGCATTTGTTAAAGAGGTCTGTTAGAGGCGGTGTGAGAGAATCAGCACACTCCTTCAAAGCTGCTGATGAGAGAGCATCCGGACCACAAGTTTTGGTTGCATATTAAAGGACTTTGCATTGATCGAACAGCGCGGCAGGACTTGAACTAATGAAGGGGGGAAAGTAAGCTGAGCTTAATGAGGCTGAACTAAACTCCGAATTCAGTTTATCCACATCGACTTCACCTCTCTGGCTGCAAACCCTCTTACCACAACACTTTCTCAGAAGCCCCTATAGATTACGACAGTTATGGTCGCCTAGAACTGCTTCGACGTCTAGTTGGTTTAGTCTTTTGATCACGGATTTAATTGCCGTGGTTAGGCTTTTGACACTGGTAGCATTCTAGCACTTGTATGCCCATTCTCTCATCCTTCGAAGTCTCTTTAGTAGGGGTGATGAAAATCTGTTTGCTCTTTGATGGCTCCTTTCAACAGGGCAACACATGTCAAAGCAATATTTGATGTAGTCCTTAAGATGGTCACATTCGAGCGACAGGTCATCGTCGTTGAAGACCGAAAAATCAGTTAGCGAAAACATCATCTGGCTACCTATCCTACTCAATTCCAATATCCGATCGCAACTTGGAAAATTAGGTCTTAAATGTTTGGTATAATGTGTTGCGTATTTTCGCCTGGGTATCATTATGTTGTATGGAACTTAGCTTCACCATGCAAATACTGTTGCGGAACTTCAGGCATTTAGCTCTTAACGTGTCGACCGCTAATGTGCACAGAGTAACCGCGGCGGTGACGTTAACACTCCGTGTTTCTGCGTCGATTAAAAGCCTTTTCCCTCCAGTCATAAAATGCAAACAAAGACTGCTAAACATATGTCGTTTGATTTTATTGGATAATATGTAGATTTCATCCAGCTGTCCCAGCTACGAACTCGAAGAATTTTACGACGGACTTGCATTTCCGGTCATGGAAAACCTGGCATTCTCTTGGCAGAGAGTTGCTAGTGAACTTACAAATCTGACCTCAGCTTCATTGCGAATATTCGCCTAAAGAACATTGTGCACTTTCTATGCAGGTTAAATGCAGTACTGCATGCCGTATTGGTTAACAAACTAAAAGTGTTTTCTGTTTCTACTCGGTAGATGTTTTTAGAGCTCTGATCATGTCATCGTAAAGTTATCTTCTGTTGCCTACACAAAGATAAAGCATAAAGATCTCGCCTGTTGCTCATTGAAAGCTTGGGTAGAGAAAATGCGTTCCCTGGAATATTCATCGACTGCGTGAAATCAGTGCCTCCACAGCGTTTAATTTATTTACGTAGGCGATCTGTCGAAGTCTTGTGACCAGTTGACTAATTACTCAAAGTGCTGCTTCGGCACCTGCCGCAAAAGTGAAAATTCTTTATCCGTGCCGATGAATGTTCGACACAAGTTATCAACCGATTGCGTAGGCCTAAGGAAAAGACTTTTAATCGCAATCATATTACGGCAGTAATGTCTCTATTGACTTGACAATAGCTACCATCAAACAACACTTCAAGATAACAATATTGGTGAATTATGGAAAACATTAAATCAGTTGAGTGTAGCTACCTGTGAGGGCACGTATGCGACTCCGGATGTGGAAGAGCAAAAGCTTCCTTTTTGTGACAAGAATAGTACTTGAGTCTTCGATATATCTTTCGTTGAATCACAAATACCAGAAGATAACCCACGTTCTGTGAGCAGCCTAGAAATACACAAGTAATTAGTCGGGTTGCAAATGAGCAAAGCACCTGGTTTCACTACGTTGTCATCTGCCATGCTCAAAGTGTGTGCAGATTACCCGGCACAGCCTCTCACCGATTTGTACACATTGTAACTATAGCGACACAAAATAAATGACTGTTGAAGAAGCGCAAGCACCACGTCAATGCCGAAGAAAGGAACCTGCAAAATCTGCCAATCACTGACAGGTCGGTTACTTTGAAGACATTTGAGAGGCTTGCTGTTAGAAGTATTTCAGCACAGGTGTATTTGGACGGGCCTCATCAGTCTGAATATCGCAACTCAAGGTCCACCTTAGATGCAGCAGTATGTCTGGTACATTACGTGTCCTTGACACTGAATAATAAAAACGATTTCAGCCACATATGATTCCTGGATTTTAGCAGCGCTTTCGGCAGTGCGAACAGTGAACCCACGTTGTGCGATTTATCAGCTTTTAAGTTAAAAGTTCGATTGTTCTGCTGAAAATTTATTTTATAAGACGCGCTTAGTTTACCAGGTTTGTAGGAAAACTTCTCATTCACCACAACGGATCCTGGTGCTCCTCAGAAAGCAATTTTGTCGCCTTTCCTATTTTCGAATCACGTTACCTCAATCGGCGTCCCTGCAGAAGCCATCTTGCTATAGTATGCGGATGACAAAATCATTGGTGTCCATCATCCGAGTATAGAGCCATCGGCTAAATTGCAAACCCTCCTAGGCAAACTTACAGCTTGGTCAAAATACCTCAAGATGCAAGGATATCCTATTTGTGCTATTCAAAGGAAATTTCTAACAGCAAATCCTAACACAATGCTTGCATTTTTTCACAGACAGTGTAGGTTGGACCTCCTCCACCTCAATAAAGTAGCTAAGAGTGACCTAGAGCAGAGGGCTTACGTAGTCCTTTCATATGAACGAAACATTCAATGAAATTAGGCAAATCTCATTTTATGTTGCAAATCATGGATCTTCTTTCGTCACTCGATTCCTACTCCATTGGTTTATCCCTATATGTGTGTTACCCTACTGGACCTATTACGCCCAGTGACCTTTCATGGTCTCCTGAGTAAGGACCTCAAAGTAATTGCTGGACCAGTTACACACCTATACCGGTGTAGTGACATCTGAAGGCCGGAAATGGTTAACATCACGTCAGCGAGCCATCTAAATCCTGTAACAAGATCGCATTTAAACTATTAACAGAAGTTGGAGAGTTCCTCAATAGCGCGTTGTCAGAATGCATAGCAACCTTATTGACCACATAGAGCTACATAGCTATGTACGCCCTCGAAAGGGTTTATGGTACATCAGTAAATTGTAAAGTTTTGAGTAGTCACCCGGGTTCCTCCGAGAATCAGGATCAACAGGTTTCTGATGCTTCAGGCGGGCCCAGCGGTTCATCTCGCGGCCTGAACGTAGCCTTTACTAACGTCTGCAGTCTGATGAACATGCGCGATGAGCTGTACTATTTGTAACCTCTCAGCGACCAGACGTATTAGGCCTTGCTGAGACATGGTTAAACTCCGACGTAACCGCCTAAGAAGTCGAAATCAGTGACTACTCATGTTTCCGCTGTGATAGACCATCAAATGATCGCGGTGGCGTTCTGTTTCACATAAGGTTTTCCTTGTGTGGGAGCCTAGTGTGCATCTACCGAAGCGCTGGTGGTCTTTGTGAGCAGTTCTGGTGTTCGCTTCAATTCAGACGCTGCGAGATGCTCGTGGGCGTGGTCTATCACATTCCACTGAGCCGCTGCTTGTCCACAACCACACGAGACTTCCGCTGTTCCTACACATGGGCCAATTCAGCTTACCACGAATACTGTGGCCTGAGGCTGAACTTCTCCCGAGCATTATGAAGTGGAGAGGAACTTTACGGAGTTGATATTTGAAACCAGAGCCACAAAGCACATCAAGCAACTGACACGCATAACTGCCCGCGCGATTCCATCGTGTTTAGATTTGCTTTTGACTATACCTTATTCCATTAAAGTTGGACATTCGGGCAAAACATTTAGGCCTGGGGGTCAACAGGGTTGCTCCGCCGGGGCAATCATTTTGAGTCTTCGGTATGCGGAAATGAACCACTCTCTGGCTTTGTAGGGGCTGTTTCATTGGCCAAGCGCCTTCAGCAAATAGGACCTCAGACGCATATCGGTGGCATGGACCCAATTGAGACGCCGCAACCGAAACATGAGCTCACACAACTCTGTGCACAGTGGACGGGGGTGACACCATGTGCGACTGTGTTCCTCTACCTACAGAAGGGCATGTAACCAATCAGCGCACCCCAAAGGCACAGACGATTGGAGGGTAGGGAAATAGGAAAACGAGCCGCAGCCAAATACATTAGCAGTTTGCTTGTTAACGTGCAGCCATCGTAAACACCATGCTCCGGAGAGGACCATACGCTGTACACTCCATAGAGGTGAAAAATGTCATAGTGAAAGCGCACGAGGAAGGAGATTGGAGGCAGGTTGCTCGTACTCTGCATGTGAAGGTGAAAACGTGCCGCAATTGGATTCGATCGCACGAGTCCACGGAATCAATACGACCGCACGGAGGAGGTCGTCGCAGGGTACTTGGGGAAAGCCACGTAGATTCGCTGGTGGAGTGGGTATCTGCGGAGCAAACAATTACTCTCGAACTCCTTCGCTTGCATTTAAGGGCGGAATTCGAAATAGAAGTCAGTCATAGCACTGTCTCAAGGTATTTGGAAGGAAGACTGATAACTACGAAAACACTGCACACCATTACAGAATCCATGAACACCTTGGAGAACAAAAAGCGACGCAGATCGTTCGTACTGCAGCTCATGGATTATGAGGTCGAAGGGAGGCAACCTGTGTGGATCGACGAAACAAACTTCATCCTATTTTGTGGTCGCACCAAGGGCCGGTCTCTACGTGGCAGTCGAGCGCAATGTACGGTGGCGAACAGCCGTGGACCGAATGTGCACCTTGTCGGTGCCATGACGAAAAATGGCTTGATAACATGTACCATCTTGAGAGGTAGCTACAACAAGCAGCGATGCTCTGGGTGGCTGCGGGAAGTTCTCGATACCAACGCAGCAACGTTTGTGCGAGGTTGCATTGTGGTTTGCGACAACGCACCCTGTCACACGAACCTGGAGTAAGTGTTTTCGGAGGACCGTTATCGCTCTGAGAGACTTCTACGTCTTGCACCATACTCTCCAGCACTCAACCCCATCGAAGGAATCTGGAGCATTATAAAGGCACATGTCAAACAGAGGATGAGGAAAAGATATGCCGAAATGCTCCGGGGGGACCCTCAAGGACTTTTAAGTAAAACAGAGTGGCGGCTCCGTATTCTCGAGTGTGCGGTGTCAGAAGCACGGGCCTTGATTACGCCTGAACACTGTGAACGAATGGTCGAACACGTCAGAAAGAATTACGGACGTGTTGCACATTTAGTCGATTTGTGACATGATCTGTTGCTAGTAAACTTACTGTTTTTAAACGAAGGCTTTATTAACTGTATTGTTGTATTGGGCCAGGGTACATTGTGTACGCTACAATAAGTAGCCAGTTGTGCACCCGCAGTAGCCATGTGGAGCACAGATTTGTTTTCCGTGTCGCGTTGTAGAGCAAACCTGCGAGAGCTAGAATAATCGTTGCGCGCGTAACTACCGTTGCATAGTCGGTAAATATGATTTATCCCTTGTCGTTGTTGGTGTTTAACAAAGCCGGTTCTACCAAATCGCCTTGACATTTTGAATTAGTGATGCCTACGTAGGTGATGAATTGCTCCGCATGGTGCATGCCAGACAAGTTCAAATGGGAACAGCAAGATAGGCATATCCCATGAATGTTCCCCTTAAGCGGGTCGTTGCAGCATGAGTTGACGTAGTGTTTCGAGACGTGGATGAAGCAAAAACAATGACCTCATTGCACTCGGAACATCCAATTAATGATGACAAATCAGTTAGTAGAAAGGGAAGGCTTGGTGATGCCACCAAAGAGCATCGAGGTGACTCACGAAACCATTCCCCGTAGATTCCGTTAGTGGTGATCTGGTAGCGAGTTATGGCGCTCTTTAACCGTACGCGATAAACCCGTTTTGCCCAACTCGGATCTGATGGTGGTTTGTGCAGTTTCCGCGGATGATCGCGGAGACTAGGTAACGTAGCGGGATGAAATAGCCAGGACAGATCTGGACCAATCTTTCCCGTCGGTTGATTCGCTTTGCAAGTACTGTCTCCGAAAGTTCCAAGCGTGGCATTAAAATTAACTTCAGGGCGAGTGAATATTTTCTGGGAGATCATTTGTGTACACTAAAAATAGTAGTGGGCCAAGGACGGATCCTTGTGGCATACCACTGGAGACACACTAGCTGTCCCAATGGGCATCGGCTAATGTTACCTTGATTATTCTGCCATGCCAATAAACTTGCAACCAGGTGAGCAGGGAACCACCTTTAACGTACGCACTGATCTTTTGTAGCAGAACGGAGTGGATGGCTTCATCAACTGTCTTGGAAAAGTCGTGTACAATTTCCGATGAGTCACAAATTACTTGCACTTGAGTGCCTTTTACATAATCGTTTTACAGCGCAAAATAAAGTGTTGGGAAAAAAGGGCTGTTGTCATCGGTCGACCGGGTGTTGACATATCTTTCCATTTGATTTGATTACAGCATGGTCCCACTCACAGGCGGACGAACTAACAAGGGACAGTGGTGTGCAACGCGTTAACTGGCTCTTAGCAAGTCCACTGACTCTATCGGTTGGTTGTATCCATCTTCGTGTCAAACACCAACCATTGTTGTCCACCGTCCAAGACTGTAAGACTTTAACCCCGCTTGAAGACGGAATTGGAAATCAAAGTCAACCGGAAGCACGGGCCTCGGTTGCGCCGGAACACTGTGAACGAATAGTCGAACATATCAGGGAGAATTACGGACGTCCTGTTCATTTGGTCGCTTTGTAACATATTCCGCTGTTTGTAAACTTATCGTCTGTGAACAAGTGCTTTTCTGACTCTATCGTTGTATCGGGTCAGGGCGCGTCTTATACGCTGCGAGAGGTAAACATTTGTGCACCCGCAGTAGCCCTGTGGATCCCAAGAAATGTATTTCGTATGCTCGTGTCGCTTCCGCGATTCAGTTTTCCCGTTATAGAACAACCCCACGAGGGCTAGAAAATTATTTGCTTGCGTTACTACCGTTGTATAGGCAGTAAATATGATTTATCGTTGGTGGCTTTTGTGTTAGGAAAGCCAGCGGATAGCCGCTTACATATGGACATGGAAAAAACAAACGCTGATCTGTGCCTACTTGATCGCAATGGGGGGAGTGTGTGGCTGTTGACCAATTCGTTCAGCCTTTTACGTGAACGCATGCAGCTAGACGTTGCTTGAACTCGTTCAATGATGATCAATGCGGAATAAAAGAGCACGTGATGAAAGCGCAAATAACGTTTACCGGGACCTAACGTGGAGTAATTGCGGAACGTTATTTGCAACTTGTGCATGGCATTCAAGTCTTAAAGCCACGGAGAGCGATTGACCACTCGATGATCATAGCCAGCTTGGAACTGTCGCTACCGTATACTCCCCCACCGGAGCCAGCCTTCAACTATTGGAAGGTGGACATTAATGGCCTCATTCCAGCAGCCAGCAAGAGGGCCGGTCGTTACCATAGCATTCGTCAATTGAAACCTGTTAGACTATCATTAAAGAGGGAGTGAAATCTTTGTGCGCCCGATTTGTACATCATAAATATCGGAAAGTTGGGCCAGTCAAGTCACATTGGTTCGGCAAGTAGTACAGTAAACTGGCCCAACGAGGACGCAGACTATGGAATAAATTCGTGTTATCTGGCTCTGATGTGGACTGCAAGACGTACAAGGTGCAGCGAAATCTCTGCAATAACGCGAAAACAAGAAAACGCAGAAACTTCGAAGAGGAACTTGCAGCCGCCGCAAACACTGCTTCCAAGTGGATCTTCGCCTACGCGAAGCGGTGCCTGAGGCCTGCATGCCATGTCAGTTTTGGAAGGCCAAGCTGGACAGCCGCTAACCTCGAGCACAGGCAGTCGGTGCGCATGGGCGGCGCACCTCGCTTCGGTATTTGCAAGTGACTAGGTGTCTGTAACGGGTTCTACGGGTACCGATCGCGCTGAACTAGACAGTCTGAATTACAACATTGAAGATGTACGCAAACTTTTGGCAGGTCTTGACCGACCGAAGCCTGCTGGGCCAGATGGAATCTACCCACTGATCCTCAAGTCCCTATCGGCCATCATCTCGCCTTCTGTAACTGAGCAGTTCAACAGGCTACTATCCACTGGACTATTACCGCGCGACTAGAAATGCTCAGTCGTGAAGCCGATACCGAAGGGTGTTAATCCAATAAAAGTGGATTACTACCGGCCGATCTGCCTGACCACTGTTTTGGTAAAGATGCTCGAGATGATCTTGAAGAAGAGTGTACTGCAGCTTCTCGAGTCGAAAAGCCTCTTGACGCCCGCACAGTATGGTTTCGTGAAAGGTCGCGCGTGCATCACCAACCTACTGTTGACGAGGCACGAGTAGTTGCAATCGCTGAACCAAGACAAGTCGGTCGATGTCATGTACATTGACTTCAGTGAGGATTTTGACAAGGTAAACCATGCAGTGATTCTCGACGGGCTGAGGGTATGCGGTGTTGGCAGCTCTCTGCGTCGATGAATCAAGAATGTCCTTGTTGACCAAAAATGGATGGTCTAGGTGTACAACCATTTGGGTGACTGGTATCCGTCATGCAGTGGCGTGCGCCAAGACACTGTACTGGGGCCGATTTTGTTTCTGATCCATGTAAACGATGTGCCTCAGCTACTCCAATCACCTTATGCATTGTTCACCGATGACTTGAAGGTGTGGAGAGTAATCCGCAAATCCAATGACTGTGACCCGCCTCAGCAGGAGCTCGACCTCCTCTCCACGTGGTCTGCAGAGGTCAACCTTCCGATCAACCCGGTCAAGTCGCAATTTTATGAAGCTGGGTAAGTGTGAACACACTCGAACCTACACGGTGACCGGTCCACCGTAGCATCCCGCGCCTTTTGTGTGCGAACTCGGTGTACTCTCACGCTGCAACCTAAAGTCCATGGACAACACGAATAGGCTTTACCAAAACAACGTATGCTTTGGGGGCTCAGACGCAACTCCAGCACTTGGTACGAAGAGATTTCCACTCGCCTCTTCGTCTCAATAATGCGACCAATGCCAGAGTATGGCTCTCCCGCGTATTGTCCTGTCGCCCGGTGTGAGGTAGAAAAGACTGAGCGAGTGCAGCATGCAGCCACTAGACTGATTCCCAACTTACTTGGTGTGCCGTACGAAGACCGGTGTGAGAAACTAGGGCTTCACACCCTAGCTTATCATCGAATGAGGGTTGACCTCATCATGACACACCGGATATTACACCTGGGAGATTGCCCCATGTTGAGGCCGTTGCTTCATCGGCGCACACAAAGCAGCACAAGAGGACACCGGTAAAAGCTTGTCGTACCGGATTTGAAGCGGGTCACTCACCAACTCTGTTTCGAACGCAGAGTGGTGAATGTATGGAACGGCCTGCCGCAGCAAGTAGTTGAGGCAAAGTCGGTAGCGGAATTTAAGAAATTCATGGACAAACACTGCCGATAAAAAATATATCGAGCGCACCGCAAAATAAGGGTCTTAGTTCCCAACTGACATTATATGAAGCTACACAGCGAAACCTCATTTTGCGGCTTCCAACCAGTGATCAGTAATCAGTACTCAGTAGTTCCTTGCTTGTCACATTTTTGAAAGGTAAAATTCAGTCATCCAAGAACTCCTTAGTAAATTACTTCAGTCTGTCAATCTTTTTCAGCGATTACAGTTTTCTGACTATACCAGTGTTTTTATTAGTTATCTTTCTCCGTGATGTGCGTTACAGCTGTATATTCAACCTTCATAGGTGTATAAATCATTTTATTGACTGACTACCATTTATCTGCGCACTCATAGGTTGCGAAAACAATCGTGCCACCCTACAGAATTACATGACCTTTGGGTAATGAAACTTAGAGATTCAAGCGCACTCAATGCAGATAAGAAGAATTAGTCCATAGATCCATGGCTGATCGGCTCTCAAGTTGCTTTCAAGGACAGTGCTTTTGTTTACTGTTGCCTAGTGAAAGCATGCATTTGGGTGATGTCAACGGATGTGAGTACATTTGTTAAGATCTAACCAATGTGTGGATGCACTTAGTCTGTAAGTTGGCAACGCGCACATTAACATACACATCTTTGATCGCACATTCCGACGATCGTTGTACCGCAGCTTCTGAGACCGTTTGAGCCGATTAAGACCGGCTTAATTCGCTTATAAATCACTACGAAAGACTGCGCTGTGGCTCCAATGCCACCGCTTCAGATTAGCTGGCGGTGTTAGTGACCCATGCACCGATCACAAAATATTTTGCTGTATTCTTTGGGTCAGCCTGAATAGTGAACTCCAAAACCCAAGCGAGATTAATTCCAAGGTCAACGAGACCTGTGATTGAATTCACCAACTCCATACGCAAATAGACCGACAGTATTCATTTCATTTTAAGAGTGACGTGGAATCCACGTCAATGACTGTGCTGAACATCTTCCGTGCGTTCTAAACTGAAGCGGGTCACTGGTTGCTGAAACGAGTAAACTCGCTGAATATAAGTATGCAACTGGACTTCCTAGTATTATGTGATCTTAATGTAAATGTCGCTTGTTTCAAGGGTTAACGAATTGTCTGCAGAGACTTTCATAAGCTTTTGAAGTTAATAAAAGATAAAAGATATTATTTTTAGACTCAGGTAGCACTAATTTGGGCACCAAATTTCAGACAGATGAAATCGTTTAGAAACAGTGTTCCTCTTAAAGGTTCCCGTCTAGGAACTGGAATTTCTTAGATCTGCGAATAAGGCGAACAACTTTGTTACTGCCAGAAGTCACACGGCAGGTGATCAGTACAAACTTAACTGTGAGTAAAGTAAATTTCTGCAGCTCCAATTTAAACAGAGCTGATAAAAATTTAAGGAGTGATCGCATTTGCAGTTCAACGGCTGTGACTGAGAGTCACAGCACTTGCTGGCATAACTAGTGTGAACGGCGTTATTCCACCCAATTTCAAGTTGAATGGCATGTCTGATAAAGTAAGTGTAGTTCTGCGTCACATAACCCTCGGAAGGACTCTGACTGATCACTTTACATCTATAAAATATCTTATGAAATGTCATTATAAACGAAGGGAGGGTAAATGCATTGGTACTTGACTACGACGGTGATAACCTAAGCCAATTTCGTTTGGTTCGAAGGAGAATTAATTGATCAAATTTAAAAGTGTGAGTAAACACAAAGCGGTGAACAGCGTCAAATAGATTTTTCTTGTATGTTAAGTAGAGTATTCTGTCCTTCATGATGTGAAACCGGCTCTGTAATTGATTTGCTTACGATGGACTCCTGCTAGCCAATGCCCAATTTAAAGGGCATGCGGACGCTCTGTATCTCTTTGATTTGCCATCGGTTATCATTCTCCGCGATTTAGTTAAAATTCTCTTGAAGACTGTAGTACAGAATTAGAACAGAATCTCAAAACAAGGCGCTGCTTGATAACTAAGACTACAATCTTCTAGACATCTCGAGTTTAGTTGCAATAAAGAGCATACCCGCTGTTTCGGTTAATGCATTGCTAACCGAAAATCTCTGAAGTTGGGGGAGTAAAATGGGTGTTTCAAGCCTTCTGCAAGGCGTACCTTTCCGCTGTGACTACCAAGTCCTTGAAGTCATAAAAAGCACCATAGCTGCGCAATAAAAACAACAATCTGATTAATGTAGTAAAGACAAAAATGTTATATTTGAAGACATGCTGCTTCAAACAGCTGGATTTTGATCATAATATGAGTGGCTCTGAACAATACATTATTATGGTTGAAACAAGTGGAATAAATTGCAGAATGAATATAAAAATGTTGTCTGGATATTTTAAAATGGCGGCTTCTTCTGAAAAAAATGGAGCAAATTACAGGCAAGACGGCAGAATAGCCGAGAAAATGACACCGCAAGTTGTGGTAAGTGGTGAGGAGTATCCGTCGCCAAACCTAGTTAGCTAAATCCGTTAGGGAAGATAATGCTAGAAACGGGTTGATCTCTAACCATAAAATTTGTGTTTAATGCAATAGAAAGCAATGTTGCAGTAAAGGAAACATTTGCCTCTGAATTTGTTCACATTTTTCACAGACGTTAATTCAGGGAGTGAGAGATAGTCTTTTACTTTCTGTATAACACTTAAATTATGATAGGCAAACTGATGTGAGGCATTTAAACGGCATCTGGTCAGCGTCTTGCGAGAAGTAAGCTTCTCAAGTGTTTATAGCCATCGCAATGAACCGAAATGACCGATATTTACCTGTCCCCATTTCCGTGCTGGCGTAATGCTGCCGAGTTTATAATAATCCGGGATCCAGTTCTGTTCTATCTATACCGGCTGACTCGTCGAACAACCTCCTCGTGTTGCCATCTGGACGGTACGGCAACTTCCCGTTACAGCGAATGGTTCGACGACAGTGTTCCAAGACGGAGTGGGTTTTGGCGTGACAAGGGTTCTCCCTAGAAAAAGCCGCAAATGCCCGTTTAACGACACTGCAACCTGGCGAATGTGAGTCGCCAGTAAATATAGTCATTGCCCCTTGTCTCCTTTGGAGACATTGTATACCAGCAAGCCATCCGAGCATCATATATTGTCTCTGACTTCGGGAGGGTAGAGCCCCTGGCATGGCTTAACGTCATCCGAAAGGCGTATGAACTGGGTGTCCAGTCACCGGCTCCCAACGGGTGCGAATCTCTCATTTGGTGCTGCTGCCTTGTGGGTTAGGCCGTTTGACCAAAGGTCTCCTAAGACAACCTACCTACTTCGGCCTAGGCAACCAAGTAGTAGCTCGTCTACTGACGAACCATGGACTTATAACTACAACCATTCACAGGCTCTCTTGTTGCTACGATGCTATTCACTCATGCTACTATGCCAACTTTAGAAGCACACCTCGCCATTTTATCTACCCTTACCTTGTACTGTTCACACCCATGTTTACCTGATTCTTCTACGGCAATAAACCCCACCTTCACCGATGAGCCTGTTCCCGTGACATCTGCCAACTCAACCACACAGTGCTTAACAGAGTGCTGTCAGCCCCGAAGTCTCCGATCTTCGCTCCTGCAACCCGGAACGCAGTTCAAACCAGCAGCCTTCAACGTACGCACATTACTACAGATCGGTCAGTAAGCTGAACATGCTAGAGACTCTTGGGATGGATACCTACTACCTGAGTGAAACGTGGCTCCAGAACTCCAACTCGGTCTACCAGCTAGCGTCACCGCACTACCTGCGCACCCAATTCCAGCTCCACCTTCCTGGTGACGCCGAGTCTGCCACATCTGAGCAAGCTAGTATTGGAATCGCCCTCAGTGCTGGAGCCGAGGCTACTCGAATTGATTGGATTCCCATCAATAGTCGCCTTTGTGCGATAAGGCTCCATGGCTCTGGTAAAGTTAGCAGACGTCGAGTCGAAAAGCTTGCTCTCTTCGTGATCTCTGCCTACGCGCCCACTGACTGTAGCTCGGACACGGTCAAGGACGAGTGCTACCAAAACCTTCATGAACTGATCTTAAGGGCTTTAAAACAGACATCATTGTTTTGGCAGGAGACTCCAACGCGTGTGTCGGTCGGCTGCTGCCATGTGCACGCCACCTCAGAGGACCACATGTATATGATGACCTTCGCTCAGAACACGAAGAGAGACTGCTCATTCTGTGTGCTGACCATCAACTTTTTCTTTCCAACACGAGCTTTCGTCATCCTGGACACAAATACGCCACTTGGCGTCCCCTTCGGCAACCCAGCGCTAGTCACAGATTGACCACATAGCCATAAGTCACAAGTGGCGCGGCAGCGTACGCGACTGCCGAAAATTTTGTTCAATCTGTGTCGATACCAATCATGCACTGGTGTATGCAACCGTTTGCATACGTGTCGGTGGTTCAGCTAGGTCCAAACGCACCCGACTGAACACCTGCAAGTTGATGGACCCAATGTTGATGAAGAAGTAGCAATAAGGGCTTCGTAAAAGTCTCACTCTCTCCCGCCTTGGATGTTGCTCAACACTGGTCAAGACTGCAACAAGTCATGCTGTCGGCAGGTTTATCCAGTTGCCGCCTCGCTCGCTCCACTCCCACAGCTGGATCTGGGAAAGATTCTTGGAATTTCTAGATCGCCGACGGGCGGTGGCTGCTGGCGCAGAGCACAAGGAACGCCGTCGCTCTATTACACCACAGCTGAAATCCAGCCTTTAATGTGATAGGGAATCCTGGTGGTCAAAATGAGGTGATTGGATGGAAGCTGCTGCATCAGCTGGCAACTTCCGCCATCAGTTTGGCATCATCAGAGCCCCCGGTTGCAATTCCCACGCTATCAGCCAGAAGATTTTCAAACCAGGCGTCATGAAGAACACCAACCTTCAAAACGTTTTGGGTCGCTGTGCAGAGCAATTCGCTCTTCAATTCAACCACACAACACAGCCCCTTATGGCACATCCAGCCCCAACGGATGATGCTTGGCCTGTCTCCACAGCCCCCCAAATGAAGCAGTGATCTAAGATGCAATCCAAGCTTTGCAACTCCAGAAAGCTGCTTGTCCGGACAGCCTATCACCGGCTCTATTCAAAGATGGTGGAAATGTACTGGTCAGCGAAATCCTATCGCTGTTCACCAAAGTTTGGACTGGGGAGATGGTTCCGAACCCATGGGGAGAATCAGTCATTGTTCCGATTTACAAGAAATGCTGTCTCTAACATTGCTGTTACTATCGTGGAATCACGTTGATCTGTGTCGCATCCAAAATCTTTGTGTCTGTTCTACTTCAAAGGCTTTCAAATACTAGCGAGTTTCCCGAGAACAAGCCGGATTTCGTCCAGGCCGTGGCCGCATCGATCAAATCTTCCCGCTCCGCCAACTCCTCGAACTCCGTCACATTCATCGGCAGTCAACAATTGCAGTGTTCTTGGACATCTGAGGGGTATTTGATTCAGTGGATACAGCTTCGTTGTGGAACTGTTTTTTACTGAGAAAAGTTGTGACCGAAAGTTGGTAACCATCCTGAAAGCACTTTACTACAATTCGGGCAAAGTCAGGGCTTACGGCAAGCTGTCTTCTTCATTTGTTATAACCAGCGGTGTTCGCCATGGTGTCCCTATTTCACCTTTCCTCTTTAATTTTGTCATCGGAGATGTCGCCCAAAGTGTACTAGAAGGTGTCCAGAACTGTGATGTTGAGCTCCTCCCTGGAGAGAGAGAGTCACGGATTTGGACTACCTCAATGATTTCGGCTTGCTGGAAGACGCCCCACAAACCGTCCAGAGCGCTTTGGACCGCTTAATGATGGAGGCATAAAAGTGCGGCTTATCCTTCACTTCGGATAAGTGTAAAACGCTGCTCCAGGATTGGCAGGTGCCTGAACCCGCTCTCACCATTGCTGGACATGTTCTGCAGCAAGTCCCTTGCTTTACCTATCTAGGGAGTTGCATCATGACTGCTGGTGGTTTTGGCGATGAAGTCTCACAACGGAATGCAAAGGCCCGCCTTACATTCATAAAACTGAGATACCTATGGCGTCGTCGTAATGACAGTCGCAAGTTCAAGGGCAAGGTGTACAATGTTTCCGTCCGTGCAGTACTCTTGTACGGCTATGAGATCGCCTGTTCGTTCGGAAGACATGAAACAGTTGTCAGTCTTCGACAATCGCTGTCTACGAAAGATTGCTTGGGTGTGGTGGCAACACAACTTAAGCAATGCAGAGGTCGGAGGCCGAGTGTTTAGAGCATGTAATGCCAGCTTTCAGAACATTATTCTCCAACAACGCATGCGTTGGCTCGGTCACGTATTGCGCATGCCGGACTATTGTCTTCCCCGCCAAACGTTGTTTGCACTCACCGGAAGCGACTGGAAAAAGTGTCGCGGTGGACTACCAATGACGTGGAGAAGGAGTCTGAAGAATGCAACCTCAGGCTTAGCATCCGTCGGACGTGTCAGCCTTCTAGGATGGAAATCAAGCGATCCAGATTGCCAGTGGTTAGAAGCGTTGGAGACTATGGCGGGCAACCGGCCTCAGTGGGGACAGTGCTGTTCAACTGTATTCTCTTAGTTAACATCTCATGGAACATGGAACACAAAAACACAGAACATCCCAAAACGGCTTCGGTTAAATCGAAAAAAGTCGTTTTCTTCCTTTTGTACTTCCTGTCCCTTCCTCTTTGGCCATGGTTCTGATGGCATCTTATCTGTAATCAGGTTGTGAATATATATATATATATATATATATATATATATATATATATACCAGGCACAAGGTAGCAGTTGGTTATGCTTAGGAACCTCATAGTTGGGAATGTTGTGTGTAAATATATTTGAACCACCTACCCTGCCTGATTGTAACTGGATAAACTTACGGGGCATTGCTGCAACATGACGAATGGATGCTGAGTCTGTAGGATAATAGAACTTTGCAGATGATGAATATAGGAATGAGTAGCCACTGAAGAGATAATCCACGACTTGATTCTCCTAGTTTTGCATCATAATTCATAGTGTGATAGATGGCTTTGAGTACTTATTCCGTTATCAGACAAGTCTTTTGGAAGTTATTTATCGCCGTAATTGTTCGAACATACAAATGATTAAAATGGCTAACACCGTTGGTGCAAGAAAGTGGATTTCACTCAGGCGCCATCTTAGAACGCAAACAATTGCTTGCCGTGTAGAGAACAGAACTGATTATAACAAGTACCAGGGAATTCTATGTAACAGCGGAGAGCAGAAGGGAAGTTTGGATGACCTCCATTTTGTCACTATATGTTGATGCACTGTGTGAAGTAAAATCTACGTGAGCAAATATTTCCAGCAGTCGCACTAAAATTAAGTTCATTGCAGTGAATGAGATCTTCGTGCTTTACATTGCTGCAGCAAAGAAGTTACCGAAGCCGCCAAGTTCTGCCCGATTGTTGAAATGAAAGCTCTCTAGTTATTAAAGACGCCAGGTGCAGGTTTGTTTTTAACGTAATGAGCAAATCACGATGGAAGCATCATAGTGTTGCTAACCCCAACACTGGCACCCCAAGACCGTGATTTCGTCCTGGTTGGGACTCATCAGTTGGAGATAGCCTGAGTTGGGCTGGAACTCAGAGCCTAGTGGCTCATGGTTGACGCCATAAGCACTATGCCACTGAGATCCGCGAGCAACGCTTGGTCCAGCGGAAACGAATGCAAAGTTGGACTTGGAGGCTCCGCTGGTGGTTGGCTTGCTACAAGCAACATCTATTGAGACCTCGGTTCACTTGAGGTGGACCTCGGTCATTCCGATCACAAAGACCAGCGGAGTCTCCAAGTCCAACTTAGCAGATCACGATATTTGGTTGCCCCAGTCGTATAACGAGTGCGGTGTAGAATCTAATGAAATCATAAATGAGCTTAGTCTATCTTCTCAATGACGACAGCAGTAAATTCACCCTAGAATTTACATTCAGTTGAGCTAGCTAGTATAACTAGGTGATATCTAGTTGGATATTTAGACCTGCATTCAAATATTTTGCTGCTGATGCGATTTCATGAGTATTATAACATCTTTTCAATGACAAAGACCCAGAAAAGTTTTTATAGGTGAGAATACAACCACTTCTGTATTGCTTGCATGGGCGGTTAGCACGATTTCTGACAAAACGGTTACTTACTGAAGCTATGTTTCAAAATTCCTTGCTGAGCAAGATATCCTATTGCACAATAAACCCTAACTGTCAATAATTATAATAAATGGTGCTAATAACACGTATCTGTGCATCTCTCAAAAAATGCAACACAGTTCAGTAAACCTGGTCTGATAGCCATATACAGGATTCATTTTGAACTGTTTTGTTAAACCGGTGGCTCATCGTTTTTGTTGAACTTCTTTTCAAGTTGTTCCAAATATCAAGGTAGTGTTACCTTCAAAATGCATCACTCGGTGGCGACAGTCATATCATCCTGATCTGGGACTAATTGCTGTCCTAAAAGCAGTAGAGATAAGCAATATTTTATACATAATTGGATCGAGGATCAAACATGTCATATTGAACTGCAAAAATGCTCCAACTTGAAAACAAATGAGTTGTGGTCGGTGTAGCAGTTATTGGAGTTATGTATTTGGAACTAATAGGTGACTGGCTCTAGTTTGTGGAAATCTTTATATCGTTTTCATGGGTTGAGCAACGGGAAATGCTTCGACCAATAAGTTGTAGAACTACTTTGGAGGCCGCCGTTGTGACTGGTATGCGTGATGTCGATTATTCAGGATGAAGGGATTGTATGATAAATTCAAGTATGCAAAACACTGACTTGATAGGCTGACAAAGGTTGAATATGAGCTAAATAACTAGTCGGGACATAGTGGGTCTACGGAATGTTTAAGATTTATCGTGTGTCAGTTGTTTCAGTAACACATGATAAAACCAGTAGAAGGGAAGCGAAGTAATAAGAGGCGAGATGGGTTGAAGTTGTAATCACAGGACCTGGAGGCCCAACCTACCAACGCATCAGCACTTCTACTATCGAATGGAAGGTGTGCACGTGAGTAAAACTGTAGTGAGGGTGCGAGTGGATAAATGGTTAACTGGATGTTTTAATTCAGCCAACCAATTTCTCAGTGCTTTCATTAACACATGTTAGTGTTGAAGCAAATAACCAGATAGGCCGAATGGAATAAGATTGAAGCCTGGATGCCCGAGTCACCGATGTGTCCATTGGAGCCGCAAGACAACAGTGAGCCTCCGGGACAGGTAAAACTTTATAGTGTGATAGAAGACCAAGGAACACCAGCCACTTTTCGTCCCGACTGGCGTGATCAACCACAAATTCAATTTTTATGCTGCCTGGACCTTGATCATATACCGATGAACAGGTATGGGGCAGGCAGTCGAACTGTTCGCTGAGCTTGGCAAGTTTGTTGCAAACGTATCATCACTAATCGAGGTGCCATCACTGGTGCGTTTTGAGTATCGTGTAGGAAGTACGGTAGCGTAGAGAAGTCTCGATGAGAGTGCGATCGAGATTTTACATGTGTCCATGTTTGGTCGCGGAGATGAGCAGCACAGAAGGGTAAATGCCTTGACGACTCAAGTATACTCCGATATGTTAGCACAGATATCAGCTGGCCATTTGTTCTATACTCTTGAATACCGATGTGAAAAATTGGTTATACAAGTATTAGAACTTTTCCATTACCGTGCCTTTTATTGCGTGTATTTTGTCCGGTGGCTTTAGAAGGGATGCACCTTTTGCCTATATTATTTAAAAATATTGCTAGGTTTAGATTTAAGGACCGTAGCCATATTGGGTGAAATTTATGTAAATCATATCTCTCAGTGTTCGATAGTGTTAAGTAAGCAGTTATGGTTCGCTCAGTGAATGCTAGCCCCACTTGTTCTATGGCGATACCTTCGAGCTTCGTTGGATTGCTGTATACCATGGATCAGCGTTCTAGTGAAAGCAGAGCATACTGTTCACATATTAAAATAATAAAACCACGTACATTGTAGGTTCTGAATAACTATACAATGCGGTTTTGTCCAAGATTTTGCATAATACACATGTTCTAAGAGGTTAAGGGGACATGATTAACGAAGTCCTAGGTCGCAAACACTGCGCCAGAACAAATGAGTTTCCTTCTAGAGTTGGTTATTACTACATCTGTACGACATGACGCTGCATTTGTAGATTGTGTACGACATTTTCAACTTTGTGCATCTAGTTTCAAGTGCGTGGAGGACGAGCTGAATTTTCATTAGAATATCACTGAGGCTGATAAGCTAAAAAAAAGTGAAAAGATAAGGTGTTCCGGATTTAGCAAGGTCAACTATTGCTTTCTCGAATAGTGGGAACAGCGGCGAACTAATAATATTGCGTTAGGTGGCCCAGCTGGCCACGGCCTCAATTTTAAGTTTATATTGTTGTATTTGTGCGTTATGTGAGCGAACAGAGGTACCAATTAAAACCTGCTCCAATATTGGATCACTATACCGTGAGTTGGCAGCTTAATTAAAAGAGCACTATGAGGTACACGATCGAAGGATTTGATTAAAGCGAGGTAGCCAGTAATTGCAAACAAGTCAGAATCCTACAAAAATATAATCTTAGTTGGAAATTCTAAGTGGCAATTGATGCAACATTAGCAGTTCGGGCATCTATGTTAACAATTGCTTTTGAGGTTAACACAGCAAGAATTCAAACGCTTCGGACTTTGACGCTCCATCATCTTTGACGTAGCGGATGCACGACTATTTAGCGGATATTATTTTTAATTCAAAACATGTACCTGATTCAGCTTCCTTCCATTTGGCGGGCACGACGTCAGAATCTCCAGATCAGTTCAACAGCTTCCCCCTGAAAACCATCGGACGGTAAGCTGACCGGTTTCCGTCCTCTCCTTACTGATGTTCAGTAGCAGTATGGGGTGTCGTCGTTACCAGAACAGATGGAAATTGTACGGTCCAAAAAATTGCGTGAGTCTCCGACTGTATGAGTTTAACGTGTCCTACAGTACAAATCGAGCAGAGTTGACTTGAAATTTTTTGAGATGCTGAAATCCATGGTCAAAAGTTCATTGTTTTCGTTGAATGAGACAAGAAAATATTTGCTAAACACTTCTTGCACAAATCGGGTCACTCATTTTGCAGTTGGCGGTTGACGAATGTGAGATAGTAGCTTGGCTCTGCTTGGCGCTTCCTCGCTCCAGCAACTAGTCGGTCCATAGTTTCACTCTTTCTGCCTAGCGCTTGATTTTCATTGCAAATCTGTGTAGCCCAAATAACCCGCTCTATATTTATAACTAATCATACGCCTTGAGCAACTTTTTGAGCTTTATCGATAATTTGTATTGTATAGGTTCTTCCGTTTATGTCTGGTTCTTTATGCCAAACAGGAAACGACCCAACTGCAGTGTGATATACGCTTGTCTGCTTCAATCAGTAGGTCACTAGCAAGAAAGAATGTGTTCGCGAACAGCTTTAGTGAACTTGGCAGACAGTCCGAAGTCGACAGTTCTGTAGGGCTTGGAAAGTATTGTACTTTCGTCAGATTTGTTTTTGTACTTGAGCATTAACACTGGATGAGATGGAGCTCACTCTGTGATCATTATTGGGGAAGAGTTCCAGAACTTCAGTGGAAGTTGTTGGTAATCCGCTTGTACAGATCAGATCCGAAATATGCTTCTTCCTGGTGAAAATAAACCATGCAAAATCAATCCACACACACGCATAGTTAAAACGAAGTTTTAAATTTGGTACGAACATTGTTTAAGAACTCCCACAGATCAGGCATTTTAAACTATCCCGCCATTATTTTGCAGTTCGTGGGTTGGCATAAATTGTGACATAACGCGCTTGGTAAGGCGCTTACCTCAGCAAAGTTACGATTATTTGGTATAAAGATATGATAATAATGGGGATATAGGCTGAAATGTAGATAATGGAATCTTCGTAGCTTCCCTGGCTGTGAATGAACAATACCTTTGCTTGAATGACACTGTAGAGGTAGATGGTGTATACACCAGCTTGTCCAGGCATACTACAACCGCTAAATATTTGGTAGGTGAATGCGTGGTAGACTGACGAGCTATAGCTAACCATGAAAATAAAGTCTGCTTTTTCAGCTAATTCATCATCGCCACTCCCAATCAGCAGCGCTATGCGGAAAGTCCCAGCTCGTGAGGCTAGCTACTATCCTCTGCACAGTTCGTAAATAGCATAACAGTGGAAGGCGAGCCGGGCTATATCATAGTCAATTGTCAATCACGCAGGTCTACGACTTTCACCCATGGCGAAGTGGCACTATCTGCTAGCATCCTGAATTCATGGGGGCGGAATCCGGCATGATTCCGCTGGGAGGCGCACCAATGACGAGACCCAGAAGGTTGAAACGCCGGCGTCTGGTGCTTTTCCAAAGTCTGTTTTTACCGCGTGCTAGTGGGCATGGGTGATAAGCGAAATTTGCAGTCGCGTAATTGCCAACTTGTTATTGTGGAGCGCAACCATCCATTGGTCGAGATGTTTCCCGAAGATTTGTCACAGGTTTTGAAAATCGCTCACTCTGTTTTCCACACATGGACCTAAAGTATCTTGTTGGTCTTCGCGTGAACGCGCAACCTTGTGTTATACTGACTGCAGGACGAAGAGGGGAAGTGTAAAACATATGTTTCCTAAAACAATACTATTGATAGCGCGTTCGACGGTAGCTCCTTGAAGGAAGAGACTTAAAGCATGGTGCAATTTGAAAGCCTCATATTTATTATCTGATCCCCTTTTTGACAATGCCATATTGGTCTGTGCCACTTTAAAAATCTGGTTGTTAGACTTAATTTAGAATCTCATTTGCGCCTTGCGTTTGTGATACGATAGATTATCATATATTATCCGGCTTTGTTACATACTGACCAGTGTGACTCAAGATGACACATTAAATATGTGTGATGCAGTCATGCAATGCACCAGGTATAAGGTTTCGAGTTTTGCGAGGATAAATGTGTGTTCAGTGTTCAGTGTGTCAGTGTTCAGTCTGATCAGAAATGTGCATAGTATATACGCAGTAAATTTAAATCCATCTGTTACTTCATAAAGACTACAGTTAGCGAAATAGCTTACGGAGTTAGCATCTGCGAGGCAGGAAAGAAAGGGAGAATCTGTTAAAAGAGAAATAACAAGTGGGTATATGTAGATCACTATGAGGTTGTTTAGTTGGACACTTGATTGTGAAAGCATTGTGAAAACTGGAGGCGTGGCGCTACGGTTCACTGAAATAACATCCACCCCGAGCTTTAGAAAAGGTGCATTATCGCCGCTCATAAAGGTGTATGTTTTAGCCTATGGCATCTAAAGCAATAATAACTAAAGAAGAATCCCTCCTCAGCCTGCAATGTGACCCAGAATGATAACTTTTCACAATTGCGTAATGTTGGGAAAACAAATTCCGAATCCTCCTTAAGTCTCGGCCACAGATGCAAAACATCAGTGTGGATCTGTGAACATTTCATGGGCAGTCTAAATGGACACGGTTTGGCAAAACACGGAATAATTTAAAACTTGTTATTTCCTGTAGTTTTATTCAAACTGCAATTCGTTTAGCTACAATCATATTCACAATTAGAAGGCATTTAGTATGGTGCATTAGTTCACCAAGTACGCATACCAATCTCTTGCAGATCACGTAGTGGTGCCAAAGGACGGTTTCTTATGGTTACAACCCGAGTGTTTACGTTTTGTTAAGACTGATTCACCTCATACTTTGTGTGCTACGTGACTTATGGCCACACGTATCTATGATCGCAGCACTCAATGAGAAGCGGTAAACGAGCAAGTGACAAATAGCAAGAGAGTAAATCTTTGCGTAGGTCAATTGCGATTTGAACTTTTGCTCACAAATATTCATTGAGTAGCGTGATAAATAACGTGCGTAAAGCACATTTATCAGAATAACAGTGCAAGAAAGAGGAAGCGTTCTTGCATTTTTCGTCATAGGAAAGCCTATCGTCTTGGCTTAAAATGAAGGTGAACGTCACCGTGGAACAACAGTAGTTCCAATGAAACATAGATCAATCAAGGATAAGAAGAAAACGCTTGACAACTCCCATAGGTACAGTGTGAGACCAAAGATTGAAGGTATGAAAATAGGCAAGGAGTAACAGCGGCCTCACCGCTATTTGCACGTGTACACATAGTCTGGTGACTTTTCACGTGTACTAGTAACTTGGGTTGGATCATGGAATGCAAGTAAAGGCTATATAATGTGACCACCATCAACTGGTGGCCACCCAGTGACTTGTTAGAACTGGGTTTCAATAACGATCAGTCTAGTTGGTTAGGATCCTTGAGGATCTGAAACAACTCATAGACTACCGTGTCATCTAATGTAAGCTCATACGACCTTTAGTTTGAGCTGAGTAGAGAGGTGAAGCAAACTCTCAACATTTCAGCCACCCTCCATTGTTTATCTCAAGAGCAACGAGATCATGCTTTTGCCTAGGATGTCATGCTTGGATGGCGTATTCTGCAAATGGTCTCAAGTACGCGTTTCGCATATGCTAAACGATGGATGGATCCAACCGCCGAAATACCCGTCGCAGTTGACTAATAGCCAGTGCGTTTTCGTCATTACCTCTTTCACCTGGTTTGAGCATCCGAGGCCGTCCTGCATGCGCATCCTAAGGTCATTTTCATGAGAAGTGCAATGCAAAACATGTTCTCCTAATCGATATTCGTAGGTTTCTGCTGATGTACGCTCATGAGTTCACATTTGACAGCATTAAATTCAAGCATGTTCTAAGCAGACCTTTCGTAATTCCTGTAAAGAGCACCTCGAAGTACTAGGTGGTAGTCTACTCTCATGGTTATCCGCCAACTCTTGCGATCATCCGCAAGGAGTAGAAAGTTTAAGGTGAGCACTATACTGAGGTCATATTTGAGCATTCATGAGCCCTGTTTCTAGTACCGGGTCTCGTTGGACGCCACAGTGCACCTCACTCAGGTCTGACGGGGCGCAACTAAGTCACATGTTCATGCGGAGCTGAAGTAGAAATACAAGTACCCATCCCAGGATTTGGTTACCATTCTTATTACCCCGTAGTTTGTAATGACGAATAAGGTGATTTAGGCAATAAAAGGCATTCTAGAACTCAAGGCAGGTAGCGTAGACACCCATTCCAGCATTTTCTAATTCGGTCTACATCACATGGGCTAAAATGTGATTGGTTATACATAGGCGGTTTCGGAGGAACTCATGCTACACATACAGGATGATATTGTAACACCCTACTACTACTAATTGTATTCCGAAGAGAAGCAGTGCTTTTGTCATGATATTCCAGGTACCTTAGTGCATTTGTGCTTGCCTCATACGATCCACCAAAGTGGTGGCTATTTTCGCAGATAGTTCAAAGCGTACTCTCAAGTGTGTTTTAGTGTACAATGGTAAAGCATATGGAACAGTTCCAGTGGGCTACTCAACGCATTTCAGAATCATAGTATACCATAAAATACGTATTTACCTCAATTAATCTCACGAGCACAACTGGGTAATTTGTGTTGAATTGAAAATAGTGTGCTTTGTTCCTGGTTAGGAGATAAGTTACATAAAGTTCCAGTGATGTCTGTGCATGTGGGTCGGTCGCGCTATGGAGAAACTTTGGACACAGAGGGAGTGACCAAGAGGTGAGACTTTGGAGGCTGGTATGTCAAAACTTGTGCGTGGGCCAATTATCAACAGAGATAATAGCATATGTTCTAACCTGCATTTGAAGCAGATCTATGAAGCAGTTTGTGAGAGCTTTGAATGCTGCTGGCGAATGTATTCAATGCATGGTTACAGCTTTTCCATCTGTCTTTTTAGTGACTTAAATTGGAGCTCAAGTACGTGATGAAGACTTCGTCTTGAAGATGAATGCCAAGAATTCGCATGCGTGACCGTCATTTGTGGCAGATACATGTAAATTTCTTAGGAACAACAAAACGGTTAAGTATGTGGGACTTGTTAACTGAATGCTGTTGTCATTTCATGATCTTGGGTGCAACATGAACATCAAGTCATATTTCCTGAAAAGTCGTATTGATTAGTTCCCCGTAAGTCTGTACCATAAAAAGGAAATCAAATTTCTGCGTTGATTTCAGTATGCTAAATTATATAAACATAACTGATTTTCGCAGCCAAATGTTTCGCAATGTGATCTAACGAAAATTAACTACAAGGTGCAAGATGTGACACGTGAGGTCGATTTTCAATATGTCTGCAACTTACAGAGAAAAACATGTCAGTTTTAACTTAAGTATTCCCGAATTACACAAGAACCAGCGGCTGTTTCCTCACAACTAAAAGGTTGTTATAGTGAGGCTGAGAAAGAATTTAACTTCTGCCAAACCATGTGATGCGAGTGTTTCGCCTATTTCAAGTTATGTGCGGAGAATTCACCTGAGTCCAATACTTGTCTCTGTGTGAAAAGTTTATTGCGGCTTCCATTAGGGTTCGTTAGCTTTAATTTCCTCAGTGAGAGTCTGGTGGTGGTTTACAATCTCACGGTATCCGAACAATCACGCATTAGGACCGCAGTTCCAAACATCGTTCGTGTGCGTCGGTACGGAATCGCATAGTTCTATATGCACTCAATCGATTAGTTTTTACCTGGTCACACTGAACATTCTTTTAGTTATTTTGCACTCACAAGTAAAAATACATTGGCACAAAGCCAAATGATGCACCGGCAAGCTTTGTCAGGTCTTTATTACACCTTCAACGAACTGCTCTTAGTACTAGGCACTTTTATTTCCACACACAGAGTAAGCAATGTGTTACGAATGATGACTTGGTGTAGCGGCACTACTTTTTTGGCAATAGTTAACTGTTCCGTTACTGAATAACGTCTGGTTTTCTAATTTTCTGTTGTTTATGGGTGAATAACAGGGAATGCAGTTTACAAAATTGCAATCCTCCTTTTTTGTCGACAAACTAATTTTTCCACATTGTGTATTTATGAATTAAGGTCGCTTCGGAAAGTCGAGTATTCCATTCAGTTTGTAGCTTAACTTATCAGACAAGACGATCGGTGCCACAATGGAGGCTAGTAACCGACGTCTAGCTGGGGCTGCAATGAAGTTAGTAATATTTTACATTCACCACCAAAATATTTCGAACCCGAAGTCATGATTAACGGATCGCTTGCCATCATTCCACTTCGCTCGACTTTAGGATCAGTGTGATCTGAATGCACTCTAGTATCGGTTTTGCCCGATTAAACAAACGGGCCGTACGGAATTTTAACATGTGGTTTTGTGCAGTAGTTTCTGTGATAACTTTTGAAGCCCCACTTAAACTAGAATCCCCTTTTCTAGCTTGGACATATGCTTCTATTTTCTAAAAAGCAACCATCTCGGCGACTAGTGTTTACCAATTAACTCTATTTGGGTGACAACCGGTGGCGACAAATGGTGCTGCAAACAGCTTAGAAAAGCTAATTAAACCGCTGAAGTCGATGAAGCTGTTTTAGTCTTCTTGGACCCATCAGAGTTTGGATTCTATTGGACATGATTAAAGACACGTTTTTGAGGTGGAAACACCTTTTGTCCGCGTCCAAATTCGAAACTTCCGCAAAAGTTTTTGTCTTGTTAACATAAAACTCCATGCTTTCTCCGCAAAGGCTAAAATGAACAGAAATCATAGTGTCTTTATTCACCGTATGCATTTCAGTTAAGATTCAGACACAAGAATTAAAATAAAAGCTTAACAAGGTTTTTCGTGCTTTCGTCTGAAAGTTTGTGACGCGTCAGACATAGCATTTTGTAGGTACTAAAGCTCCGTTCATCGTCTACCGAATTCACAGGAATGCATAGTTAACTACCGATAATGTCCGCCAGTTGTGAAGCTCTTTCACGCATCCAGTTCCAGAAGACCAGCGTGTTTTCCCAATTTTTCTCCATGTGGTTCTCCCACCATTTTCGGTAGAATAGCCATTTGGCTGTCAGACGTGGAACGTCGGCATAACTAAATGGATATCTAGGCAAGGTGGAGAGCTGATTGGAGTCGAACACTATAACTGGCTTGCACAAATTGTCGGCTGACGTCAGCAACTCTTTGGCTTTTCTGAAGCTTGGGAGAAGCAGAGTTGTATGTCAGTTTGGATTTCGCTAGACGCATCGAAGATGAGTCTCTCTGCCTGTAAACGCTGTAGACAGTTTTCCTCAGCGGCAGTTTTCAGCGATGCGGATATATCGGAGAGATGGTTGTAAATCTTATGGGTTGCCGAAGACCATGAATTGACATTTTTCAAGTGACGCATAATGTTCATACCAACGGCCGCAATGCAACTCATTTGACACTTCCAAGGTTTCTGTGTTATTTCTTGAGTTAGAAGATTCACAATTTCACAGACACCAGCTGAGTCTCCAAACTCTTTTTGTACAACTTGCAACATGGCTTGGTAATGATGGAAATATCCGTGTGATATGCGACAGCTTCCAGTCAGGAATTCCAGCGGGTTGTAGTCAGTGTAAGTAGGCCGGTCGGTTTATCCACGTTTTCCTGTGCTAGACACCCAATGTATGCATGCCTCTTTCATCCCGAATACAGAAAAGCAGTTTGCACGTTTTTACAATGAATCCGTCGGCTTCCGGGAAGAATTCGCAAAGTCAAATTGACGCAATTGGTAGCACATATTATGCGAACTTCATCTACACATAAAGGTTTAATGACCTCTTAGTAGCATTCTGTCATATATGTGACGTCCTCGGACAGTAAGCCGTTACATGAGTAAAGTCGATAATTATCATTCTAAAGTTGAGCAGAACCGTTCCTCTAATTATGTCAGGATTGACTCTCTTCAAGTCGACCATGTCAGTAAGCTATGCTCGCAAACTACCTTTGCTGGACTTCATTGGTGGGTGTAAGAGGATGTACAGTTCCATCTTCCAGCGATCATCAGTTTTCTCGTCTGCTGTGACCCTGACAAATAAAATAAATAAGCAAATTAATAGGATTTTGATTCTCGACTAAGCGAGGCACGCCTGCACAGCCATGATCACGTCAAAAGTACAAAATGCGATCAGTTAATGTATAATGGAAGAATGGGATTGTCTCATATGTTGATATATCAGTGTGTGTGAATGTAAGCGTATTTAGCTGTGTTCATGGAATTTGTAAATGTCTTCCTGCCCATTTGCTAGTGCTTGTAGGTGTCGCCAGTGCTAAATGAATGCTTGATAACTTGGACTGTGTCGCGAGCCTCTTGGGCAGCATTTAAAACGGCGATGGGACACGCCAGGTTTACTCATCGAGCATCCTTTTGATCGGACTGCTTATTGGCACCAAGTTAGCTGCTTGCTCTTCTTTGTGAGATTTCTTCTTAAGTTGATTCTAGCTACGAATGTGGACAAGGGCGGTTGGTTTTCGAAATGGATCAACAGTCATTTCTCAAAAAAACAAGACAATAATTTTTATCCGCGTCATCGACTTAATATTCGCCAGGATACTCTTTCAATCTGATCAGAGCAGTCTTTCTTAAAAGTTTTTGCATTTTCTGCGAAAACATCTACACAATCTAAAGTCTCTTAATTACATAGATTATAGCATAATCGAATTCAACATAGTTTTCTTTATGAGCGTCTCAGTTTTTCTAGGACTCTGCCAAGTTTTTTATTTTCTTCAACATTTATAACTTTCGCACTTTTTCTGCGTTTTTGCCGAATCGCAGAAAACTGGGGTCTTCAGATATGATGTAGTCACCGGGTCAGTGAGTCCTCTGCATTCTTTCCCTCACTTCGGACACTTAAACATACCATCTGTCGACAAATTTCCTGTGTACTATACTTGAATGACTGTTTTCATTGTGATGATGACTTTGGTAACGGGTATCAAGGCAACTTGTTCAACTGCACCTCGGTTTGCGGCTTCAACTGGGGACTCAGTGAACTTGTTGTCAATTTACTAATCTTATTTTTCCTTATACTCCGGTTATTTACAACCCACTAACAGTAGACAGAAGGAAAACGATCGCACAAATTGCTGTTTGAGTAGCCGTTCTCTTGCGCTACCCTCAAACTCAGGGAGTCCAATCGCCAAACGTCTGTCCAGCCGCTGGAAAAACACCATCCAGTCCTTCTGTTCGTCCCATCTGGCTGAGTGAAAGTGCTCCATTGCTCACTGTTCATCATATTCCTTCCCAAATTCTGCACACAATGCCGCCCTCATCTCAGCGAACGAACAGTCGGAATCGATTTTCTGAGTAAACAAAAGCACCGCCTTCGCTCTTCCATCCCACAGCGCTCCCAAAGTAGTTAGCAAACTGGAGTCGCCTTTGACTCCGTTGCATGCAGCGATGGCCTCAAATTCATCGAGTGAGGGCTTCACGTCTCCGTGCGCGAATTGCGCTGGTTAGGTCAGCTTCATCCTGATTGGTCACGGCACTAGCGTAGCGAAAACGGAACGAAGGAGGGGGCAGAGCGTGTATCGCCACAAAAACGTGACACTGACAACTCACAAACCCGTACAGATTTGGACCGTGTTTCCTTCTCACGACGCAACGCGGATGCGGATTTGTGTGACGGGCAATTCCAGGTGTCTACGAGGTTGCGCTTTGAGACAACCCCTCCGTCTTTCCATCTCCTATCTCCGCTTCCCTACATCCGATTCTGGCCGGCCATGAGTCGTTCGAAGTTCGCAAGTTGCTCTTCCGCGACTGCATCACTCGACCAGCTTTCACTCCTATGGTATTCGCTAGCGGCGTGCTTCTCTGATTCATTGCGTTCTCGACAAATACCTCCTCCGTTGTTCTGGGCCCAGGCCCATTACTAGATGCCGTCCGTGATCCGCTGTCAGCTCGATCCGCAACGTTCGCAAAGCCTTGTCTCTTCTCATCCATTGCGCCCACAGTTAATTCTCTACAATCCCGTTTTTGTTGTCGTTCCTGTTCACGATTAGTCACTGGCTTCCGCCGCCTTACATTATAATGAATAAACACATTATAACATGATTACACAACTGATGAGGTTTGGTGACAACGGAGTCAGCTGAGCTGCGATATCGAGCCGCCTCGGCTATCATACTGCGATTGATAAGCACCGGCAACGCAGTCAAGCACGACGAGTTATTCACCGTCTTGATACGCAGTCAGCGGCCTCACTTGCTTAACTATTGTAAGCTACTCTATTCGATCACTAGTGGTCGCTGCCTTGTGTGCAGAAATAGCTGACTGGGAATTTTCATCTGTCGTTGTGTGAGGAGTGACGATTGGTCGTTTGGCTACAAATTGATCAGATATGATCGCGTTTTGTACATGCATGATTTTTTGCATGGTTTGTGACTGACGAGCTTGCACGAAATCACTGATTCATTTCATAGTTTACGTCTTCTGATTTTTTTTATTTGACGTACAAGATTTGAAAGGATGGTCATTGCGTGGGCAGGATACTATCAGGTTGCCAATACGTTAACAGCAAAACGATTAATGTTCTCATCCAGAGCATTTGGTTTAGAAATTCTGACCATAGCGCAGCATGGTTTTGTCACTAAGCTACAATGAGTCTGTTTTATGGAGTAAGGATCCACCCTCACTCCAACCCCGAAGCTGGAGAGCAAGGAGACTGAGTTTGTCTGGCATCTAACCATTGATCAATCTGGTATGGCTATCTCGGATAGCATAAAGAACCACCCAGCATATCCTGTTGGATCATGGAGGCACACTAACCATCACAACGTTAAGGTGCTGTCTCATCGCCATTGTGTACGGGGGTAGAGCAATAAGATTCCTAGATCACAAGTTTTACTTTTACAACAAAATAAGCATTACATTTTCTTTAACTACTCTCCACCAGCTTCCAGCAAAGTTCCATGGATTCAAACCATATGAAGAAGCAGCTAGACCATGCCGATGCACGTAATCCTTCAAGTAATTCAATAAAGGCCTCTAATGCTGCTTCTGGAGACCCGTAGAGGATTCCAAACATCATGCGGTAGACATTTGGGAACACAGAAAGGTTACGCGGAGCCAGATCAGGACTATAGGCTAAGTGGCCAACCCCCAGATGCAACTTTTAGCCAGAAAACTTACAATGATATGGAACCTGTGTCCCGGATGTGGTGTCATGGTGTAGCAGGGTCCCTCGTGCCCAAGTCTTTGAACAACGCCTGACTACAGTCTCCTGCACTTGTGGCAGACAGTGGGTGATATACCAGTCTGCGGTGACTGTGCTTTGCTCTACCAGCGGTACAGTAGCCACAAAACCGGTCTTGGCCACGAACGCAGCCACCATCTGCTTGGCTAGAATACACTCACGCTGGAATTTTGAGGCGGCACATCACCACCGGCAGTCCACTGAGGAGATTGCTTTTGGTCTCTGGGTCGAAACTGTACACCCAGGTCTTATCACCACTGACGATCTCCCAAACAGCATTGGAACGTCCACCATCAAACCCGGAAAGCATGGTGCGGTATCAATTTACCCGAACTGCTTTCCGGTCCTCACTGAACGGATGTGATACCTTTCTGAGGCTGAAGTTCTCATGTAGGATGGTGCGGATTGAGCCCGAGGAGATCCCCAAGGCTTTCCCTAGCTGTACCGCACTTACCAGCGCCTCCTGCTTCAGCATCGCTTGCACAACAGCAATGTTGTCCGCCGTGGTGGCCTCCACAGGTCGAGCACACCGTGCCTCATCATTTAGGCGTCGTCTTCCACGCTTGAATTCGGCAAACCACATGAACACCGTGGTTCCTAAGGGTGTATCATCACCGAACGCAGGACACAATTGCTCAACACTCTAGTGCTGCTTCAAACCCTCTTCGTATTCATGGAAATCATCGCCCGTCAGTGACATCGACAGATTTCCACACCTACAGTCAGATTATCGCGACCTTTGTAAATTGTAAGCTGTACTGGGCTGCTTACATAGGCTTCTGTGAGTTAAACCACTGAATAATTTTCAGAATGGAACACAGTTCACATTTTCCTTGCCAGATCATCTGCACTTAATCCGTGTATCGCGTATCCAGCAACTTTTTGCTCTGCGCTCGTATTAGCAGTGGTGCGTGGATGATCTCCACAAAAGTCAGGTTTTGCCTTATAAGTGCTTGCACATTAAGCGACGGAGTTGGGTATTACCTAGAGTCAAATACCGTGCATACAGGACCACGATGAAGGCCGTTACTCTTTGTATCAGTTGGGGTCGCCCTTCGATTCATGAATTTCAGGTAACGTAGGTATATCGTTACATTGTGTATGGAGCATCTCTGACGGTAACAGTTGGTCTGCAGTCTATGTGCACGTGAACAATGGAAATAGGCAGTGCTTGTTTTGAATTTGGCTCAGCAAAGAATTTTTCTAAATAACATTGGCTTGAAAGTGTGCGGTCTATGCTCACCGAGAACGGCCTTGTGTTGCTCACCGGATGCAGGAAGTTTAAAACTCAAGGAAAATGATTGTCAAAGTGACGGTGTGAAATGAATCCAGGGACCAGTTGGTGCGAGCCTTTCTCGCCTTCCAGGCAGAAAACCATTTGCCTCACCGTATAATTGATGGAAGGTACCGTTGATAATATGGCCTGCACTCAGCACCATTTATAACTGAGTTAGCATTCTAGCTGCGTTGGCTGTTTGTGGAACTCGTGAATATGAGCAATCTTTGGGATGTAGTTCAATAGGATGAGGGTACTTGTCATGATATGGGATTGGAATTTTTATGCTAATCGCGTATTCGACATGGGTCTTGCCGCACCGTGTGTGACCTCGGCACCGACACCAAGAGCCCAACAGTCGTCTGCCTCCACTTACCTGCATGCGGTGGCTCGTATCTGATGATAGTTCAAATAAGAAAAAAAACTAAGAGACATTCAATATTCTGCACCACCAGCTGAACTGTTAATCGAACAAGATTCAACCTTACATGTAAATAGTTGCTCAATCTGAGGCGAACTGTCGTCGGTTCCTTTCGACCGTAGTTGATAGATCATACAAATTGGGTTGAGCTGGGATGGCTGTACTGCAAGCCGTACGAGCTCCGGCTGTTTACTTCATTGCGAGAGCATTTAGGCCTTACGACAGATCCCGCCTTTCCCCCTTCTCATTGCGTTTGATTAGGTTGTTAGTATCGTGTAGCGTGGAGACGTCAGTAAAAGGTGATGACGCAACACTGTTGATGATAGCAATAACCATTTTGAAGCTACTGAGGTTACTAATCTAGGTAGGATGGTAGCAACTAAGTCCCTGTTGGGGCGACTCAAGATACCCGCTTGTAGATATTAGAGTTTTGAGACCTCAGAAAGTAATCTTCGGCGATCACAATACGTTTACAAAGCCAAAGCAGGACACCTTCAAAGGCGTAAACTAAACTCACTATTATTCACAGAGGTTAAGGATTACAGGGGTGCGCCGCAGATGGGCGGGATATTCGGCCTAAATGATAGACTCTCACCGGTTTAGAGCTTCCACCAAGATGCACTCTGTTTGTCTAGAATGAATCTTGAATACATTGGTACAAGTGACGGTTAAATATTGGCAACGGCCGTTCAACCGGCGCTTCACAATCTGTGAATGATGTGGCAAACGAAGCTTTACGTTTTCTCTAGCATGCAGAAAAATGAGAATGCTACTAGGCTTTTGGTTTGACGGACTGGTCTTTAGATGTTGACGTTGCCTCCACATTAATGGGTATGGACATGGGGAAAGGTGCAAATCTAACACACCGGATTCAGCACCTCAGTTAACGGAAGTGTTGTGATTCTGAAGATAAGTGGTCTAGAAACTACGTTATGCAGAAGCGTCCAGATATTTCATTGGTTAACAGGTAAATATTGGCATTGACAGCTGAGAAGCAAAGCTCGCAGCTTGCCGCCAGTTTCATCAACTGTTGTGTCCACCATGCAGTCAACTGCCTTAGCTACCTTTATGCCTCAGCTCAACTAAAAATGGTGAGTGAAATGGCCCAGTAGGCTAGGCAGAACGAGAGCACATCGACAGAGCAGTTGTGATACCTAATTTTTCTCTGTAATATGTTGGCACATTCAAGGTAGCATGCCTTAGTACAAGTGGAACAGGCTGATGCAGTTAACTCGCTCTTCAACAGAGACTACCCTAGGAAGAAATGCTTAATGCTTTGCAAGAATTCTCGTAGGACGAACAAAGTGAAAGCAGAAAATGAAACCACAGTACCGACAAAACAAGCGCATGTTGCTGAACTCATGGAGAGGTTTGTAGCAGGTCAGATGTAAGTATCCCTGTTTGTAGTTTAAGTGGGTCTGATAAGTACCGCGTTGGTTTCGCGCAAATATTTCTATTCAGTGGGCACGGACTATATCACTTAGCATCAGTGTGTTAGTGTATCATGAAGTCGCATTTTGAAAAGGGGCTTCAAATACTTGTGTGAGAAGAGTTCCAGGGCTGTGGCACTCAGAGAGAGGAATTTCATTTATGATTCTGTTACCCTTATTACGTGGCTAGCTTTAACTAAGGACACATCAAATATGTTATTTTGCTAAGCTTCAAAAGAAGGCGAGAAATGCGATTTGCGGATTTCAGGATCCGACACGCCATTGTGAGATTGCGCCTTAAACACCGGTAACGTCCGACGCACGCTCCTAGAGCCTACAGTCTGAATTTGTAAGGGTGGGACAAACACTTGACTTTCTTTGCAACTTCGCGTCGTGTAGTCTCGAGCACAGTGGGATGGTGTTCCTGCTGGGGTAAGGCATTCTTTGCACGGTTTCTATTAAGCACCGAGCAGTTGCGGAGAAACCGAAGAGTCGAACATTCCGAACTATCTTTGCAAGAGGCCGGTGTTTATTTATTTCCTTAGATGCTCTTTCATCTTGATTCAAACAGTTAAATTCTACTGTGAACAACTGATTTAATGTCAGCTACTGGTGCACTCACGATAACGGTAAATCGTGCAAATCACGTTTGCACGACAAGTGTCGGGGTTTCAGCTGTTTCCAGCATGGCACTTTATTCACTCGTAGAGTAGTGACGCGGGAGGTAACCATCACGTGGAGGAAGGGAAACCATCGAGAACTGAAACGGGTGCAAACATCATGGACAAGATCAGATGGCGCAACGCAAACCCAACAATGCGAGCCGCGAGCGGATCGCGAGAAACGAACAAGGACAGGCCTGAGTCAAGGAGAACCGAAAAGGGATGTGTCGAAAAGCCAATAAATCAGACGGAACTGCTTTTATCGTCCAATCCAGGAGTAACCTCAAGCTGAATAATGCAACCGAGATCAAGCAAATCAATAGCCTCCATGCTGATCGGAATACGAGCCATGAATGCAAAAATACGGGGTCAGACAAGCAACTAAGGCCTCTAAAGTTGCCAAAAAACGACGCACAAATATGATATATTGTGATTCCCAGTTATGTGGCGTTATGGGACGGAAGCAGGGCTAAGATATGCGCGCTTGCGTGCAGCTTGTTGTACCGTGGTCGCGTGCAACAATGATTATTCTTCCTTGCCGCTTCACTCTTGTTACAGTAGTACTCTAGTCAACGCAGCATGGGCTTCTGCGCTTTTCCGCTTAACATCAGGATAATACTTCTGCGGATAAACCTAGACATTATAAGGATGACCATAGTAGTAGAACGTTAAAGCCACACCTAAGAGTAGGGCACATTTCGCAACGAAGCCTTGGTTCGGTTCCGAACATATCTAGAATCGTTAATGTATTGGATAAAGTTTTCGATTAGGTTAAGAACATACCGAAATCACTTTCCTTTAACTCAACCAACCATAGTACTGTTTACTGCTAGGTAATTTCCATGGATAGTGGAATTGGTTAACATAAGGCTTACCCTATGTGGAACTAGAAGTCTGGCATATATTTAAAAAGTTCCAAGAAAAAGAAAACCGGCGTCCGCTGTTCGTTAGTTTCATCATGTGCCCAACAAAATACAGCTAGAATGTTGATTAACGCAGCGAAATGAATGTGGAAATGAATGCACATATATGTGGGCAGATTAATCGTGAAAGATGCTCGGTTTTACGCACCGCCGCGCTTGCATGTATCATATATCAAAGGTGCATTCACAATACCGTTATCAAAGAGAATGGAAATTCTAGCAATCCGGTGTAAGTACTCCTTTTTCACTAAGTGAAAACGCAAGAATCAAATGAGACCGTATATGCAAGTCAGGCGAAATCAACATTTTTAGTGCTCGGTAGCTGGTTAGACTGGCTAAACGACGTGGCAGATAGACTATAGGAACTGGGAATAAGGTTGCGTTTGTAAATCCACAGAAATGAGTTATTTGGTCGCAAACTTTTCACCACCATTCAAAATGATTTTGCGTATAACAGTGAGTAGACTTTTACGTAAGCAACGGTTTTAGGGAATTGTGAGGACTTAGGTAGCTAATCCCTATGCTGGTCCTTGTATGCAATCCGGACGCTAGCATCTTTCTTCATTCGAAATGGTGGTTACTCTGGAATATTTGGGCGATCAACAGCGGCCGCTGTGAAAAATGCCTCTACTTGCGATGCACCCATAAAATCTCCGGATAAAGTTCTGAGTTTACTGGATTACATGACAAATCATTAGGGCAGCACTGTAGTAATTGTACGGCGCATTAGTTGGAAAAGTTCGAAGCCATTTTGAAAGAGTCACCGGTCTTAATGAATGTGCCGTTCGTGAGGCGTTTATTTTAATGGTTGTTAAAAAGTGAGGATTTCATCGACCGAAATGTGAATTTCGGATGTCTAGTGCGGTACAGACGTATAGGTTGGCTTTCACGTGAACACAAATGTCAAACTTTCTAATATTGCGTTCTCAAGAACGCCGGATACACCTGGATGCTGAAACGACGGAAGCCAGAGTTGCTGGGGACATATACTGGTGACGCACTTTTAGTTTACAGACGCAATGTTTGGAGCCTCCGATGGTGGTGACACTTGTTATTAATATGGGATTTCCTCGCCTACAATACCGCCTAGTGAAAAATGGGTCGCTAAGTTGCTTACAATACAAGCGTCCGCTCCAATCCATCGAACAAGGTGATGACTTTTGTAACTTGGGTTAGGGACCTCATGAAATACGGAATAGAACACATACAAGGAGGGAAGAAATGGATCTGAATTGCCTTCTCCATTAGTTATGTGAGACACCCTTTACACTTCATGAGAAAATGAGCAACAAAATAAAAATGGGTGCCAAAATGTCCCATCACGGAAGGCGTACATCGCGTCGCAATTTCAGGTCCAAACTATGAAGTATTGCCTCATACTTATTTCCAGCATGCTCATTGCGTGCAGAATGCAAGGCTTTTTCCAAAGCTTTGAGTTATGAACGGAAAGTCGCAGATTCTGCGTTGGTCCACCAACGGGTCGACTGTAAACAGGACCAAGTATAGATCCCAACTCCACATGTTGACTTAGGTAGAATTCAGGAGCCCGGTAAAACATTCACACACACCCCTTACTCGATACATTCAGCCTAGAGTCGCATGCAGTACGCTGATTAAAACATAGGACACGTTTGGAAGAACTAATGGTTAGTAACTATGGTTGCCCACAGGTGACTACCACAGATAAGTGATAAACTAAACGAAGCCGATCCCATTTATCAACTTGTGGCCACATCTTGTGATCTATACCCTCAGCCTTGAGGATACGCGAGTGAGGCGTCCAAGTGCGCGCGTGCAATGTCCACAAGTCTTTCGAATTCTGACTAGCAATACACTTCTGTGTTTCCTTCACTAAACCATTCGTCAGAATACACGATTCTTAACAGTTGGTGGGCTTTGTTGTGATTTGGTTTGAGGCCTAGCGTGCTTATAGGGATACAACACTGTCACATGTTGAACTGATGCGGTGGACTCATCATTTGGTTACATTTGTATTGTGAGCTGGTCTCATTTTACACAAAGTAACATCCATGTTTTATTGCTCTAGCTCATAATTACATATCAGAACATGTGTTCACCACTAGTGAGCTCTGGCCGGTTTGAAGTGTGGCCATGTGCTGTAGTCTAAATTACCAGTAAGCATTTCTGAGCCACAAAATGAGCTCATAACTGCGATAGCTAGTGCTGCCTGCAACTCCGTCCTCATATTTCATGCAAAGGGGCTGTTGGCTCCTGACAAAACGGTTTTGCAACGTATGTCACTGTCGGAGGAACAAAAGATGGCTTGAGACGAGTCATGATTCACGTAACTTTATCAAATAACTAAATCTAGTGCCTCAACGTGGAGCAATGAACAATACAAGGTAGCTGGATGTTGGCCTGTTCTGCAAGTTGGTTGGTTCTAAATATTTCCGTTCGCATGATGGTTATCGAAACCAGCTCACTTTTGTTTGTCATTGCACCGGAGCTCTTGCATTTGCCTACTGCGCTACTGCCGGGTTTTGATTATATGAATTCGTACACTTCATCTGATTTATGGTATACTGAATAATGGAGAGTAATATTTAAAAACACCTCTAGTTTCGGTGTCGATGTGCCTATCGACCTGAGCGATTCGATTGCAAACGTTTCGTCACTAAACGAAATGACAACTTCAGTGGGTAGTGGTAGTAATCAAAATAGCGTTGATAGTACGAACTAAGTTTCGCACAAATCCGGGATTGCTACAGTCAGCTCAGTGGGCCTACCCCTACTTGCTAAACCATAGTACAAACATGCACACAAGCATAAATCCACTTCTGCACTGCATATGCGTTGTAATATTTCACTTATCTGCAAGCTAGTCAGATGCGAAAGTGCATGTATGCTTAAGAACGAACCATTCTACATCGTGATCTTGGGACAACAGTCCTCACCATATTAAAAATTAACTGTCATGGTCCCCAATTGAGGGTTACATACTTTAACTTACCTAGTAGCGCCATCCGTCGCTCGCGGAGAAAACTAGGGTGCGCACGTCTTCCACGGGAGGTCGCCTGTAGCAGGAAACTAATAGGAATCACATGCATGCTATGCATTGAGCACACGAGCTTATTTTCCCTTTCTACCTGCCTTATATCATTACAAAAGAGAAACGTGGGTGGTAAAGGCTGGTCAGACTTTGCGGACTGACGCTAATCTTTGTGACGGTGATTTTTCCTTTATTCTTGGTGAGTGTCGATTATGATAATATCACTTGTTCATATCAGTGTAAGTTGGTTAGGTGCAATGGACCCAAATAGCTGTAGCTTCATTTGGGGTTCACGGCTGGTAGGGACGAGAATTTCAGCTAATATTCTTTGAATTGCATTTTACAGGAAAAGGCTCGACAAAGCTTCTTTCTTTGAAAGAAAACGTTGATATTGTGAATTCCCAGAACTTTTCGGATTCTAACAGTGAATATGATCTCAATGGTCCCTTAGACACCGTAGCACCACTTCCAGAATGGGTCGGTGAACTTTCTGACAATGAAGATATCAATGACGGCATTAGGGATGATGAAGAACCAGCATATGTCCCTAGACATATTGAAATGCTTTCTGTGACAGGAAGGGATAAACCCGCTATAGTGGGTGTGGTTGTCCCATCTACAAGTACAACAAGAGAGGATGGGTAAAAAGGATGGTAAAAAGTGGAAGTTGTCTTTGGTTTCACAGTAGAAGGCTAAATAAAAGAATTACTTAAAAGTTTACCCAAACTCTGGTGCTATAAACATACGGGGGAATGATCTCGTTAGCGAATCACAAGGGAAAGTCAGGCAGAGAGGTTTGAGAAACTGTTTGTGGAGACAATTGTCGAACATACTGCCCAACATACTGTGACATATGCCGCACGGAAGAAAGTCTATGGCATTCAGCTTTCGACTGACCGCATCGTGATAATTATTGAAATTATTTTTTCCACTGGTTATCATTTGTCATCATGGAGAACGGCTATAATGGTGTGAAGATGATGACATGGATCCTCAGTGCGTGAGAATATACACCAGCAGAAACGAGTATGGGCGAATCCGGGCGGCTTCTCCATCTTAGCAACAACGCGGTGCTCCCAGGGATTCAAGCAGGATAACGGGATAAGCTCCTCAAGAATCGCCCGCTGATAGACAAACTAAAAAAAAATTTCTAAAATTTGGCGTGCTCTGAAAATTTCAGCTAGTAAAGGTTTCACAATCTCAAGCAGTTTATACGTGGTAAACCAGTCAGTTTTGGATCTAAACAATGGGCGATCTGCTATCAGAGACAGGTTATTGTTCGCAGATGCAAGTGTATGAAGGCATACAAAAATCCAAGAAATGATTACAAAACTTTGCCCGCACTTGCATCATCTGTTGTCCTGAAAAGGATTTCTATTTTAGAGACACCAATAGCTCACAAACTTTACTCTGACAATTTTTACGGGATTCTCTCTGATGAAACATTTGCAAGATATTGATGTCAGAGCAACAGCAACTGCTCGATTCAACAGAATGAACAAGTGTCCTATTTGGACAGACAAGGATTTGAAGAAATAGGTAGGTGGAACGTTGGACTACAAGTTTGATTCGCAGGATGAAATTTTGGCAAGCACTTAGAACAACAACAGCTGTGTGAGACTACTATCCAACCTTGAAACTATCGAGATTCTCTCACAGCTGAAATGATGGAGTAGGACTGAAAAGAAAGTTGTCCAATTCCTTCAACCCAAACTGATCTCAGAGTATAACCTGCATGTGGAAAGAGTGGACATGATGGCTGGAAGCAACCAAAATACGGAATCAAAATAAGGGGGAAAAGTGTTACTTCCCTTTGCTCACCGACGCCAATGACGTAGTATTGGTGAACTCACAGGCACTGCTTTTTCTCGCAAACGGTGAAATTCCCCTGCTGGACTACAGCAGAATGTTTGCCGGAAGATATCTTGCTTTGTCTTCACCAATCTCCCAACAAGAATGTTGTGAGGAACTCTTCCGCTAAATCGTCAACCAATCGTGTTCCTTCTTAACATCGGAACCTCCGGAAAACTACATCAAACGCAGAGAAATGGGAACTAGAGGAAATGTGCAGTATCCAAGAAAATGCAAGAAAACAATGCTGCAAATAGGATGTTCGACCACACGTGGAATGCGTTTAACAATAGCATCAAAAATGATGGATGGTATGTGTCATGATCCCCATTTGGGGGCCGGACCAAAATTGGAACTTCCTCAAAAATATTTGCTGGTGCACTTGAAAATAGGTGTTTTTCGCACTATTTGGATGTAAGTGAATAGAAAGAGCAAGCAATTTTCAACAAAATTTGTCAGTTAATTGATTTAATTTGAAGGATTTTTGTGAGTAACGTAAGTTGTAATAGTAACGTAAGTAATTGATTTAAATTGCTGAATATCTGCACGATGACAAGGGGTTAACATGTGAAAATGAAGGCACCAGCGAGTTACATTATTTTCGGAATAACTACACTCGTCCCGCCTTCCCACTGGTCTCGTTTGACAAGATCTCACATGAAAATTTCACGTTTGAAGATGACACGTAAACTCGCAACCAATGTGCGATGGAGTGTCAAGTTCAGCCTTCTAGTTTAACATTATGTTGTGTCGAACTGCTAGAGTAGATCAACCCGCAACAAAACAAGGGGAAAACGGCGAACTGAAGTCTATAGCACAAGGAAACGTGATTCGAATTTCCCAGATACTGACTGGTCAAGTGTGTTGATCTCAGGTCGACACCAGTCGATCGATGGGTTCCTGTATGTTTCCACTTGACCCTCGGGTATTAACTTGTTTTGACCTTCTGGCCTCAGCTTGTTAGATCCTTTGCAGCGGATGCTTTTTCTGACCTCAAGTCGCGAAGTTTGCTTATCTGTGCACAAATACACGTACCTTGTTAATAGATCACTGACAGGCGGCAATCAGTTTACCTCGTGAAAGAAACCTACCGACTTAAGATGTCATAAGTTGGGACATGAAATAGCCCGACACACGCTGAGGGTGTGGAAAGCCAATTGGAGAATGGTGACAAACTGCACCTATTTTGACACCATTTGTAATGGATTTGGGCGCAAAAACCAGATGTACGCTTAACGATGGTGTTTTCCTAGGGAAAGTGTCAGGGTGATACGCTTAAAATTCGTGTAGGCCTGTCTCCTATAAGATAGTTGCGGCCTTCGATGAGCCGTTGAGAAAATATATGAAACGATGTCATATACGTTTCTCAAAGTTGATCTATCGGGTAAGGCTGCACTCCACTGCTCAGTTGAGTATTTTATATAGGCTTCATCTGTCATGTGTCGCAAATTTGGCCACTCGCATTAGCGTAGTAGAAACAGGGATAATGGAAGAAATTAAACCACAATTGCACAAGATTCATATACATGCAATCTTCGATTTTACGTTGACAAGGTAAACATTTCCTACATGGTGGTGCGAACCAACTCCATTTGGTTACTTGGCAGTGCAGATGGAATATACATGGACAGGCAGAAAAATATGCACTCGAAATTATGAATTACCTTTGGTTTGAGGGTCATTTTGAAAGACACGTTGTGTGAATGGATTACGACGCGAGACAATGCGGACCGCGATTCCAATTCAAGTGAACCTTGGTCAAACTGATCGCTGGGACGGTACCCGATGAAGTAGGTAGATATTGCGTGTTGCTCGTCAGAAAACACTTCACCTAATGATGCGTTTCGACTTTATCTGATCTCAACATAGTGATAGCATGCATCAGACCCGGACCATAAAGATGTTAGTTGTCACCGTTAAACAACCAGGTCACGACGGGTAACGCTTGGCCCAATGGTTAATGACTGATTGGAGGGTCATTTTGAAGTATACGTTGGATGAATGGATTGCGACGCGTAATCCCAATGTAGACCGTGATTCTCACTGAAATGAACCTTGGTCACATCGATCGCTGGGTTCTATACCTGTTACTTCTATCCGATGAGATCAACTAACGCCGGAAAGCGTCATGGAGCGCAATGTTTTCAGACATGCAACACCCAATTTCTATGTGCTTCACGAGTTGTCTATGTGTTCCAATTATGTGACATCAGATTCCTATCCGTTGAGACACAGTGCACAGGTGGACCATATAATTGTTAGCAGTTCACAGCGAACTGTTTGGAGAATTGTGTTCTACCACGTTCTCTACGCCTCCATTTCATTTCGCATGAATCCATGGAGTTCACTTTGTTCCCTTGATTGTCGAATAAGCTGAATTGGTGGATGAAATGAGGATTCATTACTAAAACTGAATACGTTTCATATTCAACTAGTAATTCCACTAACACCGTTCCTACTCTTACTTTATAGTCAAGTGATTTTTTCTCCTCCGACGTGGTATCGCATAGTTTTAGCGCTGTCCTGGATCCAGAGCCAGTAATACATGACAAATCAGTTGAAAACCTATGCTATACCATGAAGTGTCAATCACATTGAATGAAATAGTGGCCCTAAACCCTTCGAAGGCCATGCTACCAGTTGCATTGCGTAGACACGGCGATTACAAAAATGAGATGAGGTGGATTATGTACTGACTGATGGGGACTAAGTGGACTCGGTGAAACGCACTCAGGTTCATCCGATAGCACCAGAATCATTCGTTGAGGTTTGTTCATAGAAGCAGGGTTCCCGACAGGTGGTTGCTCTCTTTTTGAGTCTGTGCTAAGGAAGGACAAGTTTCACACCTGTGTCTTATTAACAGGAAACTGGGTCGAATGAGCACTAAAGTACAAACCGGAAGATTTAAATTGTGGTTTCGCTTACTACTGCCAAATTTTGCAAGTAGGAAATTCTTAGTGAACAAAATAGCAGCTATCTGGGTTTCTTTGCAGCGGCTCCCAAATGACATAGTCCACTCCCGATTTTGTATGAAAATGGTCTGCGCATTGGTATAACGAGAGCTATTAGGTAACTTGATTTTATGTGGAATCGGAGAACTACTGCTTTATGCTATGAGTCGTATATCACGAACCGCTTTACAGGTAGCACCGTCAGCTGTTTGTTAAAGTTGTGTTTCTAACAACAAATTAAACAAACAACTGCCTTTAACCGTGTCCTAGGTCCAACACGGTCCTTACTATATGATGATAATATCGATGACATAGTAACATTCGGTAAATCAAAACATGTTTGCAGATGAATTCAAAATGGTTTCCACTTTTCTTCCTGTTACCCCGAACGAAACCACTAACCTGATCTAGCTAGACCTCCATGCGATCGGAACCTGGAGTGGAAAAATCACTTACGAGAGAGGTGTTGCGTTATCTTACCAATGCCGTGTAATGTATAGCAAATTTGACAGTTAATGGTTATCCAAGTAGTCAACGTCCCAATGCAAATGACCTTGGGTCTGCGATAGACATGCTCGTTTATTTGCTCTGACCAAGTAGGCCACTTTGCCGTAAAGCCCAAGTACAACATCGAAATGATATTTAGGACAGTTGCCCTAAACTGGCCTACACTTGACTCGTTTGAATCTCTTTCTCATCCTTTACTAGATTATTTCTCATTGGTATATGCTGCCACAAAAAACGGCCGCAGTACAACCGAGCAAATGAAAGAAGCATTCACTTACAACTTTTTAGGTACGTGGTTAAAATTAGAAACATTTATGCAAATCGAGAAACGTAAGGTTGATCCATTCTGGTAAAAGTGCTTGAAGCAAAAATCTAATCATGTTCTTTAAGTCTCTATACTGCAGGTTTCGTATGCTAATACTACATTCAGGCACATGGAATAAGTAGAACTCAGTTGTGGAATGCGAATCAAAGGCAAACAAATTCACGAATTTCGTCATTATTATGAGCTAGAAACTGGAATTTGTGTCTATAATTCAGCACATGAGCTTCACATAAAGCCCAGCAACATTTTACTCACAAAAGGAGGTGACCAAGCTACCTGGCGATCCCACACTTAGCATAGTTCAGGAGTCATGTGCTTCGGCATTCCATTTATGGCAATAAATGTGTTTGATGTTTGGAATCCAGCTATTTAAGCCTCCACATTATCCGTGCTTCATTTCGCTAGACCATGTCAACACCAACAATTGTGTGCCAAAAGCGGATAGCTAACATGATGATTCTTCTCACCATTTATTCACATGCTACTTTGCCACGTTATCTCACCGGTTCGGATATTTAAGTGCGTGCTGAAATAAAGAGCTGCCTGACTAGTCATCCTCCGGTGCTGTAGTTACACGCTCCTGTTAGTAGCCATCCCACTCCTAACAATCTCAAGTGACATCCGGGAGTAACAGCTGATACTTCTGAGTTGCCTTGACCGGTGGTATTCACCACAACTCATCAAAATAAAAATATACCTATTTATATTAACCGGAAACTCATGATTCCAACGTTTTCCTATTCTCCAAAACAGCTCATCATCACCATAATACACGTTAGCTAGAAGTGGGAAATATTTCAGCCACTGTGCCGCAATACATAGAAAAAAGAAAAAGAATGCACATGGTGCAAGCCGGCTGAAATACCGGTAACGGATGGGCATCGTTCCGGTAAGCTATCAGCTGGCTAATGTGCATCGAAAAATTACTATGCAAAATTGTATAAGGCTAGATAGTGAGATCGCGGTTGGAGCAAGATGCTGAGAGGGATGGGGTGGGTCAAAGAAACTCACATCACGAACGCCACTGAGGTCGGCTCCCAGTAATATCAAAAAGTGTGTCTAACCAAACGTGTTCATCGTCTTTCGGACCCCAACCAGGGAGCCGAGACGCCCCAACCGAGGGCAGCTTCGAAGTGAGGGCCTACATTCCTCTTGACCAAGTCATCGTTTAGCCATCCCTCCTCTTCTTCCATCCAAACCCCCGGTGTGCAAACAACCCACGTCGCGGAAGTCGGCGGGCTGGCATGCGTAACACGTGGCCGAGCCATCGGAGCCTGATGCGTGAAATAACGGTGCTGAGCGGTTCAGTTCCTTTTCTTGTGCCCTAAACAAGGCGTCGAACACGCTCGTTACTCACGCGGTGTTCCCACCAGATGTGAGCTAAAATTGCGAAGGCACCGGTGGTCGAACGTCTACCTCCTTTATGTCGGCCGATATGAGGGTCCAGGTTTCACAACCGTACAGTAGGGTCGAACGTACCGCTGCATTGTACACTCTACCCTTCAGGGCAAGAGTGATATCGCGTCGGCGCCATAAGTGGCGAAGGTTAGCAAAAGCACCTCGAGCTTTTTCTATACGGTTCATGATCTCTCCTTCAATCATACGGGCGCTGATACAATTTCCCAGGTAGTTGAATTTTTGAACGACTTCTAGCTGATTCCCAACAAGGGTCAGCGTAGGAGGCGGTCCGAACTAATCTTGCAGGAACGCTTTGCGTTTCTAGGGTGCGAAGCAAAGCCCGAAGTGACGGACAGTTAGTGCTAATCTGTGCAGTGCCGCTTGGCACGTTTGTGAGCTGTCACAGATTAGGGAAATATCGTCAACATAATCTAAGTCAAGAAGTCGTTCTCCTGGGAGCAGATCCCCACCTTCTAAGCCGTGTCCTGTAAACGCGATTTCTATGAGTACATCAATAACGAAGTTGAAGAGGAAAGGTGACAGCGGGCATCCTTGTCTCACACCGATGGAGATTTTAAAGGGCGACAACAGCTTGCTGTAAGCCCTCACTCTACCCGAGCCACGCGCGTATAATGCTCAGATATTATTACCATATTTCTCACGTACACCTTTCCTGAGTAGACAGTCCCAAAATGCACGTCTATGCACCGAATCGAATGCACGTTTGATGTCGACGAACACGAAAACAGTGGGCCGCCAGTATATCGGACGGTGCTCCAACAACTGACGCAAGGTGAAGATGTGGTCAATGCAGCCACGACCTTGACGAAATCCGGCTTGCGCTTCACGAATATGTCTTTCACAAGTAGCAATCATTCTGTGAAGGAGGACAGAGGCAAGCAATTCAGAGGCGATAGAGATAAGATTGATTCCTCTATGGCTACTGCATTCCGATCGTGAGCCTCCCTTGAAAATTGGGACTATGACGGAACGGCACCAATCGGTTGGGACAGTTTCCTGCTCCCACATTTTGACTAGTAATTCGTGTAAATCATCCACAAGAGTAGGTACCCCGAATTCGAAGAGGGCTGGAGGAAGATCATCTGGTCCCGCGGCTTTGTTCAACTTCAACCTTTCGGTCTCACGTTCGACTTCTGAGCGAGAGGGTGGATCCAATGGGACAGCCCACTGGACGGGGCGATCCGTGCCTAGCGAGAAATCCAACACTCCACAACAGCTAACTAATCACATTGCTAGGCTAAAATGACTAGCCGTTGCCCCCTGCTCTCCACTGATCTCCGACACTACTGTATGTTTGCTGAGAAAAAATTAAGTGCTGCCTAAAATATATACCAAAGCTTTAGCTACCCATCTGAATCGAAGATCACCTAACTTACAAGGAGACCATTAACACTGACCAAGACAATGAAAATTCCACTCAATGCGGGGGGATAAAATGTTCAGAAAATTATAAACTTAAACCACTAATTCACTGTTCCATTTTATACACTGTGTCAACAAATTGTCAAAACATCCGCATATTATGATCTGACTGTTTATGGAAACGGTATGTCGTTGAAACGAAAAATAGAAATTTGACTATTTAATGATACAGCCTATATTTCATCAGGAAAAAGCAGATACCACACAAAGATTCCTACGAAAACCCCACAGAGATATCACTCGGTGCATTTCCCTCAGCATCACAGTTAACAATAAGTTGCATTTCGGTGGGGGGAACTCATACACATTTCTCTAGCTTTGACGAAATGTGAAGACCTGTTTTTTATAGAGGTCAGCAGGATGAGTGCACATTACGGATAAAAAGCATAATACTTGCAATTCCTGTAGGATCATGAAGCGATAAGTTAACATTTAACATGACATTATCACCAATTTAGAGATCACGTCTACGGGCACGCAGCGAGGCGCCCCTGAACACGAATGCGGCTTAGCTAACCTCCATATTATGAGGAGGGCAGATGGAATCATCGTTTACTTTGTCTTCTCCAGAAAACCTGTGGCAAATAGTAATGTAGCTGGATTAGTGTATCATTAAGTTAATTACTGAAGATAGGTACGATGGAGGTAGGAATAACGTGCTGTGGAAACGAATTCCACGATTCACATATTTAGAGGTAAAACTTTTCAACTAGCAATAACGTCGTAGTCAACTTTTGATGATAGCTCAAATCCATGACGTGGTGAAATTTCAGTAGGTAACAACCAAAGTGGCCGGTGTTTTCTGTTGTTTAGGTACCATTATGATGTAGCACTAAAGCACCAGTACTAACCACCGCACACACCTATGGCATAGGAGTATGATAGGAAATAGGACTTATCATAATAAAGTTTGGCTGCGTAACCTCAAATGCAGTTAGATCCATCACCCGTCAGATATTCTAGTACAGGTTGGTATACTTAACGTGATGGCTTACTCAAGTAACTGGTATTAACCGAAAAACCAGGGTGCCATAAAAATCGAATGTCTTCCGCAACGAACCGATGTATTGACCTTCAACTTTCACAACTCCAAATGACCAGATAAACTGTGCCATATTGTACCGGCAATTCAAAGCATTCAAAAGGTCTAGAAATGTCAAACATGATATAACACTGATTGTACCGCAACTCTAGACATAGTTGCAACTCTCGGTGGTCCAACCATACGAAAATTGACCCTAGCATGTTGCGATAGTTTGCGTACCTCTAAGAGAAATTGTGCCAAGTATTTTCGTAGTCATTTACATCTGACTGTAGAAGGATTAGGATTTAGACAAAAGTAGCCTCAGTATGCTTTACTGCGGTGATTGAAGTCAGCTCGATGACCCACTTTGTTTGAGGCTATCCATGGGATAACATAGTCTACGGGTTGTAAATCGAATTTACTTGTCGTAGAGTCCAAGCTCGACGGGTTGTTTCTGTTGGTGGAAGTGATGCCCCTGGTACACAATGGTTTGTATCGCCCGACTTATGTCAGGCATGCCATGTTCGGAATGAATGACAACCCGCCAAATCACACTATTGATTGGCAATAGTTGCTGGTTTTCAAAATTACATGACTGAGAAGTATGTGAATTGTGCTGAAGGTTCGTAGGATGGGTGAGACATGGTTCGAACAGTTCCAAATGGAACTCTGCCATCCCAATGCCAAGCTTGACACGCTCCTCACTGGCCTACGGGCTAGAATACCCGGTGGAGCATCTAGAACAAAACTACTCTATCGGAATGGACAGACGGAGAGTACCATCCAATAAGTGTTGCTCTTTAGTTCTCTTCCCATTTCATGAATCATACTTTGGTGTTTACCAGCTAGAAATCACTACTGTTTTCATAAGCCATTTGTGCAAGGAGGCCAGGTCGTTTTTCTAACTTAGATCATTCTACTGACCCCATCGATGCGACAATAAAATGGCCTGACTAAGATGGATGTAAACGTGCTTTCTGCTCAAGACAGATGGGAACGTTTGGCATCATAACACTTTCAGTGCTATAGTAGGTGACGTTTGCGTGAGAAACTATTGGTGCTTATGAGACAATTCATTTGCGCTTACTTCGATTCTATGATGAACCACAAATTTCGAATCAAGAAAATTTAGATAAGTTATCAGGCGCTTTAATGTATCAATATGTGTCGGTTGCGTAATTGATAGAGAGGAATTCCTTGCAACCAGCCCATATGTGATGATAACAAGAAACGACTATGTGACAAACTGAAAAGATCGTGCCCCCACGTAACTCGCGGATACTGCTGTAAACACTCTTTCGGTACCCTGAGGAGTCCAAAAATATCCCGTGATCGATCGCAAAGGAAAACGAAGGCTTAGAGAAGATGAAAAACCGGGAAGTTCGCATTCACATGCAGGGATGCAAAAATGCCATCCAAATCAAAGTCAACAGAAACAGAGGAAATGTCGAACACGCCAAACCCAATGAACTCGATAAAATGACTGCCATTCAGACTTACTATAATAATAAAGTGTATTTTTGGTAGTTACTCACAACTTTTTCACAAAAGAAGTCGCCTCTGCACTACGAATTGCTAATGACACATGTTCACTTAGGTAGACATGAGCGTAGTTCCCCAGGTCCGGATAGCATACGCCCCAAGTCATTCACGATAGCTGACACGAGCTTCGTGGAACCATTATTTGTTTTTCCAGCGCTCTCTCGATGAGATGCAGGTCCCAGTGATGTGGAAACATGGAATTGGCCCCTCGTTTACAAGGGAAGCAATCAAGCTGTGCCTGCAAACTACTGTCTGATTACTCTTCTTCCCGTACTTGCTAAATTCACGAAATGTGTCATTGCAGAAGCACTCATGGGATGTTTATAATGGTGCCATATCATCGTGCGGGAGCAGTATGGATTCCGCCAAAACAGCCCATGCACCACAAAACTATTATGAGATCATGCTAGCTGAATGCAATCCGTCGATGATGGTGAAGGAGTCGACGCCGCTTACCTTGACTTCTCGAAGACATCTGAAATCCTTGATTACTAGAGTCTTCTTCATAGGCTTCGAAGCCACGGGGTTGGTAACTTTCTCCTGGGTTGAATTCATCCATTCCTACTCCAACAACACTTGAATGTGTGTTTGTAGTGACCTGTCCGACAAGTTAGAGGTTCACTGTGGCCTCCATCAAGGTTCGGTACTAGGGCCGCGGCTATTCCTCGTGTTCACAAACGACCTTGTGGGAGTGTTGACGTCGAACTTTCTACACTTTGTGGACGACTTAGGATGTAGTTGGCAGTCAAACGAATAGACGACCACATAACACTACAAAGTGATCTCGACAGGGCTTACGAGAGGTCGACACAAAACATGACTGTTTAATCCTGTCAAGTGCAAAACAATGAGCATACGCCATCAGAGCACCTACCAATATCGATTGGGAGAACAGGTCCTGCAGTGCGCTTCTCATGAAAGTGATCTTGGGGTGCACGTGAAGGACAATCTCGGATGCTCAAAGGTGGCTGAGATGACAGGGAAAAAGTCTACTGTGGAGGGCGTTTGGCCAATCTGATCCTATTTTCTTTTCGAAATTGCTCAACACTTACGTGAAACTACATCTGAAGTGCATCATTCAGGTAAAGCACAACTGGCAAAAACTTGACCTCACTGGTCTTTAGAAGGCACAACTTAGGGTGACTAAAACTGTTAAGGGATTGTTCCATCTCACTAGTTTAGACTAAAGACTCTAGGAGTTTTCAGTGAACAATATCTTCTGTGAGGTTAAATCATATTTGTGCACCAGATCCTCAAGTCTTCTAAACACCCATGTTGAGACTTTTTGAAACTTAGCCACAACATCTGGCTGTGAGGCCAACCGTTTTCGTTGGAGACAATATAGCCAATTGGAATGCCGCCCAAACGTTTCCTTATTTCGTGTACCCCAACGTTGGAAGTTACCTCCGCATTTTTATCACATCTGCTGCTACGTTATTCAAAATCAAAACTCCACTTGATGTTGCATTACACCACCTGCGTCACATGATTTAACCTAAGTTACCGGGACACGGGACAACCTAACCTAAGAGTACGAGCGAAATGTTTTCGCTCAAGCTAGGTTCGGAGGAGGTGCTGAGCGGGGCTTTAAGCTGTCTGTGGAACCGTTCAACTAACCCGTCGGCTGCTGTGTGATAAGCTGAGGCATGAATGCGGCGGCAGCCTAAAAGATTGCAAAGCCTTTCGAATTGTTAAACTTTTTAATGGCTTTTCCCGATCAGTTGTAATGGTGGATGGGCATCCGTAGTGCGAGACCCACCGGTCTAAGAAGGACCGGATAACAGACTCAACTGTGCAGTCTGTTACGGGGATGGCTTCTGGCCATCTGGTGAAGCGGTCGACATATGTAAGAATGTATACGAATCCGCGTGAAGGAGACAACAGACCTCCAAGCCTAAGTTTAGATGCGAGAACCGAACGTCCGGGGCGGGAAATGATCCAAGAGGACTGCGGGTGTGACGATGTACTTTGAAGCGCTGGCATTGAAGGCAAGCACGAGCCTAGGTACGAACATCTTTGTTTACGCGTGGCGAAACGAAACGTTCAGTGACCAGTTTCAAAGATGCACGGATACCGGTATGTGATAGTGAGTGCAGTGCGTCAAAGACTGTGCGCTTGAAGGAGACGAGCACGAGGGGTCGTGGTCAACCTGTGGGAGTGTCACAGGGAATGGTTCCTTCCGTGGTTCGGATAGGAACAGGTTGCACATGCAGCAAAGTGGACTGCAGAGTGCGTTATATGTCTTCACCTTGATCCTGAGCCGATGCCAGTGCAGCAAAGTCGACGGTAGGCGAAGACTAGAGTGAGGTTGACGCGTGAGAGAGCGTCGACGACAGGATTGTAGAGACTTAAGACGTAATATAATAATAATATTAATAATATTAATAATCATAATCATAATAATAGTAATACGTATATTTATCTTGATGTGAGAAACTGTGTCTATAGCGGCACAGATCAATTTGCACAACATAATCCATGCTCTTGCATGGGTGACATGTGAATGTGGAGTATCGGGATATGCGTCTCATGGATTAACATTCCGGCGAATAGTTGAGGCCAAAGCCTAGTTATGAAAACTTTGATGTTTATATGTTTGTGGGTCCCACTTGGAATAGCTCATCGAGGAATTTTTCCCATGTGAATGTAGAGATTATGGTAGTTAGATCAAGGTAATTGGCGAGTCTGCTTCTAAATATTGCCACATTGTTAAATAGCCTGAGTGTTATTGGTTGTTTATTTCACAGATAGCTATATCTGACCAGGAAGAAATTAGAGCGGATGTTCGTTCTAGCCCTCGGTATATTCAGTGTAAAACCTTTGTTTCGAAGCACTCGAGTTCAGTAACATTGTAAATTGAGTGTAGACAGGTTGGAATGGGTCTTTTTGTGTAGCACGTTGAAAAGCAGAAACAAGTTGTACTTCAATCGCCGAATCCCAAGTGGTTCGAGATGAAGTGCATTGCAACGTCCTCGATAAGCCATTACAGAGTGTTTACCAAACAGATGTTTAGCAAATGACCTCTGCAGGTGCTCCGTAGCAATTCTGTCACTCTCTCTCATATTGCCGTCTATTAGGCCGCAGTTTTCGAGGATGGGGCAAGTGAGTAGCTTGAAAAGCTCAACTCTAACACGAGTTGTGTTTATTTTGTTTGATAAATTGAACATAGACTGTCTGGCACGTGTCATTTGGTATTGAGCCTGTTCGGAGAAACTGAAGGTAGACGAGTACCTAATTCCAAGGTCTCGCGTAGACAACTGCGTAGGAACGCGTTCATGGTTTAGGTGATACATCCTTCGGGGATGCAGAAGCCATAAGACATGATGCTTGATTTCTTAGCCGAGAGGTTCATCACCCATGTGCAGCACAATGACTTAAGGGAATGTACATCATCTTGAATGAGCAGTAATGTCACGTGAACCTCGTCACGTCTAAGCTTATAGACGATTTTGATATCGTCAGCAAATAAAAATGATGTACCATGTTTTACGGATGTGATGATGTCTTGATGTAGAGTAAAAAGAGTAAGGGACCGAGCACGCTCCCTTAAATGACTCCACTGGTGATTGAGCGTTGGGAAGAGCCATAATTACCTGAAAAGACTACCTGATGACGATCACTCAGGTATGACGATAGCTAACCTAGTAATGGGTCCCGGATCCCAAAGTTCTTCAACTTTTGTAACAGTCACTTGTGTGGTACTCGGTCGAGAAACAGGATTACTACTGCATAGCCAGAATCGATTGATTCCGAAATATGGTTCAGGCAATGCAATTGACAGGTGGTGCACAATCGCTTGTTAAGAAAACCATGCTGCAAATTACTGATCAGGCCAATAGAATGAACAAAGTTCATCATCTCCTTTCTGACCAGTTTTTCAAATAGCCGAGCGATTATCGGAGTGTAGTGGATTGGTCGGCAGTTATCAATGTTTTCTTGGGACCTCCTTTTTACCGAGGCATAATAAATGACGTTTCCATTGGTCTGTAAATTGGCTAGATTCCAGCGATAGAGTGAACATGCTCATCAGGAGCAATGGTATATTAGGCCCTCCTAGTTTAACGGTGGTTGATGAAATGCCATCAGATTCCATCTTGGAAGATAGACTGACTGATTTGATAACTTGGTGGATATTGTTGAACGAGATATCGACTCTGCTTAAGTGGTTTGTTACTGTGAACACTGTGCACACAGCAACCGGGTTAGCTTCTCAACTAATGGTAGCGGCAAAAGTCACTGAATACTTCACAGCTTTCAGCTGGGTCATTGAGTAAGTGACCCTTACAATCAACAATTTCGGTAATCAGAGGGGAGGGGTCACTGATTCTACGATGCAGTATTTTGAAAAGCTTCCTTGCTTTGCAGCTTGTCCGAAGGGCTATATCTTCAAATTTATCGTCGTGTTAATGGCGTATGTTTGACTTTGGTGGTAAATTCGTGCATCTGTAAGACAAAAAAGTCATGGGTCTTTCTGTATGTTGCAGTTAACTTTCTGGTTTTCTTGCTGATTAAGTGCTGGACGGAATCTTTGGAGAAATGCGGGGTATGAATACATTGTAGAGCAAAGAGGGGATGGATTTGTTTATAGAACTGCTCCACAGCGGTGTACACACTGGTAGATAGGAAAAATACATTCCAGTCGGAGAACCTAATGAACTGCTGAAAACATTCCCAGTTTACTTTATGGGTTGCAACTGGCGGTGTAGAGGCGATTTTAGTGACCAATTTAACTTGGAAACTGAGCCGGATCATGTTACGGTCACTGCCAGGGAGATTGGTTATGATCTCGGTCTGTGGACTGGGTATCCCCAATGTGAATACTAAGTTCAGTACATCGGCTGACCTGGTTGGACTGGCAATCCACTGTGTCCAGCCCCCAGCTCTGATGGAAGAAAGGAAAGAGGCGTTGGGTGGGATGACCAGTGTATTTTCGGTAGTTTGAACTCGCCGGAAATAATCTTCTGGCTGTGTGACATCATCATCACCATCATCAACAGCAGTACATCAGCCATTTGAACTGATGCTTCACTGCCATACAACCATGAGGACTTATGAAACAAAGAATAAGAAGAGGGAGAGAAGTGGGACTTACCTGAAAACCTTAATGCCCTAAGCAAACATTCTGGGTCAAGGCGCATACACCTTGTGTAGACAACATACCGTCACAAACAGCTGGCTATCGTGCAAAGATAAGGCGGCATCGGCGAGACAGCTTCCTTGCGACTTTCACTGCCACGCGTCATAATCAGCCATTACCCCGCAGATAACTCAGCACCAAACACACTTTAAACAGGCAATCCAATTAGGAGACGGCAGCAGACGCGCCACTGGTGTCTACTGCGAGCCATGTCCTGTAAAGTCTCGAGCCAAGCACAAGGCGAGTCACGTGGACTCCGGCCCGGAAGGCGAGAGGGACCAACGGCACCCAGTTTGGTTGTCAGTGACTTCATTTGCCGTTGCCGAGTCAACTTCTGTCCACCGCGAGCCTTGCGCCACCCTACACCTGGCAGACTAAACAAGGCCCTCCTAGGTAAGCGGTGACCAGGCATGCGTAGCAGGTGTCCGAGCCAACGCAACTTATTCAGTGCTATCTGTTGTTCTAGGGAGCTAGCATGATTATCACTTCCTAGTACTCGCCTACGCACATCATCGTTGCGGACACGCTGGTGCCATCCGACTCCAGCAATGCTTCGCAGACAACGATGATCAAAGACTTGAAGGCGCATCAGATCTTCATACCGAAGCGGCCAAGTCTCACTACCATAGAGCAGAACGGCCCTCACTGTGGCATTGTATACCCGGCCTTTCAGACGAAGGGAAACTTCCTTCTGTCGCCAAAGATGCCGCAGGTTCAAGAAGGCAGCTCTGGCTTTTGCAATGCGTGAGCTGACGTCAGTTTCTATGCGCCCATCATTGCTGATACAGCTGCCAAGATAAGTGAAATGATCAACCACTTCGAGTTCCTCGTTAGCAAGCGTCAAGGGGTCATCAAGTGGCTGGTGGTCCTGCAGCAACACTTTGCACTTTGAAGGTGCGAAGTGCATTCCAAATAATGGGACCACTCTGGATAGGCTATTCAGGGTTGATTGTGTCGCTCCAACATCGTCGAAAAGCAAGACGATATCGTCCGCATAATCTAGATCAACTAACCTTTCACCAGGCAGCACTTCAACGCCTACATCGTGGGATTCCGCAAGGGAGCACTCCATGATAGAATCCACGACGAAATTGAACAAAAATGGGGCAATCTGACAACCCTGACGAACGCCACTTGTGGTCGGAAAGCTATCCAATAGGAAACCGTAGACCCTGACGCGGTCTATAGTGTTCGAGTATAGAGCACGAAGGATGTTCACATATTTCGTGGGAACACCTTTCCGCGCAAGTATTTCGAACAGAATCGATCGATCGACTGAATCGAACGCACTCTTGAAATCGAGGAACACAGCTATTGTCGGTCTGCGGTATGCGTGGCGCTGCTCTAGCAGCTGTCGCAGAGTGAATATATAGGTCTATACAGCCACGTCCTGGGCGGAAACCGGCCTGCTCTTCCCTAATCCGAGATTCCCGTTCTGCAGTGAGGCGACGAACGATAATCGAGGCCAGTAATTTTGTCACAACTGGCGTTAGGCTAATACCCCTGTGGTTCGCACAGTCTGTACGACTGCCCTTCTTGTATATTGCCACTATAATCGATTCGCTCCAATTAGCCGGGACACTTTCTTCCTTCCAGATGCATTCGAATAAGGAGGTCAGTGCTTTGCAGAGGACCTCACCTCCATCCTTAAATAGTGCAGGTGGGAGGGAATCCGGGCCAGCGGCACGAAAACGATTGAGGCCTGTGATCGCGTTTCGGACCTCGGCCTCCGACGGAGGCTCTAAACTAACCGTCCATGGCTTCTCCTGCATCACCTGAGTAGGAAGAGGTCCGGGAGCAGGGGGCCAGCTGAACTGATCTTGAAAGTGTTCCACCCAACGAGCCATACGGCGCTCCTTATTGTGTATCAGCGCACCCGCGCTGTCCCTGATTGTCTCACTGACGCCTGGTTTCCTGGGACCAGTGATGCGGATTAGCTGGAAGAGCTTGCGGTAATTGCCTACTGCTCCTGCCTCCTCCATTTCTTGAGCCCTACTGGTCCACCAGGCTTCCTTGTCAGCACGTAGGCTCCGCTTTAGTTCACGCCTAATAACCCGTCTGGTTTCATTATGTTCAGAGCCAGCCGGGAGGTGTCTTCTAGATTCTAACAGGTTCACCGACCTCTCGGATATCCAGTGACTGGTGCGGTGACGATGGATAGTGCCACAAGCAGATGCTCCTGCGTCGTGCATGGCGGCCGAGATCCTATTCCACTGAAGCGCAGTGTCATTAGGACAAGACAGCGGAAGTTCGATACGCAGCGCTTCTTGATAGGCTTGCCTGACCGAGGACTGAGACAATTTCTCAGTTGCCAATCGTAGGGGACGCTTGGTGCGCCTCCCGGTAAAGTTCATGGAGAAACGACAGCGTACCAAGGCATGATCAGAGTCAACACAGGTGCTCCAGTACGAGCGGCAATCCAGAATGGAACCACGCCATCGGTAACTTATGGCTATGTCGTCAATTTGGGTCCATCGCTGACCAGGTACAGGAGGACGCCAAGTGGCACTTCGGCGCCCACTGTGTCTAAAAGCAGTGCTACTAAGAAACAACTGGTGCTCCGCACACAGTTGCAGCAGACGCTCACCGTTGTCAGTCCGTTCGGAGTTAAGTCCATAATTACCACCCAGCTGAGCTTCTGAAGAGCTCGGAGGCCCTACTTGTGCGTTCATATCCTCTGCAAGTACTATTATATCTGAACCAATAGCACTGCGTAGTAGCGCGTCCAGTTCGTGATAGAATGTGTCCTTGAGAACATCTGAACTGCAGTCGGTGGGAGCATAAGCGGAAATCACAAACAAACAGCGTTTTGTACTACTTCGTGAATCCACCTTAGTTGATGTCGTCAAACGGGCTGCACATAAACGGCTGTTCACCGGAATCCAATCAACCAACGATGGTTCAGCCTTGGAGCTCAGAATGATACCTACACCAGCTTAACCCGTGAGTGCTGCATCGGCGTCTCCGGATGCGTGCAACCAATAACGAGAGGATAAGCCGGGTGCAGTTAATTCAATAACCTCGCCAGGGTCATTGATCGTAGATTCGGACACACAACACCCATCAATACCCAGTGTGTCCAAGGTGCGTGCGAGTGCAGCCTGTTGACTTGTTTGTCTTAGAGTGCGAACGTTGAATGTCGTCATGGAAACGGGATAGCGTGGCCTTATAAGGGACTTTTGCCGATAGGCGTCCGGTGTCTGGCGCGAGACGGTGGCTGCAGATGGTTCTACTCCAGTGGCACTTCGGTTGCTGTCAATTAAGCTGGGAATTATAGAAGGAAGGTTAGTAATGGGGGTCGGGATGGGAGTAAGAGAGACAGGTGGAAAAGAAAGAAGGGAGGCGCCAGCAGTAGCATGTTTTCACTTATCCGCCCTGCTGTATGCAGCAGATAAGGCGACCCTTGATAATCTGCGCGACGGCCGATGCAGGATGAAGTTTATGTTTGAAGAAAATGTCATGGTTGTATGTGGGCTGAGATACAGCCAGGGCGCCCGGACCTAGACAGGAGGACGATTAGGGTCCTCATCCCAAGCCTTTGGCTCAAAAGCCTGTCCTCAAGGCAGCGAGGAGGTGGCAATGATTTAGTTTTACAGAAATGGACGCCATCTCATTTCAAACCCCCAACCTGGAGGACCAGGAGACTGAGTTTGTCTGACCTCTCACCACTGACCAACCTGGTAGGAGTAGCTCTCAAGATGCCCGGAGGCACCACCCATTATAGATCAATGGGTCAATGAGGTACGCAAACCGTCGCACCATGTTAAGGTCCAGTCTCGTTGCGACGGCAACGTGACAACTCTGATGCTAAGGCAAATGCAAAAGTGATGCTGGTAATACTCACTTTAGACGCATTCGGTGGGTTGCATAAGATGAGACACCCGCAACTGACAGCCAAATAGATTCGGGGATATTTTCCAATTGTGAGTGATCTACAGCTTTAGCTGTAGATGTTATGCGCAGGTATATAAAACATCATCCATCTTTTCTGTCACAACGATCTTTTCGAAATAGGTGGCAGTTTGGAAACATCAGAGTAGAGTCAAGCGTATCTGAAGTACACCATGTTTCAGTGACGAGGATCGCTTGAGGGTCATTCAAATGTGTAAATTTGTTGGTTATGGATCTGGCATTAATCAGAATCACTGAAAATATACTAGGTATTGGGGAATTATCAGTCTCCATTGTGTGACCGTCTGAATCTTTGCGTTCGAGCATGGTGCACATGGTAGGTAAATGCGAGTATGGTGGGCCCGAGTTAGGCGTTGAAACGTTTGTTGATAAGGGTAGTATGTCATGTGTGGATATCGAGACAGTTGAAGGTACGAGGGGAGCCGAGGCATTATGCTTAGTTTGCCGTTCGTTTGGCAATGGACTAGCTTTGTCATCTGGACAAATGGGAGGAAGAGTGGGATCAAGATGCTGACCTCTGCCGGATGTATCTGAGATGGAAATGGGTGCGAGTCCATTCCCGTCGCCGCTAAAAAGTAGTTGTTGGAAGAAGCCGCTTGAGATGTTGAAGGAACATGGAACGGTGCAGGTGGTAACATAATCCTACTGGCCGATGTCCTTGCATTATCTGTGCACTTTCAGTGATTGTTGTGGTGTGTAGGATGATAAATAGATGTAGCCAAGAGACAGTTGTTATTGGTCTTATTCAATATGAAAGATTGCTTGCGCTGGTGATTGTAGGAGGTTGGCCGATAGGGAATTTTGGCTGCCAACGAGTGTTTAGTATCCATACGTTTTTTATAGACACAGGTCTCTGGATTGGAGAATTCGTCCTTGGGCGACAATGGACTATGAATTACATCAGGTTGTCTATCCATGGATGTGTGTTGTTGGTTTGCACCGGGGTTGTGATATATTCAAAGAATTGTCAATACTCCACTGTTCCAAGCACTTAGACTTCCCTTTAATCCTTATGCATGAGGAGTTCGATATAAAGGGTGTTGTTGTCAGGAATAGAAGAACCCGCTTTATCCTTTCCTTGTGCAGAGGGTGTTTCATTCGAGCAAGGAAGGACGGCTTTGGAGCTAGTTGACAACATTGTTAGATTATCGATGTCTAAATCCATGCATCTAGTGTCCACCGTGGATGCACTCGTCATTTGGACGTTAGGCTGAGATTTCGCGAAGAGCCTAGTTTTTTTCGGTGTTCGTGGCACAGCGCAAACTTCTGACCTTTGTAGGGGTGTACTATCTAGTGCACTCAAAATGCCGTAAAATTGGGTGCACTGGCCTAGGATGCGTCCGCAATGCAGAAATCGTTGCGCGACTTCCTCGCACAAAAATTTGAAAATAATTGGACAACAATGTTTCGGTGTCTTTTTTAATCGTTGTTATTTGCAATCAATGTTAGACACGTTACGAACTTTCAGTATCGTTATTTTTAAGTTATCCAGACTCAGCCTGTCCGGAACATTAAAAACAATTACATTTATTGCGCTGCATATTCGCTCATGCACTTCAGAGGCCACAGAGACAATTAACTGTCTTGCTTTTCCCATTAGAAGATCAGACTCCCCCTATGGGTTATGGATATACTCAAGCGTAATCAGGTGATCATTGAGGGGTTCAAAGAGTGCCAGCGTTTTCTCATCCCATTAAGTTGTGATTCCAAAGAAAGCAATTTACCACTTAGATCTGTGATGCGTATACTTCTAGCCGAGGAACAGATTTGTTTTCTATTTGGGGATAACATGACTTATGTCAGCAGTGAACTGCGTGACAAATTCTAAGTGTCTTGTTTCCCGTAGTGGATAATTGTCGCAAGCAGAGTTGAAGGCAAAATGAGGGGCTTGTGGTCAGTGTAGAACGTGAAAGCGCGGCCTTCGAGTGTGCACCGGAAGTGACGAATGGCTAGGTAAATGGTGAACAGTTCTCTGCCAAAAGTGTTGTAGCGGGATTTCGCTGACGGCAGGCGGTTGGAGAAGAACCCATGGGGTTGTCATGGCCCACTAACGTGTTGTTGGAGGACGGTTCCTACCGCAACGTCTGAGGCATCAGCCAGAATAGAAAGCGGTGCAGTCGAATCAGAATGAGCAAGGAGAACTATGTTGTAGATAGCATCCTTGAGCTCGGTGAAGGCTGTCTGTGCTGTATCAGGTAAAACTAACATACGTTCATTCCCTCCAGTTAGGTCAGTCAGAGGCTGCATGAGCTGAGCGCAGCGTGGAATGAAGCGTCGATGGTAGTTGACCAAACCGCAAAATCGACCGAGGTGCTTGAAGGAAGTCGGAGCTGGGAACTGCTTGATTGCCTGGATCTTATCAGGAAGGACTTCCATACCAGACGATGAAACGAGGTGGCCTAGGGATTCTACTGTTGATTTGCCGAGTTCGCCCTTAATCAGGTTGACTGTGACACCGTGTTGGATCAAGCGCTGGAAGAAAGTTTGAAGGTGCTCGAAGTGCTTTTGTTCCGATAAACTGGCTCCTAAAGTTTCCTTGATATAGGGATAAGCAAAGTCCAGGCCACTGGTGACATGGTGGGTGAAGTGTTGGAAGGTTTGTGCTGTATTGTACAGTCCAGATAGCATTCTTAACAATTCAAACTTGCCGAAAAGTGTGACAACGGCTGTTATAGGAAGATCATTTTCTTCTACAGGTATCTGGTGATTGGCGCGAACCAGGTCGATCTTGCTGAAGATCATCTTACCTGGGAGGCATACGATAAGGTCTTACATGTGTGAGATGGGATACCTATCTGGGACGGTTAGCCGATTGAGTGCGCGGTAATCACCGCAAGGGCGTCAGTGACCAGATTTCTTGGGGACCATCTGCAGGGGCGAGGACCAAGGGCTGTCGGAAGGGCGGATTATTCCAAGTTCAAGCATGTGCTCAAACTCCGCCCTAGCTACCTATAGTTTCTTGGGCGATAGTCGGCGTGAACGGCATAAGACGGGGGACATTCGTCCGTATGTGGTGTATGACCTAGGATGCCACAGGCGCAGAGGGGTTCATTGGCTGAACGAGCGTGGATTACTGGAAAGAAGTTGGCGTAATCTGGCGAGGTCTGAAGAAATGCGTAGACCGGTGTTATACAAAGAACAATGATTTATAACGGGTAAAAAAGCAGGTGCTTGACATGTCCCGTAGGGTGTTTAGCGTGACAAACAAATGATAGCGAAGGGATAATGGAGTCGTCAGTTCGGGCGCTTACAGATGTAACTGCACTGTCGTATAAAGGGAGTTTGAAATGAGAATGTACGCACACAAAGCAATAAGGGGAATGGTTATTGATCACATAATAGGTGAGAAAAAAATGAAAAAGATAGCAAGGACAACGTTTACTCGTGTGCAACTATCTTGGGTCGACCGGGTACAGAAATCCAGTTTCTATAGTAGTAGCGTTTATCAAATTTCGTGCAAGGCGTTTGGAGTGACTCATTCTCGAGTAGGGTTATGGCACTATCCTCTGTCTGTTGTGCAGTAGTGTCAGCAGTTGGTGGTCATGGGCTATAGCACGTAGTGTAAATGTGACAGATGCGATATCGGTGGTGATGTCACGTACACTAAGTTTCGTTGCAGTGTCGACTATAATCTGACGTTTCGCATCTACCAAGAGGGCGAAATACCTAAGAAAATCAATGCCGATGATGGCAAATGGGACTGCAGCGACGGTGAATACCCAGCGGAATGTGCGCCGAAAATCTAGAACCAGGGTAAGCGACCGATGACCGTAGGTGGCTATTTGCGTGTCATTGGCAGCACTTAAGATTGTCGGCAGAGAAGCAGTAAGCACACCTAGCATAGGGGAAATGACGCTGACTTCCGCCTCGGTATCAACTAAGAACTGGGTCTCGGAATCATAATCCCTAATGTAGGTGAGACGACTTTGCGTTTTGCCGACGTCGTTCGTAGCCACTACGGGCCGGACTGAAAGTTTCCCTGCTTCGTGGCGGAGAAACTGCATGGTTTTTGCACTTACGGGCCTTGTTACCAAAACTTGAGCAGTAAAACAAACTGAATTCTTACGCCACGTGTGACGGGGTGATGAGCTAGAGTGGATGCGCTACTTACGGCATAAGGAAAGCTATTCGACTTGGCGTTGTAGTGACGTTATTTGCGACGATAAAGCGTCAATTGCTGACGGCTCATTAGTCTCGGATGTCTCTGGGACTGCGACGGGAATAAATCGAGTGAATGTTCTAGATTCCTTCATTGACTGATGTCGTTCGATGATACGGTCTGCTAGTTTTGCAACAGCTGCGAGAGGCAGGGCGCTTGCCACGGCAAGGAAGGCCTGTGTTTTCCGGGAGACGTTGCATCCACATTTCGCGGACAACCTAGCGTTTATGTTGGATGCGCGTAGGAGCTGTTGCACCTGTCGCAACAAGGCTGAAGGCATCCTGTGCCCCAGCTGCAAATCCCTAAACAGTTGCTGCAATCTGACCTTGTCAGAGGGCGTGGTTCGCTAAATGAGCGCTTGCTTTAAATGCTCATATTTCGCATTAGGAGGGGATCAAGCTATGATGTTTCTTACCTGGGAGGATACGCTTTGCGGAAGCCGAGAGATAAGTTAATGTTACTTAGCATTATCAGAAGATAATCTACAAGTGTAAAAAGCGGGTTCTAAATGCGCAAAAATAACTAAGGGTCATTCTCCCAAAAGATGAGGAGGCTAGCTCTGCGGCACTAACCACGTACGTAGATGGTTTATCATCAGGACTATTCATCGTGAGAAACGAATAAGTATATGCGGCAAGTAAGGAAACAAAACGATAGCAAGTAATGAATCAAAAAGTCACTGGAAGGAGCTCACCAGAATGAAACTTCAAGATGGCGGACGGCGTGTTCCTGACAGAGGTCACCAATTGTTGGGGGGCGCCTGGGACACTAGTCGGTAACCAATGACACATAAGAGAAGTATCAAATACGGGAGAGTATAGAAGTTGGTGACTAAACCAAACGTGTATTGTGCAGGCTAAAATAATAGGAAGCGAATCAACCAGAGCGAAAAACGGTGCAGCAAGATACCCACCAAAACAATTTTTGTCGACGGAAGTGCTGTCAGTAAAACAAGTAGACGTTTTTTGAAGGTTAACACAACGGTAAACTCCAATGTTGCAAAATACTAAAAGAGCGTGTTTTCCGGTATGCTACAGCCTATAGATAACTGCTAAGAGGCAGGCATCACGCGTCTTATTCGGTGATCCACCATCTCGAACTCAGGGCTACAGTCGGCAAATTAATATGTTCGGAATAAAAAGGAAATGTTTGGTAATGGCCTCACATTCAAGGTAACCTAGATAGTAAATGGCAACACTGGCAGTGCGAGATGGACGGTCAGTTAGAACGAATGACATCTCACTGAGTTCAATTTCTGGATCAAGTACACCATATGAGAACCAAGTTTTAGTCACGGCAACGACGTCTTAATTCGTTGTTTCATGTCGGTGGCGCACTTCTGGCAGCTTAGAGTAGAGGCCTTGAGCGTTGGTGCAGCTGCACTCTATTTGTTGACGAATAAGAAGCGCAGTTCGCCGTTAGTGATCTGCACAAATAGTGCCGGTCTGCTGGCGTTTTTTGGAACGTGTTTTTACGGTTCACTGGTCCGAGGTACGAACAACCGAGACTGGCTCATCCGTACCTGGGGCCTGCAATGATTGAAGGAATGGTTTTAAGTGTACCTTTCTAGGTCCAAGTTTCCTGCTGTCTCGCCATGCTTGGATTGCCACTGTTACCATCTCGGGAGTAGCCAACGTAGCTATCAAAGGTACTGGCCCGCTGCCGCGGTAGAGTGATGAAGCAACTAGATGGATGCCGTGAAAAACGACGACATATTGCATGTTATAGAGTTCCGTGATGTACCTCTACCCTTCGACGTCTTACTTCGTCCTTCATTGTTTAATTCTGGTACACCATGAACCAGCACCATTCACTTTGTCATTTTGAAGCGACACGTGCGGGTCAGAACTCCACTTTTTCCACAAATGGCATGTCAGCAAAAATGTGGAAGTGACAGAAGAGTTCACTAGAATGTGGCTTGCTAAGAGGACCCCTTCCAGTTCTCGCGTGTTGTCAAATGTTACTCGCATCGCAATGAGGCTGGACCTTACCGTGGTGCGATGGTTTGTGTGCCTCTGTGATCCATTGAGCTATACTGCTTGGGGCATTTTTACACCTTCAGAGCCACTCATACCAGATTGGTCAATGGTTAGAGGCCAGACAAACTCAGCCACCTGGTTCTCCAGGTTGGGGGTTGGAATGAGGGTGGCTCCTTATTCCTTAAAACGGACTCCTTGTAGCTCAGTGCCAAATCCGCTGCCTTGCGGTCAGGTTTTTGAACCAAAGGCTTTGGCTGAGAACCCTAATCGTTCTCCTGTCTAGGCCTGGGCAACCTGACAGTATCCTGAACACGCAATACAATACAATGAATCATACTCCAATACAATACAAATGTTACTCGCAGTAGCCGAGGTGCCCATAGGTGCGGAGATGAGGGATTTCGTGAAAGGAGAGTAAGACTAGTTGGGGGAAATTTCGGCTCGAATGCCGGGATTTTATTCGCGGTTTATCTGCCCTTCAACCATTCACTGGTGGGTTCTGGAATGTTCGAAAATATCAGTGACAACGCTTTTTGGTTGCATAGTAGTTGTTTGTTCTGCAGTTCCTTGTCAGCGAAGTTTTTGCGTGTGCGAGTATTTGACTTGTCTTCCGTAGAAGACAGGCCAACGTGATTGTTTATGAGCAACGCCGTTAGTTGCACGATCTGTAGGACGGGAACAAGTTAGAACAGGGTAGAGGGGCAGGCGTGACACCCCTCTACCCTGTTCTAACTTGTTCCGGTCTAACCCTACCTGTTGTCTTATATATTTTCATGTTATTGTGTTGGCACTGAAGAGACAATACGAAATGTTGACATCTGCCAGTGTTCGTCTTCTTACGGCGTTATTCAAATTACTAAAGGGATCTAATTGTTTCAAACTATTTGAAGGAGTAAAATGTTGTTGCCGAGGTATTGACGGAGGTGATCGTGCAATTTGTGCAGGATTTCATGAGACTTAAGAACCGTTCAACCGGCCCGCCTTCACGGTTGTGTGTTACAAATGGCTTTTGCCTATCGATGAACTGTGTAGCATCTTGGTTATAGAGCTTTTGTTTTGTGACAAGTCTGGGATTTGAAATATGTACTACATTAAGCTGCAAATCGAGTTCGAAGAAATTCCCTTCCCAAAACCACGATAAGTTGCATTTCATCTGCCAACCTAACAGCCAACAATTCACACCTAATCGTAAGGGATTGATCAACATTAATTATAGGGCTATCAGAACACACGTCTAAGAACCACACATATTTGTCGGCAAGCTGTTACTTCCGTTACGTTTAAAGTACACAGTTGTTACGTCGTAAGAATTGGCACAGAACGAACACGTGGTTTTCGTTATGATTCCTGTTCCCCGCTTGTCTGAGCTAAGAATGAAATGGGGCTTTTCGTTCATCATACATTTCGCTGCCAAGTTGTCCACTTGGGCAACAGAAGTAACCTGAACGGCAAAGGAGTTGCGCTGAGGAGCAAAAATGTTGAGCTATTACTCAATTAGTTTCAGCCTTGCGTATGCCGCTCAGTTGCGCACGTGTGTAAATGCGTGTATAGTCCAGCGCTTTATGCCCATAGGGCCTCATTGTCATAGGGGTGCAAATGGGACGCTTCATCTCCTACTTAGTCAATTGTTAGTGGCCGATGCATCATGTGAGCTTGTGTTTCTCTATCCAACGAAGCGACTCCCACCAAGTAGGACGAGAGTACGGTTTTGAACGACGATTGGGTTGGGAGAACGAGCCACAGCCAAATAACTTTGCCGTGTAATTTTGAACGTGCATTTACGTAAATGCCATGGTTGCCTTGTATGCGCGTCACTCGATGAGGTGAAGAAGGTAATACTGAAACCGTGCGAGGAGGGAGAGGATTGGAAGCAGGTCGCTTGCACACTGAAGTTGAACGTACAAACTTGCCGCAACTGGATACAGGTGTACGAATCGAAGGAACCGGTGGGATAGCACGGGGGAGTCCGTCGCTGAGCACTGGGAGAAAGCCATGTCGACTCTCTGGTGGAGTGGGTTTCTGCGGAGCATACCATTACCCTTGAACTTCTTTGTTGGCGGTTGAAGGCGGAGTTCGAAGTTGCAGTAAGCACCAGCACCATCTCACGATACTTGGATGGTAGACAGATAACGACGAAGAAGAAGCACAACATTCCGGAGTGCATGAACACGCTGAAGAACAAAAAGCGACGCAGGTCGTTGGTTTTGCAGCTCGTGGATTACGAGGTGGAACGAAGGCAACTGGTTTGGATTTATGAGACTAACTACAACTTACTTTGCGCCTGCACTCTTGGCTTCTCACCACGTGGTAGGCGAGTGCAGTGTACAGTGGCGAACAGCCGAAGACCGAATGTTCAACTGGTCGACGCCATGACAAACAACGGCTTGATAGCGTGTTCGGTTCGGAGAGGAAGTTACAACAAGCAAAGGTGCGCTCGGTGGCTGCGACAACTGCATGATACCAACGGAGCAGGGTTTGTTAAAAAGTGCCTTTTTATTTGCGACAACATGCCCTGTCACACGCACTTGGAGAACGTTTTCCCGGACGAACCGTACCGCTCTTGGAGACTTCTACGCCTTGCGCCATACTTTCCAGCACTCAATCCCCTCGAGGGCATCTGGAACATAATGAAGCCCCTTGGAAAACAGACAATGAGGGGACGGTACTCTGAGATTCTTCTGGGGGACCCTGAAGGCATTATAAGTAAAAGTGAGTGGAGGATTCGCTTTTCGGAGCACGCGGTGTCGGAAGCACGGGTCTTAGTGACGCAGCAGCACTGCGAAGAAATGGTTCAACAAGTCAGTAAGAACTATGGAAGTGTTGTTCATTTGACCGATCTGTAATAGATTCCATTGACAATAAACTACCTGTTAAACGAGTGTCGTTCTCACTTTATTATGATGACTGGTCAGAGTGTACTTTGTACGCGGCTAGAAGTAGCCAGTTCTCCATTCCAGGGAACGTCGTAGAGTTCCGGGAAGGTGATGCACGTGGTCGCATCGTATACCCGTTTTAGTTGCCGCATTGTAGAACAATCATTCGAGAGGCTGACAAATAGATGCAATTCTAACACGGTTGTGCGGCAAGCAATTATGTTTTACCGCTTGTCGTTATTGGTGTTTGGAGAGTCAGGGAACAAGGACTTTGGCAAGAGCTTATTAATAAGGAAGTTAAACGATGCAGACTTGACGGACATGGGTTGTGTGTGTGGCCGTTTGCAGGATTACTTAACCGGCCTCTAGGGAGATATTTCCGTGTGGATATTTTCAGTTGCAAACTGTATTTGAACACACCATAGGTTTGCAGTGAGAATATGCTTTGAAACGGCAAATAAAATTTACTCGCATCGGCGAATCACATTTACTCGTCAGGTTGTAGCACCTGCACAGGGATGACTGGTTCCGTATGACGCAAACCGGTCTGTGGGTTCAAATGCCATTTGCTAAATAACCGATGTGTTAACAAGTGAAAGTTGCTATTTCGTTTCACCTCAGTTCTACATGGGTACATGATGCGGTTATGGTCGGATATGTACTACAACCATATCTCATGCATGCTTTCGACATCCATCCACACATCTCAGACTCCGTCCTCCATTGCCATCTGTGAGCACACCGTGCAGCTCACCACGAGATAATGATCAGGCGCACTCTCCAACCACCTCCCGCACTTAGTAGGCGGTTGTTATGAAACTGTCAAGCCGCCTATCACATATCTGTTTAGCTTTTCGGCCCCCCCCCCTAAGTCTTTGATGACTCTATATACACCCGGATACGGAAGCCCTGGGTACCCTCGACACGATACATATTACACAAGGCGAGGGATTCGCCGAAATTTGTTTCCAGCGGTTACCTTAGGACCTTAATTGCAAGCGGCTAAAATTCCACATGGTTTACTGGCACACATTCAATCAAACGCTTTTCATCAGGAACGTTATGTACATCGTCGTTAACCTGGTGACACAGCTCAGGTGCAAGCGATTTGGTTAACAATACACGGTTTGAGTTTAGATGAGGCACTATCGATGATTGAGCTATGGTGTCGTTCCTGGACCCATAACATGTGATCGTACTTAATGCTGGGGGTTTGCATTCTGTAGACCGATCCGCTTTGAAAACATTTAGTTGTTTCGTTGGTAGAGTCGTAGCATGAGGGGTTGGGGAGGCAGTCCGCCCCGGGCGGCTTGTAATAGGGGACGGTACTTTCTTTTACCGTCGAATGTTCAGTACCAAATATAAATCACAAAATATCCGAAAAGCTGTGGGTTTAATATGTTAATGTTGCTCTGTACGACCAACATCACATTTGCGCCATGTGTCACACCAGTGTACACGTTCTTCCCAGTGGTCCTCTTATTTGTCCCCCAGTGGTCACTTTCATCACATGCCCCAGGGTCCCAAGCGCACAGTAGTTTTCAACGAAAGCTATTGTGCACCTTACCGATCGTGTTTCCTTCACGCGCCTATGCTGCCCACCGTCAGAGTGATAATTTTGCCCCCGTCTCGAGTGGCAAAAGTAGTTGCCACGCCACTGATCACATGGACTGTTGAGTTTAAACATAGGTGGACAGCTATGCTCCTGAGACCCCTTGAGGAGAAATATCAAGCTACAGCGAACTGAGGTTAGTGTGCAAGATTTAGCTTGGGTGGCATCACAGATACCAATAGATCAGTGTCCGGGACATTGAAGATGATCGGACTATTGCAATCGGTTTATAAGTTGGTGCTTGTCAGCGGCAACACTATTACTTCAACAGAATGCTATATTTACAGCGAGGCCGGAGAGCCTATGGTGCGCTGAGGCTGGTGGTGGCTAGATCCTGACAGATGATCTACCCACTGCTGCTACTGTTGCGCCATTGGCTCGTGTCCTGGACCCCTCCTCGTGGCGACCGCAGGGTGGGAGTTGGGTTTCACCCTTCTCCCTGCTAAGATCCAAGACACCAATCCGCATGAGTCAATGAAATGACCATGTGCTGCCTTTCGGGTGTACATTTAATCGAAGGCTTTGCCTGAGGACCCGAGTCGTTCTCCTGTCAGGTGTGGGCGCCCTGCCAGTATCCTAGTCCATCCTTTTCGGAGGTTAGGAAGTGCTCGATGGCTCTCTTCCCGTAAAATCTAGCCATGGGAGACAACAGGTCTACGGGTTATAAGCTCACAGCTCGATTGGTGTAGAGCACGAGCGCCACGCATTGTCTCTGACGATAGGAGGGCACCTCCGGGTGTTCAATGGTTTGCTACTGTCCGCCTCAAGCCAGGCAGCCCCTGGTCAAATTGGTGCAAACCCGCCAAAAACCCACCTGCGTCTGGTCGTGGTCGCAGGTGCGTATGCTACTACGGTCGCAAAACATATATAAAACGTTCCAGTACCTCAAAGGCTGCTTGTGACGGCCGTCAAGCAGATTCCGATCTGTCTCTACAATCACATTCCCGAGCTGGATCTGCTCCCCACTGTCTTGTGGGTCAGGCTATTGAGCCAAAGGCTCCGGGTAGAGTCACTCAAGCAAACCTCCGAAGCACAACGACTATCACGCGTGCGATTGCCCACCAATACAGTCGTATGCCTGCGCACAAAGCACTCAGCATCGGGTGCTGGAACGTGCGCACACTACTGGACCGGAACTCCAGTGAGCGCCCCGACCGACGCACTGCACTGCTCGCGATGGAGCTGGCGCGTTACCACATCGATATTGCGGTGCTCAGTGAAACTCGGCTCGCTGAGCAAGGTAAGTTGCATGAAGCATGTGCTGGCTACACATTCTACTGGGTGGGCAATGTCGCCTCAGCACCACGTGATCATGGGGTCGCATTTACAATATCCGATCGCCTCCATGGTCAGCTGGTGGGTGAACCAACAGGCAGCAGCGCACGACTGATGACTGTTCGCCTACGACTCGGAAGAGGTAAGTTTGCCACCTTTATAAGCACGTACGGTCCGACCATGTGTTATCCTGATGATACGCGTGATCAATTCTACACTCAGCTATCCTCCGTGATACGGTCTGTGCCGAGGAGCGACCGACTATTTCTGCTGGGTGATTTCAACGCGCGCTTTGGGCGTGATGCATCGGTGTGGGCAGATGTTATCTGTTCGCATAGCATTGGTTCAGCGAATGCGAACGGTGACAGGCTGCTCTCACTGTGTGCCACTCACGGCCTGACGATCATGAACACTCGGTTTGCACTGAGTGCGAGTGATATGGCGACTTGGACGCACCAACGGAGTGGTCACGCTCACCTGCTCGACTATGTCATCGTACGTCAGCGTGATATGCGTGAAGTGCGCATGACACGTGTACTGCGTGGAGCTGAGTGTGGCACTGATGACAAATTGGTTCGGACCAAACTGTACATATATTTTCGTAAATCTACATATTGCACTCCCGCGGTGAATCGGCTTAAAATTAACATTCCCAGTCTCGGTACGGGGGCGAAACGTTCAAAAATTGAATAGCCTACATTGAACGGCCTCAAGCAGCACGGTGTGAAGACGAGTCTGGCGGACACGCCGACACTGGATGAGACGCAAAGAGCATTTGCTCAGCTGCGAAACGGTAAGTGTACTGGGGCCAAGGGGATCCTGCCTGAAGTATTGAAACACGGTGGATCCGCTTTGGTGACTACGTTGCACCACTTGGTGAAACGTGTATGGATTGAGGAGGAGGAGCCTTCGGAACTGAAGGATGCCCTTGTGCTAGCAGTGCACAAGATCAAAGGTAGCAAACATTGTTGCACAAATTATCGTGGCATCAACTTGCTGATTTGTGTGGGCAAGGTGATTGCCGAAATGCTGCTCAACCACCTCGTCAGTCAGGTTGTGGAACCTAACGTGGCGGAAGAGCAGTGTGGATTCCGTTCGGGTCGCAGCACTATAGATATGGTGTTTGTGGCTCGTCAGTTGCAGCAGAAGTGCAGAGAACGACACCAGCCATTGTACTCGCTTTTTGTTGATTTCACCAAGGCATTTGATACGGTGAACCACGAGGCATTGTGGCTGGTGTTGGGTAAGTTTGGTTGCCCGCGTAAGTTTAATTGAATGTCTGCACAGTGGTATGCGAGCGAGGGTGCGGCTGAGTGGAGAGACCTCGGATGACTTTGCAGTTGTCTCTGGTGTGAGGCAAGGCTGTGACTTTGCTCCTGTCCTGTCTAATATATATCTTCATGCGATATTGTCCTGTTCTTTTGATGCCGCTTGTGCTTACGGTGTTCGTGAGGAGCACCGTATTGATGGTGGGTTGCTGAACATCCGTCGTTTCGGTGCGAGAATCCTAGTCTGTGAGACAACTATCCGGAGGTTGCTGTTTGCTGACGACTGTGCGTTGTTTTCACACAGCGCGGATGAGTTTCAGCATATGACTAGTGCTCTGGCTTCGACAGCGGCCAAATTCGGGCTCACCATCAACACCGTTCCATACATTCACCACTCTGCATTCCGAACAGACTCGGTGAGTGACCCGCTTCAAATCCGATACGACACGCTTTTACCGGTGTCCTCGTGTGCTGCTTGGTGTACGCAGATGAAGCAACGGCCCCAACGTAGGGTAATCTCCCAGATGTAATATCCGGTGAGTCATGATGAGGTCAACCCGCATTCGACGATAAGCTAGGGGAGAGCTTTTCATTGAACACAGGCCCCCAAAATACAGTGCTGGAAACAAATCAGATAAAAGATGGCTATACGATGAGGAGAGCTTAATATATATTACAGGCCCCCACATACCTGTATACAAATAACGCCACAATAGCACATGACCAGGTGAGATGTGGAAGAGAAGTGTGGAAGCAGGTCTCCGGGAGACGGTTTCATGATAAGTCGTATTACTCCGATTCAACTGACAGTTTATATCCACTTTTATTCTTACTCTCAACTTCTATTACTCCTAATCCTTTACTATTTTTAATTGATTTAGCACTGAAACATTCCTATGTGAACACAATAAATCACTGAATATCCCTCTCCACTACCCGACTTTGTTGTACCACATGATCAGGCTCGTAGTCTGTCTGTGTCTCGCATGTCGAAAAATATATTATTTATTTATTTATAGGGTGTAAAGCCCTGGTTTCTTACACCGGTCTTCGTACGACACACCTCGTAAGTTGGGAAGCAGCCTGGTGGCTACGTGCTGCACTCGCTCAGTATTTCCTACCTCGCCCCGCGTGATGGGATAATACGGGGAAGGGCCATACTCTGGCATTGGTCGCATTATTGAGACGAAGAGACGAGTGGTAATCTCTTCGGACCAAGTACTGAAGTTGCGTCTGAGGGCCCAAAGCATACGTTATTTTGGTAAAGCCTATTCGTGTTGTCCATGGACTTTAGGTCATAGCATGGGCCTACGCTGAGGTCTCACATGAAAAGCGCAGGAAGCAACGGTTAACCGGTCACCGTGTAGTTTCGAGTGTGTTCACACTTACCCAGCTTCATGAATTGCGACTTGACCGGGTTTATCGGAAGGTTGATCTCTGCAGACCACGTGGAGAGGCAGTCGAGATCGTGCTGAAGCAGGTCACAGACACTGGGTTTGCGGATTACTCTCCACACCTTCAAGTCATCCGTGAACAATGCATAAGGTGATTGGAGTAGTTGAGGCACATCGTTTACATGGATCAGAAACAAAATCGGCCCCAGTACAGTGCCTTGGGGCACGCCACTGCTTGGCGGATACCAGTCGCTCAAATGGTTGTACACCTAGACCATCCACTTTCGGTCAACAAGGACATTCTTGATCCATCGATGCAGAGAGCTGCCAACACCACATACCCTCAGCTCGTCGAGAATCACTGCGTGATTTACCTTGTCAAAAGGTTTAGTGAAGTCAATGTACATGACATCGACCGACTTGTCTTGGAACAGCGCTTGCAACTACTCGTGCCTCGTCAACAGTAGGTTGGTGATGCACGAGCGACCCTTCACGAAACCATGCCGTGCGGGCGTCAAGAGGCTTTCCGACTCGAGAAGCTGCAGTACACTCTTCTTCAAGATCATCTCGAACGTCTTTGCCAAAAGAGTGGTCAGGCAGATCGGCCGGTAGTAATCCACTTTGATTGGGTTACCACCCTTCAGTATCGGCTTTACGACTGAGCATTTCTAGTCGCGCGGTAACAGTCCAGTAGCTAGTGGCCTGTTGAATTACTCAGTTACAGAAGGCGAGATGATGGCCGATAGGGACTTGAGGATCAGTGAGTGGATGTCGACTGATAAGCATCTACACAGTGAGCTGCGTATCCGTGTGTCGAAGGCAGCGGCGGCATTCGGGAAGCTTGAGTACCGAGTGTGGAACAACCTTCAGCTTACCATTGGCACGAAGCTGATAGTGTACAAATCCATGGTGCTGTCCGTTCTTCTGTACCGCAGTGAAACGTGGACGATGTACCGGCGCGTGTGCGATATCTCGAGCGGTCCCATCAGCAGTGTTTGCGATGGATTTTGCGTATCGGTTGGGACGACAGAGATGCTGACAAGGAAGTGTTGCGACAATGTGGAATGTATGCAGTGGACTGCATACTTTTGCTGAGACAGCTGAGGTGGCTCGGTCATGTGAGCCGTATGGGTTCGACGCGGATACCGAAACAACCCATACGGTCGGCTGAGTATTGGGAAGCCGATGGTGGGGAAACCAAAGTTAAGTTACCAGGACACGATTAAAGTTAGCCGCTCACGTTCTAATCTTGATTGCAGATCATGGGAATTGAAGGCGGTTGATCGGCGTGCATGGCGCGATCTGATCACGAAGGCAGTTGCCGAGGTGCAGGAGAAATCCCTCATGCATGCAGAGAAGAAGCGGCAAGTGCGGAAGCGGCAAGCACCGATGAATTGTACTCCATCGATATCAAGCGCATGGTGCTGTAGAACATGCGGTCGCGAGTGCCTTAGTCAGGCAGGCCTAGTGAGACATGAGGGAGGCCACTCGCGACCACTACCGACGCGACGATGGGTCCTGCAGAGAAGGTGCGCAGAACCGGCGCAGTGTTTGTGAGCACGTTGCATTCGATTTACTAACCGTGTGTTTGTATGCTAAGTCTATCTATTTCAGTTGGTGGGCTTTCAATTTTGTCCTTATACTTTTCTTTCTCATATAAATGTCTACCTGTACTCTCTTCTATAAACTTGCGCACGTCGCTTAAGCCAATTGTAGTCAGTTGCGATAACATTTTCGTGGCTGTGACGTTTCCGTAAAATATACCTTCTGACCTCCTGAACTTATCTCGGATTCTTTTGTAAACAACTTATATGCTTATTAATTTAAGATTTATGTCACCGTTTACTTATGCATTACTCGATTTATTTTATTTGTTATCTTCCTCTTAAGTGACTGGCTCCTGCTTATATCCCCGGTGTGGCTGCGCTTGATGTGCACGTTGACAAGGTGCCTACCTGTCTACTATCCACTACCTCGTCCATCTGGCTCCAGGAGACAGTTGGTCGTTGCTGGAAGGGACGGGGTGCACGGTCCTTGTGGCCGTGTTAGGATCAAAGAGTGGTTCCATGCACTCAGTGTGGAGAGGACTACGGTCCAGCCACCGCCTTGTGTGCGGTTGCTTCCCCAAATACAGCGTGCTTGTGCTTGCCTGTGAAGGATTGTGGGCCGGCTCCGTTGATGAAACTTGGCTCCCATCCACATGCCTCCCGGTCTTATTCCTTCGGGTTTACACTGGATATGGTGTGTGTGTGTGTGTGTGTGTGTGTGTGTGTGTTTGTGTGTGGAGCTGTGCGTGGTGCAGCGCAAGCCACTTATGGTCCGTCTGTAGGTGCAGGAGTCCTGTGGCTGGTCACAGTGACAGGCAAAACCGGAATCGAGTTGTCGCCATCCATATTTACAGTGAACAGCGATTACGAAACGCTTTTATCTTGTATTGTGTCATCCGATCGAAAAGGAGACATGTTTCTTTCAGCATGATCAGCTCAGTCTGTACCTATGATATTTCACCAATCATCTCGGAAACAATGTGGGCTGTTTCGACACTACATTGCTGAATTGTTTAATTCATCTACTGGGACACTACTTGCCTCGACACGAAGTGTTTGAATGACAAATTCCCAGTAGTATGGGGAATCAGGGAGTCATAAGAGCAGAATACATTTCATTTGCGAAAACATTTCTAAAGTAAGCGAAGATTGCTGACACCCGCACCGTCTTCGCTCAGTAAAAGATAGCGGTAACAATAATAGCGGATTGAACATGTTCCTGGAATTTCCTTTATGGAACTTTGAGACAGTAATCCTCATGTACAGTTAAAGTTGCCACGTTAACCCGTGTCAGTTGACACTAGACCAAATGCGAAATGGACAATGCGTTAGCGGTAGTTTCATGTACAATACGTAATTGCAGGAGGTGGTTGATAAATTGACTTGTGGCTTGCATAAGGCGGACTGATTCAGGCCCTACTCAAGGACAATTGCCATGGGATTCCGTTCACAACAATTACATAAGCACGCCGTACGCGCTGTACGGGCTTTTGTAAACATTACAACTTTCTTGCGTGTTTGAGCTTAGGTAGTAGGTAATCACTGCTGTTCACACAATGGCTCATCCTTTCTCACCGCCCCCTTCTCCTGGTAAGATAGTTGGTCAGGAAAGCTAAACTTCATGTTTAATGCACTTGGTTAGCTGCACAGCCTCAGTTCGAGCCCATGGTAGTTGTGGATGCATGTTCTATATTTCCGCAGGATGGACAACGCACAATTCCATAACGACCGGTTAGTGGACGACTCAAGATGTTTCGCCAGCATGGGTGAAACATATTCGCTGCTACGAGCGTAATTGTACCCACAGCCTTCTGAGATACTTGGCACTACGTGGCGAACAGATATTTCGCATCCCAAAGGGCTACCTGGTGAACTCCCGAGGTGGTTTCCACATATGTTGCCGCAAGCGGTTTTTAAAACCAATGTTTAAAATACCGGATTATCCAGTTTCGACCCAACGGCAATTGTTTGCTTGAGCTAGAGCAATATGCATGACTCTCATGGACACCACGTAGGATTTTCTTCCACTCTTTTTCTCCACTCTAGTCGCGGATTCCGGAACTTCATTTACTTTATTCATGGTAATCAGTTGTCCGTCCAGATATCGTGCTATTGTGCAGACGCTTAGCTGAATCTCGAATCAGTCTTCATTAATAGAAACATCATTATGACTGAGGCTAATGATTGTTAGATGCGACAAACCAAGCCAGTTGATTAATATTGTGGGAACATTAATGCCGTGTCAAGCAACCACTATGGGCCACAATCTCATTAATAATCAACGAGAGTTTTGTTACCAATATTACAAGCTAGTCAAAATGTAACAACCATGAAGATAGATAGATAGATAACGGAAATATGTAAGATCACCGGCAATGTCATGTTTGGTTCCAAACATGACCAGTGTTTTGTGCATTCACGCCAAGTTAAATGTATAGGCGATTGAAATATTTGAAGTAATGAGGCAAATTCCCAGAGTGCACGTGCGCCTGATTTCAGTGAACAGTGAACGGAATTGACAGCCCAGCAGGGGATCAGGAGTCCGGGTGATGAGGTGATCAACTTTGTACAGCGGGCACGTGGGGGTGACGTCGACTGCCTACGTACGCTTAGTGAACGTCACCATTAAATGACCCCGCACCAGGTAGTTTCGGTAGAATGCGCTTGCTGGAGGCGATTGTACAGCTCATGGTTGCTACATCTTGACTGAAGGCTGTAATGTAGATAAGAAAACCCGTGTGTTGGCACCGCTACAATTGGAGGCTGAAGGAAGACAAACTGCGTGAATTGCTGAAATGAAGTGTAACCTATATTTTACGTGCAACAGGGGTCTTTCACCTTGTGGTACTGGTGTGCAGTGTGAAATCGCCCACACTCGAAGGCAGAATAATCATATTATTGGAGCAATGACGACAAACGGTTTTACAGTAATACAGAGGTAAGCGGAGTCAATGTCCAGATACGAGGTTGCGCGCGGGCTTACGGCGGAGCACCTGAGCTGTCTGCTGCATGTGAAGGTCATCAGCACGAGTTTGGAACGACCTTCGACTGTTCCGCCAAATATGGGAATAGGGTACGAATTGATTGGATAATAAATACAAGCCCGTGTAAAAGGAGGCGAACCATTGCCAGATAGGGTAAACCCGTGCGACAGAATTCACTCACATTGATTGAGAACCAGACGCAGAAGAGTGGGTGGTCTGGGCTTTCAAAATCAGTGTTCCGTTCACTAATCAATAGAGTTGACCTATAATGTAGAATATACCTTGTCTACCGAGCCTTGGCCTTTCGTATTCCTTCGGTTAGCTGAGCGCGTGGCTGAGCAGTCAGACGGTCGCAGTTTCGCAGGTGAAGCAACGTAGCAGTACAACAGTGACGAAGGAAGTCAGAAGAACGCAAAGATGTCAGTCAGTTGTGAGCAATTGCAGGCCCTATTGTAGCAACAGCAGGCGCAGTTTGCGAAAGCACAGACCAGGCTGATCGAAATGCTGACCAAGAATTTGCAATACAAGCAGGTTCGGTAACAGGAGTAAGTGAAAGTAGCCCCCAAACAGAAACGTTGACTCAGCAAGTCTGGGAGTTCTGTTACGATGCCGATGCCGTATTACTTTGAATCGTGGTTCCATAAATACGAAGACTTGTTTCGCGTTGATTGAGCCGATGTCCCAGAGGAAAATAAAGTTCGCTTCATGCTGCGGAAATTGGGTGCGGATGAACATGAAAAGTTCATGAATTTTGTCTTACCGAAGAAGACCACTGACTTAACATCCGACGAATCGATTGTTACTTTGTCGCAGATATTTGGAGAACAATCGTCACTATGCAATATCCGAAACGGGCGCGTGACAATGACCAAAAGAGATGATGAAGACTGAGTAACTTAATCGAGTGGCGTGACTCGTGAGTGTGAACAGTCGCTGCTTAACAAGATGATAGGTGATCAGTACAAGTGCCTTATGTATGTGTGTGGTCTTCAAGCACCCAAAGATGCTCATGTCCGAACAAGAGTACTAAACAATGAGCAATGATTCTATACGTATTAAGAAGGATTGCTTTACAAGTACCGTTGGGTGGTCTGCTGGATTAATGAAAACGGTAATGAAAAAAGCATTTAGTTGTTTTACTGTCAAAATAATGGACTTATCACTTTTGATGCAGTAGCTTTGCACTCTGAGCGTTTCCATAGCTTCAATAAGCGAAAAAAGTAAACCGAAGATATTTTCCGGGAGTAGGATAGAGAGTAACGTCAAGTGACAAAATGTAAGTGCAGGAGTGGGTCATCCAATCGAATTTTAAATATGGCTAGCGTGGGTGCTGAAACAACAGGTTCGGGAAGACCGTTCCATGGTTGACAATCACGAATGGAAAAGAAATTTCTACGGCACATCAGGCAGCGGTATTGTTCTGCTACTTTCAAGGAGTGGCCTCTAACTTTGGTGTTACAGCTGAGTTGCAGTAACGGACGGCACACATGATTTGGAATGTGCAAAATCAACTATGCCATTATCAAGTCGCCTCGTAGTCGGCGATACCACCAGTTATAATTCAGGTGTCTGCCATGTAATTGCAGGCGGTACCAAAGAGAATCAGCGAACGGTAAGTATGAATCCTCAACGGTCTCGCGCTGTAGGTCGCTTCGGTAATACAGAATTACCACTCCTCCTTTCGTAAGCCTGTCGTTTCGTATGAGTGGCATGCACGGCAGCGAGACTGCAGCGTCTGTCATTCCAGTGTGCAACCATATCTCCGTGACACCGATAATATCGCATGGCTTCGAAATTTGGCGATTCTTCAGTTCGACCAGCTTATTGAAAAGGCTTTGAGCATTTGTATAAAGGCAGGGTAGTTTCTCGGTCTCAGGGAGCACACAGAGAGCCAAAGGAGTCATGTGTGGTAGAATGCCGACCGATGCGAAATCTGCCGTTACTCTTTTCTTGATGGGATGATGATGACATGTCGCTCGCAAGGTGCGTCCCATTCCTTATCCGGACATGCTGCAGAATCGCGAGACCGAGCGGTAAAGTGATGCTCATGCGTAATCGCTGGTAGGATTGCTTTTTCAGGTAGGCTCATGTCTCGTATTCGCAAGGATTCAGCGGCTTTTAACCGAAGTTCAAATGGAAGGCTTTTACGATGTCTCCGCTAACGTTCTAACACTTGGTTCCTGTTTGCACCGACTGAACCAGGAATTCTAGGATTCTTGGTCCGCTTTCTCTATAATTTGGTGAGAGAGGTAGCCTTTAAGAGATCGCGCCACAATGTTGTCCAAGGAACGAACCGCCACTGTTCCAAATCGTGATTACCGGCATCATGACTATCGTGGGAAGCAAGTACTTGCACGCCATAAATAAGGATGGTGCTTAGATAATCCATCTGGCTATGTCCACCTGTGATGTTTCTTGTCGATTGTCGCGGGCTACAAGGGACCTCAGGATAGATGCGTATCTTATAAAGCCCGTGTTGTAGCGCACTTGTAGATCGCAAACGGTTTTCTATATCAATCGTCGATTCCAGTGTTACCCTAATAATTCTGGGTTCACCATAGTGTGCAGAGTTCGGGTGACGAGTAACTCTCACTAGGTTTGTGGATTTGGCTGTTACGTTCATTAAGATGCACAGTGAGTTCCACTGGTCTTGGTCTTCAGACAACGTACCCAGCAATGTGATGGCGTTAGATTCGGGGACATTGGTGCACACGACAGTCATGGAGTTATTATTGGAGAGCCTTTTTGTTGAACCGTAGGTTCGGGTGATCGTTGGGACTAGATTTATGCCAAGCGATGATGGCCCACTGTTTGCCACTCTAGTAGCGTTAGCGGTGTCTACAACAGCGGAGACACTAAAGGTAGCATCCAGAGGGAATTTTTGCAGCGATCTTTGCATATGTGGCCGGAGTCTCGAACGCTTTGAACGCGACCAGAGGCCCTTCGGTTGCAAATGCAGTAGACTCGGGTTCGGCTGTCCATCCTTATTAACGATACAAGTTACCAAGACCGGCTGAATTTGAGCGATCACGTGTTTCGAGAGGCGCCTGATTTTTGGGGTTCTGAGTACCGCTTGTCTGTTTTCGTCTGGCGTTCATCCAAAATTGAAGAGAATAACGCCAAAGGGGGCCTTGTCAATCGTGGTTCGAGCGAAGTAAATTTTGCCTTGATGCTTCTCTTTGAAGTCACTGTGCTGGAATGATACACACTCGCTTCGTGATAGAATCTTAGAGTTCGTTCGTTGTTCAACTTATTCTAGCAATTTTGGACTGGAGGTTACTACCTCCAGTGGGATGGTAGGACACGCAGTACAAAACGAGATATCATCTTGGGCGTTGGTTCGAGTTGTCACATGTTGTAGGGAAAAAGTTGCAGATTTTATATTGTACCATCTGTAACTATGTGTGCAAGGTACACCGAATTTGACTAATCGATTACATTCAGCGGACTCACCCTTCGACTGGAGCCCTTATGGATTCGCATATGCTTCCTTTCTGCTACTTGGCATAGTGTTGCAGGCTAGTTGATGTTGCGCAATTTTCCGACTGGCCGGTTGCGTACCCCATTCAGAAACTTGGATGCGGACACTCCGTTACTTGGACACACACTACCCAGTGAAGTGAGAAAGAACGCGATAAAACCAGCCTGCCCGGACTTGAAACAGACGCACGCTGGATTCAGCTCACACGACGGTACAAAAGCCCCAATGTCAGGTGACTGCTTCCACAGCCGTTCTTGTTGGGCCATCAGCCGTTCTGAGTGAAGGAAATCCTTGCCTCACCTTTCGTAAGCTATTGACGTGTTTGTACAGCAGTGTGTGGTTAGCACTGAATGCTTTTGCGATGTTCTGCTGATAGCCGGCTTTGTCTTCTCTTATGAGTTGAGTACAGTGCTTACGTTGGGCTACGTAGTTGTCCCAAGTTTCTAGTGCTGCAGCTTCTCTGTACACTCGCCATGTTGCGTTGCGTACTGTTATCCATTTTCGAGTCCTGCTCCTAACAAAAGAAACTGATGTACACTTAGTGCAAACTCTTATTTCTGGAGCCCCTGAAATCAGCTGACTGAATTTGTTGATGAACTCGAGCCAGGCGACTTTAGAGGGTTATTTGGCAAGGAACAACCATGTTGTAACGCTGACGAGCTGGGCTAATCGATCGTAGTTTGTGATGCTTCGCACAGTCTCATCGTTCTCATCCCATATTCCACATAGCTGACGAAGTTGCAACTCGTGACTGCGTGATCACTGCGACCCAACAAGCAGTCTAAAACCAACACATCCATCATATGCTCCTCGTTGGTACGCACAACATCCAGCACAGATGGAGTGTTATCTGTTCTGAACCGAGTGTGCAAAGTGATGTGAGTGTAAAATGGAACATTGGTTATGAGATCGTGCAGCTCGGCTTTGAATTGTTCTCCGATCGGAGTTTCTACACACTGTACCGTGAAATCACCAATGATAAGCATGTGAGTGTACTTTCGATGCAAAATGCATCTTGAATCAGCCGCTAGGTGGTAGGAGGTTTTGGGTGTATGGTCAGGGTGGCGGTACACCAAGACATTAAGGCAAGCCTATAACAGTCAGATAAGTATTATGTTGCTTAATGTTCCTCTTTCTGGAATATTGTGTATCTACTCTCTATAGTCGGGCAACAGATGGCCTTATGTGTCCCACGACAATTTTGAAAGCACTTGTTGTACCAAGTTTCGCAACAGTTGAGTCTAATTTGGATAATGAACCTATTGAGTAGGTGACAACAAGGGACTCATGATTTCTGTTCTTTAGCAGTAGTGGATGTACCGCGTGTCCTTGACGAACCATATGCCTTGAACGCAACATAATGGAGTTGCTCCTCCTGTCGGAGTACCTAGCTCTGGATCGTTGCTTATATATTCGGCTTGGCTGCTCTGTGCTGAAATGGGATTTTGTTATCGAGCATTGAACTCGAGGAACTGATTCGTGTGTGTCCACTGAGCGTTTATACTGCCGTTTCTTGCTCCACGATCTGTGCCGGTCTGTCGTATCTCGGAGTCAGCATAGGTATACCGCTGAGGATTAAGGTGTCCGTGCACTCAGTGCGGTGCCAAACTGAATCGATTTTAATAAAAGCATTTCGTTGCCTCCTTTAAGCCTTAGGCAAGCGTATTTGAGATGGGAATTTTTGAACGGCTAGAGAATTCCATTCCAGACCATACACAGCTTGCCACACCGCGGTTAACGTATGTTTTGCAACGCATCGGGCTTAGCCTTCCGTGGGCAAACAGGAGTGATCTTCGATTTTGTGAATGTCACTTGTCGCAGGGTCCGTCCGAGCAAGTTGATCCCAGACGCTATCGGCTAGATTGGTGGTGATGTTGACACTGACTATGCTACTGTTCGAATGGGTGTGCGAGTGCACAAACACATTGAGTCACGTCCGCGAGCAGTTGTCACATTAAGGTAAGATCACAGGATACCCCGCATGGAGCAGCAATCATGGGTCGCTCGGAAGGTTTGGTTGGAAGCTTATGCGAACAACTTCTGAGCTCTCACTATCTATGTGTTAAACGGATTAGTGTCGCCTTACGGATCGAGATGCGTAGCCAGCTAATTTGGTATGCAATGGCGCTGTTGTCTGCGTGAGATTGCGAGCCACAATCAGTTCACAAAGCAAATGCTTCAAATGACTACTCCAATAAGCCTGTGCCTTTGGTTATCGCACAGAGGCAAAGTTGTGCTACATGCGTTTACGCAAACTTTGAGACGATTACTTACTAGTTTTATTTTACGACGAGCTACGCAAACTACATCCAACATCTAAATTAGGGTGAGGTGACTTAAACCTGTTTCAACTGACTAGCCGTTGACAGTTGGGGCTGGAGCGCTGACTGGTAGTAGGTCTAGAGTATTCGTTTTCCATTTCTACTTGTCCTGCTCGTGGAAGCCCCGATAGCTATCCGACTTGAAAGAACAGACGAGCACCTTACATCCAGAAAAGCAACTTTCTCTAACTGTTCTATTTTATAGTTATGTGACTGTTTGTAAGCTTAGTGGCTCCATAAGCCGGCTATCTCAGCATCCAGGGCGCCCGGAAGAATATGAAATATAGGAAAACGCGACCCGAGTAACATCCCCAGGTATACTTACCCCATTGATTGCGCGGCAATTTGAGTGCTACGGTGTTTATCTTACTTTGTTTAAAGGATAAATTAATGTTTAAGCTTACCCGATCGCAGCAATTACAGATCAAGTCGGGCTATCCTAAATTGCACCCTTGCTCATCTTGTGCCACGCAACTGGCTTCACATTATTTATACAGGGTACAAGTAGTGTAAGTCGGAGCAAAGGTGAATTCGAAAGCACTCATTTCTTCCATCATGCCTGCTCATTTACGTTGATTTTATGGCGCCACTGACACGAGAAGCACGGCATCTAGGCATTGATATTTATGATTGAGCAAGAGACTATTCATAAACACGTCGTTTTGCTTACCTTTAATGGTGATCACGCCAAAGATCGATTTTGATTTTGTCTTTCTCGGGATGAATGATTTACAGTGGTCGGGCTTTCATTTGAGTCTGGTTCTTCCTACGTTGTGCACACTGTCATGCCGAGTGTCATGTAATCATTCTGTCATTAAATGACCCAAGTTCAGGGCAGTTTGGCATTTGATCTCTACAATCACTAACTAGTTTAGATTTGACTACTCATCTTCAGTGCTTTTTACAAATTTCCCAAACGTGAAGGGGCGTAAAGAAAGAACACGATTTTAGTAGATAAAAAACAAACGGTATATAAATCGACAGTGCGAGCCAAGGTCCAACTAAAGCATGGATAACACTTGGTTGGGTGGATATCATCACTACGCGAGGTTAATGATGTAGGCAGCCGATTTTTCCAACAGGACATTTATGGCCGTATTATTGTGCACTTTCTCCTTCATAGGATGTTTTTTGTATTCTATTGAATGCACTTCATTGGTTTGGAAAGTCTGAGAAACTTGTTCTTGAAAAAGTTTTGGCCAAATGTTGTTTAGAGAACCCACATCGGCTTGTATATAGAAGTTCAAGGTCCACACAAGACGCAGTATCTTGCCTAATTCATTTGGTGTTGTTCTCGCTAGACAGTAGGGATAAATATGCACGTGTCGGTTCCCTTGAATGGAGCAACGCTTTCGACTGTTAACTGTGAATTCCTTTGCAACATTTACCCGCTTGATATTCAACCCTCCTTAGTCTTCTTGCCAAAGCATTATTTCACCAAACATACTAAGGTTATTAGGTTTGGCTGCAGAAGATCCTCGCCACAAGTTCCGGTGTCCTTCAAGGACCTAATTTGCCATCATTCTTGTTCTCTACTTACATTAGCTTCGTACCTGTCTCCAAAGAAGGCATCTTTTTAAATTTGCTGTTGGTTTATCTATCGATGTGAACCATATTACTCCTGCTTCGTCTTAGTTGTTTGTGTGAACTAATGCAACTGTCAAAATCACGATGTGTGAGGCCTACCGATAACAGTTACGTTCTGTACACCACACTCTCAGACTATCGCAACGCCATTAACCAGACGCAAGATCAGAGCAACAAATAACGTAATTTGGCTAAATTCCTGCTTGATCTGAAAGCTATCATTCATTAACTAACCAGTAAATTTACTAATAAGGTTATGAATCAATATCAGAAATCATTTCAGGGTAAAGAATTCTTTTCGGTAAATCTCATCAGACCCAAACTTTTACATAACAGTGATTGTGGATATAGCGTCAACTGGGGCTGGGATTGACTTCTTGACTGTTTGAATGACCAAAATCGATAACTTGAGACAGAGATAGAGATGGTAGACCAAGTAAACTAAATAAACATATGTACACAATTCTCATTAGTACAAGGTAATTAAGTAGGTAAGATGACGTCCAAATAACTAAGTAACGGTGTCCGTTGGCCAAGGTAGTAATATCGGCCGTATAAATCGTTTTTGGACACATAATTCCGGCTTTAGATGGTGAATGTACATAGCCTCGGCGATGGCTAAGAGCTGTTTGCGGAATCCTTGGGAAAAGTGTTCAGGTAATGAGTAAATGACTTTGAAGTCATTCTCCGAAGCTGTATGGCCACATTCAAGGAGGTGCGACATGATAGAGCTGTCTGAAGATCTCATTTCGCCTCTGTAAAACCATGCCGGGATGTGTTCACGAACCCTCTGAGATAGGCGTCTCGTCGTACGACCCACGTATCGTGCACCACAGGAGCACGAGTACTGATAAATGATCATTGAACGGGTCAATGGCGGTAGTCTATCCTTCAAGGGTTTTGTAAGCAACGGCTTATTGTGAAAAACGATTCTCAGGCTGGCCGCGAAATAAGTTTTCTCGACAGCATCTTTCAGGCGTCTGGATAACATATCAGCTGCAGAATCGCCCGAAAAGAATTCTTTACCCTGAAATGATTTCCGATATTGATTCATATTAATGAAATGGGAATCTTTGCTTTGCTGAAGATCAGCATTGCCCGTGATTCATTGAAACTCCTAAATGAGTATCTGAAGTTCAATACTCGGCTGGAAGAATCCAGGGTCGAATTGGAATTCCTCAATGAATGCGTACAGGCAAACCGCTATCCAAAGCACTTTTGGAAGGAAATACGGCGGTGTGGCCTCTACCCAAACGCAAAAACCTTGAAGAGACATGCACTCAATTATGTGGATACCATCCGCGTTAAGATGTCGGAGCTGGAGAGATTCATTTCACAAAGATTAACAGCTGTGTTATGCCTGCCTGAAGACTTGAGACAGCCTTTTGAGGATTATGTAGAACTGGTTAAACAGAAAATGGGAGTACGGAAACAAAAGAAGTTAGTTAGTACGCTTAATAGCCATGTCCCCCAGTTGACATTTCCGAATAACCCGCAGCGATATGTGTTTAACCTTTCAAGTGTGATACTAACCCAGACGCAGCTGAACGTGTTGTCATTAGGTCCAAAGTTTTGCATACCATGTAAGAAAATAGATCAGGCGGCTTTAGAAGTGCAGTTTGAAAGCCTAATTGCTCAGACTAAAGACTTGCTTCCAACCTCATCAAGTGATGTTGAGAATCTAAAATCTAGCCTAGTTCATAGTTGCCATGAATACGTTAGGACCAAACCATCTAGTAATAGTATTATCACTAGGGAACAAATCCAGTCACTTAAAGAGCTACGGTTAAACAACGAATTAATAATCTCTAAGCCAGACAAGGGCTCTGGCATAGTGTTAATGGATAGGGTGGATTATATCCATAAAATGCAACACATCCTCAGTGATGAGAGTAAGTTTCAGAGGCTCATGACAGGAAAAGACAACACAGGAGAGGTAGAGAAACAGCTAACCGGCTGCCTCAGGCGAATGATGCAAGCCAAACTCATCACGAAGAAGGAATTCGAAAAGCTGAAGCCTTCAGGTGGACACCTACCGAGATTATATGGCCTACCTAAAGTTCACAAGGAAGGCGCCCCAATGCGCCCAATCTTGGACATGGTGGGTTCTCCTCAGCATTTGTTGGCCCAGTGGATGGTGGCGAAGCTGCAGCCGTTACGGAATTTGGTTTGTACTTACTGCGTGAGAGACACGTTCGAATTCATTGAGAGGATATCTGAAAGCAACCTTGTTAACAAAAGGATGATATCATTCGATGCCCAGTCGTTGTTCACAAACATTCCATTGCTCGAAACCGTGGATTACGTATGCGAGCTTGCTCGGCAACTGCCCATATACACAACTTTTCCGGAGACTTTGCTAAAGGAGGTGTTACTTCGTTGCACGTTAAATGTTCAGTTCACTTTCAATGGTGAAATGTACCGTCAGATTGACGGAGTGGCAATGGGATCTCCTTTGGGGCCGCTGCTGGCTGATATATTCATGGCGAAACTGGAACATGGCCCACTTGCAACGCACATCCGTGAAACTGAAATGTACGTACGGTATGTGGATGACACCTTCGTACTTTGCAAATCCGAAAAGCATGCGGAACAGTTGCTGAAAGCTTTCAATGACGCACACAAGAATCTTCATTTCACTTGTGAACACGAACTCGGAAACCGGTTACCTTTCTTGGATGTAGAAGTTATCCGTAACTCAGACGGATCATGCAGCAGAAAGGTACACAGAAAGCACACATGGACTGGGCAGTACACTAACTTCCACAGCGCAGTACCACTACAGCACAAGCGGAGTTTAATCAGATCTCTCGCCTTCAGGGCGCGCAGTATTTGTACACCGGATACCGTCAACGAAGAACTACAGAGAATCAGCGACGCCCTCAGGGAAAATGGCTATCCGGATAAATTTATCATGAAACATTTGAAGGAACGTAATCGAAAGCCACCTAGGAGCATTGCTCCTAAGAAAGAGCTTTTCATACATGTACCCTTTAAGGGCGATTCTGCAGCTGATATGTTATCCAGACGCCTGAAAGATGCTGTCGAGAAAACTTATTTCGCGGCCCGCCTGAGAATCGTTTTTCACAATAAGCCGTTGCTTATTCA